>CM042016.1:60425881-61625881 GCA_023525715.1 Cichorium intybus | reverse complement strand
GAACATCTTTCAAAACTATAGTAGTATTTCCTTTGTAAAAACATCTTTGAAATAGCTCTTTGAATGCCATGAACACATAGATTTATGCAACAATTAGCACTTAATGGAATGCATGGAATGAGATACAACATACAAGAGTTAAACAAGGGATGTGTACTCCCAGTAACTCACCTCTCTTACGTCCCAAAGTAGGATATGATTCTTTGCTTTACTTCGATTACTCCTCTCCAACAAGAAATAATATTCAACATTACTAATAGCTCTAGATTAGTTATACTTCACTAATTAAGAGTAAAATCTTAGTTAAACATGTCCTAAGAGTGGGCTTGAACCTTAGAACCCAAGGCCCAAACCATAAAGCTTAAGGTCTAAAAACTGAAAAATTGGCCAAACAGAGCTACACGGGGCGTGTAGCCCTACACGGGTCGTGTAGAAATGCAGAAACCCAACCCGTGGCCTCCAGACCCTTCACACGGGTCGTGTGGCTCTGCACGGGTCGTGTAGACCTGCTGCAAATCCCGATTTTTGGTCATTTTCACTCCTTTTCATCCAATTCAAGGTCCAACACTTCTCCATACTCATAACCATTAAAATAACATTATTCTAACTCAAAATGACACATCATTACATCCTTTTTAACCATCCAATATCATCTCCATTGAATCAAATCCATGTTATCATTTCAAGTTTACTTCATGGGCTTAGATCCAAGGAGTATCCAATTCCACCCAATCAAATGACCAATCAATAATGAAATCCTTCCTCCAATAACTTGGGAATCATTAGGAATCTACTTAAGCTTTTCATAGAACATTTGGAAGATAAGAGTTGATCCAATCATCAAGGTTTTACCATATGATGAGTTTTTCCCCAAAAACTAGGGTTTCAAATGGATCAACAAGCATCCCAACTGTTCTCCAAGCATATAACAACCAAATTGTAGAAGAATAGTCACTTGAATTCGTGATTTACATCATTGGGATCATGGATTCCATCTCCCCCAACATAAAACTCGAATTTAGACTCAATCTACCCCAATAGTGGGTTTTTCAACATGGAGATTAGATTTCTTACTTTAGATCTTCAAGAGATTGATGCAATTCACTAAGATCTTGCTGGAGATGAACTTCTCCCTTTGAATCCCTCTTGCAATCGCCCTAGCTCTCTCTCTTTTCTCAAAATCGTGTAAATGGGAAGAGAGATGGGGTTTTCCCCAAACTAAAGACCAAATTTTCACTTAATTGCAAAATAGTCCTTCCAGCTTACTAACTCTTGTATAATTGCTATAAAACCCTTCCCCACCACTACTCTAAATTCCAATATTGCATAAAAGTCCCCTTCTAGAACCTCCTATGGTAGATTCCTTATTTACCCTTAATTAATTACTCTAAATTAATTATTTCTTCAAGATAAGTTAATTAATTTATTTGTTATATTGTAACTATTATGATTATTAAATATTATTATTATTACTATTATTCAATAAATTATTTACCCTAGATAAAGGATGTTACATCCGTTTTCCAGAAGCAAGGTAAAAGGATCTACCTTCTGATATTTCATTTCATTCCGTCATGTAGTGTTATCCCTTGGATAGTGATCTTAGATGGCTTGTAATACTTAGGGTTTTGGACCATGGACATGCATGGACTTGCATGTCCATAAGAGAGTGACCTTAGGGTAGTTTATGATCCCAGGAAGGGTGTAGAATGGAACTCTAATCGATGGCTGTACTGGTTAAGAGCAAAAAGAGGATTTCGGACTATTACGAGTCCACGACGCGGACAGGCTATGTCGGCGATGCGGGTTCGAGTAAAACCCCGTAAGTGTAATGATAGTCCACGACGCGTAAGGGAGAGGTCGCACCGCGGCGAGCGACTGTTTGACCAAAAGCTTACTTTCGACCCATGGTTGTTAGCAAATGTTGGGTCTGACCTTTAGGCAAGTCTATTTGAGTTTTGGTCAGTGATTAATATGTTGTGTATGTGGGATTTAGGTGATCGGACGAGCCTAGTTTGGGATATTAGCAAATTATCTGGACGGTTGTGATTCAGGTGAGTATCCTCACCTTACTATATGGTGTTGCATGTTAGGCATCTTGTGTGTTATTTACAGTTGTATGATTTGCTCTATATCTGTGGTTATTTATGGTTGGGCTAAGTACTGATGCGTGTCCCCTCGTAGCTGTTGTATGACGAGTTGGACTATTGCCTTGTCCCATAGCTGTTGTATGATGGGCTGGGCCATAATCGGGAACCCATAGCTGTTGTATGATGGGTAGAACCGCCCCGTGTCGATAGCTGTTGTATGATGGACGCCCGTAGCTGTTGTATGGCGGGTAGGGTCGGGTCGTTTCCGAGGACGGGTTGTTTAATGTGTGGGCATGTGTGGTAATTTGGGGACTCACTAAGCTTTAAGCTTACCTGTTGATTTTAAAACATTTTCAGGTACTCCAGTTGATAAAAGGGGCGAGCTCGGCGTGACGGCGGTGCATCGCACATTAATGATTTGCAGTTGTATTATTAAGTGATATTTTTACAATTATGAGACGTATACACTCTGGTAGTAGTTTTGATGAACACCTTTTAAGCATGTTAATAAGATTACCTATGTTTTTACTTAATATTTTTAATGAAAATTTTGATTGGAAATTGGGGCGTTACAAATTGGTATCAGAGCCAGGTTTGAGGGATTTGGATGAACTGTATTGGGAATCCAAACTCAAACTTAGGACTGAGAGGTTTTAGTTAAAGAAATAATGTATTTTTTTATTATAAAGGTTTTAAATAGTTGGGTTGAATAACATGTGGAAGATTCCCTTGCATGTTCTTGTTTGATTGTTGCTTGGGGGTTTGAAACATGGTATGCACACTTGACTTATGATTTTTAACGGATAATGGGTTTCTAAGAGAATGAGATGCGATGCAAACTGTCAACCGAGCTCAAGTAAGTTGTTGTGATTCCCAATTACCCATGCCAAGTTTGTGCTATGTGATGATATGTGTTATGCTAGAAACTAGGCATAGAATCTAGCCAGGAAATGCATGCTAGAAATGCTTGGATTAGGATGCCTTCTGCCTGTTGTTTGTTATTTGTGCTGCTTTAGAATCCATGCTAACACTATTAGGTTGCTTAATGAATGCTATTAGGTTATATACAATTAGGACAAGATAGCCTAAGAATTCTTGGTCTAACCTTACTGGCTGTTCCTTGTTTGGTTGTGACTTTGGGGTAGGATCACTTATTCTAATGTCTATCTTATTCTCGATTGCATACGACTATGTATCCGTGAGGCGACCCGATGGTGTTAGCAGAAGTTCTTTTAGGCACGGGTGGGGTGTGAGATCCTAGGTAGCCTAGGATGAGTGTTAGGCACTTGGGTGCGACACGTATGGAAACCAATATCAAATAGATGAGTGAGTGGTGAATTAGAGTATTGGGGGACAAATTCTGGAACAAGTACGAATAGGTGTGGAAGGTAGTACAGGGCCCGTACTACCGAAAGCACAAGATTCATACTTGAGTCAGGAGGAGTTACCTAAACTTCTAAGGAACCGGGTAGAGTAGAGAATCAGTATGATTCACATTATGGATTAGTAGCGAAAGGAAAGTACACATCTTCATCGTGGCGATGTTCGGTAATGAAGAGTGGATTAGGAGTTGTTTCGGGTGTAACCGATTGAGGTAGATCGTGATGGATCATAGGTGCAGGAATTTATTGCCGTTGAGGTATCAACGAGGGTTATGATTGACAGCACTGGGATAGGCGATGCATCCAGGTTGCTAGTCGATGCATCTGGGTTTTGCGTGACGATGTTTCGAAGGTCTATGGATGTGAATCCCTATAGACCTTATTCCTGTTTAATGGACTAGCGGTATGGTATGAGGATTGGTTTGTTGCAAAGGTTCGAGGCATTGATCGATCGCGATCAGCACTAGGTATTGTCACAGATTCCAAGTGGGGGAGAGTTGTTGTTCTAAGAGAAGGAACGAAGCTTAATGCGGAAATAGCTCAGCTACTAGAATATGGGAGTACTTTCATTACGAATTACCAAGCATTGGACTTGGGTTAGCTTGGATTATGATGATAAGAGGAGAAGGGATTGGCAACTAATTAGAAACCGTGGCCTGGGAATCTGCAGGTAGGTTCCAGAGGATTTCCAGGTACTCCTTTAGGGGAATGAACGAGAATCCAGATTGATTTAAGTGCCGACATTATGTCGATTTGTGTCACTCGAAGAGCAGGAAGGGCCCGTCCAGCTGCTGAAGCTGATGGACCTCGATTCCTGCTACCCAGTTGAAGTTAGAGTTGTTGGAAACTACGTACAATGTATGGTGAAGAATGTGTGTAGTGATGTTTGAGGCGAAGACCCACAGAAGAGGGCTTCTTGGACGGTTCACTACAAGTAGAAGGGTTGAAGCGAAAGGGGAAGAAGGGTTCCCAGTGTGACATAATCGGCCATTGAGGATGGGAGTCTCATGTCGATGTAGGAGACGGCGTGGGGATGGATACCCGCGATCTGACAAGGCAGGGAGTTCGCCGGCACGGGCGAAGGACTTGAAGAGGGAAAGTTGTAGCTTGGAGGAAGAAGATGGGAGTGTCATTGCGTATTGGAGCTAGCAAGTGGTTATTGGTGCATCGAGTAGCTTTTCACCTTAGGGTAAAGGTGTTTGGAATAGCTTTGAGTAAATGGAATTCTGCGAATTCAAGGAAGCGGTTGGAGGTTGTATGCATTGCGAAGAGGCAAGGATCTTGACCATGCTAGGGATGCGTGGTCACCTCTATGGGAGTTTTGATTATTTCCATTAAGACGCGGAGAACGTTGGACTATTGTATTTCGTTTCAACTCAGGACCTGGACGGCAGTGGGAGCGAGAGGGTCAAGTTTGGGTATAAAAAGGGCAGAGCATGGAAGTTGGGACGCCGGACTAAGGAGACAACGTGACCTGTTGGCTCGACTGCAAGATTGCACAAGCTATGGTGACCTTGGACACCAGGGGTTCTGCTTGCATGGACTGATACTCAGAAGGATTGACGTAGGGAAATTATTCAAAGACAGGAATCTACTTCAGGCTTCAACAAGAGTTATGCGTGTAGGACAAACGTCTTCGAAATAAGGAATGTGTCATATGTGACAGCTCATCTCAGGAGTGCTAGTCAATAGTTTCAAGGAATGAAAGTATTGCGAGCCGAGAAGCCTTCCCAGGCAGGAAGGGCTGGGCGAAGTTAGGAAGGAGTCGGAGCGAGGTTTTAAAGAAATATCTTGGTGAGATTGTGTATCAATCGGGAAGGATCAACGCGGAAGCAACATATTAAGCAACGATGGGATCAAGACATGGCGGAAGTTATGTTATTTGGAGAATATAAGAGATGCTAGGAACAAGGATAAGCGTTGGTCAGGAGCATTGGGTCTTATTGGTTAGTGATCGATTGAGATTTTTACGTCATGGAGGATTAGTATCTCATGTGAGTACCAAGGTACTGTGCCTTGTCCAAGGTTGAGCTGCATTGTGCCTCGGTGAGAGGTAGGGTGTTGTTGAATGGAGAATACTGTGTTGCGGTGGCACAATGCGGTAATCTGGTGAGTACTTCGTGCTGGTCGGGAGTGCCGGGTCCTTTATTGTAGCAACACTGCGTCGTGTACCCTCGTGAACGAGAAACAGTCATAGCTGGCTGATTGGTCAGATTGGTTTGTGGGACAGATGATTTCTGTACGGGAGGAGTTAATGGTTGTCTGGGTGCTGAAGATTAGTACCCTTAGATTGTTTAGTAGGATGGAAGATGATTATGGACCCCTCTATGATCGCATTTGCCAGATTAGTTGAGGTGAAGACTGCCTTGATTTTGCTGATGGCTGCTTAGCTGGTAGGAATGAAACCCAAGGGCGAATGAGGGTGACATGAAGACTGGACGGATCATATTCAAGATAAGGACTTAGATGTGAAACCGTGCAAGGGAACGCCTTTATGTGTGATAGTTTGGGTAAATGAAGGTTGTAGGGTGGGGTTAGCGGAGGGTGGCTAACCCATTAGGGTCGCTTTGGATGTCAGATATGGACGGGGCTTTTTGTGCGGTAATGAACGAAGAGTTTGTGTCAAGTTTTTTTTTCGTTTGCCCGAGGGGCAACATGGATGTGTATGATATTGGAGAGGATTATTGGTGATCTGGCCGGTAAGGAAGTGGGGAATGGTTAAGAGGAGAGAGGTTTGATCGGTGGGAAGGTCAAGGCCAATCATCAAAAGATAGGTAGCTGATTTGGTCTCCGAAGGTTCCTGAGGTACAATTTGGTGGAATACCTGTATGGGTTCATCGCGGAAGTACCAAGGAACCCCTCAGTTTATTGATAAAATCAAGGATGTGGTAGACCGATGGAGCAGGAGTGCTCACTTTGAGTCTGTTATAGTATGCTGGGCTACGAAGGGTGGATGATGTTAAGGCTCGGGAGAAGGTACCCCGATATGGTGCTCTAGATGGTGATATCAGGTAGGGAGGTGCAGCTCACTTAGGAGTTTAGGAGAAGGTTCGTAAAGTTGCGACATCCAACTTCGTTTCAGTATTGTGCATCATCCTTAGAAGGATGGCTGTATGGAGAGATCAATCTAGGAGTTCCTTCGGGATTACGTTCTTAGTTGGATGGGAGTTGTAGTTTCATATGTAGCATTGGTAGAGTCCTTTATGATAATGGTTAGCACACAAGAAATTGTCTCTTGTGCAAGAAGTCGTACGGGAGAGGGTGTCAGGATTTCTATGTGTTCAAGAAGAGATTGTAGACTAATTTGAGCCGAAAGAAGAATCATGATAATATGCAGTGATAGGACCTGAGTTTATCGGTCGGAGTTTTGTCGTTAAGGTACCGATGTACTGGAAAGTTGGACCCCGGGTATATCGGATCGTTGTTAGTGTAGTAGATAGAATCTATGGTTCAGTCAGGCTCGTGGTAACTTCTAGATTTCTTAGTTAAGGTTGTGCAAGGCGACGTGTTCGGTAGCGTGCAATTGGGAGAGAAATTGCGATATGACTGTCCGATTTCGAGTTCTAGATTGGAGGTTTTGTTCTTCTTAAGGTGTCGCCTTGGAAGAGAGTTATTCATTTCAGGAATCGAGGAAAGCCTGGCTCTAGGTACATTGTACCATATCGAATCATCGCACAAGTAGGTAAGGTAGCCTACCGATTGAAGCTGCCCAAGAAGCTTAGCCAGATTCACGACATGTTCCACGTTTCCCGACTCAGGAAGTGTATTACCGATGAAACTTCAATTGTGCCCTTGGAGGGTATCCAAATTGACGAACGCTTGAACTATGTGGAGCGACCGGTTGTTATCAAAGAAAGGAAAATAAAGACTTTACGAAATAAGATGATAGGGGTAGTTAAGGTGCTGTGGCAGCATTGTAAGGGGTCTGAATGGACTTGGGAATCCGAGGAAGAAATGCGAAGGCATTACCCTGAGTTTTTTACAGGCACAGATTTCGGGGACGAAATCCATTCAAGTGGGGGAGAATTGTAAGACCCGTTCCGCCGAGTCGCGGCCCGGAGGAATCCGCGGCATGTCTTTAGGAAGAATCTAGAATCGTGTAGGATTTGTATGCGCGGCGCGGTTCGAAAGAACCCGCGACGCGGTGCGCCTCTAATGTGAAAAACCCTAATTCGGATTTAAACGCCTACATAAAGGGTCCCACCCCTAGGGTTCGTGTTTTTGGAAGTTCTCTGGAGTGGAGTCGACTAGTTTCAGCGGAGGCTCTTTGGTTCCGAGGCTTTGAAGTTTTGGAGGAAGAGATACAACGTGGGAAAAGGCTTGTAGTCAATCGGGTGCATTCCTCCGTTTTCCAGAAGCAAGGTAAAAGGATCTACCTTCTGATATTTCATTTCATTCTGTCATGTAGTGTTATCCCTTGGATACTGATCTTAGATGGGTTGTAATACTTAGGGTTTTGGACCATGGACATGCATGGACTTGCATGTCCATAAGAGAGTGACCTTAGGGTAGTTTCTGATCCCAGGAAGGGTGTAGAATGGAACCCTAATCGATGGTTGTCTTGGTTAAGAGCAAAAAAGAGGATTTCGGACTATTACGAGTCCACAACGCGGACAGGCTACGTCGGCGACGCGGGTTCGAGTAAAACCCCGTAAGTGTAATGATAGTCCGCGACGCGTAAGGGAGAGGTCGCACCACGGCGAGCGTCTCTTTGACCAAAAGCTTACTTTCGACCCATGGTTGTTAGCAAATGTTGGGTCTGACCTTTAGGCAAGTCTATAGGAGTTTTGGTCAGTGATTAATATGTTGTGTATGTGGGATTTAGGTGATCGGACGAGCCTAGTTTTGGATATTAGCAAATTATCCGGACGGTTGTGATTCAGGTGAGTATCCTCACCTTACTATATGGTGTTGCATGTTAGGCATCTTGTGTGTTATTTACAGTTGTATGATTTGCTCTATATCTGTGGTTATTTATGGTTGGGCTAAGTACTGATCCGTGTCCCCTCATAGCTGTTGTATGACGAGTTGGACTATTGCCTTGTCCCATAGCTGTTGTATGATGGGCTGGGCCATAATCGGGAACCCATAGCTGTTGTATGATGGTTAGAACCGCCCCGTGTCCATAGCTGTTGTATGATGGACGCCCGTAGCTGTTGTATGGCGGGTAGGGTCGGGTCGTTTACGAGGACGGGTTGTTTAAGGTGTGGGCATGTGTGGTAATTTGGGGACTCACTAAGCTTTAAGCTTACCCGTTGATTTTAAAACATTTTCAGGTACTCCAGTTGATAAAAGGGGCGAGCTCGGCGTGACGGCGGTGCATCGCACACTAATGATTTGCAGTTGTATTATTTAATGATATTTTTATAATTATGGGACGTATACACTCTGGTAATAGTTTTGATGAACACCTTTTAAGCATGTTAATAAGATTACCTATGTTTTTACTTCAAATTTTTAAAGAAAATTTTGATTGGAAATTGGGGCGTTACATGGATGTCGCAACTTTACGAACCTTCTCCGAAACTCCTAAGTGAGCTGCACCTCCTTACCTAATATCACCATCCAGAGCACCATATTGGGATACCTTCTCCCGAACCTTAACATCATCCACCCTTCGTAGCCCAGCATACTATAACAGACTCAAAGCGAGCACTCCTGCTCCAACGGTCTACGACATCCTCAGTTCTATCAATACTCTGATGGGTTCCTTGGTACTTCCGCGATGAACCCATACAGGCATACCTCCAAATTCTACCTCAGAATTCCTTGGAGACCAAATCAGCTACCTATCTTTTGATGATTGGCCTTGACCTTTCCACCGATCAAACCTCTCTCCTCTTAACCATTCCCCACTTCCTTACCGGCCAGATCACCAGTAATCCTCTCCAATATCATACACATCCGTGTTGCCCCTCGGGCAACGAAAAACTTGACACAAACTTCTTCGTTCATCACCGTACAAAAGCTCCGTCTATATCTAACATCCACGACGATCATAATGGGTTAGCCATCCTTCGCTAACCCTACCCCACAACATTCATTTACCTGAACTGTCTCACCTAAAGGCGTTCCCTTCCACGGTTTCCATCTAAATCCTTATCTTGAATCCAATCCGCCCTTGGTTTTCATTCTCACCAGCTAAAACAGCCATCAGCAAAACCAAGGTAGTCTTCACCTCAACTACTCCGGCAAATGCGATCATGGAAGGATCCATAATCATCTCTCATCCCACTGAACAATCCTAAGGGTACTAATCCTCGGCACCCAGATAACCATTATCTCATCCTGCACAGAAATCATCTGCCCCACAACCCAATCTGACCAATCAGCCTGCTAAGACCGTATCTCGTACTCGAGGGAACACGACACAAAATTGCAACAATAAAGGACCCAACACTTCCGATCAGCACGAAGTACTCACCAGAACACCGCATTGTGCCACCGCAACATAGTATTCTCCATTCGACAACACCCTACCTCTCACCGAGGCACAATGCAGCTCAACCTTGGACAAGGCACAGTACATTGGTACTCACGTAAGATACTAATCCTCCACGACGTAAAAATCTCAATCGATCACTAACCAATAAGACCTAATGCTCCTGTCCAACGCTTATCCTTGTTCCTAGCATCCCTTATATTCTCCGAATAACATAACTTCCGCCATGTCTTGATCCCATCGTTACTTAATATGTTGCTTCCGCGTTGATCCTTCCCGATTGATACACAATCTCACCAAGACATATCTTTAAAACCTTGCTCCGACTCCTTCCTAACTTCGCCCAGTTCTTCCTGCCTGGGAAGGCTTCTCGGCTCGCGATACTTTCATTCCTTGAAACTATTGACTAGCGCTCCAGAGATGAGCTGTCACATATGACACATTCCTTATTTCGAAGACGTTTGTCCTACACGCATAACTCTTGTTGAAGCCTGAAGTAGATTCCCGGTCTTTGAATAATTTCTCTGCATCAATCCTTCTGAGTATCAGTCCATGCAAGCAGAACCCTTGTGTCCCAAGTCACCATAGCTTGCGTAATCTTGCAGTCGACCCAACAGGTCGCGTTGTCTCCTCAGTCCGGCGTCTCACCTTCCATGCTCTGCCCTTTTTATACCAAAACTCGACTCTCTCGCCCCCACTGCTGTCCAGGTCCTGAGTTGAAACGAAATACAATCGTCCAACGTTCTCCATGCCTTAATGGAAACAATCAAAACTCCCATGGAAGTGAACACACATCCATAGCATGGCCAAGATCTTTGCCTCTTCGCAATGCATACAACCTCCAACCGCTTCCTTGAATTTGCAGAATTCCCTTTACTCAAAGCTATTCCAAACACCTTTACCCTAAGGTGAAAAGCTACTCGATGCACCAATAACCACTTGCTAGCTCCAGCACGCAATGACACTCCCATCTTCCTCCTCCAAGCTACAACTTTCCCTCTTCACGGCCTTAGCCCCTGCCGACGAGTTCCCTGCCTTGTTAGATCGCGGGTATCTATCCCCACGTCGTCTCCCTCATTTCCATGAGACTTCCATCCTCAATGGTTGGTTATGTCACACTGGGAACCCTCCTTCCCTTTCCGCTTCAACCCTCTACTTGTGGCTATCTGTCTAAGGAGCCATCTTCTGTAGGTCTTTATCCCATAAGTCACACACTACTCGCATTTTTCGTCATACCTTGTACGTAGTCTCCCATTACTCTAACTTCAGTTGGGTAGCAGGAGTCAAGGTCCATTAGCTTTAGCAGGTGGACGGGCCCTTCCTGCTCTTCGAGTGACACAAGTCGACATAATGTCGGCACTTAAATCAATCTGGATTCTAGTCCATTCCCTAAAGGAGTACCTAGTAATCCTCTAGAACCTATCTGCAGATTCCCAGGCCACAGTTTCCAACAAGCTGCTAATCCCTTCTCTCTCTATCTTCATAACCCAAGCTAACGCTTGATAATTCGTAATGCAAGTACTCCCATATTCCAGTAGCTGAGCTATACACACATTAAGCTTCATTTATTCTCTTAGAACACCAACTCTCCCCCACTTGGAATCTGTGCCAATACCTAGTGCTGGTCGCGATCGATCAGCGCCTCGAACATTTGTAACAAATCCAATCCTCATACCATGTCGTTAGTCCAATATACAGGAATAAGGTCTATCGGGATTCACATCCATAGACCTTCGAAACATCGACATGCAAAACCCATATGCATCGGCTAGCAACCCGGATGCATCGCCCAACCCATTGCTATCAATCATAACCTTCATTGATACCTCAACTGCGATAAATTTCTGCACCCATGATCCATCACGATCTACCTCAATCGGTTACACCTGAAATTACTCTCAATCCACTCTTCATTACCGAACATCGCCACGATGAAGACGTGCACTAATCCATAATGCGAATCATACCTGATTCTCTACCCTACCTGGTTCCTTAGAATTTTAGGTAACTCTTCCTGACTCAAGTATGAATCCTGTGCTTTCGGTAGTACGGGCCCTGTACTACCTTCCACACCTATTCGTACTTGTTCCAGAATTTGTCCCCCAATACTCTAATTCACCACTCACTCATCTATTTGACATTGGTATTCATACTGTCTCGCACCCAAGTGCCTAACACTTATCCTAGGCTACCTAGGATCTCACACCCCACCCGTGCCTAAAAGAACTTATGCTAACACCATCGAGTCGCCTCACGGACACACAGTCGTACACAATCGAGAATAAGATAGACATTAAAATAAATGATCCTACCCCAAAGTCACAACCAAACAAGGAACAGCTAGCAAGGCTAGACCAAGAATTCTTAGGCTATCTTGTCCTAATTGTATATAACCCAATAGCATTCACTAAGCAACCTAATAGTGTTAGCATAGATTCTAAACCAGCACAAATAACAAACAACAGGCAGAAGGCATCCTAATCCAAGCATTTCTAGCATGCATTTCCTAACTAAATTCCACGCCTATTTTCTGGCATACATATATCATCACATAACACAGACTTGGCATGGGTAATTGGGAATCGCAAAAACTTACTTGAGCTCGGTTGACGGTTCGCATCGCATCTCATTCTTTTCGAAACTCATTATCCGTTAAAAATCATAAGTCAGGTGTGCATACCATGTTTCAAACCCGCAAGCAACAATCAAACAAGAACATGCAAGGGAATCTTCCACATGTTATTCAACCCAACTACTTAAAACTTTTATAGAGAAAACATTATTTCTTTAAAGAAAAGCTCTCAGTCCTAAGTTTGAGTTTGGATTCCCAATACAGTTCATCCAAATCCCTCAAACCAAGGCTCTGATACCAATTTTTAACGCCCCAATTTTCAATCAAAAATTTTCTTTAAAAATGTAAGTAAAAACTTAGATAATCTTATTAACATGCTTAAGCGGTGTTCATCAAAACTATTATCAGAGTGTATACGTCCCATAATGATATAAATCCTATTTAATAATATAACTCCAAATCATAAATGTGCGATGCGCCGCCGTCACGCCGAGTTCACCCCTTTATCAACTGAAGTACCTAAAAATGTTTTAAAATCAACGGGTAAGCATAAAGCTTAGTGTGTTCCACAAATTACCATACATGCCCACACATTAAACAACTCGTCCTCGAGATCGACCCGACCCTACCCGCCATACAACAGCTACGGGCGTCCATCATACAACAGCTATGGACACGGGAAGGTTCTACCCATCATACAACACCTATGGGTTCCCGGTTATGGCCCAGCCCATCATACAAAAGCTATGGGATAAGGCAATAGTCCAACTCGCTATACAACAGCTACGAGGGGACACGCATCAGTACTGAGCCCAACAACAAATAGCCACAGATATAGAGCAAATCATATAACTGTAAATAACATACAAGATGCCTAACATGCAACATCATATAGTAAGGTGAGGATACTCACCTGAATCACAACCGTCCGGATAATCGCTAATATCCCAAACAAGGCTCGTCCGATCACCTAAATCCCACATACACAACATATGAATCACTGACCAAACTCTTATAGACTGCCTAAAGGTCAGACCCAACATTTGCTAACAACCATGGGTCGGAAGTAAGCTTTTGGTCAAACAGTCGCTCGCCGCGGCGCGACCTCTCCCTTACGCATCGTGGACAATCATTACACTTACGGGGTTTTACTCGAACCCACGTCGCCGACATAGCCTGTCCGCGTCGCAGACTCGCAATAGTCTGAAATCCTCTTTTTGCTCTTAACTAGAACAGTCATTGGTTATGGTTCCACTCTACACCCCTCCTGGGATCAGAAACTACCTAAGGTCACTTTCTTATGGACATGCAAGTCCATGCATGTCCATGGTCCAAAACCCTAAGTATTACAAGTCATCTAAGACTATTAATCAAGGGATAACACCATCTGACGGGTAAAATGAAATATCAGAAAGGTAGACCTTCTTACCTTGCTTCTGGAAAATGGAGGAATGCACCTGATCGGCTTCAAGCCTTCCCCCACGTCGTATCCCATCCTTCCAATCTCTCAAAACTTTCAAAGCCTTGGAACCGAAGAGCCTCTGCTGGACCAGTCGACTTTACTCCCGAAAACTTCCAAAAAACACGAACCCTAGGGCTGGGACCCTTTATATAGGCGTTTAAACTCGAATTAGGGTTTTTCATGACTGCGGCGCACCGCGCCGCGGATTTTACCGAGCCGCACCGCGCGTACAAAATCACTCGCGTATCCAGATCCTTCCCGAGCCGCGCTGCGGATCCATCCGGGCCGCGCCTCGGTGGAACGGGTCTTACAATATATATACATATATATATATATATATATATATATATATATATATATATATATATATATATATATATATATATATATATATATATATATATATATATATATATATATATATATATATATATATATATATATATATGTATGTATAAATATATATATATATATATATATATATATATATATGTATATATATATATATATATATATACATAAATATATATGTATATATATATATATATATATATACATAAATATATATATATATATATATATATATATATATATATATATATATATATATATATACATATATATTTATGTATATCTATTACTATATATATATATATATATATATATATATATATATATATATATATATATATATATATATATATATATTTATGTATATCTATTACTACTAATAAAGCAAATCTGTTGAATTTTTAAGAGGTACAACCTTTTTTGCACAAAATACATATATAAAGCACTTATTTACAATTTTTCCTGCACAGGGTACATACTTTTTATGCTACCTATGTTCTTAATTTTTAAGAGGTACCAAATCACATGCATAATGTGTTGGATTAGGTGTCTAAGCCATGACTAATAATTAGTATTTACCTAATTAATAGTAGCACAGTCCATTTGGGTTGCCCTCATAGTTAGAGGTTTGTTGGAAAGTTAAAGAGAGAGAGAAAGGTTGATTTATTATATGACTAATAAATCAAGATATTGTTTGTTAATATATTATGAAGATGATATATTAATTAGAAATAATATTATTAGATTAATAATTAATCAGAAATTAATTGGATTAATTTATGTGGCATTAATTAGATTAATCAGGAGGTCAGGGATTAAAGTCGTACAAATTCAATAGTTGAATTTTGGCACACGGCGCGCCAATGTAAAGGCCGTGACGCGCGTACATATTCGTACGAATTCAATAGTTGAATTGCGGCGCGCGGCGCGCAAACGACTTGGCCGCGGCGCGCGTACAGATAATCCGGAAAATGGGCTGCGGCTAGGGTTTCTAGCTTTACCCTTTGGTTCCCTATAAATAGGGAACTCTAGACCTCATTATCAGTTGCTCATTCTATTATTTCTCTCTGGAATTTCGATCCATAATCCTCTCGGCTTGGGTGTGATCTCATTTGAGGCAGGATATTTTTGCTGCTCAGCTTCCAGGAAATTCTAAAAGGTTGGTTTTTTCTAATTTTATTCTTTTAGTTAATTTCCTTATGGCCTTTAGGTTTTGTTATATGTTCAATTAGTAGAAAACATAGATCCTTATACGTTGCATGTGAACTTAGGTTATTTAGTTCATGGTTTGCAGAAAACCTATCAGTGGTATCAGAGCCTGTCTTGTTTTCTTGTTGAATTGATATAACTGTTTTAGGGTTTAAAGCTTATAAACCCTAATTTTTATGTGGATCGATTTCTAGGATTAGGGTTTTGGAAACCCTAATCCCCCCCCCCCATGTAATTTTCGTTTTTGGCTTTTAGGGTTTTAGAAGGTTTTCTATTTTTTTGGTAACTTTATTTGTTAATTAAATGGATAACCTTAAACCCTATTAATTGAAATCGATTTTTAGGGGGTTTAGGATAGGTTTTAATTGATTTGATTAATTTGGATAAACCTATCTTCATTTGAATTAATTTAATTAATTGTTAATTAAAAGATAATTCAAAAGGGATTTAATTAATTTTAAAATTGCGAAATTAATGGAATAAATCCGGAAAAATATTTTAAAATGTTTAAAATATTTAGATTTAATTAATTTAATTTATTGGTAATTAAAATTGATTAAATCGATTTTGAGGTTTAATTTAATTTAAAATTTAATTGTTAAATTTGGTAAAATTAAAAGATAAACCTTGAATATTTTAAAGGGTTTTAAAATACATCTTATATATGTTATTAATTGTTAATACTATATGTATAAGATAAAATTGGTCAGTCAATTCAATAGTAGGCCTCATTCACGAAGTTGGTCTATAAAGTGGGTATAAGGAGACTGCCTATAAAATGGCAGTCTAATGGGTGAACACTCTCACCTACCGCTCACCTGATCAGTGGAGGGTCGTTAGCCAAACGGTTTTGATAGGACTACTTAATCATTAAAAGTATAATGATCGAAGTACTAGAACTATTTACAAAATCCCAATCTAGTTACTTTAGGAAAAATGTGAATTTGATGCTAACCCATGAAATTGCACATTGCACTTTATGAAACGTTGGTGGAGCGTGTGTGGTTTACCGGCACACCAATGGGGGTTCATAAAGAGTGGCAATGGGTGTCTCGGGTGTTATCATTGTTGATGGAGCGTGTGTGGTTAACCGGCACATCAATTTGAGATGATAATGGACCCTGAGAGTACCAAGCTAATTTGCATGGTTATTCACACCCGGTTTGTGATCCTCAGCATCCCAGTCACAAACGGTGGGGCATATCCGAGATTAAACTTGCTATTGAACAGTTCAATAAATCTCAAAAGAAAGTAGGAATTCCATTTATAATAAGATTATTTTTCCGCGGTGGAATTGGCTGAATCGTCATTCGCCTACCTTTATAAAATTTGCTTATAGATTACGGCATCCCTTTTCTATGTTTCAAATTGTTATAGTTGGATCCTAGCCTTATTTTGTATTGGGTTATTATAAGGACCGACAAGTATCTAATTAAACTTACATTCTTTTATAGACGTCTTCTGCTGATCAATCCGCTCCCCACTCAAACTCCAGTGTTCCCTCAATCCTCTCATTATGTTCCAAGGTTCAACTGAACGGGACAAACTACAATGACTGGATTAGTAATATCAAGATGGCTCTGAGGTACGAGAACAAAGAGTATGTTCTCGAGACCGAGCTTGTCGATATTGACCCTGAAATTGCTACTCCCGAGGAGATTGCCTCGTACCAAAAACATTCTGATGATGCGACCAAAGTGGCCTGCATCATGATCGCCACAATGAACCCCAAATTGCAGAGGATATACGAAGACTACTGGCCCTTTGAGATGCACAAGGAGCTTGCGGAAAAGTTCCGCAAGCAACAGCGCATCGAGAGGTGCGAAGTGGTCAAGGACTTCACGAACAGCAAACCTAAAGATGGAGAGTCCATCTGCACTGATGTGCAAAGAATGCAAGGTTACGTGGAGCGACTTAGAAAGCTTGCGATGCCTGTACCGGAGCAGTTGGCCGTTGACATAGTGCTTAACTCCTTACCGAGTTCTTATGACCAGTTCAGGCTGGCTTATCATTTGAACAACAATCAGGCTAATATGACTGAGTTGCATCGTATGCTTCGAGTAGCTGAGGACGGAATGAAGGGTAAAAGTGTACCCTCGGTTAATCAACCCGTCCTAGCCATTGGAAGTGGCAAAGGAAAGAAAAGGAAGGGCCCTCCTAAGCAGAATTGGAGGGAAAAGGTTCAGGTCGGGTCATCCAGTAATGGCTCGAGAACCAAGACTTCCCACATTCCTTGTGTGGCCAACCCCGATGAAGCCAACTGTTTCTACTACAAAGAGAAGGGCCATTGGAAGAGAAGCTGCCCCAAATACTTGCAGGATGTCAAGGATGGGAAAGTAAAGCCATCGACAGCAGGTATATACACTATCTCTAAAAACTCACCATCTTCTAATTCTTGGGTCCTTGATACAGGATGTGGTTTTCACATTTGTTCTGATCTCCAGGGCCTAAAGGAAAGCAGGGAGGTGGAGCACGGTAGACTGAACTTGATCATGGGCAATAGGAGATCGTCCCCTGTTACCAAGATCGGCGTTTACAGTTTAGTGCTTAGTAGTGATGTTAGTATAGAGTTATTTAATTGTTGCTATTCGCCAGAAATGGCAAGAAACATTATTTCATTTCACGCATTGTTCAGACAAGGATTTCAATTTTCTTTTGATAATAAAATTGGCTCGATTTCTGTTTTCAAAAATGGCATTTTGATTTTTACTGCTTATCCTTGTGATGGGGTGTATGAAACTGTTGAATGTGTTGACAATTTAGGACATAGTGTAAATTATATTGATTCTACTAGTGGTGTAGAAAAGGCATGTCTGTGGCATAGTCGGCTAGGGCACATCAGCAAGAAACGCATCGCTCAAATCCAAAAGGATGGAGTGTTGGAATCATTCGATCTCAGGTCGGATGATGTATGCGAATCTTGTCTGTTGGGCAAGATGACTAAATCACCTTTCAAAGGGTCTTTTGAAAGAGGTGAGGGTCTACTGGACATCATTCACACGGATGTGTGTGGTCCATTCAGATCAACCACAAAGGATGGCACGCGGTTCTACGTGACCTTTACCGACGATTTTAGTAGATACGGTTATATCTACTTGATCAAGCACAAGTCGGACACCTTTGAAAAGTTCAAAGAATTTAAGAATGAAGTAGAGAATCAATTAGGCAGGAAGATAAAGATGCTCAGGTCCGACAGAGGCAGAGAGTATCTAAGTGTCGAGTTCCTAGACTATCTAAAGGAATGCGGAATAGTTTCGCAGTTGACACCTCCCAGGACACCACAGTTGAATGGTGTTACAGAGAGGCGCAACCGAACCCTGTTGGACATGGTTCGTTCCATGATGAGTCGAGCTTCACTTCCCATTCACTTCTGGGGGTATGCCTTAGAGACTGCCGCCCATATCCTCAATCTTGTCCCAACTAAGAAGGTTGCTAAAACACCTCATGAGATGTGGACGGGGAAAGTCCCCTCGTTAGCACACATCAAGGTCTGGGGTTGTGAGGCTTTCGTTAGACGAGAGACTCAAGACAAACTCGCAGAAAGAAGCGAAAGGTTTTTCTGCCTTGGTTATCCTAAACAGTCCTTTGGATATCTATTCTACAGACCAAGCGAGGACGTGGTCTTTGTAGCTAGACGAGCGGTCTTTCGAGAGAGAGAGCTTATATTCAAAGAGGACAGTGGGAGTACCATTGATCTGGAAGAAATACAAGAGTCATCAGATGACGCAACCTTAGGAGAAACTAGCAACCAACATGAGGAAGAAGTTCTTGTTGGTCCGACAGATGTATCCTTACCTCTTAGGCATTCCGGTAGGGTTAGCATGCCACCCGAGTTTTATGGTTTCCATATAACTTCGGATGGGGACACGTTTGTCAGTGATAGGACACTGATAAATTTGGATGAACCAGCTAACTACCAGGAAGCAATGACGGGCCCTGAGTCTGCCAAGTGGAAAGAGGCCATGGATAGCGAGATCAAGTCCATGTATGACAATCAAGTTTGGAACTTGGTTGACAACATACCGGGTCGAAAGACAGTCGGGTGCAAATGGATCTTCAAGAAGAAGACCGACATGGACGGAAAAGTACACACTTTCAAGGCAAGACTCGTTGCGAAGGGCTTTACTCAAACCCCAGGGGTTGACTATGACGAGACCTTCTCACCAGTAGCCAAGATAAAGTCTATTAGGATTATGCTGGCCATAGCTGCATTTCATGACAATTAAATTTGGCAGATGGACGTCAAAACCGCTTTCCTTAATGGGAAGTTGACTGAGGATGTTTACATGAATCAGCCAGAGGGTTTTGTCGATGCAAAGTATCCTAATAAGGCGTGTAAGCTTGAAAGATCAATCTACGGATTGAAGCAAGCTTCTCGCAGCTGGAATCTTTGTTTCCATGAGAAAGTCAAAGAGTTTGGCTTCTCTAGGAGCGAGGATGAGTCCTGCGTATATGTCAAGGCTAGTGGGAGTATAGTCACTTTTCTGGTGCTGTATGTCGATGACATACTGCTCATGGGAAACGATATTCCAACCTTGCAAGATATCAAGGCTTGGCTTGGGAAATGTTTCGCCATGAAGGACCTAGGAGAGGCTGCCTATATTCTCGGGATAAGAATATTGAGAGATAGGAAGAAGAGACTAATTGGACTTAGTCAGGGTACATACTTGGAAAAGGTACTGAAAAGGTTTAGTATGGAAAATTCCAAGAAGGGAGAGCTGCCTATCCAAAGTAATGCAAAATTGAGTAAGACTCAAAGTCCGAGTACAGACGAAGAAATAGCTGAAATGAGTCGGGTACCTTACGCTTCGGCTGTAGGATCGATCATGTACGCTATGACGTGTACTCGCCCTGACGTGGCCTTTGCTTTAAGCATGGTCAGTCGGTACCAGGGTAACCCTGGAAGGGCGCATTGGATAGTTGTGAAAAATATACTCAAGTATCTGCGAAGGACCAAGAACATGGTGTTAGTCCTCGGTGGCAGTGATACCTTGAGAGTTGAAGGATATACGGATGCCAGTTTTCAGACGGATAGAGACAGTGGTCGGTCTCAGTCTGGCTGGGTATTCCTTCTGAACGGAGGAGCAGTAACTTGGAAAAGTTCCAAGCAAGATACGGTGGCTGATTCTACTTGTGAATCAGAGTATATAGCAGCAAGTGAAGCGTCAAAGGAAGCGGCTTGGCTGAAGAACTTCATCGGTGACCTTGGAGTAGTCCCGAGTATTCAGGAGCCCGTGGAACTGTTCTGCGATAACGAAGGTGCGGTCGCCTTGACAAAGGAACCGCGAGACCATGGAAAGTCCAGACATATCGACAGAAAGTACCACTACATAATGCATAAGGTAGAAGAAGGTCACCTCGTGGTAAAGAGGGTATCATCGGAAGATAATCCTGCAGATCCCTTGACAAAGGCTCTGAGTAGGATTAAGCATAATCAGCATGCTAGGAGCATTGGATTAAGAGATGATATAAAGTTTATGTAAATTAGATAGGTTTCGAAACTTGTAACAATGTATTGTATTTGACTCTTGTGATTTAATAATAGAGATTTATTAATGAGTAATGGTTTACTACTTTTGTCAATACTTTATCATTGTGTTTCATTTTGCATGTTTTACTTCCTGAATAATTGGATTATTCAAATATCCACAGTCGATTACACTTTTGGGAGTAAGTGTGAAGTAAGGCTGTCATGAATTGGTAATAGATTGTCTAAGGAGTTAGACATTGCAATTGGATTGCGGCACCATTCGTGAGTACTTGGAAATGGAGATTTGAGTATTGGATAAATCCGTGCTCAATGGATTGCTTCATGGATTTCATCACGAGCAATGTTGAGACGATAATATCTTTTGATCTTTAAGCTAAGACATATGAGTTATGATTTACTAGACGGTTGTTCATTGATAATACGAAAACGCATCGGTAACTCGGTGTTATAAAACGTATTGTTGTGAGTGATTTGTCTGATAAAAGACATAAGTATATGAGTCGAAGCTTATTCGTCCCTTGACCCTAACGGGGAACAGATATCTGTAGGCCTCTCGATGATTTTGAAGTTGACTAAAATGGTTGGCCAACCGAGACTAAATTGGTAGTCTAAGAGTCATATGCAAATCGGAAATCGAGGAACAGTGAATCAGACCAGATTGATTTTTATCCATGTCTTGAGTCTGAAAAATATCTTGTTGGACGGAGGATCATCTGATCACTTATCTATGGACAGAACTGATTAGATCAGAGTTTGGCAGCGGTTTCTAGGAAGCTAAAAGTGCTGGTTAATTAGAGGTTAAATTGGTAATTATAGTCATAGACTTATCCAAGTGGGAGACTGTTGGATTAGGTGTCTAAGCCATGACTAATAATTAGTATTTACCTAATTAATAGTAGCACAGTCCATTTGGGTTGCCCTCATAGCTAGAGGTTTGTTGGAAAGTTAAAGAGAGAGAGAAAGGTTGATTTATTATATGACTAATAAATCAAGATATTGTTTGTTAATATATTATGAAGAGGATATATTAATTAGAAATAATATTATTAGATTAATAATTAATCAGAAATTAATTGGATTAATTTCTGTGGCATTAATTACATTAATCAGGAGGTCAGGGATTAAAGTCGTACAAATTCAATAGTTGAATTTCGTCGCGCGGCGCGCCAATGTAAAGGCCGCGACGCGCGTACATATTCGTGCGAATTCAATAGTTGAATTGCGGCGCGCGGTGCGCAAACGACTTGGCCGCGGCGCGCGTACAGATAATCCGGAAAATGGGCTGCAGCTAGGGTTTCTAGCTTTACCCTTTGGTTCCCTATAAATAGGGAACTCTAGACCTCATTATCAGTTGCTCATTCTATTATTTCTCTCTGGAATTTCGATCCATAATCCTCTCGGCTTGGGTGTGATCTCATTTGAGGCAGGATATTTTTGCTGCTCAGCTTCCAGGAAATTCTAAAATGTTGGTTTTTTCTAATTTTATTCTTTTAGTTAATTTTCTTATGGCCTTTAGGTTTTGTTATATGTTCAATTAGTAGAAAACATAGATCCTTATAGGTTGCATGTGAACTTAGGTTATTTAGTTCATGGTTTGCAGAAAACCTATCATAATGAACAAGTAGTAAAAGCAAAGATCGGTCCATTTACATAAATCTCGCTCCATTTACATAAATCTCGATCATTTTGTTATAACCTATCTATAAATCTCGCCTTTTACCCGCTCCATCTTTCCCATATCAAGCTGAACCCTAGCATTAGACGTCCACCTATATCTCGCCTCTAATTTTCTTCCATGAATACTCATGTAGGGGCTTACCAAATATCAGGCTTTTGTGTAAGACCTGTATTTCAGTTATTTCATTTATTTATAATTATTATGAATTCTATGATTTTTGGTAATTATAAAGCTAAGAAAAAAACATTAGTTACAATTTCATATAAAAATCAGCATTTTGTGCAGTTTTTAGAAAAATCATAATTAATTCTAGGAAAACTATTTGGACCTCAAACCAGTGCATAAAGTTTACAAATTGAGTATAGTACAATTACCAAAAATAATAGTAAGATTGAAAATGGCATTATCTATGGTAAAAATTACAATCTTCACTGATTAGTTCGAAATTGACAGATTTGATAGTCTGTTTTCAAAAATTCATAATAAATCATATAAAAACCGTATAAATACGTACTATACGTCCCTGGAAAGGTATTGAGATGAATATTCTGAATATCAAATAAAAACGTAAATTTAATGGGTATAAGATCGGATAAACCAGTCTTGAACAGACTGATTCTAGAAGGTCTTTAATTTCAACAAAGTATATTATTAAAATATTTTGTCAAAAGTGTCATGCCACTTTTTATTCAAGAACTCAAGTATAAATACCCCCCAAAGCATCTCATAAACCACACCAACAAATATCAATCCAATATATAGAGGTTTCTAAGCACTAGAGTGTAAGCAAGTGAGCGGAAGAAGCTTGAAAGCCTAACAAAGAAGTTATAGATCCCGACGAAGGGTCATAAGGTAAATACAAACCTTTCTATAGCTTAATTAGGTATGGTAAAATAATTTGTGTTAAGAATTAGAATATTCAATAAGTATAACATATATACTCATTTACAACAATAGTAAACAAAAACCTTAAAAACGTCGTTATTATAACAATTCGTAATTTCCAAAAATGATACCGATTGATTTACTTACGAGGACGGTGACTAGGCCGATTACTTGGGATCAGGTTGTTGGATTTTCCGAAAGGCTAAAATGCTGAAAGGATCCTGCCACCCTATCTAATCTTCTACCTGGCCGTTCTTTACTTGATAAATCATGAAGTATCATATTGGAAATTAATAAAGGATTTAAGTTGTTCAATAGTATGACATATGTTGGTGTTATAGTAATTAAGACTTAATTATATTAACAGTTGGAAGAAGAAGTCTTAAGCCGTAGAATATCCAAAAATAACTATACTCAGGTGAGTGACATAATCCCGTTGCTATACATTGTCTGATTGTTGTTATGTAATGTATAAATGTCAGTTTAACTCTGGACTGTATGGGTCCTATCATGAGATTGTATGGATCTCTACCTGCTGAACTGTATGGGTTCTATCATGAGATTGTGTGGATCTCAGTTACTTGGGCTGTGTGGGTCCTATTTACTTAGTATCTCTATGATGAAATGTTGTTATATGAAACTCTATTGTTGATGTTACTCACTAAGCTTAAATAGCTTACCGGTATTATGTTGAATTGAGTTTCAGGTCCTAGTGGTTCAGGAATAGGTAAGGAGATAATTGAGGATTAAGAATTGAAGAATATGTATTATCGTTTGGTAATAAAATGTAATACCCGGCTTGATCTTGGGAAAATTCTGTATTGAATAAGATCTATTGATAACTACTTGTATTCCGTTTGTTTAATATAAATGTACCCCTACTTTTGTATGAAAAATTTCAGGTGTACTTTGTGTTAAAAATCCGGGTGTTACAAGTTGGTATCAGAGCCAGGTTTAAGCGAACTAGATCTTAGTATTAATACTCTAGACTTAAACCGTGAGTGTAGAAATAGTTGGTTAAGTAGAATAGTAGCTATAATTATTGGTATATTCATTGTTAGGATGAAGCCTTTAAGAAGCATTCAAAAGGCGACTTGTCATCATTGAAGAAAGTTTCGTAATAGTTAGAGTAGCAGGATCGGGATGAGAGTCCTGGTATTCTAGGAAAGTGTTGGCATATGCTTTGTAAGGGCATATGTGTTGGAGATACCGGTGAGAAGCGAATTTGATATTTCGGAACGGGTCTTGGAACGGACATGGATAGGTGTGGAAGGTAGTAGTAGAGCTCCTACTATCGAAAGCACAGGATCCCTGTCTGAGTCAAGAATTGGTCATCCAATGAACTGAGAGTGTAAATAATTAGCATATTAGATGTGAGTGTTAATGAAACGTGTTAGTCCTTGACCATTCTATTGTTGAATGGTGATCTTTGGGTTCATTGAGAACAACTAGGGTGATGGTTTGGGTGCACTTATTTTCTAATAGAAAATAATAATAAATCAAAGTAACAAACTTGGACTTTAGTCCAAGTAGGGGAGGAATACAAAATTAAGGGAGCAATATGAATATTGTTTAGAATCGATGAAATTATTAAAATTATAGTAACACGTCGATATATTTAATCCATTACTATAACTTTATATTAATACATTAAGAAAACTTTACAGAACTACTAACCTAAACCGGAGAATCTGAAAGAAGCGGGAAAAGATCTTCTACACTCCACTCTTTGTCATCATTAGGTTGACTTGTACCTTCTTGAGGATTTGGAAGGCGTATGTTTTCAGTTATCGGAGGAGGAGCTCCAAGGTATGGGGTCTCGATAGGGTTGGAACCCATAACCCCATGATTAGGGGCTAAATGTTGACTCATTTGGGGCGTGTGTAAGTAGGGCAGTGATGAGGAAGGGTTCCAATTCGGAACCAGTTGGGGGTAGCTATAAGAAGGAGGAAACCAGGCTAGGTCATCTACAAAGCCTCCAAAATTCACCTCACTCGCAGGCTCGAGTAAACCAGGATTAATACTACTCATACCAGAATTAGATGGCAGAGATTGCTGCTGTGTATGAGTTCTTGATGAAGTTTCCCCCTTTTCCAGAAATTTTCTTTTCTTATATTCAACCTTATAAGTGGCTTGTATTAGTTTCTTTGTGCCGTCTGTTAGACCCGATTGTGACCCTTCAATTATTGTTTCTTTCTCCCTGTTTAGGTTGGGTATTAAATCTTTCGATAATTCTGCTGCTCCACTAAAACCGCTACCAAATTCCTATGGCACAAACAACTTTAGTAATAATAACATTATGATATAAAGTAATTAAAAACAAAAATGTAATTCTTTACCTCAACACAATCAATAAGAGTTTGCAGACTCTTAAGTTGTCGTTGGGGCCAATGTTCGATACCTAAATCTCTACAATGTTTCTTCAATTGTGTTGTTCCAATGTTAAGATCAATTGCAGCTTGCGGAATTGGTTTGTTAAAGTGTTCAGCTATCATTTCCTTACTTAATAAATGTCTGAAACCTCTTCTACTGCCAGCTACTATGGTTATCGGAATCGAAGGATTGAGTTCAAATGTACTATTATTATTCGGGATCATTTGAACATGATCCTGATTTTCTGAACCAAAGATGCACATTGATTCATTAAAATCAGTAGCTTCTATCGGTGGTAATTGTAGGTTTTCAATCATGGACCCAGGATTTTGAAATCCTTATAGGTTCCTTTGAATCACCTGAAGGTGATTTTGGTATTGAAAACTACACCCAAACTCGGGATTTATTTCAATATTTACGTTATGAGTTGTCTGTAATTGATTCTCATTTTGAATGTCAATCATAAAGCCTTGATTCATGGGGACAAACTCACTGCTTGTTGGGTGCACGTCCAGAAATGAACTGTAACCGGATAGACCATCCACAAATGGGTCTACAAATAACACATGTCAGATGATAAAACAAAATAGAATACTTATAAATGGATCATTCAAAAGAATTCAACCTGGTAGAAGGTATGGAGTCTGATCAAGTGCAAAGTGTAAATATGCATGCACCGGATCATCTGAGTTAATGTTCAGCTCGGGAAAAATTTCTGGCTCACCGTGGAGTTACTCTATTGGTAGTATATCTGGAAGACTGTAACATAATTCAGAATAAAACAAAACATTAAAAGATAAACGAAATATGGACGATAGATGTCTAGAATGTTAGAGTCACCGAACTCTATTAAGAATGCTTGGTTTGAAGTTCCCTCTCCTTGCGGAAAACCAGGTCCAGGGTTCGACAGATCGCCCATTGAAGATCTGTTTTCCATGACTCAGCTTTAAATATGAGTTCGTTTACGAAAAAACTAGTGATAAGAGAGCATGACTGAAAATGAATGTGGAAATGAATGATATTACATACCTGTGTATATATATACTATATTGCAGCTGGAACCGAAAGGACAACCCATGTTCTTATTACCAAAAAATTCAAACCATCTACAGTAGGTGCGACTTTTCACTACCTAAGTGACATTTTTTTCAAAATTCGCCGCTTGGCTTCGGTTAGAACGAGATAATGAAAATACTTTTGAAATAAAAAGTATATCTTCTGAAAGCAAAGATAGTTGAAAGAATTTTTAATGCTAGAATTGAATTTCGGGGACGAAATTCTTATAAGTGGAGGAGACTTGTAAGACCTGTATTTCAGTTATTTCATTCATTTATAATTATTGTGAATTCTATGATTTTTGGTAATTATAAAGCTAAGAAAAAAACTTTAGTTACAATTTCATATAAAAATCAGCATTTTGTATAGTTTTTATAAAAATCATAATTAATTCTAGGAAAATTATTTGGACCTCAAACCAGTGCATAAAGTTTACAAATTGAGTATATTACAATTACCAAAAATAATAGTAAGATTGAAAATGGCATTATCTATGGTAAAAATTACAATCTTCACTGATTAGTTCGAAATTGACAGATTTGATAGTCTGTTTTCAAAAATTCATAATAAATCATATAAAAACCGTATAAATACGTACTATACGTCCTTGGAAAGGTATTGAGATGAATATTCTGAATATCAAATAAAAACGTGAATTTAATGGGTATAACATCGTCTAAACCAGTCTTGAACAGACTGATTCTAGAAGGTCTTTAATTTCAACAAAGTATATTATTAAAATCTTTTGTCAAAAGTGTCACGCCATTTTTTATTCAAGAACTCAAGTATAAATACCCCCCAAAGCATCTCATAAACCACACCAACAAATCTCAATCCAATATATAGAGGTTTCTAAGCACTAGAGTGTAAGCAAGTGAGCGGAAGAAGCTTGAAAGCCTAACGAAGAAGTTATAGATCCCGACGAAGGGTCATAAGGTAAATACAAACCTTTCTGTAGCTTAATTAAGTATTGTAAAATAATTTGTGTTAAGAATTAGAATATTCAATAAGTATAACATATATACTCATTTCCAACAATAGTAAACAAAAACCTTAAAAACGTCGTTATTATAACAATTCGTAATTTCCGAAAATGATACCGATTGATTTACTTACGAGGACGGTGACTAGGCCGATTACTCGGGATCTGGTTGTTGGATTTTCCGAAAGGCTAAAATGCTGAAAGGATCCTGCCACCCTATCTAATCTTCTACCTGGCCGTTCTTTACTTGATAAATCATGAAGTATCATATTGGAAATTAATAAAGGATTTAAGTTGTTCAATAGTATGACATATGTTGGTGTTATAGTAATTAAGACTTAATTATATTAACAGTTGGAAGAAGAAGTCTTAAGCCGTAGAATATCCGGAAAGAACTATACTCAGGTGAGTGACATAATCCCGTTGCTATACATTGTCTGCTTGTTGTTATGTAATGTATAAATGTCAGTTTAACTCTGGACTGTATGGGTCCTATCATGAGATTGTATGGATCTCTTCCTGCTGAACTGTATGGGTTCTATCATGAGATTGTGTAGATCTCAGTTACTTGGGCTGTGTGGGTCTTATTTACTCAGTATCTCTATGATGAAATGTTGTTATATGAAACTCTATTGTTGATGTTACTCACTAAGCTTAAATAGCTTACCGGTGTTATGTTAAATTGAGTTTCAGGTCCTAGTGGTTCAGGAATAGGTAAGGAGATGCTTGAGGATTAAGAATTGAAGAATATGTATTATCGTTTGGTAATAAAATGTAATACCCGGCTTGATCTTGGGAAAATTCTGTATTGAATAAGATCTATTGATAACTACTTGTATTCCGTTTGTTTAATATAAATGTACCCCTACTTTTGTATGAAAAATTTCGGGTGTACTTTGTGTTAAAAATCCGGGTGTTACATTATGATGGAAAACTCTACACATAATCACGGTTGTTATCTTTCAAAACCATACACCCACAACTGCTTACTGTCGTCGGCACCACCATCCACCCTTGACACAGGCATTATTATTCTCCCTCTTTTCTATCTTCATTCACAGCTAGATACAACGACATCTCCTCCCTCTTCTCCATTTTCAGCTACAGGTAATATCACAGATTATATTTTCTACAGTCATCACCACCGATCCTCCACTGCACAATCACCATAGCCATCATCACTTCCGGTTACGTCGTAGCCATCGAAAAAGAAGTCTATATTGATCTTCTAGGTATGTTTGTATCTATATATGTTTGTATGTGATTGACCTCTACGTGAGTGTATTTATTATTTAGTCTGTGTCTTTTACAGCCACGCCGTAGTCATCACATCTTGCCGGTTGAAGCTTTCTAGCAGCTATAGACGTGGCCATCACCACTGGTAACCACGTTCAACGTCAAGCAAGTGGTTGCAATGAAGTTTGCTGGATATTTTAGGTTTCCGGTGAAGTCGGCGCCGAGTTTCCTAGGGTTCCGTTGGGCACTACACCAACACCGCATACGCTTTCGTCGTCAGTCAGCGTCGTTCTCTCTCGTATAATAGGGACCCCCTTCCACCAAAACCATCACAAGTGCTAAGCTACCGTCACAACCATCTATTCCCGGCAGACAACCTTCGCCACTCTAGATGACCACCGATTCCATGGATGAAGCTACGCTACTCCCTTATCTTCCTCTTTCCCGGTTCTTTATCGTTCACTAGAGCCGTTTCTGGCCTTCATCTACTCCTATAAGAGATCGCAAGCCATGGCCTGCAATGCCATATTCTTTGAGGTTAGTTACCATCATTTACCTTTAACAGTTTCAAATATCAACTTGTGTACTAAAAGCTTCGATTCTTTTACTTATTTTATTTTAGTTTTTTTTTTGGTTTATTGTTTAGTTAGGTTTCTTTTAATCTGTAATCATTTTGATTTTAATTAGGTTTTGTTTAATCTGTAATCGTTATATAAGCGTTTTATATTTGTTATTCAGGCGTAAATTGTATTGTGTTTGTGTGGTTTATGCTTTTCTAAAAAGCATCATGAAATCCATTCTTTTCTTCAAAGGCCAAAGGTCAGGCAAACTTTCCCCAAACCATCGTCCTTGCATAGAAGCATGAAGCATATGAAGCGCCGCTACCTACAACCACCAAACGCGTCCAAGATTCTATTACTGTTTGTATGGAATTGTCTTTGTCATTTTGGATTTATTTATTTGATCATAACTCAAATGGCAACCATGTAGTTAACTGGAAACCATGTTATTGTATTAACAGTTTGTATGTAGTTATTGTATTTCTTTCTTTGATCACAACTTCCAAAATCTCCGAAGGTAATCATTAACTGTAAGTATTTGATTTTTATAACATGGTAATATTTGGTAAAAAGTTTAGAGTACCTTATTAAGTACTAACGAATTTTCAAAATTTTTCAATCTAAGAAATCTAGATTTTAATATTTTTCCATAATGTCTGTCTTTTTGCTTTCGGTGAACAAAAAACTTGGTGAAGATGAGATAGAAAAATAGTTGTGTAAGGTTTCAAAATTCGGTGGCTTGTCTTTTTGTCGAATGTCGAATGTTTATTTTTACTACAAAGTCTTTTTTGCAAATTTGTTTTGCAAGTTTTTTTTACAATGTCTCTTTTAACAAATTTGTACTATAAATGTGTTTCTGCAAGTTCTCAATGAGTTTTTTGTGTGTATTAAAAACCCTAAAAAAACGTGTTAAAACGGAATACAAATTAATGTACTCATATATTATAAGTAATATATTTTTTAGAGTAAGTTACGTTTTTGGTCTATGTAGTATGCACTTATTTTCAATTAAGGTTATATTTTTGAAAATTTGATGTGATTAGTCCTTATAGTTTCAAAGTACATCGAGTTTCATCTCTAACACTTATCTTCTAACACCCACCATAAGGAAACTAATAACCTACAAGTACTTATCCAATGGCCACCGCATTTGCGGCTCAATGCATTGCACGGATACCGTATAATTAAAATGATGTATTCTACACATTACGTATTTTTTGTAATATGACATGCTTTTGAAAGTACACTATCCACGACTTGTCGAAAGGAAACTTATTGTCGCCCTCAAACTATTTGTCGAAATGAAGTAATCGACACCACCGTATCACACAAGGTACCTCAAAACAATTATTTTTAACAAACATCATACTTTATTTTTATCCAAAACAATATAAATTTATAGTTAACCTAAAATACTACCGTAATTTATTTTCAACTAAAACCAAAAACAACTACATATTTTTATATTTTACCAAAACTTCAATGCGTTTTTAATTTTAACAAAAACCTACAACATATTATTAGTTTAAATCCAAACAATAATGTACTTTTGTTTTTAACATAAAACTAAGATGTATTTACTTTTAACAAAAAAAATTCATAGAAAAAAAACAAATCGCCAAACCTTGCTCCGCCTACCCCCCCCACCCCATTAACTTCCGCCGCATTGCGCGGGTAGACGATTAGTATCGTCACCCGTTGACGTCCGCTGAAAGTAAACGAAATGTTTACTTTGTCGTCCGCTGAAAGTAATTTAATCGCCCCTCGAAAACTAATTGTCGAACAAACTATCGTCACCCGTCGCATCGTAAACGAAATGTTTACTTTGTCCATTTTTTTGGATTATAACATTGCACTTCTATTATTGTTGTTATAATTGCATTGTACTTTCCTCTCGGGTATTTACCGTCCTATATCGTTGGAAAGGTAATTAATCGCCCGAAAAGAAATTAATCACTCTCATATTCGCCAACTCCCCCTCCCATCTGCAACCTAAAACCTAAAAAGTAATTGTCGAAACAAAACTATTTGCCGCCGCCACAATGCGCTGGTACGCATCTAGTATATATATATATATATATATATATATATATATATATATATATATATATATATATATATATATATATATATATATATATATATATATATATATTTGTGTGTGTGTGTGCAGGTACATGCGTGCTTGTGTGTGTTCATGCGTACATCTTGTGATCCATTCATACAAAAAGACCATTGAAGACGTCAATTAGTTTTACTAAGATACTCGAACACACCAATCTTGTGATTTAGATGTGAAGATTACAAGAAATTAAGTTAGATATCACAAGATTTTGATGCAAAGAAACATTTACACGATAGGGTAAATGAAACTAGTATTACGTTATATGATTTATTTTTTTCATCTTTAGAGATAAATTAGGTTTTGCACCCTGCACGATGCAACAAGGTGGTTGTTAAAATGGTTTTATAGATACAGTATACAACAATTATAGATTTATAAAATTGTTTGGAAACTAAATAAATATTTTTTTTACCAAAACAGTAACCATATATTACACCTTTTATGTTACAAAATAAACTACAATACTGTAAAATAATCGGGAATTTTTACTTACAATATTATTATGTTTTACTATACATAGTAGTGCACCTCTAGTTTTTGAAAACCAATATGTATGAAAACGATTTTTAGTTCTTTTTACAGTCTCATATGCATGAACACGGAAACAATAACTAATAATCATAATTGAATAATATAAATGTGAAAAAAGATACATAAAATGTATTTTAGTAAAGGAAACTAAGATTTAAAAAAATATAAAAACAACTTTAAAAAACATTAATTTTGTGAAAACAAACAAAACTACTAAAAGCATGAATAAAATGGAGACATAAAAATGGTTCTATAAAAACAAATCATTAAAAACAAAGTTGTAATAAAAGATAATTTTTTTTAACGAACTCTTACTTTTTAAAAAAAATGAAGTTATAAAAATATAAAAATTAATTTTGGGCTAAGCTTTTATAAAATAAATATAAGTTGGGACAAAACTATAAAAAAGTTAATGGAGTGAAAATTGTAAAAAAACAAAATTAGATTTTGGATAAAATTAATGGAGTCAAAATTGTAAAAAAAAATGTTAACCCAAATCTAAACCTCAAATTTATGAAAAAAAAAACAAATAATGTTGGGTTTAAAATTATTATGAACAATAAAAACAACAAATATTCATGACTAAAAGTCTTTAGGGAGGCCGTTTGTTTTTTCTACCGTCTCTTTCCATACTTCATTAAGAGAAATATAATTTTAAAACTTAAACGTATTAATATATTTCCATCAATGATTATCATATTGAAACAACATATAAATTTTTAACTTTTCTAGAGCGCATTGGCCTTGTTTTTCAATATATATTGCTTTTGGACTTGTCAATTCCAAGTATTTCCTCTAAAGCCATAAAATCACTTTATCGTTTCTATACATATCCGTCTCTATGGAGTTAGGTAGATAGTTATATACTTTTTATATTAGGTTAATAACTCGTGTAGTAAACGGGTAGAAAAATACACATAATAATGATAATAAACAAAAAAAATTAATTTATGCATATAAAAGCTAACTTCATATTAACATATATAATAATTAATATTAACTTTCAAATATCTCAAAATCTTATTCTAATCATTCATATAAAAAATCAATCATGTCAAATTGAACTAACGCAAATTAGTTATTTGAAACTATCAAAATACCTGAAATTTAGATTATTTGGAATAAACTTACAACAATTAAATTCTTTAAAGTATCTGACTTGTAAGTAGTACAGATTAATTCACTTATGACAAACGAGACAGTAGCCCTTCATCACTTTCTTATTCATAAAAAAAAACATTTTTAATACGTGTTAGTCTTCAAGTATTTCATAACTTTTTTTCATATTTTCTGAAGCTTTTAAATTGTATACTACAAAACTTAATAATAAATATGTTTCATATAGAAAAACGTAATTAAGATAAAAAAATTCCAACGTTTTCATCATTTTAACACAAAATTAGCCCGTGTAATACTAAGTTTAAAAGTTACTATGAAAGTTGTTGCAAGTTCTCTAAATTTAGAAAGAAATTTGCACAGAAAAAATTATATCTTTGCTTCTCACATGGTTCTCCATAATTGATAACCATAATATTGATATTGGCCTGAGACTTCAATAGTACATGTTCAAGTGAACATTTTGAATATTAAATTTAGCACATGTACTTGTATTCTATTGTTCGATCTTGTGGAAGTAAATCACAACTTCAGTTAATTAACCAAATAATTGAAAAAAGGTAAAAAATTTATATAGTAAAAATCTCAAATGTAGCAGTAATGGTCCAATAGTTGACACAAAGTTGCTTTCGAATTAACCAGTTTGTAGTTTGTGATCTCTGCTCTCTTCAATCTAATACTTGTATCTTTTTGCATATGCTTAATCATCCAACTGCTAAATATATTGTAAAAGGTTGACAGCATCAAATATAACTATAGGAATACAAATTCAACAAATTATCAATTTAGAAATCAAATAATTAATTGATGTAGAGTCATATAAAGGAGGTTACCATATATTTACTATTAAAGGTATGAAATAAAAAAGAATGCATGGGAGAGTGAAAATTAGCAAACATACAACCTCCAACATAGCATAAAGGTGATGAACAGATTTATCATTAATAGTAACAAACTTAAAAAATCTTAGATGATGTAAAGAATAAATAAAAGTTTTCCAAATACATTTAGAAACCAGTTCCCAAAAGACCAGAACCATTAGAACCAGTTTCAGGAGCATTTCCCAAATGTCATGAGCCGATATACCCGGTCATGGTTCTGGTTCAAAAAAAAAGTTCACAATTTTTCTTGGGTATGACTCGATGCAAGAAGTACATTGTCTAGTTAAAATATTTTGAGTTTTTAGTCATCATTTTAAAAACATAAACAAACATTTTTTTTAAGTAGCATGATATACCAAGATTGAAAACTAAACATAACGTACTTTAGCCATTAGTTTAAAAAAATATAACATACATACATTTTTTTTCACTTTAATGACATTAGGGAATTTTTTACGATTTATGTGAGAATCCTACATTGTTAAAATACAATTTTTTTTACAGTTGAAATACCTACATTACATATTTCAGTTCTTTAAATGAACCATAAGCCAACAACCATCCAAAGGAAATAGAAGAATAAAATCCAATTATACCTAAACTTATTTGTATTTTCATTTTGATGCTTAAATAGGGTAAACAATAAAAAGCTAATATAAAATACATCAAAAGAAAACTCATTTTTCTATTAAATATCCATTTAATTTATAGCAAACCGAATATTCTTAATTTTAATCTTAACATATAATTAGAAAAAGGTGACCATTACCTCTATTTTACCTTCAGAATTGGCACATGTTACCCTCGACTTGAACAACATGTAGACACGATATATAGTATTAGGTTTGCATCACTAGCCCCAACCATTTGATGAAAAAACCACGCATTCTCACAAATGAAATCTCAACAAAGTCATTATTAAAACATAATTGTTGGGCTGATCAGCATCAGCACTTGAATCTGATGATTGTCAAAGTGGATCACACGCTGCTTGGCTATATCAGCGTCAAACCATCAGCGGCAGCGTTACTTGTTTATTTTTGTACTTATCTTGTTTCTATAGTTATCATGTTTATAGTTGGGAGTTATCCCTGATTTGTAGGGATATCCATATACGTAGATCAATCCTAGTATAAATAATAACGGCTAGGGTTCTTGTAATGTATCGATATACAATTATCAAGATCTCTTTGTGAGATCAATATATCGTTTTCTATGTGAATCCTTGTGTTCTTGTGCGTTTGATCCTTATTACGTTCTAATAATTGGTATCAGAGCAGGTTTCCTTTACTCATAATAACATGTCTTCCTCTTTCTCTTCTACCTTTGGAAACAAGATCCCTCCCTTTGACTCCAACAATTTTGCTATGTGGAAGAGTAAAGCTCTTATGGTCCTCGAAACTATGGACTATTACATGCCTGAGATTCTCAATAATGGTTCTTACACTCCAACCTACGTTTTCACTAAAGACAGTGTTCCTGATGGAAAGAAGAAGACACCCGTTCATGAATATATTGATGAAGATAAGAAACTGGTGAATCTCGACATACATGCCAGGGCAGCCATTGGTAATTCTCTTCCTTATGACATCTACCATCTTTTTCAAAACTGCGTTTCTACAAAGGAGATGTTGAGCACTCTTACTGTTGCCTTCGAAGGCACTGCTGAAGTAAGAGTTACTCAAGAGAATTCGTTGAATCGACAATATGAGCACTTTTTTGCATACAAGAAAGAATCTATTACTCAAAAATTTAATCGTTTTAATTGTTTGGTTAATGATATGAGGAGATTCAACATCCTGAAACTTGACTCAGTTTTGGTCCTTAAGTTCCTTGATTCTCTTGACAAAAAATGGGAACATCACGTTGATGTTCTTAAGAACAGTGGGAAGATTCATACCATGGACTTAGAAAGTCTTTTTTGCAACCTGAGAAGTTATCAAGTCTCAGCAGAAAGAAATCATGAGAGACAGCCAGCGTGAAAGATCAGTTGCTCTACTCTCCAAGAGCAAGGACCTCACTGATACTGATGATAACGCAAGTAAAGAGTCTGATGTTGATAATGATGAATACAAGTATCTGGTTGAGCTTGCTTCTCAGACTGCATTGGTGGTTAACCAGTTCAACCAATACAAGGATAATAGGAGGAGTGGGTTTCAGAGAAACTCAAGTGTGCCCAAGCGTAATTTCTCCAACTTCAAAAAGTCTATCGGGGACAACCTCAAGTTCGCAAGTGCTGACAAGAAACATGATGGGAAATGCTTCAACTGTGGAACCACTGAGCACTTTGCAAAGGACTGTAAGCAAAAGAAAAATGATTATAAAGAATAATCATATGGGTCAAGTACAACTTTTGGTGGCCTCTTTGAAGAGCCAGAACTTGGGTTCAAGGGTATTAGTTGCTGAAGAGGAAAATGAGAAGTGTGAGGAGGAAGCTGAGTCCTCAGATGATGAAAATCAGAATGTGTGTCTCATGGCCATCACTAAAGAAGTAATTGAAGAGTCAAGCAGCAGCACGAGCACCTTTGATGCTGATATGTCTTATGATGCACTAGAGTGTTTAGCAAATGACTGGAACTCCTCTTCAGTGTATTAGTTAAAAACACTGTTAATTATTCAGTTAATGAAAAGATAAAAGCTTTTGAGTATTTGTGTCTTGGTATTCAAAATTCTAATCGTAAAAAACATCAACTGAAACAAGAAAACAAGTGCTTGCTTAATAAATTCAAACAAAAGGACCCAATAATTTCAAAATTAAAGCTTGAGTGTCGTGATCTCACCCTATCAAAAAAATTAATGGCTAATGAAAAACAACTTGCTGAACATGAATCTAAGCGAATTCAATTGATCATTAAAAATAGGACTCACTCTCACCATAGAGTTTCAAAACTCATAAATGATCAAATCTCATTTCAAGCTACCAAGATTCTTGATGGAGACTTTTAATCAGAAGTTAAGATATTTAAACATGTTGAAACGGAACTAGCTTTTGCTTCTAAAGAAGAACTAGTCCATGAGTTCAAGAATAATTTCGTTTCACTTGCTTTTTAAAAGAAAAATGAACTTATTGACAGACATTGCAGTGTCAGTAAATAGGGTGATCTCAGTCTCAATACAAAAATCAGTGCCATTGATCCCTCTGTGAAAGGGTGTAAACAAGAAAATGTTAGTGTCAGTGTTGAAAATCTTATAAAATTTCCTATTTCAAACGGTGAGTTTCACATTGTCACTAATATTCTATGTGAAGGTCCCATCAACACCATGTCTGATGCTGATACTAATGTGGAGAAAAAGGAATCAAAGTTTTCTAAAGTTTGCAATAAATTTCAAAAAACAAAAAATCAAAACCTATCAGGACATGCTATAGATATGGTGATTCCTCTCATCAGGCTGATCAATGCAGTTTTGAATCCTGAACTGATAGAAAAGAAAATGCTACTTCTCGTTGCAGCAAGTGGATTAAAAAGAAAAATTCATTAAATTTGTCTTTCCACTGAATGTTATGATATTCTTTCCTGTCTCAAACCCATTTCCAAATAGGTTCACTAAGTTTCTCATCAGGGTGTTAGTGACTGTAGGGTCATGAAAACATTTGGTATCTTGACAGTGGATGCTCTTGTCATATGACTGGATACAAGTCACTACCGGATGATTTTGTCAAGAAGGAAGGCATTGTGGTTACATATGTTGACAACAACAAAGGTCATACAAAAGGATATGGCACCATTTGTTGTAGATCTATACAGTTTTCTAATGTTTCTTATGTTAAAGGTTTAAGGCATAATCTCATTTCAGTCAGTCAACTGTGTGATGCTGATTATGACCTCCTGTTCAACAAAAGGGATGAAAATATTCTTGATGCTGCAAAGGAAGTCATACTCACTGCCAAAAGATGTGATGACATTTATATCCCGGATATGTTCTTAGTCGATCAGTCACTGAAGAGATGTTTCTTTTCTCGTGCTCAGTCTCATGTTAACTGGCTTTGGCACAAGCGTTTATCTCACCTAAATTTCAAGAACATCTCTAAGATTTCAAATCATCATCTCATTCGTGGCCTTCCTACAATGAACTTTGTTAAAGACAAAGTTTGCCCAGCATGTGAAAAAGGCAAACAGGTTAAATCTTCATTTAAATCTAAGAAGTGTTCATTTATTGTCTCTCCTTTCAGTTTGATGCATATGGATCTCTTTGGACCTATTCCTATGGCTTTTCTCACTAGGAAAAAGTACTCGTTAGTTATTGTTGATGAGTTCACTCACTACACATGGGTCATGTTCCTAAGAAACAAGAGTGATGCTGCTGCTGAGATCATCTCCCTTAATAAGCAATCAGAGGTTCTATACAATCATAAAGTGAAGCAGTTGAGAATTGATCATGGAACCGAGTGAAGAAATCATACTCTAGAGTTATTCCGTGAAGAAAGAGGCATTCTTCAAAACTACTCAGCTGTTAGAACTTCTGAGCAAAATGGTGTGGCTGAAAGAAGAAATTGTACACTGATTGAAGCAAGAAGAACCATGGTATTTGATGCTGGTCTTCCTCTTTCCTTTTGGACTGAAGCTGTGAACACTACCTGCAACACTCAAAATCAGTCGATTATTGTCAAAAGGCATGCAAAGACAGCGTATGTGATAGTGCAAGGTAGTAAACCTGATATTTCATACTTTCACGCTTTTGGTTATGCTTGTTTTCTTTTGAAACAGGGTGAGCAGCAGTCGAAATTTGAAGCCAAATCAGACAATGGCATTTTTATGGGATACTCGTCAATTTCAAAGGCATTTATGATCTTTAACATGACCGAAATAAATGTGATAGAGTCAGTTCATGTTCGTTTCGATGAGTCAACCTTTCCTCATCAGCATGAAGTCCACGTGTCTTCCATTTTTGAAGAATTGCTTACTCCTATATCCTTAGCATCACTTAATTCTCCTGTTGTTCACCATATTCTCACACCGTCTAATGATCCTCCCCTCTCTGAGAATCCCACATCCACTGATGATTCTCCACCATCTGAGAATCCTTCAATTCCTGATACTGATTCAGAAGTCCTAGTACTGAATAATGATCCAGAAGCTGAATCTAGCTCTCAACCACTCATAAATGTTAAGGTCCATCCCATCTCACAAGTCATCGGAGATTTGTCATCAGGGGTTTGTAAACAAAGACAAGTTTCCAGCAATTTCTGTCATTACGTTAACTTTGTCTCTTTAATGGAACCAAAGAAAGTGGATGATGCCCTAAAAGATGCTGACTGGATCAAGGCGATGCAGGATGAGCTGGATGAGTTTCAGAGACATAAGGTGTGGACTATGGTTCCTCGTCCTCAAGGTAAGACTATCGTTGGTACATGCTGGGTGTTCCGAAACAAAATGGATGAAGATGGAATTGTGATCAGAATCAAGGCTCGACTGGTTGCTCAAGGTTTTACTCAGCTGGAAGGACTTGACTATGATGAGACTTTTGCCCCTGTTGCACATCTTGAAGCCATCAGGATATTTCTTGCTTATGCCTCATTCATGAAGTTCAAGGTGTATCAGATGGACGTTAAGACTGCCTTTCTCCATGGGGATATTCCGCAAGAAGTGTATCTCAAGCAGCCCCCTGCTTTCTAAATGAAGATTTCCCTTACCATGTGTTTCTACTAGACAAGGTAGTCTATGGATTGAAACAAGCACCCATGGCATGGTATGACACCCTGACTGCTTACCTTCTGGAAAAAGGGTATCATCGAGGTGCTATTGATAACACCATGTTCATCAAGAAATCAGGAGATGACTTAATCCTTGCTCAAGTCTACGTAGATGAGCATGGGTGAAATGTCCTTCTTTTTAGGTACTAGATGGACTTAATCCTTGCGGCGTTAATGTCTTTGAAATTTGAAATGAGCATGGGTGAATTGTCCTTCTTTTTGGGTCATCAAGTAATACAATCCTCTCAGGGAATATTCATCAGCTAAAGCAAGTATGTCCTGGATATACTGAAGAAATATTTGTTTGCTGACTGCAAACCAGCCAATACCCGCATGAGCACTCCTACTCACCTCTCAGTTGATCCGTCTAGAGTTGATATTAACGCCTCTCTCTATAGAGGCATGATTGGTTCTCTGCTTTATATCAGTGTCAGTCGTCCTAATATCGTCTTTGAAACTAGTATGTGTGCTAATGTTCAAGCAAATCTTAAGGAGTCCCACCTTAATGTTTTAAAACAATTTTTCACTATGTCAAGCATACTCCTTCGCTTGGACTCTGGTATCTTTAAGATCAAAATTATGAATAAAGAAAATAACTTGAACAAATTGTATGAATATCATACAGGCCAAATGATTTATTCACCGTAAATAATGATAGTGCTCCTAATCAGAAAGATGAGCAACTATGTTAAGAACGTTACAATGACTTATCTAGAGTATTCTATCGACCGTAATCACTATCTAGGGTTACATAAGTATTTATACTAACATATAATGGACCTAAACATTAAGCCCATCATTTACAGGTAACAACAGAAACCCTAGATAATCTTGCTAGTTTCTAAAGATAAGAACAAAATTACAGCTAGCAATCTTCGGATCACAACCTCATCTTCGAATAAGTCTTTGGCTTCGGATAGGAACTTCTTGAGCTTTGGATATGTAAATCTTAACACAATTAATATCCTAACAATCTCCTCTTTGTGGTGAAGATGTCAGGTATCCGAAGTTACAACATGTGAAAGGCTTTTGTCAGTTCCTTGCTTACCGCAATCCACCATAAGAGATGTTCACAAATCTCTTTCTTCTCATCTCCAGAATTTTCATTATTCACAGTCACTCGAGTCACCATTCCTTCAATGAACGTTCTGGGAAATTTTTCTTTTTCATCCATATCAAAGAATAACTTCTTCATCACACCTTTACGTTCAAGCTTTCCTCTATAGACAACTCCCCAGGGCTCCTGTAAAATCTTCCCATCACTATACTTGTTTATTCCTTGAAGCTCTTTATCCACAGCTGGGAAAGATTCTTTGAACAGTTTTGCAATTTCGTAGTCATACCCAGAGAAGTTTCAGATGTAACCTCCCATAAACCTTCTGATCATCTATTGTCCATTGGTCAAACACACTTGTTTAGAAATTTTGGTTTGGGTCATATTGAAGTATCTTTCTACCAGGACCACAAAGTCGTTAAGGTTCATTAGAGGAAAATCAGCAACAGCAAATGAACTTTCAATTTTCTCTTCACCCAATTCTGATATACATCTTCAAACAGTTCGCCCAATTCGATTTTATCAATACCCACAATCTTCAGACATGACCAAACATGAGTTTGATCCTTGCTCAGGTTCGCATGGTACCTAGCCTTGGGTTCTTGGAACTTCTTATTTTCGGATTCATCAAACTTAAGGTCATAAATGTTTGACGCGAAAAGCTTCAGATTGTAAGGTATGTCCAGCTGTAGTGTTGTTGAATTTTCGGTTGAGTACGAGACCAGGGGCACTCCATCAAAAACTTCTGCATTGGTGAAGACCAATGACATCATTGTTTCGTAGGTCCAGATCTTGTTAACTGGACCCATTTCCTCCTTCTTTCCCATTCGACTACAAGATACGGCATACAGATGCCTCAGTTGGTCGTACTCTTCGGCCTTCTGTTGTTTCTTTTTGGACATGGAGAGTTGTTGGGCAATCTTTTTCCCTTTATCAACAGATGGACCAGATTCAGGGGGAATATGGGAAGAACTGCTTTTTGTAGATGTTGTGGATGGGGCAGAACTGGCTCCAATTTTTACACCACTTGAAAATCGTTTGATTATGCTCGAAGTGGATTCGGATGAAATTGGTGTAGAAGATGATTGTGCCCAAGAAAATGGATTTGTACTTACTAGTGTGGCGGTGGAAATAGTTGTGGAAAATGGAGCAGAAGTGAAACCGAACATCGGTTTGGTTGTAGGGCCGGTGGTAGTTGATTGAGTGACTGGTGCGAAGGTAGTTACCGGTGTGATTGTTGTAGTTGGTACGAAGGTGGTGGTTGTTCTCCTTGTTGGTCGATTTAGGTCTCCCCCTTGTGATGAAGGTTGGGTAGGCTTCGGAGCACCCGACAATCGACTAACCAAAGCAAGAAGAGGAGCAATATCCTTTCGGATGGACTCAGTCGTTTGAGAAATGAGAATTTGCATCTTTGGTCGGTAATCTTCTGAGCCTCCTGATAGGCATGATATTCATGCAGCTTCGGTTCATACTATGCAATTGTTTGCTTCGTAGTGTCCAGGTCGGTTCACAGAATTGTTAGCTGGACATCAAACTCTTTGTGACAACCTCTGTTGAGCTTTGGAATAGGCCTAGCTTGAACTTTGGAATAGGCAGTTTAGAGAGTGCATCAATGGAGCTAGTCAAAGAAGTAAGCCTAGCTTGAACTTTGGAATAGGCAGAATTAAGCTTTGTGACAACCTCTGTGATCTTGGCATTGTTTTGATCGAGAAGCAGCTGGGTCTTTTCTTCTAGCAACTTTTCCATGGATTTACATCGCAGATCAACTTTTTATAATACGTTTCGTGTTACCATCTTGATCTCTTGCACAAATTTTTCACAGCACATTCAACATGTGAAGCCACTGTAGTGGAGATGGATTTTTATAAGGATTTAAGGGAGTCGGAAAGAAGTTCACTTATGACTCCCGAAGATGTATCCCAATAAAATGTTGTCTGAGCCTGAAGCACAAGATTGAGCTTTTGATTCAATTGTCGAAATTGCTTCATCAAGACCAAACTAGTATCTGGTTCATCATCACCATCGTCCTGTATTTGAATAGGAGCAGTCTCGAAGTAATCTTTGCCATCACCTTCGGATCCATGATCGGATGGTGAGTCAGCCAAATCATCAGAGGAGAAGGCAGACTTTAGAGGGACTTTGGTTGGAGTGTCATCGAGAGGTTCACAAGTCTTTGGTGGTGGTGGGGATCGTCATGTGTGAAACTTGTGTCCACATTAGATGTGTTCACAGGTGTTTCAATATGACTTGTCTCCACATTATATGTTTCGACAGAGGTCATATGTTCTGAGACCACATGATTTTCGAATAAGGTAGAAATGGGATCAGAAGGTGGTACCGTGGTTGTGGCAGCTTCGGTTGGAGAAGGCGGAATAATGGTTTCTTCTGCATGGGAAGTTTCCTCCTCCGAATGAGGTGTAGATGGCCTTGAAGTGGAAACAGAGGCATGCTTTTTGGACTTACTTGGTTGACCCTGGTGTTTGCTATTTGTTTTCTTTACAGGTGGTTCAGATGGTTCAACACTACCTTTGCGTTTGCCCTTGGGTTTTGGGAGTTCAGCCTCAACAACTTAGCTAAATATACGAATAGGATGTGGAACTGTAAGCGTCTTGCGATATGCGATGAGGGTCAGGTTGTCTTCAGGCACACGGCAGAGCATGGCTTCAGGTATCTAGCAAAAAAGTCGAAGTTCTCATCCGAAGAGGAGGATGAAGGGACTTGGACGCAGCCAAAGTCATGGCAGGGTAGATACGAAGGCACCCCAACCTTGTCATGTGTATAGACGGCTTGAACAATGAGGGCTCAAAAACGAGTAGAAGCTATTTATGTTACGCGCTTCGTATGGTTGATATAAGCCAAAAAGTCTGCCCATAAGATATAAGCGTAGTCGACTTGGCAGTTATAGAAGATACCGTAATGTAGTAGAAGAAAGGTATGGGCTGCTGAGTCCAATCCAGAGGTCCTTCCGACGAGGCTCCTTAGGATGATACTGAAGAAGTCTGCCCAAACCGAAGGTAGGCACTTCTTCTTGAACTAGCTCATCGATCTGGTGATTGGTGTGTGGCCCATCTCATTCAGCGTATTTAGAATTTCTGACTGGGAGGCCAGCTAAAAGGTTCCAGACGTTGGTAATCGTAAGACTTTGGCGAATTGAGGTTTCCAACCTATGATTGTCTTCTTGGCATTGTCGGCGGTGAGAATGTCGAAAAGCACCGATTGACCGTCGGCATGCATTCTGGAAGTGTGATGTGCTCTTGTAAGTCCCAAACACTCAAGATCTAACACGTATCAATCCAAATACACGTTTAGTGCGGAATCCCGAACATGTAATCAATATGAAACGCACAAGAACACAAAGTAAACCTTCAATGCACTCGATTAGATTAACGAAATCGACTAGTACATAAGGTTCGATGATCGCTTGAAAAATAATTCTCTCTCTATATACATGGTTACCAAAGCAATCAACTTGACACTGACGGCTACTAAAATATTATATACCTAAGACAAAACCCTAAGCCCATAACACACAAAGCCCACCAAAACCAGCTTAAGACCAACCGAAATCCATGGATTTTGGTCAACACCACCGAGAACCCAAGGGATTTTGGTCCTTGGCCGAAAACCCCAAACAGCTCAATTAAATTCAATTTAGCTCTTTTTCAATACAAAGATTAAACCACTAAAATTAGTCCTAACAATCTCCCGTTGGTTTAATTCTTTAAATACACGTTAAGCATCCTCTTGATCTCGGCTTCGGTTATACACTGCAGGAAAATTCTAACAATATCCCCTAAACGTCATTGGGAGAAGATGTTAATAGCTTTCTGGTTGATACAGAGATAACTCCATCTTCAGGATTAGACTATCTTTAGATTTGACTTTGAATGCACATCTGGTGTAAGGCTTCTTGCATAGGTCTTGAAATCAGGACATCCAGCTTTGAATTTGACTGGAACTAGAGTCTGATTCTTCTTCTTTACTCTTTGATCAGATGAGGTGTAAATGTAGCAACAGAAGTCGTTTGAGGAGGATATCAACGCAGCTTGTCGAATGGAATTATGCTTGTAGGTCCCAAATTCTCTTAGAGCTTCAACAAATGGTATGAATTACAAATAAGAACACTTGGAATTACCTTCAATGCACTCGACTCAATAAGGAAAACCGACTAGTACATAAGGGGTGTTGCTTGAGCTTTACAAATCCTTGCTATGAATACTAGAGCTCCCAAAACAACCATTAGCCTCAAAGGAGGCTAGACATAACGTATTTATACCTTCCCTCACACTACCGAAATCCCTAAACCCCAAGGGCCGTGACCATGACCGAACAACAAAAGAAAGCCCACCGAGAAACCATGTTTCTCGGTCAACTACACCGAACAACTCAGAGTAATTCGGTCCTCAACCGAACAACCCGATAACCCCTTATGTATATATATATATATATATATATATATATATATATATATATATATATATATATATATATATATATATATATATATATATATATATATATATATATATTACATTTTAAACCCTATAAAATGCAAAGATTAAACCACAAGATATTGTCCTAATAATCTCCTCTTGGTTTAATGCTTTCATTTTGGCTTCGAGTCTTCACTTGGTCTGGACATCAGTTGAACACCGCAAAATACTTCAACAATCTCTCCTTAATTTGAAGTACATTAGGCTTCAGGCTTCAGTAGGTATCTTGAATAAGCACTTCCAGCCGTTTGATTTGAGTTTGGCTTTGACTGGAGTCTGACTCTTCATCTATTTATTTGATCACTTCAAGTGTTGATATAGCAATAAGTTGACTGAGGAGAAATTCAAACAACTTCTTACATAGACTTCAGGTTCACCTTCTTCGGGAACAAACTTCGTGTCAAAATTCTTGAACGTCGCATTTGACTGGCGCTTCTCGATACAATTCATTGACAGCAAATCCTGTGGGTCACGGAGTTAGAAACTCTCACCACAGTTGGTTAAGGATTCATCCTTGGCTTAGAATGAGACTTCTCACAGTATCTGTGTGAACCCGGGGGAACGCACTGCGATTGTTTTAGTATCGGTGAACTACTCGTGGCCGTTTTGATTTAGGCCCATACATATCCTTGATCAGAGATCTCAATGCAGTTGACTAGTTGACAACTTAACTTGGCTCTTGGCGAGACGTTCAATGGTATCCATACTCTGCAGAGTGTACCATCATAGTGCCAAATTTGAATCAGGTAAAGTTGTTGGGGTTGACACGCCTAGGTCGTCGTGCGGTCAAAAATAAGAAAAACCTAACACACACACTAACACAGTGGCAGTCAGGGTCGATCCGCAGGAGCTGTGTGGTTAGACTAAATGAGAGATTACCAACTATAGTGTCACGCTATAGTCAGAGGACTTTTGTTTCCAAACCCTTGTCACAAAAACTCATAGCCTAGATTAGACAATTCCAAAACAAGCATAGACTAAGCTAAGCTTTAACCCAAACCTAGTTACTTTCTAAAATCAGAAGTGCATCTCTAATTCAGAAGTAAACAATGGCATTCAACAATCCAAACATAACCCAAATCAAGGTATGAACTCAACCAATAACTAAGATCCAATAGGACAGTCACTGGCCAAGGTTCAAACCCTAAAAGCTAACCTAGTTGGCTACTGATTTCAGCAAGGGAAACAGTCCCAAACAAGGTCAAAATAACATCCAAACGCAATCCAAACAAGCACAATTAAACATAAGCAACAAAACACCGAAAACTAAGATTAATTGTAACCAAATGATTTTCATTAACCAAAACTGAATTCCAGTGGTCCAGTACAGTAACCAATGATATGAAACAGAAAACTAAAGTGCTCAAAGTCAGTGGTTGTCACTCCCAAAGACTTTAGCTACAAATGCTACTTACTACAAAAAGGAAATTAAATTATAAAACCTGAAATGCCAAAAGATGGTTGCTGAAAACGAATTCTTGGAGTCAAAGAGCCTCTACGGTCGATTTTTCACCAGGGTTTTGCTCAGGGTTTCGGCTGTAAATGCCTCTATTTAGAGTTGAAATTTCCCGCAGCCGCGCTGTGCATTTAAGTGAACCGTGGCGTGCGTACTTATCTTCTCCCGTTTTCTTCGGCCTTTGAATTTGGTTCATCGCCTTGAATCCGCGTCGCGCGTGCTTGATTCCGCGGCGCACGTACATGTTTTTCTGATTTTATCTTCTTTTCCAAACTTTCTCCAATTTGTATGCTTTTGGTCCCTGTTTTCATTATTTTCTTCCAAACAATTACTGGCACGAAAAGTGAGAATACCATGAGATATATGATATAATTTCACTAAGAATAGGGCTCAACAACGACTAAAATATGTAATATCACTAGGCGTTGTCAAACACCCCACACTTGCGCCTTGCTTGTCCCCAAGCATGAGAATTTTTAATAAATTCTAACTAAGACTCAAACAATTTTGACTGTGTTTATTTTCAAAGCTTATTGCCCCAAGAGTTAGAGTGAAATAGTTCGCGAGAACCTAACCAGAATGTTCTTTGGAATTCATAGCTTTCTAGAGAATCCTTGATTAGAAACTTTCTGTCCACAATAAAGTGTACTTACTCATTCAGATTCTAAAGGCCATTAAGGAATTGTCCATGACTTTTGATGTTGTCCGTGTAACGAGCTTTCGGAAATACCATCCTAGACTGGACGATCTTAGGTGGCAAGGTGCATAAGCCCCACCCATTTTAGACCTACCGGCTCGAACAACAAAGGCCACAAATTGACATTTCCTTCCTAAATTCCAATCCTAAAACAATCCAATCGTCTAACTCCTAAAACTCAACTTGTTTGACTAACTAATAGCATGATCACAAATAAACAGGTTCTCTTCAAAAATACCAGTGCTATCACAATCACAAAACATTCGTTTCAAAATTACAACTTAGTAAAAAATTTGAAAAAATTGCTAAAAATTTGAAAATTGGTCATTTCTGTAAAAATTTCAAAAAAGTACTCTTTCGACCGTCCACACCCCATACTTAAAACCATACAACGTCCCCGTTGTACAGAAAATATTTATAACAAGGGAGAAAGAGTTACCCCTTTGGACGGTGGACTGCTTGGTTGGTACTTGGTATCACACGTACAAATTCGAACAAAACAGAATTGTTGATTTCCGCATTCTGGAGTTGTGGCGTAACAGTGAACACGCCGGTGGTCAAGACAAGTAGAGGGGGTACGGTGACCCCACACTTGTGTGAGACAACTCCTTCCCAATTGACATAACATGCATGACTCAACAAAACATTAAAAGCAAACATAACAAATATAAACAGACAAAAAAATAGATATGTACAATAAGCAAAAATGTATCTGTTGCATATGACCGCGGCGCATGATTGAAGGACACGCGTCGCGGTAATTACGTGAGATGAAAACAATGTCAACTGAGAAAAGACTGCGTCGCGTGATATATTGATGCCGCGGCGCGGTAATTTCAGCAGATTACTCCAACTTCAAAATCTCACAATAACAATTCAACACAAAGAAAACTATTGGTTTATTATTACTATCAACTGCCTTTAAGAGGCTTATTCACCTAACAATTACCTAAAAACAAATTTTTTCAACTAAACCTAATAATGTGCAAATCAAAAAATGTACTACTAAAAAAATTCAAAATAATTACATACAATTCCTTCAACTGTGAGCGGTATCATCGTAGTCGTCTTCTTCCGGATCCTCTTCCATTGGCTCCTCATCTTCTTCCCTAATCGTCGGCTGGGGTCTTGGTGGAACACACTTATTCTTTGCCATTAATGCAATCATAACCTAATAATGTGCAAATCAAAAAATGTACTACTAAAAAAATTCAAATTAATTACATACAATTCCTTCAACTGTGAGCGGTATCATCGTAGTCGTCTTCTTCCGGATCCTCTTCCATTGGCTCCTCATCTTCTTCCCTAATCGTCGGCTGGGGTCTTGGTGGAACACACTTATTCTTTGCCATTAATGCAATCATGCAGTCAGCTAGCCAGAGGAGTTGCTTCTGTGTATTCTCAGTTCTTTTATCCACCTCATGCGCTGCATATGACGGGATCTGGTGTTCCCGCATGTGTGTTTCCATTGTTTGCTTTAGTGCCTTCACCTCGTCCGCCAGAAAGCAGGATTCCATCATAGCAGGGGATAGGCTGCGGGGTAAACCGATAGCTGCTCTTGACCGCTTCCGAGAGGTAGTCGGCTCAGACCGAAGTGTCGGGAATGGCATACGTTCAACAGACGGGACTCCATCGTCCACGTATATCACCTCCCGCGAGGTGGTCACGGGCGAGCAAAAGATGATTGGAGGGATAACCTCCAACCCGTCAGTAGTGTGCTCGGAGATCAGTCCAGATGACTCTGCCAGTCTAGTGACAAAGTGGCCTCCCCCAAATGCGGTTATTGTCATCGGTGCATTAGTAATTTGCTTGAAAAAGTCAGCGACAAAGTAAGGAATGTTGCAGGTTTCCAACATTCGTGTCACTGACCACTTCAGATGCAGCTCCCAAGGCAGTACCTTTTCTTCATCCGCACGCGGCCATAGCATGGTGGTGATCAGCCGGTGCAACATGCGGTGGGCTGGCAGGTGCATGTAGCATACCCGGACCGTGTTCTCGTGGTACCGGGTGGAAGCTATCTTGGCCCAGTAGTCAGCTGGGGAAAAGGAATCCCCAGTAGTTCGGCTAGCGCGCCTGTGGAACACGTCGAATGCTGGTGAGTTCGACTCCTCCTCGGTGTACAGCCCGATGCGGTACCCGAATTCCAGCAAGGTACAACTGCGGTCGTGATTTCCTAGACGAAATCTCACAGTCTCCTCGGTATCCATTCCCCTCTGCTTGTGGTCAAAGTAATAGCTAGCAAGAAACTGTAGGTACACCTCACGGTAAACAGGCTCATTCATATTTGTTGCATTCTCCAACGCCCGACAAGTATAAGTTAAGTCCCCATCTTCATACCCTCATTGTACTAACCAATTTTTCAGATGATCCAAGATGCCCGATTCTCTGGTCAAGTCCCAACTGACCCTGCGGCACTGCAGTATGCGTTTGTTTTTACACAGGCCGCGGCGGTTAAAGAAATTAGCCGCGCAGACCCGGTCGATCTGTGTAGTCACTGAGTTCCAATCAATGGTTTCAGAACTACCTGATGAAGACATCGTGCCTGCAGAAATCACAAAAATGGACAATTACTGCACTGTTTTGATGTTCGACGCGGCGCGCACATAACATCCCGCGACGCGTTAAATGAATATTCATAACCCGCGTCGTGGACTGTACATACCGCGGCGCGGCGAGCGATTTCAGGCACGAAAACTCGATCATTCTGTCAAATTAAGTCCAATTTCTTTAATCTAACACTTGGGTTTCATGTAATATAGTACTATAATCCTAATTTAGTGATCAATTTCATCAATTAAATACGGCATTGTGAATTATAGCATCATCTAGCAGTTCAAGACTTACTTGAATTTCAGTGAATGAAAGAGGAATGCAGATGACTTGATTAACTGAAGACTTGTAGCACAGTGAAAATTATCTCAAATTTACGCAATTTGCTTAAAAGCAGTGTGGGAATTTGGATATCTTTCAAAAGCTCTGTTTAAGTGATTATCTTTAATTTCGAATTAAGATAAGGCCGCGGCGCTGGAAGCTTCTCTCCGCGTCGCGTATAAAAATCTGATTTTAAATGTAATCGCAAAAACTCAATACGTGCGGCGCGGATTCTAAGATTCCGCATCGCAGTTTTGCAAAATTACCAAAATGACCCCACACTTGCCTTTTTCTCACCGTGATCAAATGGATGCAATGAATTAAGAAAATATGAAAATATACAAATGACGATCGGGTTGCCTCTCGACAAGCTCTAAGTTTAACGTCTTCAGCCGGACGTACACTTACCTGATTTATGCAGTATACACCGGGACATCCACCACGAATTCGACCGTTTCTACTTCCAGTTTCTGGAATGTGCCTGAAACGACATAAGGTTTGAGCCAATGTCCATTGACTTTGAATGTTTGTCCACCCTTCAAATCCTGAATCTCTACTGCGCCATAGTCTGTGATGCTGACCACTGCATAAGGGCCATTCCACTTACTCCTGAGCTTCCCGGGAAACATCTTTAATCGCGAGTCATACAGCCACACTTTCTGCCCTACCTCAAAAGATTTCAGGCGGAGCTTGGCATCGTGATACCTTTTCATCTTTGATTTGTATGTGGCCGCATTTTCGTATGCTTCGTCTCGTAGTTCCTCTAATTCCGACAACTGAAGTTTCCTTCCCTTTCCTGCTTCCGTGTAGTCTATGTTGACTTGTTTGATTGCCAATAAGGCACGATTGGCAAGCTCAACGGGTAGATGACATCCTTTTCCATAAACCAACCGATATGGAGTTGTTCCAGTCGGTGTCTTGTAAGCAGTGCGGTATGCCCAAAGCGCATCATCCAACCTAAGTGACCAATCCTTTCTATCAGTCTTGACAATCTTTTGCAGGATTTCCTTTATTTTCCTATTAGATACTTCCACTTGGCCACTTGTCTGAGGATGATACGGTGTTGCAATTCGATGATTCACTCCATAATGCTTTAGAAATCTTCTGAATTTAAAATTCTTGAAGTGGGACCCTCCATCACTGGTGATTACTCGCGGAACTCCATGCCTGGTGAAAATATTCTTCTTCACGAATTTACACACCACATGGTGATCATTTGTACGAGTTGCTTCTGCTTCGATCCATTTAGACACATAATCCACTGCTACCAGAATATAAACATAACCATGTGACGTAGGAAATGGACCCATGAAGTCAATTCCCCAGAAATCGAAAATGTCCACTACCAGGATTGGATTCAAGGGCATCTGATCCCTCTTTGATATATTTCCTAACTGCTGGCAGTTGAGGCATTCTTTAGCAGTTTGGTGTGCGTCCCTGAAAATTGTTGGCCAATATAATCCAGCTTCGAGAACTTTGTACCCCGTCTTTTTACCACTGAAATGCCCTCCACATGCTGACGCATGACAATGCTCCAATACCTCACCAATTTCGCTATCAGGCACACATCTCCGTATTATCTGATCCTCTCCAACCTTGAAAAGACCAAGATCATCCCATATAAATCGTTTTGCATATGTGCGGAACTGCTTTTGTCTTTGTTTGGTCCAATGTGTCGGTACCGCTCCTGTAGCCAAAAAATTCACATAGTTTGCGTACCAAGGGGCTCCACTAAGCTCCAACAGCTGCTCATCCGGGAATGAATTCTTGATTCCTGCTTCCAATCCTTCAGCTGGCAATCGAGAAAAATGGTCTGCCACAACATTCTCTGCTCCCTTCTTGTCTTTGATCTCCACATCGAACTCTTGTAACAGAAGTATCCATCTAATCAATCTAGGTTTAGACTCCTTCTTAGCGAGCAAGTGTCTAACGGCGCTATGATCAGTGTAACCTACTACCTTAGATCCCCAAATGTATGATCGAAACTTGTCTAATGCAAATACTAAAGTCTTTGATAAACCTACGATAGAAACCCGCATGTCCTAAAAATGATCTGACCCCTTTTACTGATGTTGGGGGTGGCAACGTGGATATGACCTTGACTTTAGCACGATCAACTTCGGACCCTCTCTTAGAGACTACGTGACCTAACACTATCCCTTCTTTGACCATGAAGTGGCTCTTTTCAAAGGACAGCACCAAATTGGATTCGACACATCTTTCCAATACTTTCTCCAATTGATCCAGGCAGGCTTCGAATGTCGGTCCAAAAATTGAAAAGTCGTCCATGAAGATCTCTAATGCATCACCAATCATATCAAAAAAGATCGCCATCATGCATCGTTGAAATGTAGCAGGCGCATTACACAACCCGAATGCATCCTGCGAAAAGCAATGGTGCCATAAGGACATGCGAATGTTGTCTTTGCCTGATCCTCTGGGTGGATTGAAATCTGATTGTATCCAGAATACCCATCCAGAAAACAGTAGTACTTCTGTCCTGCTAACTTCTCCACGATCTGGTCGATGAACGACAATGGAAAATGGTCTTTGGAAGTAGCAGTGTTGAGCTTTCGATAATCGATACAGACTCTCCATCCAGTTACAGGCCGTGTGGATACCTTGTCACCATCCTTCGTATCCACAACAGTTATCCCCGATTTCTTCGGCACTGTCTGCGTCGGACCGACCCATTCACTATCAGAAATTGGGTATATGATTCCAGCATCTAACCATTTGAGAACCACCTTTTTGACAACTTCCTTCAGATTTGGGTTCAATCTCCTTTGCATATCCCTTGATGGTTTGGCACCTTCTTCTATGATGATCCTATGCATGCACGTGGTTGGGCTGATTCCCTTTAAGTCTGCGATTGTCCAACCAATGGTCTCCTTATGTTTGGACAATACCTTGATTAATTCTTTTTCTTGTTCTCCTGTCAAGTCTGCAGCTAAAATCACGGGGAAAGTATCCTTGTCCCCTAAAAAGGCATACTTCAAGTGTCCTGGTAGCGGCTTCAACTCCAGCTTCGGTGGTTCTTGTAGAGAAGGTTTCAGCGTCCTTGGAATATCTATCGGTAACTTCTCTATGTGAGCGCATTCTTCAGACCTTAAACCTTTCTCTCCTTTTACTCCTTCTTGCTGTTCGTCATTTTCAACACTTCCTTCTTCCTGAGTCTCCCTTTCATCTAATTGAAGTACCTCTGGAGTGTACTGCTGTACTAGCTCGTCTATGATGTCCACCTGATAACACTCCTCTTCTTCCATGTATTTCCCTTGGGATCGACCTTGAAAATGTTGATCTTGGCGTGCTGGTTCCCAAAATATATTTCCATTTCTCCAGTGCGACAAGCGATGTTTGCGTTGGCTGTGGCCAAAAACGGTCGTCCTAAGATGATCGTAGGTTGTTCTCCATTAGTCGCCTGGTGGGTGTCCAAAACTAGGAAATCTGCCGGGTAATAAAATTCTCCCACCTTGATGATAACATCAACTAACATCCCCCTGGGGATCTTTGTAGATTTATCTGCCAATTGCAAAATTACGTCGGTAGATCTCATGGTGCTACACTCGTGCTTGTCAAATAACTGTCCAGGCAATATATTCATACTTGCACCTAAATCTAACAGAGCTCTTTTAATATGCACATCGCCTAAATCTACTGAGATGAAAGGAACTCCCGGATCCTTCATCTTTGGAGGAAGCGCGTCCATTAAGATAGAACTAACGTTCTAAGGTAAGCTAATCATCTTAGGCAAATGGGACAAAATATGTTTCTTATGTATGCACATGTCCTTAAGAAACTTAGCATATGCGGGAACTTCCTTAATGAGTTTAACTAATGGAATGTTAACCTTAATTTGACTAAACAATTCCCACATATCTTCTGCCTGTGGTCCTTTCTTCCCATATGGTCTTTTTTCAGGCTTTTCCAAAGCTGTAGGAAAAGGAACTGTTCCACTTGATTCTCCTTTCTCCCATGTACTCGTTTGCTTCTTCTTCTTCGCTCGCTCCTCCTTGTCCTTCTTTTCTTCTTTCTCCATCTCTTCTTTTTCATCAAAAATTATTTCTACATCACTATCTTCGTCCACAAGCGGAGCTGTAACCTTATTATCCACTTTCTTTCCGCTCCTAAGCGTGATCACCTCATTTACTTGTACCTTTTACATCTGCGCCCTTTCCTGAGCTCTATCCTCTTCCATCTTAACAATCAATTTTCCTAACTTCAGAATTGCTTCTGAATTAGACTTCTCCACTTCCTGAAGCTTGACTAACATTCCAAAGATTTCCTGTAAACCAACGTTCCTTCCTCCTGCTGGTGATGGAGGTTGCACCTGTTGCTGCCTCAGTGGTTGTTGCCTTGCTTCCCATTGTTGATTGTTGCGGAATGGTCTCGGTGCATTGTGAAATCGACCATACCCATGTGCTTGACTAATCTCCTCATGAGTCATTGAGCACTCATTATGATTATGTCCTATACCCCCGCATGTGTTACATATAACTTGCCCATACAACACATATGCTCCTTTCTCTTGCTGAAACCTAGCGAGCATTTGATTAAACTTCTTACTCACAGCACTGAGCTCTTTCTGAATTTCTGTCTTCCACTTGCTTTATGCTTCAATGTTCGCTACATAGACTGTATTATCTAAGCGTCTTCCGGCTCTTGCCACATAAATGTCCCGCTTGACGAGGCATTTATCATTGCTTGATGTGTTTCGCTAACTCCCTCGAAAAACCGCTTAACTAACTGCCATTTAGGAACTTCATGATGCGGGCAGGATTGCAATAACTCCTTCAACCTATCAAACGCTTCGTGGAAAGCCTCTCTGGGCTGCTGCTGAAAGTTCTGAATTTCTCGTCTGACCTCTGTGGTTTTACTAACTGGGTAGAATTGTTGTAAAATTTTTGCCTTGAGTTGATCCCAACTAGTGATACTATTAGATGGAAGAGAAGTGAACCAATATTTGGCCTTATCTTTTAGTGTGAAAGGAAATAATCTTAATCTAAAAGCATCCCTATTGGCATTTCTAGGAGTATTAGCATTCGTGATAGATATGAACTCATACAAATGGTTGTATGGGTCATCAGTTTTGTATCCTCTGAATTAAGTTAGTATTCCTATCAGCTGAGGCCTAATTTCTACATGGTATTCTACATCATCAGGAATATAGATGGGCGATGAGTCATCACACTCCCGTGGCTGGAAGTGTGATGCAACCGATTGCCCTCTCGGTTGTGCAAAATACAAAGGTTGGGCAGGATTACCGTAACATTGAAGATCATTGTGTCCGTGCTGACCTTGATGTTGTTGTTCTCTTTTCGGATGTCCCCGACCTCAGTCCCATGGTTGCTGAAGTGCTGGTGGCACCCATCCTTCGTCTTCCTCATATATCTCCTCCGTCTCTGGATACTGGTACTGTGGCTGAAGAAGTTGTTGGTATTGTGTAGGTTGGAATGTGGGTTGAGGTTTAAAGAGAACTGGTTGTGATTGAGAAAATGGTTGAGAGATTGGTGACTGCTGTCTAGAAACTGGGGTGCCATCACGAGTCGGCTCTCCCCAAGACATTGTAGAGGTGAATGGATTAGTGGATTGTGGTTGTGATACTGGTGAAAATGCAGGAATCGATGGCGTAATGCATGATGGTATAGGTGCATGGCCTGAAACTGCACCACCAGAAGCACTCATGCTCCCGAACTGAAACTCTGAAACTGGGGGAATAAAAGACATCCCCGTTGCCTCACCTGATGGTTCCTGGGCAACACCTACTGTACTACTACTAACCTGACTGAAACTCATGATATTCAAACGCCTACAGGTACGGATTTTGCATGTAGTTCGCTCAATCTCTGAGTCAAAATGTAATGGGGATAATTGCTCACCCCTGCGGGTACGCATGCACTAATGCAACACGCCCGCAAAAATCGAAAACCAAAAACTAACCAAATGAACTCTAAGAAAATCAAGAAGCAAAAAGTTCCCACTAATCACCTAAACTAAGCTCACAGCTCCCCGGCAGGAGCTACGTGATTAGACTAAATGACAGATTACCAACTATAGTGTCACGCTATAGTCAGAGGACTTTTGTTTCCAAACCCTTGTCATAAAAACTCATAACCTAGATTAGACATTTCTAAAACAAGCATAGACTAAGCTAAGCTTAAACCCAAACCTAGTTACTTTCTGAAATCAGAAGTGCATCTCTAATTCAGAAGTAAACAAAGGCACTCAACAATCCAAACATAACCCAAATCAAGGTATGAACTGAACCAATAACTAAGATCCAATGGGACAGTCACTGGCCAAGGTTCAAACCTTAAAAGCAAACCTAGTTAGCTACTGATTTCAGCAAGGGAAACAGTCCCAAACAAGGTGAAAATAACATCCAAACGCAATCCAAACAAGCACAATCAAACATAAGCATCAAAACACCGAAAAACTAAGATTAATTGTAACCAAATGATTTTCATTAACCAAAACTAAAGTGCTCAAAGTCAGAGATTGTCACTCCCAAAGACTTTAGCTACAAATGCTACTTACTACAAAAAGGAAATTAAATTATAAAACCTGAAATGCCAAAAGATGGTTGCTGAAAACGAATTCTTGGAGTCAAAGAGCCTCTACGGTCGATTTTTCACCAGGGTTTTGCTCAGGGTTTCGGCTATAAATGCCTTTATTTATAGTTGAAATTTCCCGCAGCCGCGACGCGCATTTAAGTGAACCACGGCGCGCGTACGTATCTTCCCCCGTTTTCTTCGGCCTTTGAATTTGGTTCACAGCCTTGAATCCGCGTCGCGCGTGCTTGATTCCGCGGCGCACGTACGTGTTTTCTTGATTTTATCTTATTTTCCAAACTTTCTCGAATTTGTACACTTTTGGTCCCTGTTTTCATTATTTTCTTCCAAACAAGTACAGGCACGAAAAGTGAGAATACCACGAGATATATGATATCATTTCACTAAGAATAGGGCTCAACAACGACTAAAATATGTAATATCACTAGGCGTTGTCAGGGGTCTCATAGTTATTGTGGTTAACAACAAGGATCACTGACCCAGAGTTTCAATGTTTCATCAATGTGAGGTAATATCATAATGAGTCACGAACATTTGTTAGAAGAAGTGTTGGTCAAGAGTGGTATGAGCGTGTAATATTTCTTGGTTACTAGACATACCCATCGGCTAGACTTTCAAATTTTCATCAGTGTATGGTTTATTACACTGAGTCATCCAACTATTGAATTAGAAGCTTTGTAGGTAAGAATGGTTGTTGATACCTCACATGTACTACTTGTTTTGTAGCAGAGATCACTAGCATAGATTTTCAAAATATCATCATCATTTGGTTTAAAATGATGAATCGTCTATTTCTTGTATCAGAAATATAAAGATGGTTAAGAAAGGACTCGTGCATGTGATAGACTACGGTACGCAGTCTAACCATCGGCACAGACTTTTTAACTGTCGACTTTGAGTGGTTTTTCTCAATGAGTCTAGAAGTTGGTGTTACACAAGAAAAACCTTAGATTGGCTAAGAAGCGGTTGTAAGTGTTTCACACTCATTAGGGTGTACCACTCACTGTTGAGGTAAATCTTACGTGTTAGTGATCCTCATTGGTACACCCAATGAGTGTGGAACACTTACAACCACTTCTTAACCAATCTAAGGTTTTTCGTATGTAATACCAACTTCTAGATGCTTTGAGAGAAACCACTCAAAGTCGAGAGTTAAAAAGTCTGTGTCGATGGTTAGACTGCATACCGTAGTCTATCACACACATCAGTCCTTTCCTAATCACCTTAATACTTATGATACAATAAATTGATTATTCATTACTTTAAACCAAGTAGTGATGATATTTCGACATTCTATGCTAGTGATCTCTGCTATAACACCAGTAGTAGATGTGAGGCATGAACAACTATTCTTACCTCACAAAGCTTGTAATTCAAGAGTTGGATGATTCACTGTAATAAACCATACACTGATGACAATTCGAAAGTCTAGCCGATGGGTATGTCTAGTAACCAAGACATATTACATGCTCATACCACTCTTGACCCAACACTTCTTCTAAACATGATGTTTGTGACTCAATGTGTCTTACCCACATTGATGAAAACATCGAAATTCAGGGTCAGTGATCGTTGTTGCTAACCACAATAGCTGTAAGACCTCAACAACCTTACCTGATGAAAATTTGGCACTAGGATGGTAGACTCCGCAGAGTTTGGATACCATTGAAAGTCTCGCCAAGAGCCAGGTCAACTACATTGAGATCTTTGATCAAGGATATGCAGGGGCTAAAATCAAAACGGCCACGAGTAGTTCTCCGATACTAAAAAAATGGAGTGCGTTCCCCTGGGTTCACACAGATACTACGAGAAATCCCATTCCGAGCCAAGGATGAATCCTTGAACAACTGTGGTGAGAGTTTTATGACTCTATGACCCACAGGAGTTTTGTTCATCGTTACACACTGGTTATAGTCGAAGACAATCCAGTGAAGTCTTTCAAGTGCTGGAGCCAGAAATGAAGTTTCAAGTTTTCAACAAAATCATTTCAACCCCAGAGAAAGGTGAAGGATAACTCCATGTGACAAGCTGCATTGAAATCCTCCTCAATCAGTTTGTTGCTACATTCATACCTTCAAGTGACCAAGAAGAGAAGTGAAGAATCAGACTCCATGCACGTGTTAAAGTCAAATCAAAAGCTAGAGGTGTTGGTTCAAGACCTATAGCCTGCACCTAATGAGCGTTCAAGTTACATCTGAAGACAAGCCAATCCGAAGATGAAGTTGTCTCTGCAATGTGCTGAAAGCTATTAACCTCTGTACCCGTCACTCGTTAAGGGGGAGATTATTAGAATGTTGCTGTAGTGTTCAACTGAATATGAAGACCAAGAGAAGCCTAAAGTTTAATGCAAGCAGTAAACCAAGGGGGAGATTGTTAGGACCTAATTTGTTGGTTTATGCTTGGCATTGAAGATGTCAAAATCAGATTTAAAGGGGCTTAATATGAAAATATGATGCTGAAATGGTTTTTCGGTGGGCTTGGTTGTGGATGGGCTTAGGTCATAGATTTAGTATAAATAGCATTTTCCTTGTCATTTGTTGGGTTAGCCATTGTGATTGAGTGGGAGATTTAGATAGAGAAACAAATTGTTCCTTGATCACAAAGAGATCTTATGTACCCGTCTATTATCATTAATAGAGTGCATTGAAGATTGTAGTTATCCGTTCTTGTTTTTGTTTCGTTGTTTTGCTTGATTGGATTCTGCACAATCAAGTGATTGATTAATATCAAAGTAGATCCAGAGATATTTGGGACTAGCAATGCTTCACCTTTCTTCGGGGATAGGATGTAGTGTTAAAACTTCAAACTTCACTTTACGAACCATCACATGAGAATCTTCATTTGATTGTCTTTTATTGGCGCTTCATGAAACGAACGATGACCAAAATTCCTGTGGGTCATGACAACACCTAGTGATATTGCATATTTTAGTCGTTGTTGAGCCCTATTCTTAGTGAAATTATATCATATATACCGTGGTATTCTCACTTTTCGTGCCAGTACTTGTTTGGAAGAAAATAATGAAAATAGGGACCAAAAGCTTGCAAATTGGAGAAAGTTTGGAGAAGAAGGAAAAATCAGGAAAATACGTACGCGCGCCGCGGAAATAAAAAAGGCGCGACGCGGCTTTGTAGCGGTGGAACAAATTCAAATGCCGATAAAACGGGAGAAGATTAGTACGCGCGCCGCGGTTTTCTTAATTGCGCGGCGCGGCCGCGGGAAATTTGCAACTATAAATAGAGGCATTTCCAGCCGAAAACCCTAGCAAATACCCGGTGGAAAATCCACCTGAAGGCTCTTTGACGCTGTGATTAAGCATCAGCAACCTTATAATTGGTATTTTATGTTTTAGAATTTAATTTCATTTTAGTATTAGTTAGCAATAGTGGCTAGGTTCTTTGGGAGTGACAACCACTGACCTTGAGCACTTTAGTTTACTGTTTTTCAGTGTTGGTGACTGTATTGGATCATTGGAATTCGTTTTTGGTTGATGAAAATCATTTGGTTACAAGTAATCTTGGTTTTCGGTGTGCTTTATATTGGATTGTGATTGTTTGTTTGTGTTTGGATGTTTGTTTTGACCTTGTTGGACTGTTTTCCTTTGCTGATTCCAGTGACCAATGAGGTTAGCCTTTTAGGTTTGAACTTTAGCCAGTGACTGTCCCGTTGGATCTTAGTTATTGGTTTAGTTTATGCCTTGTTTTGGTTTGTGTTTGGATTGTGTGATACCTTTGTTTACTTCTGAATTAGAGATGTACTTCTGATTTCATAAAGTAAATAGGTTTGGTTTGAAGCTTAGCTTAGTCTATGCTTATTTTGAGATTGTTCAGTTTAGGTTTTCTGAGTTTTAGTAGCAAGGGTTTAGAAAATAAGTCCTATGACTATAGCATGACACTATAGTTGGTAATCTGTCTTCTGATCTGACCACGTAGCTTCTGCGGATCGACCCTGACTACTACTGTGCTAGTGTGTGTGTTAGGTTTTCTCTTATTTTTGACCACATGACGACCTAGGCGTGTCAGGTCACAGTCATAACGACCCTTCTCGCCACAGTTATTCAAGGACCCAGCCTTGGCTCAGAAGGAGACTTCTTGTAGTATCTGTGTGAACCCAGAGGAACGTACTACGATTGTTTGAGTATCGAAGAACTACTCGTGGCTGTTTTGATTTTGGCCCCTGCATATCCTTTATCAAAGATCTCAATGTAGTTAACAAGTTAACTTGGCTCTTGGCAAGACGTTTAATGGTATCCAAACTCTGCGGAGTGTACCATCCTGGTGCCAATTAGGGTTCTGGTGAAGTGTTAGGGTCTCACAGCTATTGTGGTAGACAACAGCGATCACTGACCTAGAGTTTCGATGTTTCACCAATGCGAGGTTAAAGCCACATTGAATCATGAACATCTTTATTCGAAGAAAAACAGGTCAAGAGTGCTGTGAGTGTGTAATATATCTTGGTGCGAGATATACCCATTGGCTAGACTTTCGAATTGTTATTAATTTATGGTTTATTACAATGAATCATCCAAGTCTTGAATTAGAAGATTTATTAAGTAAGAATGGTTGTTAATTCCTCACATTTACTACTGGTGTTGTAGCAAAGATCACTGCATAGTGTTTCGAAATATCATCACCATTTGGTTTTAAATGATGAATCGTCCATTTCTTGCATCAGAAAATATAGAGTGGGTAAGAATGGATTGGTGCGTGTGATAGACTACAGTATGCATCTAACCATCGGCATAGAATTTGTAACTCTCGACTCTGAGTGGCTTAACTCAAAGTGTCTAGAAGTTGAATTTCAGAATATTTGAGGTTGGTTTGAGAAAGGTTGTTAGTGCTTCATACTCATTGTGGTGAACCAATGAGAATCATCAGCACATAGTTGTTTTGTCTCAACAGCGAGTGGTATTGCTCAGTGCGTCGTTGACAGGTAAGGAATGTCTTAATGAATCACGGTGATAGTGAAACACATCGTTGACATGAGAAAAATGGATCTGTATTCCTGATTGGTCTTGATCAAGAACATTAACGATCATGCAAATTATGTAGTTAAGAAAACATTCTTGGATTTTTTAATTTTTAAAAGAAAAGACATAAAGGAAAAACATATTTTTGGATATTTGAATTTTATAATTTTTGTTGTTTTTAATTCTCCCCCTAAATTTGTGCATGGAAGAGGATAGCGAAAATAAAACATGAACAAATTTAACCAAAACAAAACAAATTTACAGAATTTACAAGAACTGATTTATCAGTCATCGAAATGGATCATTTTGAAAAATCCAACACGCACATAAAATTGAGCTTTTGCAAAAGGTTTTGTAAACAAATCCGCCACATTGTTATCTGTGTGGATTTGCTCCAAGTGAATAAGTTTTCGCTCTTAGCAATCTCATATAAAATGAGGTTTTATGTCAATGTGCTTGGTTTTTGAATGTTGGACAGGGTTTTAACAATTTGGGTAGCTGCATAATTGTCACAAAATATGGGAGTGCCGAGAAAGTTCAAACCATAGTAGAGTAGTTCATGTTGCATCCAAATGACTTGAGAACAGCAAGACGATGCCACCACGTATTCAGCTTCAGCTGTAGATGTTGACACAGTCTGTGGTTTCTTGCACTGCCAAGAGATTAGTGTATCTCCCAAAAATTGACATCCAGCACTTGTGGACTTCTTATCAATATCACATAATCCATAATGGCTGTTAGAAAAAGCATATAAATCAAATTCACGGTTCATTCGATACCAGAGACCTAGTTTTGGTCTCCCTTTAAGGTATCGAAATATCCGTTTAATAGCAGTTAAGTGATAAAGTTTAGGATTAGCCTGATGACGTTCACATTGACAAACTGAAAAGACGATATCCGATCTGCTGGCCGTCAGATACATCAGAGAACCAATAATTGATCCATACAATGTTTGATTGACAGATTCTCCGTCTGGATCTGAGGACAATAGAGGTCGCTCGGCCATTGGTGTAGAAGCAACTTTCGCATCTTTGAAACCGAACTTCTCCACAATGTCATCCACATACTTCCATTGATGCAGTAATATCCCTGTTGAGCTTTGACGTACATTTAATCCTAAGAATATGGTTATCTCCCCCAAAAATCTCATTTCAAATCTTTTTTTCATCACTTGCTCGAATCTTTGCACATAGCCTCATTTGTAGATCCAAAAATAATATAGTCCACAAAGATTTGAATGACAATTTGATCTGTCTTCTCGTGTTTAATGAACAGTGTCTGGTCAATCGTCCCTCTGGAATACCCATGATGTAACAGATGTTTGGTCAGTGTAGCGTATCAAGCTCGAGGAGCATGATCAAGATCGTAGAGAGCGTTATCCATCTTGTAAACATGGTTGGGAAACTTTGAATCGACAAAACCCGAAGGTTGTGTTGAATATATTTGTGATGAAGTGCTCCTCTATCCGAAGACCTGACTGAAGACCCCGAAGAGTAAAGCAATAAAAGAAGACCCCAAAGTCTAAAGACTCCAAAGGGAGTATCCCGAATGATCCGAAGACTTCTTAGCTGTCAAACTTTTGTGTGCACGCGTAATAGTACACTACGTGTTACATGAATCTTTTATCCCATTGGCTAGTACAACTGATAGGATATTCTGTGTAACATTTGTACTATGCGTATCACTGATCAAGTATAAATATTAGTGATACCATACCGTGTCTGAATGCGAGTTTGTTATCGTCCCAATTGTAAAACCCTAAATCAATCAATCAAGCATTCGGCACAAGTTATCTATTTCACTCTGTTCATTAACTGTTCTTATCACTATGTGATTGCTTAGTACAAGTTATACTGTTAGAATACTAGTCTTTACTTGATTATTAAAACAATTTCAACACCTAACAAGTGGTATCAGAGCAGGTCAGCTTGAAAACCTGTTCATAGAGCTTTATTCCATTGTTACAGTTCTAGATCTGAATCGCTTCTCAGATCTAGTCTTCCACAACTGTTACAAGTCTCTATTGCATGTTTTTCTGAAAATATCCCGTTGAAAAATACTCAAAATGGCTGATTCTACCGCAACTTATGCTAACATGCTCAACTATGCAAATCTCATTGGTTCTGCAACAAAAGCTCCTGTTCTAGTAACTACTTACTATGACTATTGGGCTAGAAGAATGAAAGACTATCTGATTGGGCTTGATAAAGATTTGTGGAGATCTGTGACTGATGGTCCTCATACTGACATTGCTGGTCGCTTCGTAGTTCCGAATGGAGAAGAAGCTATAGTTCTGAATGCTGTAGATATGAAGAAACTTGAAAATGATGAAAGAGCTATGCGAGAAGTGAGACGTGGACTAGATCCTGATGTCAGTCATCACATAGCTGATGCGATGTCTGGTAACGAAATGTGGGACAATCTTGCCCTTCGTTATGGAGGCGACAAGATTCTTCACACATGCAAGGTTTAGGAAATTCTGGCAGACATTAGGAACTTCAAACAAAAAGAGAATGAATCCCTTGAAGCATGCTATGAACTTCTTAGTAACATGATCTATACCTTGGATAAGTATGGAGAGACCCGAAGTCAACAGGAGATCAACATCAAATTTCTTTATAGTCTTCGTAAAGAATGGAGACCCATCATGCTAATGGTGAAATAATAAGAGAACATCGAAAAGTACAAGTTAGCTACTCTGTACAATTTACTCAAATATCATGAACCTGATATTGTTGGTCGAAGAAGTGAAACTACTGGATCTGGACCCATAGCCCTAGTTTCAAAAGAAGAATAAGATGACAGTGATGAAGATGTTGCTGCTTATATGGTTGATAACAATGGTGAAACAGTTGCCCTTTATGCTGCAAACAGTCGAAGGTTTAAGAAACCATTCATCAAAAACAACTCAGGGAAACCCTTTGTCAAGAACTTCAACAAACCAAACTTCAATCCAAAACCTAAACCTGAAATGTATACTCCGAAGGAGGAAAACTCAAAGTCTTCAACTCCGAAGCCATCTGAAACTCAGGCTTCAGAGTCACCAAAGGAGAAGACCGAAGAGAAGAGAGTTTCTGGTGATTCAGGCTATGATTGCAACTACTGTCGTGGCAAAAATCACTTTGCAAAAGATTGCATGCTTCGCAAACAAAATGAGAAGAAGCCTCAAGTAAAGGATGAAGCTTACTATGCAAGGAAAATAGAAGAAGTCAGGGAGAAGACCAAGGACCTAGCCCTGATGGCTGATGAGGACTACCAAGGATAATATCAAGTTTGGTCTTCTGACTCCGAAGACGAAGAAGTAAGAAAGCCAACTCATAGTGCTTTTATGGCCTATGATGATGGTAAGTGCTTTCCGAAGGGTACTTCTGAGGAGATTGATGATGATGAGGAGCTGGGATTTGAAGGAAATGCTGATCTTAGTTATAAGCCTTTAGAGGTGAATGAGATGCTTGTTGCTGGGACTTTGAAGAGCTGGTGTGATGACACTTCGGATGATGATGAGGAGATCTGTCTGATGGCAAATGACACACGCTTGACCATTCCGGAACAGGTATCCAAACTTCTCTGAACTTTTAAAATTCCTATTTCTCAATCCACTCCTATCATAAATGAATTAACTCGTGATTGTTCTATGATGCATAAAATGCTTATTGATGCGAAAACTAGGGAGACAATCAGTGGGCATGAGATTCTCAGCTTGAGGGGGAGAGTAGAAAGTCTGAAGCTAGCCCTAGAAAAATCCAACCTAAGAATCTCATTACTAGAAGAAAATAGAGAAAAACATTTGAGCAATCATGATGTAACTTTGAAACAACGCAATATCTTTTGTGAAACTGCAAAACGTTTATATGCTCATATTACGCGTATCTATCACCCAGCTGATGTGTGCAATGTTCAACATAGACAACTATTACCCTTTATTGATTTTAAGCTAAAGGAAGTTGATAGTATATCTTATGAGTGTGAATGTATAGTATCTGGGTCCGAAGTGACAAATCCCTCGTATAAGCATGGCTTAATATCTGTAAAAAACATCTCACTGCTGAAAACTTGTTGAAATTATCGCCACAAGAAATTCCAATATTGAAAAAGAGTGTTCCTCAAATTGAAAACAAAGAAAATGTCATTGTTGAAACTGCATCTGAAAGTGATTCAGAAAGCGATTCGGATATGGAGGAAATTTGATTGCTCTTCCCTAACTTTATTAAAATCGTCCTCCACATTCGCATAGCCCTCCGAAGTCATCGCACATCTGTCTTCGGTGGACAAAGGAAAAGAAAAAATTGATTTAGTACCTAAAACGTTTGAAAACAATGAAATTATGAAATCAAAAATACAAATTTCTGATGAATTTGCTCCTACGATCAATATCTCAAAGACAATTCAAAACGAGTAGTCCATGTTGCTTGTGTCTATCCCAATGTTTCTTACTTCAAAAACTCTATTTTTGTTAAACCTGGAGGTGTGCTTTTAATTGATAATGATTTGAAAAGAATTGTTGATGAGGATAATTCCACAGTTACTGAGGAAGGATTCTTCTCTTCTTAAAAAATGGTTGAAAATCAAATGAACGAGAACTTGGAAGAGAAAATTAATATAAGAAAACAAGATTTGTATGGACATAACATTTACAATCGTTTGTGTTATGAGAAAGAAAAGATTCCTAAAAACATGTCACATCTTTTAAATCTCAAAAATGACAATCACATCTACACCAATCATAATTACAAACAAATTCAAGTTATGGAGAAACCCATAGCTTCGAAGATGGATGTTTTTCAACTAATGGAATCATGTGAATGTGTACCGATGTCAGAATCGTCAGAAAATGTTATTGTGAAACCAAAAATTGTTGACTCCAAGCCTTCGATACAAAAACCTCAGATCTTGAAAAGACCACAAATTCTAAACCATGCTTCAACTTCCAAAACAAAACCAACAATTGTGATTACAAAACCAATTCAGAAACCCATTGCTGCGATTTTGAAAACAAAACAAAATCAAAATCTTGTCAAAAGAAAAACACTCTTCGGAATTTCAAAAACAACAAATGTGATTGCTTCAACTTCGGGAACAAAACCAATAGATTCAAAAGTATCAGAAGTCAAAAATCAACCTTCCAAACCAAAATTTAAACCGACAAATCCTTACTTTCCAAATCCCAAATTTCAAAAACCAACAAAGAAAATATTTTCAAAAGGCAACAACTTGATAGATACATTCCATCAATGCATGGACAAAAATTTGGATCTGTTTAAAGATAAGGATCTTTCATTAAATGATTTCTAGTTGGCATACGAAGAGTACCTCTGTACCTCTACGTCATGCTGTTCAACATCAAAGAAATCGACAATTGAAAATTCTAAACAAAATTGGAAAAGAAATGATTTGAAAGAAAATCTCACTGCCAAAACCAAGTCTTCAAAATCATCGATTTATTCAAAAATTTCAAGTGAAAAGAAAACATCAAAAACCTCAAAGTCAAAATCATCCAAACAAAAATGGGTTCCGAAGACTTGCATTCTGTCAGTCACTTCGGACTAATCAAATTTGACAAAAAGCTTTTCTGAATCATGTTCAGACTCTTCGGAATCATGTTCGTCACATGAGGCATCGGAGAATCTGATCAACTTAAATGCAAATGAAATATCAAAAGAGGCCGTAGAAAAGTGGATTCAAGAATCCTTCGCTTACCCTGAGGACCCAAGATTGAGTGGGTACCAAATCCTTCTTGATTAATTGCAGATAATGTCAAATGAGCGGTATGATGCTAAATGGTACATGGATAGTGGCTGCTCAAGACATATGACAGGGAAGAGGGAATATCTTAGAGATTATAGGACATTGGATGATGCTGGAAATGTACGCTTCGGTAATAATGAAACATGTCTAATTTGGGGTTATGACAAAATAAAAAATGGCCAATTTACAATCAGCAGAGTGGCATTTGTTGAAGGGTTAAAACACAATCTTGTGAGTATATCTCAATTGGTCGTTGGAACGGGTAATGAATGCAGTTAGCTTCAACAACCAAGGGAGTGTCATCACAAAAGAAGCAACAAAAGAAGTCTTGTTAAAATCTGAAAGAAAGGGATCAATGTTTCCCTTGAATCTGAAGCCAGTAACTGGTGGGCAATCTTTGTTTCTTCTCTCAAAAGCCAACTCTGATGTCAGCTGGCTATGGCACCGAATACTTGCTCATTTAAACTTCAAGGACTTAAATAAGTTAGTGGCTATGGATTTTTTTCGTGGAATGCCTGCTCTCAAATTTGATAATGATTCACTTTGCTCTGCTTGTGATCAACCCTAATGATTCACATGGCAAGCAAACAAAACAAAGGCATCCAACTGTGATCAACCCTAAAATCACTGAACCCCTTTCACTTCTCTACATGGATTTATGTGGTCCATCCGCAGTGGAGTCAATAGGAAAGAAGAAATACATTCTCGTGATAGTTGATGATTATTCAAGGTTTACTTGGGTCTTATTTTTAAGAAACAAATCAGATGCTGCTGAAGAAATCATTAACTTCATTAAGAAAATGGAAGTGATGCTGAACAAAAAGGTCTGAACTGTGCACAGTGACAACGGTTCGGAGTTAAAAAATCAAACTCTTGATGGATTCTTGAAAACAAAGGGGACTAGTCACAATTTCTCAACACCTTACACTCCTCAACCAAATGGAGTTGTAGAACTATGCTTAATTTTGCTAATTTGGCTATGTACTTCTGGGCCGAAGCCATTTCTACTGCTTGCTTTACTCAAAATAGATCCTACATTCACAAGAAATTTCATATCACACCTTATGAAGTGCTCAACCGCAGAAAACCAAATGTCAAATTTCTTCATATCTTCCGTTGTAGGTGTTTTATCTTAAACTTGAAACATCATGTGACAAAATTCAATGACAAATCAGAAGAAGAAAATTTCCTTGGATATTGTCAAGATGCAAAAGCTTATAGAGTTATGAATAAGAGGACTCGCAAGATTGAAGAAACCTACGTCTCGTTTGATGACTACTATATCAAGAAATCCTTGCATCCATTCCCCATGTCATCTATCTTTCTAAAATTTGCTGTTGATACTGTACCAATCACTACATTTGACACTGACTTCATACTTCTTTTTGATCCACCTATGAGGGCTGTGGACTCAGAATTTAGGGCACCAGACAACAACGTCTCCGAACTGTCCAAGCTCACAGATGGCCCTGATGACTCTTCAACAAGCAGCGTACAAAGATCATCATCTGTTGAGGGGGAGCCATCGAACCGAAGTGAAGGGAATGCTAGTGTTGAGGGGGAGCCATCGAACAGAAGTGAAGGGAATGCTAGTGTTGAGGGGGAGCCACAGGAAATCTCTCATATCATGTCCCTGTACCCATCAGTCCAGGGGAGCCAGAGATTTCCACTCCGAACTCAACAACACCAATCACTTCGGATAGAGCAACCACTTCCTCAACACCAACTGCTGTCGAGGGGGAGCATACTCTAAACTCTTCTTTACAATTACAAACACCACAAACAAATGTAACAAACTCAGACAATCATTTAATAATGGGTAATTTTCCATCCACTTCGGGATATCCTTCAGATATCGAGGATATTGATTCTGAAGGACATCCTGATTTTGATCCAAACTATCCTCCCCTAGAAAAATGGACGAAAAATCATCCACCATCACTTGTCATCGGTAACGTTCAAGATAGAGTATTGACTCGTGCACAACTTCACCAAAGACAACTGGATTTAAACAAAACTTCGGAGTTGTGCATGTTCAATGTCTTTATTTCCAAAGTTGAACCTAAGAACGTTAAAGATGCTTTTGATCACCCTGACTGGATTGAAGCAATGCAGTTGGAATTAGAAGAATTTGAAAGAAACAAAGTTTGGAGGCTAATTCCAAAACCTGCAAATGCTTCGATTGTTGGTCTCAAATGGGTGTATAGAAATAAGCTAGACACTGAAGGCAATGTGGTTCGGAACAAAGCGAGGCTGGTTGTCAAGGGTTACTGTCAATAGGAGGGGATTGACTACAAAGAGACATTTGCTCCTGTTGCCAGACTCGAATTAGTTTGGATATTTTTAGCTTATGCTGCACACAAAAACTTTGATGTCTACCAAATGGATGTCAAATGTGCTTTTTTGAATGGTGATCTCGGGGAAACCATATTTGTTGAACAACCACCTGGCTTTGAAAGTAATGGACATCCCAACCATTGCTATGTGTTAGACAAAGCTGTCTATGGGTTAAAATAAGCTCCATGGGCTTGGTATGAGACCCTGACAAAATTTTTAAAAGAATCAAATTTCAAATAGGGTTCAGTGGATCCAATGCTTTTTAGAAAGAAAGTTGGATCTCACTTGATGTTGGTCCAAATATATGTGGATGACATAATCTTCTGACCCACTGACCCCAATCTTTCAAAAGACTTTGAAAAACTCATGAAAAGAAAATTTTAGATGAGTATGATGGGAAAGATTAACTTCTTTCTTGGATTACAAATAAAAAATCAAAGGAAGGGATTTTTATCAATCAACAAAAATACACGAAGGGTTTACTTGAACGCTTCGGAATGACTAACTGTTCCAAAGCAAAGGTCCCACTGCCGGCAGGTACAAGGTTAAATCCTTCATTGGACAAACCGAAGACTGACATCCAGGCATACCGAAGCATGATTGGATCATTGCTTTATCTCACAGCCAGTCGCCCTGATATCATGTTTGCAGTCTGCAATTGTGCAAGATACCAGGCTGACCCAAGAGAACCTCACTTGGCTGCAGTTAAAACAATTTTTCGATATCTTCATAACACACCTGCTTATGGACAGTGGTACCTAGCAAACTCAGGTTTCTACATACAAGCTTATTCAGACTCAGATCTTGGTGGATGCTCTATTGATCGCAAGAGCACTTCGGGTGGTTGTCAATTCCTCGATGGAAAACTAATCAGCTGGAAATCTAAGAAGCAAACTTGTGTCTCTATCTCCACAACAGAAGCAGAGTATGTGGCAGCTGCAGCTTGTACCTCACAAATCATCTGGATTTAAAGCCAACTAAAGGATTATGCCATTAACATGAGAAAAAATACCATTGTTCTGTGACTCACAAAGTGCCATTCGTATATGCCACAATCTTGTTCAACATTCCAAGACGAAGCATATAGCTCTTCGCTATCACTTCATAAAAAGTCATGTTGAGGAGGGGAATATTGAGGTGCACTTTGTTCACACAATAGAACAATTGGCAGACATCTTCACTAAGGCTCTAAATGAAGAGGCATTCACAAGAATAGTTCGTGGACTTGGAATGATTGATGGATCCACTTTACAATAAATCTCAAATTTGCCCATTCTTTCCTTAGTCTTTTCAATTGCAAAAGAAAAATTCATAACACTCTGTAGCACTCCGAAGCTTCTGTCACTTCAGAGTCCATCAGAGTAAAACTAGTAAAACAACCTAGTGCTGCACCGCAGTACTCCGAAGCCTTCTGTCGCTTCGGAGCACCTCGGAACAGATATTTTCGGTTAATAAAATTCCATAAATGTTAAAACCTTTTGAATCATCTATAGCCTTTGCATATCAACGATGAATAATCTCATAATAAAAGGATATTTCAAAGAAAAATCAACAACACAAATCACTTGCAAAACCTTTAAAGTTCAAAACACAATTTTTCATCCATAAATGACCAAGTTTAACCTTCTTTTCATGAATTAACTGATTAAAGGACAAAACTTTGATTTTAGATTCTCATAATCATACCTTATCGCACAAAAAGGTATTTGGGAATCGAATTGAAATATTGGTAAGTAAAACAGACTTCAGAGTGAGGTTAAGGCCATTTTACAGATCGAAGCCTTGTTTGATTCTAATATCCTTAACATATTGTCTATCCCTAACCTCCTTACTGAAGTTGACTCGCATCAATGCCAAACTAATCAAGTAGCCTCGAAACTACTTAGGATAACACAAGTGTTCCGAAGTTTTCATCAATAGTAGTACCAACATTGTTTGATAAGTAAATTTAAAGTTCTTTTCATTAATGTTTCAAAATTGAACTAAATGAAGCTTTTCAAACTCAAGGATTGTACAAAATAAAACAAAAGCACCACAGAAAGAAACCAAATGGTGAAATTTTTACTACAGGGAAAGATAACCTTCAAAATGAAAAGTTGAAAAACTAAAAAAGATAAACAAAAATCCAAAATGTCAAAAGAATCAAAGAGAACAAACAAGTAAAAGATAAACAAGGGAGTGGAAAAGAAAGATAAATCAGCACTCAAATGCTTATTCTTCTGTTTTAAATATAAATACAAGGAACTCCTCTAACATAGTTGTAACACACGGCTTTTAAAACAAAAACACCCCTGAAAATTTTTCATTAAACACAAAGGTTTCATTACATAAAACCATAACAAAAGGTGTATATTTTAATAAAAATGGGTACAAGTGTATCAAGGAGAGTATAAAATACCATAATCTCCTTTAAAGCCGGGCTGCTACTGACAGCATCTATGAGTCCCACTTCTTAGTCACGGACTCTATCTTTTCCCTATCATGATCATGCTAACCTGCAGGGACATTTAACAAATATCGTGAGCTATAAAGCTCAGTGAGTAATCATATCTGCAAATAACATGTACAATAAATACTTCCATATATAATTCTTTATATATGATACATATATTTATTTTTTCATCTTTCAATATCAAATACCATTTCATAGCCTTTTCCGGCTAAACATGTATATCAGTCTGGATATCGGTCCCAGACTACTATACTTACCGGCTGATCATATATCTCCTAGCATTTCGCATCCTACTTCATAGTCTTACAGGCTGGAACATAATATCATGTGATTATCAAATCACTTTATCACGTCTAATCTGTTATTTGCATACCGATCAAATCAATTCTATTTGCCATCCAGGCCATATGTATATAAAAGAGAATATTCATACAAATTCTCAATTATCATTTCTGTCCCCTATTTCCTAGTCATATCTGACTGTACCATATTTCATGACTATATAAGTCACATCATTTGTCATGGCTATACAAGCCGCACCAAAACATTTCCAATATATGAATCATAGCCCGATGGCCGCACCAGTTTGGGTTCAACGACCCGGAATCATAGCCATAAGGCCGCACCATTTCTATATAATAATATCATAGCCATATAGGCCACACCAGTTGGATATAACATCCAGTATCATAGCCACAAGTGGCCGCACCATCAATTAACAACATATTTCATAATCAATTATGGCTCACGGGTTTACCCGCTATTGCCTAGACTCACGGCTCCGTTCTTGTCATCGCAATGACTCACGGCTTATCCGGTATTGCCTAATTAAAGTGGACTCACAGCTCCGTTCTTGTCTATCGCAGACTCACGGCTTATCTGGTAGTGTCGCATTACTGACTCACAGCTCCGTTCTTGTCTATCATAGACTCACGGCTTATCTGGTATTGTCGTATCACGATTTATCTGTTTATTGACTCACAGCTCCGTTCATGTCTTTCTCAGACTCACGGCTTATCTGGTATTGTCTTTTCAAATGTATATTTGAACCATCAATTCCGTTCCCCAAAACAGTTTCAACCTGTAATAGGTCAATCAACACATATCATATATGATATAAGTGAGATTACTCAACTGGATATTAGCTGCATTTTAAATCCCGGTTGTTTCTTGCCTTTGCGTGCACCACAACCACTTGTCCCATACCTATATATTCATTTATATACCAAATGATAATAGGTTAATAGCCATTCTAATTGACTCTAATACATAAGAGTTCAATAATATATCATTATAATCAATGTCTAGTTAATAAACTTTCCGTTTACTAACCTTTCATGAGTTTCACTATTCACCGAGGCATTCGTATTGTTCTACAGTGCCCCCGAGATGTCGAAAACTCAATTTAAAAATTTTCCCAAACGTTTCAGACCATAACGAGCCTACGGTTCAAGTTTGAGGTAAATCGGACAAGCCAAACAAAAGTTAGCATTTTTAGGTCCCTGCCTGGGGGGCGCACTGCGCCAGGGACAGGGCGCAATGTGTCACACCCCGATCCTTGGCGGAATCGATCAAGGCGTGATATATTGTTCAAAGTCTCATGACAACTATGTTATAATATGATTAGATTCAATTAAGTACTAAGTAGGCAAACAAGATCCACAACATACAAATACAAATTCCAATACAAACAACATTTATTACATCAAATTTAAATACTCTTGTGGGTTTCTAAGGTACACCCTACTTTTCATCAACTTCATTCTTCAAATCTGCATCATGGGTAAAAACAGGTCAACTACGAGAGTTGGTGAGTAATCTAGTTTTATTAAAGAAAATTGTGAGTTTGAAATATTTATAATTTGAAACTTGTTTTCTTTGGAAATCGACAAGTAAGTATTATTGAGATAACGGTTTATAAATCAAAAATTGATTAACAAATGATAACAACAACAATAAGTCCTCACCCTATATATACATATGTATATGTATATATATAGGATGGAGCATCTAATCATCATACACACTCAACCACGTGCAATCAATCACCTTAGCGTCCCAAGGCGGGGTGGTCAACCCAATAGCGCTATTATTGTCCATAACGTACCTCAAGAATACGGGCATAGTCATGGAGATTAGACTAAAAATGGTAATGCACTACAAGTACATGTAGCGTAAACAAACAATAATTATACAAATAATGATTCACGTATAAATGTCCCAACAATGTCTCAATGGTGAAAAAATAATAAAATGAAGTTGGAACATATTAAAACCACATGATACACCCCAAAAGTATTGAAAATTATAAAATATGGGGTAGATTACTCACATTAGTCCAAACGGAATACGCGTGTTGTACGATAGACGGCTCGGGTCAAAACGACGTGGAACCTATTATAATTAATAGTTTTGGTTTAGGAATCGATAAATGGGAATATAGTATTAATAAGAATAATTAGACACATATTCTTATATTAGATGAATTGACAATTATCCAAATTTTGTTTTGAATATTAATGTATTTATATGTTAAATGAATTTTAAATTGAATTAATTACTTTGCTTAATTAATTTATATTTTCACTTTAGACAAGATTTTAATAATTTCTTATTAAAATAATAACTAGTCAAATTATAAGTATTTACAGATTTTATATATTATAAACAATTATTTATATGAAATAATCATTAAAAATGCATTTTTACATGCTTAGATATTTAGGAAAATGGTTTTAAATACTAAATAGTAATAAAACATTCTGAAATTTTCAGAAAATCATTATTTCATAAAATGGTAATTACTGTAAAATTTGCATATTTTTCTTAACTGATTTAGTATTTATTTAGTATTTTAATAATTAAACCACAATAAAATTCGGGAAAAATAATAAATGATTCCCACAAATTCTGGTAAATTAACCATAGTTTGCTAACATTATATTGAGCCTACTGTAAATATTTTGGATATTTTGGACTAAGGGAAGTATTTCTTATGTTTTTCATTATTAACTAATCACTAAAATCATAAATAATAGGAAAATATTAAGAGAAATTCATTAGACTTTTTATTTATGATTAACATGTTATATAAGATATTCTGATAAGGTTCTATAAGTTTTGGACATGTGTAGCTATTTATTATCTATTTAAACCATTAAATAATCATTAATTCAGGAAAAATAAGCAAAAATTATTACAAAAATCTGTAAATTTGTTCATGGAGTCTCTAATATGTTAATAAGGTGCGAAAAATATAAAATCTAGTTTTTAACATACATAACTATATTTTGCAATTTATTTATCTACAACAAAATAAAATACAAAATAAGCATCAAACAGTAATATAAATGCATGAAACTTTATAAATCCACTTTACTCAATATAAGGGTTGTTCCAAAATTTTCCCAGAATTTATTGACTGCAAAAAGTATTTTATGTGAATTATTGCCATATTTTATTGCAATAATTATAGTAATTCAATAAAAATAAGTTATTTTCTGAAAATTTCCAGAACTTCTTATTTTATTTATGAGAGTCTGAGAAAAATCAGGTTTATGCATAAAATGAGTTTTAGATATTTTGGTGGATTTAATTTGTTTCATGTATGAATTTGGAACTTTTAACAACATACCTTGATGAATGCTTCAAGAGGGATGGAGATTTGAGTATGAGGGATTGTTCTTGGCTGGAAAATTGATATTTCTTGGAAGAATTTCGAGATTGAGAGTGAGAGAAAGAATAGAGAGGGTTTGAGTGGTGATGAGAATAATGTGTTGGGAGAAAAATGAAAGGAAAGATGATGGGAGGTGTGAGTGGGAGACCATGGGAATAACTTTTGACTTTAGGTGGTCTTCATAATTTCCCACTAGTACAAGCATCTCTATGTAATACACTAATTAATATAAGAATTTTATAAAATTTAATGTAGAGTTTATAAAAATAGAGTTTTATAAAAAAATATGTTATTATTTGATTATAACAATCTACTTTGATTTGAAGTTTAATTATAGTATTCAAGTTTGACTCTTTTAATTTAATTAGAGTATCATACTTTGATTTGATTTTAATATGGTATCATAATTTAATTTGATTATAGTTATAACGTTATACTATGCTATTTTGCTATTAACGTCAATTTATATCGTATTGTATAGGTTTTGATCCTATTAGCGTCAAGTAAATCTTGAGTAGGGTTTATTAAATTTCCCAATTGGGTTGGGTTGACCCGAATCCATTTTAGGCGGATGTCACAGTCTCCCCTACTTTAGGAAATTTCGTCCCGAAATTTAAGAAGAGAGTACCTTAAGAGAAAAGTTGTGGGTATTTGGTACGCATTTGATCCTCACGCTCCCATGTATACTCAGGTCCACGTGCTGACTGCCACCTGACCTTGACCAGGGGAATGCGACTTCTTTTGAGTTGCTTTTCCTTTCGGTCGGCAATTTTCAAGGGTTTCTCGATAAATTGCATTGTCTCGTCGATTTGGATATCCTCGAGAGGAACATGAAGGTTCTCGTCTGCTAAACACTTCTTGAGGTTGGCTATATGAAATACTGGGTGTACTTTATTAAGCTCTATTGGTAGATCCAACTCGTAGGCTACTGGTCCGATCCTTTTCAGGATTTTGAACGGGCCAACATAGCGTGGTGCCAATTTACCCTTGCGTCCAAATCGAACCACACCTTTCCATGGGGACACTTTTAACATGACCATGTCACCCACGGTAAATTCAAGCGGTTTGCGTCGCTTGTCGGCGTAACTCTTTTGTCGGCTACGAGCTGCGAGAAGGTTATTGCGAATCTGAGTGATTTTGTCGGTTGTTTCCTGGATAAGCTCAGGACCAACGATTGGAGAATCCACTGTTGCGCGAATCACGTGGGACTCGCCAATTTCATGCCAGCAAATAGGAGATCGGCATTTACGGCCATACAATGCCTCAAATGGTGGCATCCCGATGCTAGAATGATAACTGTTATTATAGGAGAATTCCACCAACGGTAAATGAGAGTCCCAGTTTCCTCCGAAATCTAAGACACACGCCCTCAACATATCTTCGAGTGTTTGAATTGTCCTCTCAGATTGACCATCGGTCTGAGGATGATAGGCGGTACTGAGATCAAGGCGGGTTCCCATGGCTTCTTGAAGTGATTGCCAGAACCGAGAGAGAAATCTCCCATCACGATCTGAAATGATGCTGAGAGGGATGCCATGCCGAGTAACTATCTCATCGACGTAAATCTGAGCAAGTTGTTCGACCTTGAAATCTTCACGGAAGGGAAGGAAGTGAGCAGATTTAGTCAAACGGTCAACGATTACCCAAATGCTGTCATGTCCCTTTCTGGTACGGGGAAGTTTGGTTACGAAATCCATGGTGATCGCTTCCCATTTCCACTCGGGGATTTCCGGTTGGACCAATAGTCCAGAGGGTCGTTGATGTTCTGCTTTGACTCTGGAACATGTAAGACATTTGGCCACGAATAAAGCAATATCCTTTTTCATTCCCGACCACCAATAATTGGTTCTCAAGCCATGATACATCTTGTCAGCGCCAGGATGAATGGAATATCGAGTTTTATGGATTTCTTCCATCAGGAATGTACGAAGATTGTCGCGATCTGGGATCCAGATGCGATCTCGATAATAGAAAATACCATCAGATTTACTTTCCAACTCCCCATCAATTCCCGTGGGCATGTCATTTTCGGTAATTGCCGAGTGTTGGGCTCCTCGAATTCGGTCACTGAGATTGGACAAGATAGGAGAACATATTAGATGAAATGCTTTGGCATGTTCTTTTCGACTTAACGCGTCGGCTACGACGTTCGCCTTGCCCGGATGATAGCGTATTTCGCACTCGTAATCATTTAGGAGTTCGACCCATCGTGTTTGCCTCATATTGAGTTCCTTTTGATTAAGAATATGTTGCAAGCTCTTATGATCGGTGAAAATTACGCATTTAGTGCCGTAAAGGTAATGCCTCCAAATTTTAAGAGCGAAAACCACGGCACCGAGCTCCAAATCATGAGTCGTATAATTCCTTTCGTGGATTTTGAGTTGTCGCGACGCGTAAGCTATAACCTTTCCCCTTTGCATCAAAACACAACCTAGACCGAGATTGGAGGCATCGCAGTATACCACGAAATCTTCGGATCCTTCAGGAAGTGTAAGAATCGGAGCATCACACAATCTTTGTTTAAGGGTTTGGAAAGCGTCTTCTTGCTTGGGTCCCCAATCAAATGGCGTACCCTTACAAGTGAGAAAAGTAAGCGGTAAAGCGATCTTTGAGAAATTTGAAATGAAACGCCGGTAATAGCCAGCTAAACCGAGGAATGACCGAATTTCCTTGGGGTTACGTGGGGCTTTCCAATTCTTAACTGCTTCAACTTTTGCGGGATCGACTAAAATACCCTTGTCACTTACAATATGACCGAGGAATTGTACCTCATTTAACCAAAACTCGCATTTCGAAAATTTGGCATAGAGCTGATTTCCTTGCAATGTTTGGAGAGTTAGACGAAGGTGTCTTTCATGGTCTGCCTTTGTCTTGGAGTAAATGAGGATGTCATCAATAAAGACGATAACAAAACGGTCGAGATAAGGTTTAAATACTCGATTCATCAAGTCCATGAATGCGGCAGGGGCATTCGTTAGACCAAAAGGCATAACGGTGAACTCGTAATGGCCATAGCGGGTTCGGAAAGCGGTTTTGGGGATGTCTTCTTCCCGTACTCGAAGTTGGTGATAACCCGAGCGGAGGTCGATTTTTGAGAAACATGAAGCTCCTTGAAGCTGATCAAAAAGGTCGTCGATCCGAGGTAACGGATATCGGTTCTTGATGGTCAATTTATTTAACTCCCGATAATCGATACACATACGGAACGAACCATCTTTCTTTTTGATGAAGAGAACCGGGGCTCCCCAGGGTGAAGTACTAGGGCGGATAAATCCCTTATCGGTTAATTCTTGGAGCTGACTTGCCAATTCTTGCATCTCGGTTGGAGCCAACCGATATGGAGACTTGGCTATGGGAGCAGCCTCAGGAACGAGATCGATGCGGAACTCTAGCTCACGTACTGGAGGGAGTCCAGATACGTCATCAGGAAAGATGTCGGGAAAGTCTCGTACAATCGGAATATCTTCGATCTTCTTTTCTTTGACCTTTGTTTCCACCACATGGGCTAAGAAAGCCATGTATTCTTTACGTAGATACGATCGAGCTTGAGTACATGACATAAGACTAAGCTTTTTTGAACGAGTCTCGCCATAAATACGAAGACTTTGACCGTCGGCAAGAGGAATACGAATAAACTTCTCGTAACACACTATTTCAGCATGGTTTTGGGATAGCCAATCCATTCCCACGATGATGTCGAAGCTACCAAGTTCCATAGGAACTAAATTGACAGAAAATTTATGACCGCAAAAATCGAAAGTGCAATCTTGGATGACTGCATTTAGTGAAATGTTTTTTCCATTGGCGATTTCTACGGTAAAGTGTTCATCAAGTATCGTGCGAGGTGTGTGAAGTATGGGTTCAAATTCCAAAGACACAAAACTTTTATCGGCACCTGAATCAAAAAGTACTGACGCGTAGTAGTCATTTATGAGAAACGTACCATTTACGACCTTGTTATCGGTCTGTGCTTGGGTTGCGGTAATGACAAATGCTCGGCCTTTGGGAGCTGGAACCTGCACTGTTGGATTTGCCTGGGCTTGAGTGTTAATGATATTGACAAGCCTAGGACACGCGTTTCTGAAATGGGTGGGGTCACCACAGTTGAAGCATGTTCCAGTTGGATACCGGGTTTGTGTTTGCTGATTTGAGGGTAGAACGAATGATCGCTGAGTTTTTGGTGCACGGCATGTGTCCGCCAAGTGGCCATAGCGACCACAAGTCGTACAAAGGCGACACGGGCTGGTGGACATATGGTGATAGTTACAATGGTTACAGAGGGGGTGAGGTCCGGTATACGGCTTTTTGTTTGGTTGGGTGACTTGGGTGATAGGAGCAGTAGGGGTAATAACAGCATGGTTGTGGTGATGGCTTTTCCGCTTCTTTTTGTCGTGTCGGTGTGAGGACTCGGACTTGACAATTAAGGGGGTCTCAGGGGTCGGCTTTTCAGTTGTCATCTTTGAACCCTTGCGTGGGAGGACACCATCGTTCATATTATCCTCATTGAGTTGACCTGCTATTTCAATAGCAGATTCCAAAGTAGATGGCCTGCTGCTGGTCACCGAATCACGGATCTGGCGCGGTAACCCTTTGATGTAGCGACGTATTGCAGTTTTCATAGGTTGAACCATGTGAGGTAGGAGTCTTGAAAGATCATAGAATCTATTAGTGTAGGTCGCGTTGTCTCCTCCCACCTGTTTTAGATTCCAGAATTCCTCCTCGAGAGTTTGCAATTCGCTGTCCGGGCAGAACTTTTCTATCATGCGTTCCTTTAGTTTTGACCAGGTCATTCCCAAGGCAACACCCTCTCCTTTTGCCCGTTTTTCTAGGTTCCACCATGAGAGAGCATGACCTTGGAGGCACCCTGTAGCGTGACGGACCATCAGGTCCTCAGGGCACTCGCTGTGGATGAAAGTACTCTCCATTTCTTCTATCCATGTGAGGAGTGCGGTGGCACCATCTATGCCTTTGAAGTAAGGCGGATTACAGCTACGAAAATGCTTAAACGAGCAACGATGAGTGGTTGCTGGAGCTTGCGGCTGAAGAGTTTGAAGATGGGTTGCAATTGTTGGGATGACATTCGCTACCTCCTTAGCGATAAGGGCGGCTAGCCTTCGGTTGTTACGAGCAGCGTATGGGGGTCGTAATGCCATCTATGAGAAACACGCATATGGACTTGTGAGTTATTTGTAAATTGATTATGGAAATTAAGTTTGTAGACATTGTTGGGTAAAATGATTGTAAAACACTTGTTGGGCCATGGTTAGGAGTGTTGGGCACCTTTTGGGCTTTCCATGGGTACTAAATGTGAAGCATGTAGCAATTGCGTGGGCCCCCACAATACTAAGTTTTCACATGTTTTTCCCACTTCAAGGCCCATTAGGGAACTTAATAGTCCAATGAGTTGGCCATTTTGGAGTGTATCCTTTCGGATACGTTTGATAAGGTTGGGTATTTTGATGGCTCAAAAGTAATGTGAATGACGCGCTTTGGCCTATAGGTTTGGGAACTCTCGCCTTTGGTCCCCAGGTAAGCAAACTGGTCCCTCGGTTGATTGGGATGTATACGAATGCTTACCTAGTCAGGACTTTCGGGCTACCGGCACCTCCCCCTTCCAGTTACTACGCGTCCATTACTTTGATCCTACCCAACTAGAGTGGATGACTTTTAATTTCCTATGAGCTCTAAGGAATATATATGTATATAAATTTTTATTTTGAAACCATTTGAGTATGCGTGTGATTTTAAGAGAAAGAGGAGAAAATTCACAAGTGTATGCACACATATAAGTGTCGGGAATAATACGTAAGCACATAAGGGAGCAATTAGCACACAAAGGTATTCCTAGGATTTTCTAAGTGCGAATTGCATGCAGTGGTGTGTGCATTTTATAAACTAGCATACGAGAGGACCCTAGAGGCTATAGACTAGGTCAAGGCAGTTAACCTAATTCCCTATAGTCAAGGGCTCTGATACCAATCTGTCACACCCCGATCCTTGGCGGAATCGATCAAGGCGTGATATATTGTTCAAAGTCTCATGACAACTATGTTATAATATGATTAGATTCAATTAAGTACTAAGTAGGCAAACAAGATCCACAACATACAAATACAAATTCCAATACAAACAACATTTATTACATCAAATTTAAATACTCTTGTGGGTTTCTAAGGTACACCCTACTTTTCATCAACTTCATTCTTCAAATCTGCATCATGGGTAAAAACAGGTCAACTACGAGAGTTGGTGAGTAATCTAGTTTTATTAAAGAAAATTGTGAGTTTGAAATATTTATAATTTGAAACTTGTTTTCTTTGGAAATCGACAAGTAAGTATTATTGAGATAACGGTTTATAAATCAAAAATTGATTAACAAATGATAACAACAACAATAAGTCCTCACCCTATATATACATATGTATATGTATATATATAGGATGGAGCATCTAATCATCATACACACTCAACCACGTGCAATCAATCACCTTAGCGTCCCAAGGCGGGGTGGTCAACCCAATAGCGCTATTATTGTCCATAACGTACCTCAAGAATACGGGCATAGTCATGGAGATTAGACTAAAAATGGTAATGCACTACAAGTACATGTAGCGTAAACAAACAATAATTATACAAATAATGATTCACGTATAAATGTCCCAACAATGTCTCAATGGTGAAAAAATAATAAAATGAAGTTGGAACATATTAAAACCACATGATACACCCCAAAAGTATTGAAAATTATAAAATATGGGGTAGATTACTCACATTAGTCCAAACGGAATACGCGTGTTGTACGATAGACGGCTCGGGTCAAAACGACGTGGAACCTATTATAATTAATAGTTTTGGTTTAGGAATCGATAAATGGGAATATAGTATTAATAAGAATAATTAGACACATATTCTTATATTAGATGAATTGACAATTATCCAAATTTTGTTTTGAATATTAATGTATTTATATGTTAAATGAATTTTAAATTGAATTAATTACTTTGCTTAATTAATTTATATTTTCACTTTAGACAAGATTTTAATAATTTCTTATTAAAATAATAACTAGTCAAATTATAAGTATTTACAGATTTTATATATTATAAACAATTATTTATATGAAATAATCATTAAAAATGCATTTTTACATGCTTAGATATTTAGGAAAATGGTTTTAAATACTAAACAGTAATAAAACATTCTGAAATTTTCAGAAAATCATTATTTCATAAAATGGTAATTACTGTAAAATTTGCATATTTTTCTTAACTGATTTAGTATTTATTTAGTATTTTAATAATTAAACCACAATAAAATTCGGGAAAAATAATAAATGATTCCCACAAATTCTGGTAAATTAACCATAGTTTGCTAACATTATATTGAGCCTACTGTAAATATTTTGGATATTTTGGACTAAGGGAAGTATTTCTTATGTTTTTCATTATTAACTAATCACTAAAATCATAAATAATAGGAAAATATTAAGAGAAATTCATTAGACTTTTTATTTATGATTAACATGTTATATAAGATATTCTGATAAGGTTCTATAAGTTTTGGACATGTGTAGCTATTTATTATCTATTTAAACCATTAAATAATCATTAATTCAGGAAAAATAAGCAAAAATTATTACAAAAATCTGTAAATTTGTTCATGGAGTCTCTAATATGTTAATAAGGTGCGAAAAATATAAAATCTAGTTTTTAACATACATAACTATATTTTGCAATTTATTTATCTACAACAAAATAAAATACAAAATAAGCATCAAACAGTTATATAAATGCATGAAACTTTATAAATCCACTTTACTCAATATAAGGGTTGTTCCAAAATTTTCCCAGAATTTATTGACTGCAAAAAGTATTTTATGTGAATTATTGCCATATTTTATTGCAATAATTATAGTAATTCAATAAAAATAAGTTATTTTCTGAAAATTTCCAGAACTTCTTATTTTATTTATGAGAGTCTGAGAAAAATCAGGTTTATGCATAAAATGAGTTTTAGATATTTTGGTGGATTTAATTTGTTTCATGTATGAATTTGGAACTTTTAACAACATACCTTGATGAATGCTTCAAGAGGGATGGAGATTTGAGTATGAGGGATTGTTCTTGGCTGGAAAATTGATATTTCTTGGAAGAATTTCGAGATTGAGAGTGAGAGAAAGAATAGAGAGGGTTTGAGTGGTGATGAGAATAATGTGTTGGGAGAAAAATGAAAGGAAAGATGATGGGAGGTGTGAGTGGGAGACCATGGGAATAACTTTTGACTTTAGGTGGTCTTCATAATTTCCCACTAGTACAAGCATCTCTATGTAATACACTAATTAATATAAGAATTTTATAAAATTTAATGTAGAGTTTATAAAAATAGAGTTTTATAAAAAAATATGTTATTATTTGATTATAACAATCTACTTTGATTTGAAGTTTAATTATAGTATTCAAGTTTGACTCTTTTAATTTAATTAGAGTATCATACTTTGATTTGATTTTAATATGGTATCATAATTTAATTTGATTATAGTTATAACGTTATACTATGCTATTTTGCTATTAACGTCAATTTATATCGTATTGTATAGGTTTTGATCCTATTAGCGTCAAGTAAATCTTGAGTAGGGTTTATTAAATTTCCCAATTGGGTTGGGTTGACCCGAATCCATTTTAGGCGGATGTCACACAATGCGCCTGGGCGCACCCCGCCAGGAACCTGGGCGCACTGCGCCTAGCGCCTGGGCAGGTCTCCAGGCCAGTCGTGATTTGTGCACTGTAGCACGCAGTTTTGCCCTTTAAGTCCTTAATGTTGTTCTTAATCGTTTGGGGTTTGTTCCTAGGCTAAAACCTTCTATTAATACAAGGTTTTCAACCCTCAAAACCCACTCAATCAATCATATGAAGAATTAGGGTTCTTAGTTCCAAAAACCCCAAAACTTCAAATTCATCAAAAATAACAATCTACTTCCATTATCTTGAATTAAGCTCTTATTAGCATGACTTAATGGAAGTAGTACATCATTTTAATCACTCAATCATAACTGTAAAATGCAGTTTTGAGTTCTACAAAACTCATCAAGAACAAACAATCAAGAACTTGGAATATTTACCTCCAAAGCTTCCAATTCTACCCTTTGAAGCCAAGAATCGAATTACAAGCTTCAATTCTTCAAGAACCTTTCAAAATTCTGCAGAAATCGATCAAGAAGTTCTCTCCCGTAACTCCCAAAAATCTGCACAAGTCTCTCCTTTTATACCTCCAGAATTTGCAAATCTAGTCCCTAGAGTTGCATTTATTGAACATTTGCCACAATTTACACAATTTATGACAAAAATCAGATTTTATAACATTTTAAGTCCACAACTCAAAATATTATTACCAAACAAATCCTTTTCTATCAAAAAGACCAAATTACCCTTCTAAGGTAAAATGACATTTTTACCCTTTTTATTATAATTACATAATAAACATGTTTTGGCGTTACAAATTCTCCCCTCCTTTAAGAGATTTCGTCCCCGAAATCATACGAAAAGTTGAGGGTATTTCTCCCTCATTTCACTTTCGGTCTCCCACGTCATGTCGGAACCTTTGTGATGACGCAAAAGCACTTTCACCATGCTAATCTTCTTATCTCGTGGTTATATCACCACTCGCATATCATTCCTCCGGTTGTCCCGGGCACCTTAATCACTTATCTACCTCATTTCAACATGAGGGATTCGTTGGAAGTTATCAATACATAATTTCTTTCTTGTCGTCCCAAACAGATTTTTATCCTTTACAAAGGGTTACTTTCAGTACTACCATATTCCTTTACTTGGAATTTCAAGGACTTATATTCAGTGATCCACATACCACTTTTACAATTCATCAAGTCTTCTCTTCAGTTTGTGCAAGAATCTAGGATCTAGCCCATGGCTTTTCCACAATTTCGGTCTAACAAATAGGAGTGTAACACTGTACTCCATATAACGTTCCATTCGAGCAATCAGAATGCTGGTATGAAACTGTTATTATCTACAGTTTCTACCAAAGATGAACAATTTCTCATTTTCTGCTACGGTTTAATATGCAAGTTCAATGCATATCTTCTGAAGTCTGCATAATTTTCTCATCTCGCCCATCAAGATACGGCACTTATTAGTACTTATTATTGGAAACTATGTCAAATTCTAGGAATAATTCTATTTTCTCGACTCGATACAATCAACACCAGTAGCGCCCGTCGACAAATTTCCTTTTCTATGTAGTTTTTCACTACTTTTCGATCTTAATTTCTTCCGTAATCAGTATAAGTCTACACTGATTTCATCAATCAATCTGCAGTTACCCATATGGTGTCATACCAATGCGGTATTTGCAAAGACTTTATTACCAATTCTATAATTATATCGTCCCTTTTTCTTCTTTGGGACCCACAGTGGCTAAATTTCTCCGTATGCTTTTAATGGTTTGACTTTACTTGCACAAAAGTCAAACACCGTTCACATATCCTTTACTATCTTTCTTCATTCCCAGCCACCAATACATAGGTTTTATCATCCTATGCAGTTTGGTATTACTCCGGGTGTACTGCATATCTACTATAATATGCATCTTTTAAGGGTAATTTCATACCTCACTTTGCTTTGGAACTCACATACACAACCCCAAGGGTTTTCAATCATCGTGAGTTTCTAGCTAGCTTCTTTCAATAGCTAGTCATTCATTCATTTTTTCCATGTTTTCAGACTTGCACACTTCTTTTTGTGCTACCCGAATCAACTCAGGTAATCAATTCGCCACACTCATACATGTGGATGTATCTTTCAAAAGATACTCTTTTCAACTCAAGGCATCTATAGCCACATTTGCTTTACCGAGATGGTACAAGATTTCTTTACCGAAATCTTTAAGTAACCCATCTATCTTTGCTATCTCATATTCAGCTGCTTTTTGATCAATTAAGTACTTCAAACTTATATGATCCATATAAACAGTAAGCTTTACACCATATAAATAGTGTTTTCAAAGCTTCAAAACCAAAATCATAGTTGCTACTGCAACATCATGAATCTACAGTCAAATTTGGATACATTTCTATGATCCAATTTATCTTCTCCACTTAGCATAATGCTAACACCGGAGCTTCACACAAGGTTTATTTCAAACCTTTAAAAGATACTTGTGGTCTTTCTACCACTCAAACTTTATACTTTTATTAGTCAACCTTAGTCAACTGAACAGCAATCAAGGAGCAGTTTTCTACAACTCTCCTAAATTAACCCGCAAATCCTAGGAAACTACTAATTTCAGTCAATTTCCAAGGCGGTTTCTGTTTCATCACAACATCTTTTCCACTGGATCTGCTTTATCTTCTTTGGTACCGTTAGCATGCCTAAAGAATTAAAACTTCTTTTAGCCAAATTTTCATACTTGGAGAATTTTACAAATCACTTAACTCAGTGAAGTAACTCCAATATCTGGTACAAATGTACCTCATTTTCGATCTGGTTTCGAGAATATCAGATTCTCATTAGTCAATGCACATATGCATCAACTTGTCTTTCTTCTTTTCAAACAAGATATGGCTCATACAATAACACATTCAGCCATAAGAGACCCCAATACCAAGTTTTCTTCTAGTTGTTTTCCAACTCTGTCATCTCTACAGATGTAAATCAGTTTAGAGCCTAAATAACAGGAACGGCTCCCAAAATTAGTTAATTATAAATTCTTCTTACCAATCTGGCATAAATCCTGGAACTTCTTTTCAAAAGAAACATCCGAGAATTTATTTAAAGTAGTACACTACTATCACTGCTTTATTTAACTTGGCCAATACCATGTATGCCAATTACAACATCACTCTTTTACTAACTCTTTTCTGAGTTTAAGCAAAGAAAATAACCGGTATTCTCAACAACGTTCATTTACCATGGATTTTCATCCATTTCATATCTGTTTTAAGAACCATAATGTTCTTGTTTCTACAATTCATGTTAGCATAATTCATTGCTAACCAATTAATATGCACAATTACTTTCAAATCATTGGTAGTCATCGACTTCAGATTCATAGGGAAAAATGGTCCCGTAAATCCTAGGCAGACTACTTTCCAGGTGTTCAATATCTAGAACATATTTGCTATCTACTATAGATTCTTCCAAAATTTCATTCGTAATCATTGATGAAATATTCAAACAAGACATCAGTGTCACCGATCCAAAGCATAGCTTCATGGATCAAATATAACATACACGAGTTATATTCAGAACAATTATATCGGAGATCATATCAGTCTCCTCACGAGCTTCTTCCACAATCTGCTGGAATGCTCATGATACCACTGGTCATTTTCGACCATTCGTTTCTTCTTTCTTTCCTGGGTTCATCACACGTTACTCCACATTTAGCATGTGAGTATTTCATAAGGAAGTGATCTATAGTTCCACGCTGGAACCACTTCCATCCCACACAACAAACTCGAGCAATATGCTCCTATTTTCTGCAATTTTAGCATGTCAACGATAGAGTCTCAACTCTAAAATGTTCCGAGTGCTTTTCCTGCACTTCTTATACCACATCATCTTTTCGTTCTGGTCCCTTTCCTTTAAGGTTAGACCTAATTCGTTTTAACTTCTTCTGAGAAGTCCACTAATATTATTTCTGCTTTTCTTGTAGTATCAACTACTGTTCTTTCACTTTGAATATCAATCAGGGTGAGCAACCGATTTCTTTTTCTGACCATATCAGCTAATATTGCTCATCATGTGGATTTTCGGCTATTCGTCCCTTTTTGGCCCTCATTCAATGGAGCTTTGAGAAAGGGTTGGTCGATTTCTTAGAGCTTCACGCCCTAAATGTCTCCCAAGAAGATTCACTGCTCATACTTCTTATACGTCAGAAGTCAGCAACAGTTAGGTTATATATATATAATATCAACTATATACACCTAATTATGCATCATGTCTACTATCTCAGGGTTTAAGTCCAGGAATCTACTCTATAGACACCTAGTTCACTTAAACCACGGCTCTGATACCAACTTGTAACACCCGGCTTTTAAAACAAAAACACCCCTGAAAATTTTTCATTAAAAACAAAGGTTTCATTACATAAAACCATAACAAAAGGGGTATATTTTAATAAAAACAGGTACAAGTGTATCAAGGAGAGTATAAAATACCATAATCTCCTTTAAAGCCGGGCTGCTACTGACAGCATCTATGAGTCCCACTTCTTAGTCACGGACTCTATCTTTTCCCTATCAGGATCATGCTAACCTGCAGGGACATTTAACAAATATCGTGAGCTATAAAGCTCAGTGAGTAATCATATCTGCAAATAACATGTACAATAAATACTTCCATATATAATTCTTTATATATGATACATATATTTATTTTTTCATCTTTCAATATCAAATACCATTTCATAGCCTTTTCCGGCTAAACATGTATATCTGTCTGGATATCGGTCCCAGACTACTAGCCTTACCGGCTGATCATATATCTCCTAGGATTTCGCATCCTACTTCATAGTCTTACAGGCTGGAACATAATATCATGTGATTATCAAATCACTTTATCACGTCTAATCTGTTATTTGCATACCGATCAAATCAATTCTATTTGCCATCCAGGCCATATGTATATAAAAGAGAATATTCATACAAATTCTCAATTATCATTTATGTCCCCTATTTCCTAGTCATATCTGACTGTACCATATTTTATGACTATATAAGTCACATCATTTGTCATGGCTATACAAGCCACACCAAAACATTTCCAGTATATGAATCATAGCCCGAAGGCCGCACCAGTTTGGGTTCAACGACCCGGAATCATAGCCATAAGGCCGCACCATTTCTATATAATACTATCATAGCCATATAGGCCGCACCAGTTGGATATAACATCCAGTATCATAGCCACAAGTGGCCGCACCATCAATTAACAGCTTATTTCACAATCAATTATGGCTCACGGGTTTACCCGCTATTGCCTAGACTCACGGCTCCGTTCTTGTCAACGTAATGACTCACGGCTTATCCGGTATTGCCTAATTAAAGTGGACTCACAGCTCCGTTCTTGTCTATCGCAGACTCACGTCTTATCTGGTATTGTCGCATTACTGACTCACAGCTCCGTTCTTGTCTATCATAGACTCACGGCTTATCTGGTATTGTCGTATCACGGTTTATCTGTTTATTGACTCACAGCTCCGTTCTTGTCTTTCTCAGACTCACGGCTTATCTGGTATTATCTTTTCAAATGTATCTTTGAACCATCAATTCCGTCCCCCAAAACAGTTTCAACCTGTAATAGGTCAATCAACACATATCATATATGATATAAGTGAGATTACTCACCTGGATATTAGCTGCATTTAAATCTCGGTTGTTTCTTGCCTTTGCGTGCACCACAACCACTTGTCCCATACATATATATTCATTTATATACCAAATGATAATAGGTTAACAGCCATTCTAATTGACTCTAATACATAAGAGTTCAATAATATATCATTATAATCAATGTCTAGTTAATAAACTTTCCGTTTACTAACTTTTCATGAGTTTCACTATTCACCGAGGCATTCGTATTGTTCTACAGTGCCCCCGAGATGTCGAAAACTCAATTTAAAAAATTTTCCAAACTTTTCAGACCATAACGAGCCTACGGTTCAAGTTTGAGGTAAATCGGACAAGCCAAACAAAAGTTAGCATTTTTAAGTCCCTGCCTGGGGGGCGCACTGCGCCAGGGACAGGGCGCACTGCGCCTAGGCACACCCCGCCAGGAACCTGGGCGCACTGCGCCTAGCGCCTGGGCATGTCTCCAGGCCAGTCGCGATTTGTGCACTGTAGCACGCAGTTTTGCCCTTTAAGTCCTTAATGCTGTTCTTAATCGTTTGGGGTTTGTTCCTAGGCTAAAACCTTCTATTAATACAAGGTTTTCAATCCTCAAAACCCACTCAATCAATCATATGAAGAATTAGGGTTCTTAGTTCCAAAAACCCCAAAACTTCAAATTCATCAAAAATAACAATCTACTTCCATTATCTTGAATTAAGCTCTTATTAGCATGACTTAATGGAAGTAGTACATCATTTTAATCACTCAATCATAACTGTAAATGCAGTTTTGAGTTCTACAAAACTCATCAAGAACAAACAATCAAGAACTTGGAATATTTACCTCCAAAGCTTCCAATTCTACCCTTTGAAGCCAAGAATCGAATTACAAGCTTCAATTCTTCAAGAACCTTTCAAAATTCTGCAGAAATCGATCAAGAAGTTCTCTCCCGTAACTCTCAAAAATCTGCACAAGTCTCTCCTTTTATACCTCCAGAATTTGCAAATCTAGTCCCTAGAGTTGCATTTATTGAACATTTGCCACAATTTACACAATTTATGACAAAAATCAGATTTTATAACATTTTAAGTCCACAACTCAAAATATTATTACCAAACAAATCCTTTTCTGTCAAAAAGACCAAATTACCCTTCTAAGGTAAAATGACCTTTTTACCCTTTTATTATAATTACATAATAAACATGTTTTGGCGTTACAATAGTCGAGTACCATGTAGAGAATATGAACATTTCAAGTAATCTACCTTAAATGGTAAAGTTGGGGTGGTGTATGAAGCTCAAAGGCTTGTCATCAGAGAATAGTATCCAAACACTTCAATTGATGAAATGGAATAAGTTTTTCAAAAAGTTGTTCAAAATCAATCCAAATTCAAAAACACTTCTGATGCTCAATTCAAAAATGAAAGCCTTCTCAATTTTAATGCAAAGAATGTTATCATTACTTGGTATGAAAAATTTGAAACACAAAAGAACAATCAAACCTCTAGTTCTAAATGCGAAAGTAAGTTCACACCGAGTTGATTAGACTTATACATTCATGACTGATATTGAATCAAACAACCTTCAAAATGAAAAATGGACTTCCAACATGATCCGAATGATTCTGATCATTAACCTGTTAAATCTTTATTTCATAATATTCAAGAAAGTCAAGGTTAAGTGTCATAATGCATCTCTCAAAGTTAAAACAAAACATATTAAAAAAAAAACAAAAGGAAAAATGTTAAAAGAAAAACCATGGACTTCGAAGTATTGTGTTATCAATACCCTTCAGAGCTGCACATAACATTTACTGAGCTTTCATTCTCCGAAGGGAACACATATCAGTTGCAAACATTCTTGTTGATACGAAGTCAATTTATGAGTCAAATGATTTTCACATTTATAGTAATGACAGAGACAAACATTCTTTTAAATTAAATGACCGTTTGTTTAACAACTGTCATTGAGAGAATAAAGGCGAATCATAACAAAAAGATCTTATGGCGCTTCAATTTCAAATGATCACAACTGACAGCCGGACGTTTCCACTTTTGCAGGGTTACTGGGACATGCAGATGCTGAGGTTTCTTAATACTAGTGGACCAATTCAAAGGTGCATTAAATGGCCTTGGGACCACGAACACTATATATTCCTCACACCGCTTCAATTCACTTCTTTACGCGATCATCTCCCTCAAACTTCCTCTGCAAGAATTCTCTCAAGAACCCTAATTTCTTTTCGTCTTCTTCCTCAAATCATCCATGGCAACTGAAGGTTCTTCTCAAAATACTAAGGCAATCTCAATCCCTGTTCTCAAGAATTAGTCTGCAAACCTGGTTCTTCACACTGATCCAAATCTCTACTCACAACCATTCGTCGCTCTTGTGGAATGTTTGAAGGCATCTGTTCTTGGTCATGCTCTGACCCACGCTCCAACCATTCTTGCAACCCTGGTGCACAGAGCCCACTACACATCAAATGCTCTGTTCGACTCCAACAACAATGTCAAATCTGTATTCTATGAATCCATCGATTCAAGGGGAAAGACGAAGAAGGTTCAACTGACGAAGGAGAAATTTGCTGAAGCCCTTCATCTTCCACTCTACAACTCTAAGGAGATGGTTATTCCTACTGCTGAGTAACTGGTTGATATGTTCAATGCTATGGGATATGAGCCACAGTTGGAGACCATCAGCACCTTCAAGAAGAAACAGCTTCCCGATCTTTGAAGGTATTTTTTCAACATCTTCGTTAGATGTCTGTCTGGGAGGACCTTTGGTCTAGACTCTGCGAATCAATCCTTCCAAAGTCTGATGTATGGCATCTACTATGATGTAAAGGTTGATTTTGCATCAATCCTTTGGGCTAACTTCTGCTCCCACATCAATCACTCACTCAAGGGAACTGAGATTTCTAATGCCAGATTTTGGGCAATAGTCGTTGATGCCCACTAGAAACAGATAGGGTTTGTTTACGACTCTAATCTTCCTGAGATGAGATACACACATCACAGTTCCTCCATTGGATGAGGTTCCTGCTGAATTTTGTGTACAAATCCCTGAAGTGATGCTCACTAAAGTCCCAATGGAATGTGATGAAGTTAACACTTATTGCAATACACTTCTGATAGCCTACCCTGTTCGAGAGATCATCCCAACTGCACCTGCCAAAGCCTCTGCAAAGACCAAAGTCAAGAAGAAAGCTACAGGTGGACCTAGTGGTCCCAAGAAAGTTGAAAAGAAAAGAAAGGCTTCGGAGCAAGCAACTACGAAGAGAAAACAACCTAAAAGAACAAGGAAGCTACTGGTGGTGGATGAGTCTTCGGATTCAGAAAGGACCCCTTCTGTAAACATTCAAGAAGAAGAAGAGGAGGAACATCAGTCTTCTCCTATTCACGAAACCAGACCACCAACTCCACTATATACTACTATTCCACCTCCGCCACCTTTAACTACAGCTCCTCCCACAACAAATATCACATCCGAACAAACAACAACCATCCAAACAACTACTTCGGATGTACCTCCAACTACATCTCCTTTCACTGCCACCATTACATCTGAACAAACCACCACAATACAAACTACCACTTCGGATGAGCCGCCCACAACAGCTCTACAAACTTCAACCATTTACACCACAGAAACTCCTCCCACATCCACTACTAAAACCACGGAACCCATCACTTCACTCATTGATTATCCTATCATAACCTCTTCAAAACCATTACAGAACATCTCATCATCTGGTATGGATACATCACTTCCTGATTATCCATTCTCAGATGACATTGATTTTGAAGCAACTACATTTTCAAAACCACCATCAAAAGAAGAAGATGTAGCTGCCTTTCACATGGCACCACTTACAATAGAAGAGGATAAGGATGATAGTCTTGATGACTCTGACTTCATCCTTGGCAAACTATACAAAATTCTCAATCGCAAACTGGACGCTCTTCTCCAAATGGTCAAGGCTTCAGAGAAAAGGATTCTCGATCACCAGATCAAAGTCAAACGTATTTTGGAAGGGGAGTTCAACACTACGGTTGAACAGGTTAAAGAAAGGCATAGGCTCCTTAAGGAGCAAACGGAGAAAAGTATCAAGGATTTGGTAGACAAGATGGAGATATCCAACTCTGAAATGGTGAAGGCCCTGACTGCCCTTAGTGAAGAGACCAAGTCCTTCAACTCGCAGTACCAGATGAGTTTTGCAAAGCACTTGTCTGATGCTCACAAGCGCATAGAAGAGCTAACTGCTAAACAATCACGTTCCGCAGTGACAGTCTTTGCAAATGATCTAAAGAAGACTAATGCTGCAATCACTTCGGACATTGTCGAAAAGCTAAAGAGAACTCTCCAGCCCATGATTAACGTTTCACTAAAAATGCAAAAAATCTCAAGCTGGAAGGCCAAATCCTCAGGCAATTGCTCAGGCTGAACAAGGGGGAGAATCCGCAGCCTCAGGATCTCAAGCCTTGGTTACTCATGCTTTGGTCACAGCAGCATTAAAAACTCAAGCTCAAGGTACTGCAACCATAACCACCGCGCCAAAAACTACTTACCAACCCACAATTCTGGAAAGACCATCTTTCATTCCAACAATTTCTACCGCTGGTCCTGCCTTCGGAACCACCACGACAACAGAAGTAGGTGGTTCCAGTTCACAATCACAAGGCAACGTGCTGAGGATTGCTCCACACATGGTGCAATTCCATAAAGAATGGGAGGAAGACTACAAGAAGATGCTCATGATAAACAACATTTCTCATGAAAATCAAACCTAGACTACGGAACTAATTACAACCATTGGCTTTAATGACTTCACAGTCCATAATAGGATTCCTCTCCAAAGCTTTGAGACCAGAACCAAAGTCGATCGTCAACTTGATCTTCCTTACAATCCGAAGACCTTTTCCTTTCTATAGTTTGAAAGGAGTGTGCCAAAGGAACAGTTGACCGAGTTCAAGAAGAGGAAGGTGGCATTCCATGCAAATTTCATTCAAGCTCCGAACTATGTATGGAGTGAAAAGAAAATTGTAAAAATTATATCAATCAAAGAAGGAGAGACGTTTATAGGCTTCAAGAACATTAACTTCTTTGTGCTTCGTGGTGTCAACCAAGAGGATTCAAAATTCACAATAGCAGACTTCCCTATTATGAATCCAACTGAGTTCATTGTGCTTCTTGACATCCTGAAGCACTTAGCCGGGAACGAAGCCGAGTCAATGTCGGTCTTCAAAGATGCAAAAGGATCACATCCACTCTTTCTTCAAAAATTATCTGTTGAGAGTTGCCAGGTTCGACATAACTGTGGCAAAACTCTTCGGACAGGCACTGGCACCCCCACCAACAATAATAGAAAATTTTGGGCATTTGAAGGCTGGGCAGATCGTGGAAAAGCCTTGGGTGTTATTTTCAAAGGTCTATCCAGTGATAATGTAACCATGGTCACAAATTTCTTCGGGATTGATTACATAGGCCTTTACCCTTCGGAATCCATTTCCCAAGTGTTAGGTCTTGTAAACAATTGCTTTGTAAACACTGCGCAAGAGAAGAAGAAGGTGAAAGATTATCTCAACTGGTGGTTAACAGTGAGACAAGCCTTAAAGCATGTTTACAAATATCACTACAAGAAGTAGGCTTCGGATGCACTTCACACAAAGGGGGAGATTGTTGAATATATTTGTGATGAAGTGCTCGTCTATCCGAAGACCTGACTGAAGACCTCGAAGAGTAAAGCAATAATAGAAGACCCCGAAGTCTAAAGACACTGAAGGGAGTATCACGAAGGATCTGAAGACTTCTTAGCTATCAAACTTTTGTGTGCACGCATAATAGTACACTACGTGTTGCATGAATCTTTTATCCCATTGGCTAGTACAACTGATAGGATATTCTCTGTAACATTTGTACTATGCGTATCACTGATCAAGTATAAATATCAGCGATACCATACCGTGTTAGAATGCGAGTTTGTCATCGTCCCAATTGTAAGACCCTAAATATATCAATCAAGCATTCGACACAAGTTATCTATTTCACTCTGTTCATTAACTGTTCTTATCACTGTGTGATTGCTTAGTACAAGTTATAATGTTAGAATACTAGTCATTACTTAATTATTAAAACAATTTCAACACCCAACAGGTCGATCAACATAAATTTTCTCCTTGACTTCGCTATACAAGAAAGATGTCTTGACATCCATCTGATACACCGTGAATCCCATATAGGACGCGTATGCCAAGAAAATTCGAATCGCCTCCAATCTAGCTACGGGTGCATACACTTCAGTGTAATCTAGACCTTCAATCTGTCTGAAACCGCGAACCACCAGACGTGCTTTATTTCTCACAATCACCCCGCTGTCGACCTACTTGTTGCGAAATACCCATCTCGTATCAAGAGACTTTTTGCTTTTGGGTAACTCCACCAGCTGCCAAACTTTTAGTTTTTCGAATTGATTCAGCTCTTCATGTATAGCGTCCACCCAGCTTGGTTTTTTTAGTGCCATCTCCACATTCTTCGGTTCGATTTTCAAAATGAAGCATGAGTAGAGACACTCGTTGACATGACCACTCTGACTTCTGGTTTGAACCCCATCCGTTAGAGAACCAACCACGTTTCCAATTGGGTGATCGCATTGACTTCTAGAAGGGATAGGATGCTCAAGCGCTTCAGAAGAAACTTTAAGATTCATAATGTTCTCAACTCTGCCTGCGGCTGAATCACCTCTTTCGGAATTTCTGAAATCATGTGAAGTGCTCGCCGCATACTCATCAGGAATTCTTTCAGGAAAGAGAGAATCCATGAGTGTACAATTGAATGTATCGGCAGAATCAGAGTTGATGGCTCCTTCTTGAGTAGCAGCTTCTTCAATAGCTGGTGGTTTGTCAATAATCCTTGATGATTCAGCAGGAGCATGATGGGTCACTGTAGTGAAAACAGGAGATGCACTGTCATTCAAAATAATAGGATCCTCAAAAATCACGGACGGTTTGATTGGTTCAGCAAGAATTTCCACATCTTCATCCTTGTTGATTACACTCGGACTTGGTTGTGTACCTGAAACATCATAAAACAAATAAAACGGTTTAAACAGTTTAGCGTAAATAAACAACCAGTCCGGACAGAGTTGGTCATCCGTTTCATTTTCCTCTAGCCAACGCACATCAAAGGATTCCACAATATGCTTGGCCTTTGAAGCATTCCAATTTCTATTTTATGAACGTGACCTCAAGGGTTTTCTTTTATAAGATCTCCCTTTTGGCACGTTTTGCCAGTTTTGTTCATGACAATGAGTATAGAGTTCCTGTCCATGGTCCGTTTTTCACCAGGTTCGACAGAGGCCAGGTCCAGGCTGGTTCGATTTCGATTGGGGGGAGTCCCCAGGGAGTGGAATCTTCGGGAGTTTGGGAGACGCACGGGTATCTACACGGAGGCGGACCTCCAGCACCGATACTTCACGCAGTTTCTTAGTGCGTGCACTCAGGAGCAGCCCGCCAGGGAGGCTAATGTTACTATTTGGGGATCTTTGTCTAATGTTCACTACGAGGCGGGGTCTCCCAGAGAGAGCCAGCTTTGCAATCCGCTGCACCGACTCATGCACGGTATCGTCACTACCTCTATCATGCAGAGGGAGGGACGAGTAGGTGTCCGGTGACCACATGACGTATCTCTGGGTGCTCCTTGATCCTTCGAGATTCCACCACCTTCCGTTTGCCTTAGCCGTCTCTCTATCCACCCGTGCGACAGGTGCGTCGTCCAGCAGTCCTTTGGCCCGTAGGCATTACATCACCCGCCTGGCCCGTTCTTACCGGATACTTACTGCTGCGACTGTAGCCTCCTTGACTGCTTTACCTCCAGTTCACACTACGGCACGAACCCTGGAGAACATGGGGTTGATCGAGCAGCAGCGCCCAAGCCAGTATCTGTGACAACTGCAAATTAGTCAACGAAAGTCAACTCAAGTAAACCAGAGCGTACTTTAGGTCAATATATTGAAATGTAAATTTCATAATCTCTACGATGTATTATTTGATATTATAATACTAAGTATGTTAATTCAAGACAATTATACGAACAAACACTGCTAAGCTAGATGTTTTTAATATAAAAAAAACAAATTTACGTCGTGAATAGTGACCGACGTGAATAGTGAACAGTAAAAATTTAAAACTCTTCATAATATTACAAATTTTATATCAAAACGTAGATAAAATTACGACGCTTCCAAATATATATTTATATTTTTACCAAACGTTATATATAAAAAGTTATAATAAAAAAACGTTTAATTTACCTTGAAAGCGACGTTTGATTATTAAAATATTTATTTTAATATATATAAATTAAAAAGAAAAGAAAAAAATGAAATCAAATCACCGGCCAAAAATTTAAACATAAGTTTTTTATTATTATTATTTTATTTTAATTTTATTTTATATAAAGTGGGCCCCACTTCATTATTTAATCAATTTTACATCTTTTACCCTCAAAGAATTCGTATTTTCATTTCGAACACTACGTATTCAATACGTATTTTTAAGTTTATCAAAAATATTATGTTGTTTTATAAAACGGAAGAATTACCGTCAAAACGGTATCGTCGATACGAACAATCTCACGTCAAAATTTAATATTATTGATATTAGTTCTATATTTAATATTTTCTTTTTCTTTAAAATGAAATTGTATTTACATTTAAACCCTATATTTTTATTAAACTTACAATTAATACCCTTTCGTTAATTCGTTAAAGACTTTTAGTTAAAAAGTTGATATTATTAAACTACGATTTTCGTAGATTATATTTTTATAAACAAAAATCATTTATTTTATATAAAAACTATTAAAACTATTTAAAGAGTATTTTAAGGGTATGTTTTGTCATTGACAATTTCTAAAAGCTATAAACGTCAAATATCTGTATCTTGAGGGCCGCTATACGAAAATAAACCTACTATAAATAGAGGCTCAAATCCTCTCATTTCTCACAACTCATATCTCGATCTCTATATCACTAGATAGTATTGCTAGAAGATTCTTCGATATATATAGATATATACGAAGAATGAGCATTAGAAGTAGATATTTCAGTTATAAATATAGTGAGTTCGAGTTATAAGCACGAAGAGTCGAGCGATCTAACAACAATTGGCGATAAGGTCCTAGTCGACATTCGGGTGAGTTCATACCCCTTCTTTTTATGTTTATTCAAGTTTTTAGGGGGGAGAATATAAGTTATACTATAAAAATAGCTATTCATACTTATTTGTAACAGTAGTATGTAAATTTTGTAAACATCATTATGACAACAATTCAATTATAGTTCCAAAATATAATATCGAATGATCTGCTTACGAGAGCGGTGTCTAGGCCGATCATTTGGGCTAGGTTGCTGGATTTCCGAAAGGCTTATACGCTAAAGGGTCATGCCTCTCCATTTGATCTTCTACATGGCCGTTCTTTATTTGATAGTCATGAAATATTATATTTGAATTAATAAAGAGTATAACCAAGTTATTACAACACTATTATAGAAAATATCTTAAAAGATATTGTTTATAACCATTTAAATAAGTTATTTCATATATATTCGTAAATATATGCTTTTCACGATAAGAATACTAAAAATAAACTATTATAGGAATAGTTTGTGGTTACAAATGTTACTATAACCGTTAGAACAAGGTAATTAATTATATACAAATATATAATTATTATACATTACTATATTATCATGGGAAAAATGATAATGGAGAAATACAAGGGTTTTTCATATACAAACTTTACGTAAACAAGTTGATTGATACATACATTTTTGTGAGACGGGTCTTCACAGTGCTTATTTAAGTACATACTATAAGTCCTTAAATTTATAACCAGAGTCTCGGTAAGAGAACGTGATATTTGTGTATAGATCTATACGGGATTGACAACCCCGCACCTGAGCTGCTAGCTACAGCTAGACTGACGGGTCTGAGGTGACAAATGTCATAACAGTCCGACGCCTGAAGAACGTCGAAGCAGGCCTACATGGTTACAGTATGGTTATAGGGCGTCTCGCATGGGAAATCAACTTTATAAATTGTTTACCTAGAAATATATATTTTCAATGCCTTTATACTACAAACTACGCTATACATTTTAGTCTTTGGGTTTTAAGACTTGGATACATTCATAAGAAAATATTGGATTTTCTTGGATTACAATACTACCTTTTACAAGGAAAGAGACTCCTCATACAAGTTTTATGGTATTAAAACTACATTTTAACAAGTTACAACTATAAGTTTGGTTTTTACTTATACACACTGGTTCTATGGAAATTAGAACTACGTTTTATCAATTATATAAATATAAGTATGGTTTACTTATACATATGAGTTTTACAGAATTAAATCTACGATTGGTCTACGAGTAAACATCTATTTACACTGTTTCATACAAGAATAAAACTACGTAATACTATTTTCAAGTATAGAAATACTTATACATTCTCGGTTTTTGGGTTTTAAGACTACGACTCATTTATTAGAAAATATTGGATTTTCTGGTTTCAAACACCATCCTTTTACAAGGAAAAATGATTATGGATTTTCTCATACAAAAATATTATGAACTCACCAACGTAATGTTGACACTCTTTCAAACTACTTGTATTCTCAGGAAATTGATAAGGTAACTACAACCTTTGACGATGGGTCGCTATGGCATCATACTATGTATTTTGATATCATATTGTAATTGTATTTAAAACATACAATCTTTTGAACTCTTGTAACATTTACAATTATGTATATGATGGATGTGTTTGCTTTGATCACTATTGTACAAACGTTGTTGTGATACTGTTCATGAAGTCATCCACCCCACAGACGTTTCCGCCATCGTGGTTTGGGGGTGTGACAGTATCTGAGGGTGGCGACCAAGGCACCCCAGGATCCCGATCCAGCCTACACCCAGCCAGGCAAGAGACGCCGAAGACCGGCAGCACCAGTGGAGCCAGAGCCACACCCACAGCTATCCGATGTGCTGGCGGCTGACCAGGACCTGAGCCAGAGGATGTGTGCACGGGAGGCACACGACTGATAGATGGCGGAGACACAGAGGATGATCATGCTCCGGATGCAGATCGATGACATTCCACCTCACCCCTCTGGAGGAGATGATGGAGCAGGTCCATCTGGGACCTGCCAGGATGACGAGTGATGTATTTTTCTTCTTCTTTTGATATACATGCACTGTACTTATGACACTACTACCTTTTTGCTTGTTTATATTTTATTTTCTTGTTATGTTTGCATTTAGTCTTTTTGTGAGTTATGCATGTAATACCAAATGGAGGAGTTGTTTCAAGCAAGTGTTGGTCACCGTGCCCCCTCCACTTGCCCTGACTACCGGCGTGTTTCACTATTGCATTACAACTCTTGAATTCTGAATCGAGGAAATTTTGTTCGTGTTTGTGCACCTGTGACAATCAAGCAGTCTACCGTCAAAGGGGTAACTCTTTCTCCCTTGTTTTGAATCATTTTTTTGTACAACGGGGGACATTTTATGGGTTTAAGTGTGGGGTGTGGACGGTCAATGTTTTTAAAATTTTTGTGGGAAATGAGTAGTTTTTAAAATTTTTAGCAACTTTTTCAAAAATTATAATAGATTGTAATTTTAAAACGAATAGTTTTTGAATGCTTATAGCATTGGTATTTTTCAAGAAATACTGTTTAGTTGTTATCATGCTATTAGTTTAGTCAAATAAGTTGAGTTTTATGAGTTTAGAATATTGGACTGTTTTAAGTTTGGGATTTAGGAAGGAATTGTCAATCTGTGGCCTTTGTTGTTCGAGCCGGTAGGTTCGAAAAGGGTGACCTTGAAGAGGCATTTATGCACCTTACCACCTAACATCATCTGGTTTCGGATGGTATTTCTGAAAGCTCATTACACGGACAACATCGAAGGTCATAGACAATTTTTTAATGGCCTTTAGAATCTAAATGAGTAAGTACACTTCATTGTGGACAGAAAATTTGTAATCAAGGGTTCTTTAGAAAGCCATGAATTCCAAAGAATATTCCAGTTATGTTTTCATGAACTATTTCACTCTAACTCTTAAAACAATAAGCTTTGAAATTGAACACATTCAAAAATTGTTTGAGTCTTAGTTAAAATCTGTTAAAAAACTCTATTGCTTGGGGACAAGCAAGGCACAAGTGTGGGGTATTTGACAACGCCTAGTAATATCAAATATTTTAGTTGTTGTTGAGCCCTATTCTTAGTGAAATTATATCATATGTATCGTGGTATTCTCACTTTTTGTGCCAGCACTTGTTTTGAAAGAAATGATGAAAACATGGAGTAAAAGCGTACAAAATGGAAGAAGTTTGAAGATCAAGGAAAAATCAGTCGAATTTGCATGCGCGTCGCGGGATTCACAACAGCACGACGTGGTGACTCAGCGATGAGGTGGTGGAGAAGATTCAAATGCCGAAAAAACGGGGATAAACCCATACACACTCCGCAGATTTCACTTGTGCGCGGCGCGCTCGCTTAATTTTTGCAACTATAAATAGAGGGTTTTAGGTCGAAAAAAGCAGCAAAGACATGGCATAGGTACGACTCCCAAGGCTTCTTTAACTCCGATTTTCAGTTTTCAGCAACCATAATTGGTATTTTATATCTTTCTCTTTAATTTTTAATTAGTTTCATAGTTAGTAGCATTGGGCTTGTGTCTTTGGGGGTGACAACCATTGATACTAAGTCTTGGTTTCTATTTTTTTGATGTTTGTTTACTGTTTTGAATCATTGGGATCTGAGTTTTGTTAATTAATCATTTGGTTATTAGTAATTGTTCTCTTTTCGGTATTTTATGCTTTTGAATGATTATTGGATGTTTGATGTGTGATTTGATCTTGATTGTCCTGAAGTTCATTTCTGATTTCAATAGGCAATTAGGATTAGTATTGGTTTGGATATTAGTTTAGTTGATGTTTGTTTTGGAATTATTGGATTTGATGATTTTTGGGATTGTTTGGTAAAAGTCAAAAACTAGATCCTCTAGCTGTAGAGTGACACTATAGTTGGCAATCTGTCACCTGTCTTGACCACGTAACTCCTATGGATCAACCCTGACTACTGCTATACTAGTGGGTGTTAGGTATTTTCTTATTTTTGACCGCACGACGACCTAGGCGTGTCAAATGTCTATCAAATGGATGTCAAATGTGCCTTCTTGAATGGTGATCTTGAGGAAACTTTCTTTGTTGAAAATCCCACCCATTGATATGTGTTAGATAAAGAGGTCTATGGTTTAAAACAAGCTCCTAGAGCTTGGTATGAAATCTTGACAAAGTTTTTAAAAGAATCAAACTTCAAACAAGGTTCAGTGGATCCAACACTTTTTCGAAAGAAAGAAGGTTCTCACTTGATGTTAGTCCAAATTTACGTGGATGACATAATCTTCGGATCCACTGATCCAAAACTCACAAAAGATTTTGAAAACTAATGAAAACCAAATTTCAAATGAGTATGATGGGAAGATCAATTTCTTTCTTGGATTACAGATCAAACAGTCAAAAGAAGGGATTTTCATCAATCTACAAAAGTATACAAAAAGTTAACTTGAAACGCTTTAGAATGACTAACTGCTCAAATGCAAAGGTTTCATTACGTGCAGGTACAAGATTGAATCCTTCATTGGACAAACCGAAGACTGATCTTCAAACGTACCGAAGCATGATAGGATCGTTGCCTTACCTCACAGCCCGTCGTCCGGATATCATGTTCATAGTTTGCAATTGTGCAAGTTATCTAGCTGACCCACGTGAACCACACTTGGCTGCAGTGAAAACAATCTTCTATTATCTTCACAATACACCTGTGTATGGTTTATGGTATCCAACAAACTCAGGGTTCTACGTACAAGCTTACTCAGACTTAGACCTGGGTGGATGTTTAATCGATCGCAAAAGCACTTTGGGTGGTTGCCAATTTCTTGATGGAAAACTCATCAGCTGGCAATTAAAGAAGCAAACATGTGTATCAATATCCACAGCTGAAGCTGAGTATGTAGCTGCTGCTGCTTGCACATCACAGATCATTTGGATTCAAAGGCAACTAAGAGATTATGCCATTAACATGAGAAAAATTCCTTTGTTTTGTGACTCACAAAGTGCTTTTCGGATTTGTCATAATCCCGTTCAACATTCCAAGACAAAACATATAGATCTTCGCTATCATTTCATCAAAAGTCATTTTGAGGATGGGAATATCGAAGTGCACTTTGTTCACTCAACAGAACAACTGGCAGATATCTTCACAATAGCTTTGAATGAAGAGTTATTCACATGAATAGTTCGAGGACTGGGCATAATTAATGGATCTACTCTCACATAAACCTTAGATTTGCTTTTCCTTCCTTATTCTTTTCGATTACAAAATAAGAAATTGTTCACCCCGAAGAACTCTGAACCTTTGGAGTCCATCGGAACAAACATTTCAGTCAATAAAATTCCATAAATATTAAAATTCACTGAAATATCAAATGTCTTCAGAAAAAAGGAGAAAAACTCTTACTCAAAAAGTTTTCATTACAAAAAAAGACAAATCACAAAGTTTCATAAGTTCAATTCTCAATTTTTTTATGCATAAATGACAAAATCTGACCTTCTTACATGAATAATCTGATTAAAGGACAAAACATTGATTTTAGGTTCTAATAATCATACCTTATAGCACTAAAAGGTATTTGGGAATCGCATTGAAACAATGGTAAGAAAACAGACTTCCGAGTGAGGTTAAGGCTATTTTACAATACAAAGCCTTGTGTAATTTATATATCCATAACATCGTGTTTATCTCTAGGCTCCCTGTTGAACTTAACTCGCTTTACTGTCAAATTAAATAAGTAGTTCACAAACTACTCAGGATAAACCAAATGTTCCGATGTTTTCTTCATGAGTGATACCGGCATTGACTAATAAGTAAATTAAAATTTTCTTTCACTCTTGTTTCAAAATTGAACTACATGAAGTTTCTCAAACACAAAGGATTGCTCAAACATTTTAAAATCACCATAAAAAGGCCACCAATGGAGATATTTTCAACTCTTCGGATAAGAAACTCCAAAATTGAAAAATATGTTTCAACAATAAATATTGAAAAACTTAAGAGAAAAGAACAAAATCAATTTTCAAAGGAAACAAAGACAACAAACAAGCAAAGAGATAAATGATAGAGTGCCAAAACAAAGATAAATCCGCACTCAAAGGCTTATTCTTCTGTCTTCAATGACAATACAAGGAACTCCTATAACATAGTCGAGTACCATGTAGAGTGTTAGTGCTAAAAGTCAACTCGTTCACCAACTCGTCATTTGATGTGTTAGGATTGTAATATCAAACTATTTACTTTGATGGAATGTTAGTGCTTTCATATGAATGTTTTAAGGAATTAACAAATGGTTATATCTTCTGTCTGATATTTAAAATACGCCTTATATTCTTAACTAATATCTCGGATAAGTTGTGTTCTGATAATCTTGTAATCATCTGAAATCCAGTCATGGATTTCGGAACTCCAAAGAATCTCAAGATCAGAAAGTACACTGCTCAGAAGAAAGAGCTCGGAAGACTATACTCCGAACTAACTCAGAAGATCAAGACAAACAAAACCATATTTCCAAGATACTCTGATTCAGAACTGCCAGGACTCCGAAATCCACTCAGGATTTCGAACTATCAATATAAACAACTCAAAGGAAATATCATACTTAATCATTCAACAAAGAAGACCGAAGATCAGAAGAACATTTGGAAGATAAGGTAAATGATAAGCACTTCAACGCATAGGATATGATTAGACTAGATCAGGCGTGGCCCTCTAGAAGCATGTCTGTTGTACTTAGAATACTATTATATTATAGACAAGCCACCCTAGTCTGACATTGTATTATTATATTAGTTTCACCTTTATTATCTGACTGAAGAGAGACGTGTTGTCTCCTCTTCAGTCCTTAGGTCTTTGTCCGATAGTCCTCCCTTATTTTATAAAAGGGAGACCATATCTATCTTCAGTCCTTATGAGTTTGAGAGATCTTATGTAACACTTTCACATTTATCAATACAATCTCTCATTCCATCAACTCTCGTGTTCTTATATGCATTTCTCTTATCCTTACAATTCTAGCACTCTTATTTCTATGTCTTTACATGTCCAAGTTATATAACTGTTAAATCATATTGTTTATTGTTGAGCTATTAAAGATCTATTCTAAGTATTACCTCTTTATTATAATTCTGCATCCATCTCAAGTCTTCGGACTTGTCCACCTCCGAAACTTCCCAATTTCGGATCTTTACTTTTTACAATCTTATTTTCCGCACTTACTTAGAATATTTGGCGACAACAATAGGTATCAGAGCCTGAATAGTTGTCCATAAGGTTCTAATTGCCTAGTTTGCTCAAAACCCTGGCTGTAGCAACAACCTTAGAATCCTATGTGGATCACTGCATGCTATTATAGCTCAAACTCTTAAAACTCTCTCTTTCATTTCAAAACAGTTCGGAATCATTTCTTCATAGTTTCCAAAATGCACATGAACTACTCTCTAAATGTGGCTAACAGTGTCGGAGGCTCCAATCGAGCTCCTATACTCATTCCTACTGAGTATAATGGTTGGGCATCTCGTATGCACAACTATCTCAAAACCAAGGGAAAAGATATCTGGCGTTCTGTTGAGGAAGGACCTCATGTTCCAATTTACACCCCTAGACCCGACACTACCAAAGTGGCTCTAGGTGGTACTTCTCAACCATGGTTAACTCTCCTGGATATTGAGAAAATGGATAACGACCAAATTGCTTTCACCGAAATCCAATGTGGAATCCCTCCGGAACTCTTTGATCTCATACAAAACTGTACAACAGCCCAACGGATTTGGGTTCTCTTACAAAACATGTTCTTAGGAACGGAGGAAGCAAAAGATCAAAAACTGGTGTTAAGTCTCTCAGAATACACCCACTTCTCAACATTTGCAGGAGAATCACTAAGACAGGCATTCACCCGGTTCTCTATAATTGTCACGAGACTCCTAAGTTCAGGAGCAGAAAGAACCAATCAGGAAATCAATCTCCGATTTCTTGAAGGACTTGGAAACGACTGGGTGCTTGTCAAAATGATTCTTCAAGACTCAGGAAAGTTAAAAACTTTCAACATGTACCGATTATACAACAATCTCATTGGGCAAGAACAAGATATAAAAGGCAATCAACAACAATAGCAACTTGGTGGACCTCTGGCTTTAGTTGCTGAGCATACCTATACGACGATGGGCAAACTCCTCAACATCTGGTACAGTATCAGCAAGCAACTCAGCTGCAAATCAACCCTAACACCTCTTCACCTCAGATTGTTCCTATTAAAAATTCACCACAAACTCAGCAACCAAATCCTATACCTTCATACCACCCCTCTCAACCACAAATCTCTTATCCTTCACACTATCAAACGCCGACAGTACAATACCAATCATCTCTAACCTCGCAACCCTCCATTCAATCTAAGACTCCAACCCTTGCACTTCTAGCTCTAGTACAAACTACTGAATCATACTACTCTGAATATGATGAAGTTGAAGAAGCTGCCTACCAACACCAGATTGCTATGATTAGTTAGAAGTTCAACAGAATACCATCCTACTCTAGTCCAAAGAAGAACTTCCGTCCCTCTAACCAAAATGCAGAATATCAACCCAGAAACAACTATCAGAAAGGACATCAACAATCTGGTCAAAATCGTTACTATCCGAAACCAGAAGAGCAGCAGCACGAGAAACCAAAGGCAGCCCCAGCTGTCAGCACTAATCAAGCACACACTCCTAAAATGAAGGAATTAGAAGTAATCAAATGTCACAACTGCGGAGGTCTATGGCACTATGGTGCTCACTGTAGAGCTCCGAGGAACTATCCGAAGGTAAAAGAAGAAGAAAAAGTCAAAGCATTTGTCGCATCCGGAAACGTTGAGATCTGGTCTTCCGAAGATGATGATGAGCATTTTGAGAACAAGCGAAAAAGAGGAAAGGGGTTCGAAGAATGCATGATGGTACAAGCAAACCAAGAAACTTCAATCCTAGGGTTAGCAAGCTCCAAACATCCTAAATATACTGCTGAATCCTCATCATCCTACATACCAAAGTACCATGCCTTTATGGTCAACCACAAATCTGGCAAAGGAGTGAGTATCATTGAACAGATACGTAACATGCTTCATACACATTAGATTTACTTTAATAATCTAGAACCTGCTCTAGAAAAAATATCTAACACTTGTGCAGATGCCTTAGCTGCATATCAGCGGGTTCTGGAAGAAAGGAATGATGGGTATGACGAAGTGATAAAATTGAAGAATAGGCTAGAGGATAAGAAACTATTTTGTGATAAACTTACTGCTGATTTGAAGATCAAACAGACTTCTAGGACTTTGTTAGAAAATTCAAATCAGCTTTTAACATCGCAAAGGGATTTAGCCCGAAGAGATAATGTAAGGCTAAACAAATTAGTAGATCAGTTGTATCATGCAACTGAAGTTTTCAAATCTCCTGCTAACACTAGTTCTTCAGAAAACACTTTTAACTGGGGATGGGCAAGAAAAACCACAAATAAAAACTATCCTATATACAACAAACAAAGTCCATTCTTTCAGTATCCTTCAAATGAATATGATAATAAACACGATGAGGACACAACCAAGAACTTTGCTAAAATTCCTGCCAATGAATCAGAAAACGCCATTTCTGAGTCAAAAGAAGGAGTTAACATTCCTTTCTCATATCTCTCAGAAGCAGACGCTGCCGAAAGCAGTAAATTGTCTATAGCTTCAGTCCCATTCATGCCTAGACACATGACCACGATCACAAACTATCCATCATCAAGTTCTCAGCAACACTCTTTCTCAGAAAATTTGCAAAGTAACTGTGTTACTGAAGAATGCAATCCATGTCCTAAAAGCTTGGAAAATTCGAATAAAGAAAAGGTTGATGAAGAAATTGAAATGGAGAAATCTCCAGGCAGTATTATCATTAAAAACAATTTTAACAAAATTATAATCAGAAACCCTAATGTTGCTAACATATCCAACATGACTTCCGAACCATCGTGTTCTGAAACAAAGTCATACGTAGATACATTACAAAATAATTTTTCAAATGATCCGATCAAAATTTCGCTCGAAAAACTTAAAGTCAATCATGAAGAGAGAGACTCTTTAAATGATTCTTTATCTGACTCTTCCCCAAGAGAAATTTTTCAAAAAGGAAAAGGAAAGAATCTAACCAAAAATGGAGTAAAACCAACCCTAAACAGAAAAGATCTCCGATCACCTCGATCTGATGCAAGATTTGAACATAGAAATTGTTTCTACACTCAGAAAAAGCCAGAAGTTAATTCAACTTTCATCACTCCAAGTCATACTCGGAAATCTACTCCTTCCACATTCCGAAAGTATATCCACAAGGGATTACTTCCGACTCCAAATATCAAACCCATTCAGTATTTTCAAAATGTCAGAAACGCAGATTACAACTCAGAATTTCCAAAATTAACAAGAAATTCAACAATAGTTCAAAACAGTCCTGCAACTTCTAAGCAACCTATGAATGAGTCCTTGAAACCAAAAGTGTCATTTTCCGGTATCGTGAGAAGCAACAAGCAAAGTCCAAGCATTATCGGAACCAAGATTCAGAACTATAATCGTTCTCAAACTACTCATAAAATTCTGAACCGACAACGAAATAATACTTGCTGTCATTGTTGCAATCATCATTCTAAAACAGTCATTATTACCAATCCAAAAATCTTTAAACATCCAAAACAATATATTCTCGGAAACCCTCAAAAAAATTTGTTCAAAAATGGGTTGTAAAATCATCCACTTCTGAACCAAACTCATTTTCTGAAACTGAAACTCCTATCAAACCAATAGTTAAAAACAAATCTTCCATATCAATAAAACAAATGGGACCAAACAAGTTTGGGTGCCCAAATTAACTGTCTAATCTTTCAGGCACTTAGTACGGAAGAGCAGGACGACGAATGACTAATTGACAGCGCCTGCTCAATGCACATGACCGAGAGATTGGAGTTTCTAAGAGACTACCGAGAAGTCAGTTTTGGAGGATACGTCACATTCAGAAACGACGCAAACGGCATCACCAAAGACTATGGTTTACTAACAAACGGAAATTTCACCATTTAGAAGGTTGCCTATGTTCTCGGACTAAAACACAATCTCATAAGTGTAGGTCAACTGGTCAGTACCGGTCTCTAGTAAGATCTCCAAGACAACTCAACATGTTTCCATTGGACATCTCTATGTTTCTCGGAAAACCAAAATTATGTTTATTATCTAAAGCTCATTCTGAAGTCAGCTGATTATGGCATCGGAAACCAGCTCATCTCAACTTCTGATATATGAAGCAGTTGGTAACAGGACAAATTGTTAGAGGAATGCCACTTCTGAAGTTTGACAACGAAAACTTATGTGCAGCATGTGCATTAGGCAAGCAGAAGAAGAAACCTCACAAATCAATCACCGACTCGTGCATTACTCATCCGTTAGAACTTCTCCACATGGACCTCTGTGGTACATCAATAGTTGCTAGTCTGAATCATAAGAAATATATCCTGGTTATGGTGGACGATTACTCCCGATTCACCTGGGTATTGTTTTTAAGATTAAAATCAAATACCTTTCTGGAGCTCAGAAACTTCATTACATCAATCGAGCTCAAAATTCAACTACCAGTAAGAAGAATCTGAAGTGATCATGGAACTGAGTTCAACAATGGGCAAATTGAAGAATTTCTAGCATCCAAAGGGATAGAGCACAACTTCTCAGCACCATATACACCTCAACAAAACGGTGTAGTAGAAAGAAGAAACAGAACCTTAGTGGAAGCATGTCACACCCCCAAACCACGATGGCGGAAACGTCTGAGGGTGGATGACTTCATGAACAGTATCACAACAATGTTTGTACAATAGTGATCAAAGCAAACACATCCATCATATACATAATTGTAAATGTTACAAGAGTTCAAAAGATTGTATGTTTTAAATACAATTACAATATGATATCAAAATACATAGTATGACGCCATAGCGACCCATCGTCAAAGGTTGTAGTTACCTTATCAATTTCCTGAGAATACAGGTAGTTTGAAAGAGTGTCAACATTACGTTGGTGAGTTCATAAGATTTTTGTATGAGAAAATCCATAATCATTTTTCCTTGGAAAAGGGAAGTATTTGAAACCAGAAAATCCAATATTTTCTAATAAATGAGTCGTAGTCTTAAAACCCAAAGACCGAGAATGTATAAGTATTTCTATACTTGAAAATAGTATTACGTAGTTTTATTCTTGTATGAAACAGCGTAAATAGATGTTTACTCGTAGAACAACCGTAGATTTAATCCTGTAAAACTCATATGTATAAGTAAACCATACTTATATTTATATAATTGATAAAACGTAGTTTTAATTTCCATAGAACCAGTGTGTATAAGTAAAAACCATACTTATAGTTGTAACTTGTTAAAATGTAGTTTTAATACCATAAAACTTGTATGAGGAGTCTCTTTCCTTGTAAAAGGTAGTATTGTAATCCAAGAAAATCCAATATTTTCTTATGAATGTATCCAAGTCTTACAAAACCCAAAGACTAAAATTTATAGCATAGTTTGTAGTATAAAGGCATTGAAAATGTATATTTCTACGTAAGCAATTTATAAAGTTTATTTCTCATGCGAGACGCCCTATAACCATACTGTGACCATGTAGGCCTGCTTCGATTTCACACCCAAAAATTTTCACAAAATATTTGAACTTTTTAAAACAACTTTTATTTAAGAAGCTATGAGTTTACAAAAGATAAGTATCACAAAACCAAATTATGACGAAATAAACATAATAATGTGCGGAAGCAAAATAATAATAATGTCCCAAAATGGAAATTCTTCTAGTAGTGGTATCCCGGTGCTCCAAGTCACGCCTCAGCCTCTTTAATCTTAATAACTGAAAATGTTAGGGAGAACCGTAAGCATAAAGCTTAGTGAATTCAAACACAGACATCATATCAATATTCACATTTACTAATTCAAATCCAATTCCAATTATAATTACACTAATAAGCAAGGAACAAATCAATGCTTATATTAATAGGGAGGACTTGTAGGTTTGAGCCGCACCGGGTAAATCCCGTATCCTTTGGCCCCGATCCCCGCACCTCATAAACAGTACAGTGCACATGTATGATTTTATAACAATAATATAGCATGATTTAAATATTATATCTAAACAATCACACACGAGTTATCTAGCAAACATAAACACTAATACAACGGTGTGAGAGAACTCACCTTGAGTGAGTGAGTAACAGATAGTAGTCAATATAAGACTACCAAGTTTGTGCAAACTTCAAGGCTTCACCTAAATAGAACTAAAGGTTAGAAGAGTGAAGTTGTGAAACTAAGAAATGAGAAGGGAGTAATCACAGCAAGGACTCTAAAACAGTCCTGCTGATTGGGACTGAATTACTCCAAAATTCACAATATAAATATATGATTAAATAATTTTTGCAAGAAACTACAATGGCTTAGGTTTCCAGAACCATAAGGAACTCCTCATAACTCCAAAAGATGTAAGAGATATGAATTTTACAAAAAGACTTGTCACTGCAGTCTTTGGACGGACAGTCAGGTGGTGTTGGCCAACTCTACCCCACCTGTGGATGGAATTAGCCCCAACCAAACATCAGAGGTACATTAGACACAAACATAAAAGTCTCAGAGTTGGAATCGATTAAAAAGGGTTTCCAAAGCTCTAGATATAAAAATCACAAGGTGGTCAATCACAGAATCAGCATGAGCTGGTGACTGTCCATTGACCTGGAGTGTGGGTCCATTCTAACCAAGTTATAATGAGAATTAACTACCCATATTCTCCAGATATTAAATTAACTATGTAATGTACATGTGGGTATTTGGAATCACTCAGGATCATTTCCCAAACCCTAGTAATGATAAAAACAAAATGACATATCACAGCAGACCCGGATCCGACCCAACAACAGAGAAGCTGTTGTTTACCATAGGTAAAGTCCTTTTTATCGAGGGTGCCTTTTAATAAAGTTACCCAACTCGATTTGTGAACTTTGGGCACTGATATGGGGTCCATTTGAGTTCTAGAACTCGAGATATGATTTTTACAAAATGGTTACCGAATCTGATTGAAGCAGAAACATAACCTTTAATGACATATCTTGGCCAATCCACCCTTTTCTCTTTGGGATACATTGTAGGATGTACCAACTCATCCTATTTAGTCCCCATAAATATTGTGATACTAAAAAGGATTAGATATCATCAGGGATTCATTTAGCCATATGAAAATTATAAGAAGTTAATCATAAATCCAAGTACAAAACCCTAAGATCATGATTTTCAATTTAGGGTTTTGTAGTGATCTTTCACATACACTCACACTCATATGTACATCAATGATGATGTAATGAGGTGGTGTATTCAGATCTAACACTAAGATACATACATCTAAAAGAAAGGGTAGAAGTAGAGAGATTACTACATCAAAATAACAACATAAGATGCTACATAAAATGATAGAATTGAAGAACAATCAAAATTACAAACATACCAAGGATTGGAGTTAGGGATGAACACAAGAGCAAAGTTATTGGTTGGAGGAGAGGGAGAGGGAGCCGTGAAAGAGAGTGTGGAGTGGAGGAATTAGGGTTTTTGAACCCTAATATATTAGATTAGTGGGCTAAACCCTAAAGCCTTTGGGCTAGAAGACCATTTAAGCTTTAATTGGGTTTGGCTATAAACCCAAGGACTTAATTATATGATTAAAAGATGGGAATAATTATAAGCCCAAATATTTTAATTAATCATGCCTTAATTAACTAAATTAATATAATGCCTCATAATTAATTAATTAAAAAAAATAACGTACCGAGAAAAACCGGGGCGTTACATTCGACGTTCTTCAGGCGTTGGACTATTATGACATTTGTCACCTTAGACCCATCAGTCTAGCTGTAGCTAGCAGCTCAGGTGCGGGTTGTCAATCCCGTATAGATCTATACACAAATATCACGCTCTCTTACCGAGAATCTGGTTATAATTTTCAGGACTTATAGTATCGACTTGACACGCCTTGGTCGTCGTGCGGTCAAAAATAAGAGAAAAACCTAACATACACTAGTATAGCGGTAGTCAGGGTCGATCCACGGGAGCTTGGTGGTTAGACTAGATGAGAGATTACCAACTAGTGGTGTCACAGCTACAGTCGGAGGATCTGGTTTCTATCTTCCTACTCACTAATACCAGAAAGCAATGATCAAATATACTCAAGCCAAGCTAAGCTATGCTCAAATAAACCTAGTCACTTTCTGAAATCAGAAGTACATCTCTGAATCAGAAGCAATCAAAGGCATCTAAACTAGCAAAACCAAGCAAAGCATAAACTAGCCACTAGCTAAAGTTCTACTGAACAGTTAATAGCCAAGGTTTAATGCTTACAACTAATCCAATTAGTTACTGATTTCAGCTAAGAAAAACAATCCCAAAAAGGTCCAAACACAATTCAATAACCAAAACCAAACACAAAACATCCAAAACATCGAAATACCAACATTAAATGTAACCAAATGATTTTATTCACCCAAACTGAATTCCAAACATTCAAACAGTAACCATATGTTACTAAATCAGACACCTAAGTGCTCAAAGTCAGTGGTTGTCACTCCCAAAGACTTTAGCTACAAAAAACTACTTGCTACCAAAAGGAAATTAAATCACAAAACATAAAATACCAATTGAGAGCCTTCTGAAACGAAATCCAGGAGTCAAAGAGCTTCAAGGTCGATTTTACACCTGGTCTTTGCTAGGGTTTTCGGCTGGAAATGCCTCTATTTATAATTGCAAATTTCCCGTGACCGCGCCGCGCAAAAGTGAAATCCGCGGCGCGCGTACTCATCTGATCCCCGTTTTTTCGTCATTTGAATGTGTTCCACCGCCTTAAGCCCGTGTCGCGCAGAACTAAAATCCGCGGCGCGCGTACGCGTTCTCTTGATTTTTCATTCTTTCCAAACTTCTTCCTTTTGCACGCTTTTAGTCCCTGTTTCCATTCTTTTTCTCCAAACAAGTCCTGGCACGAAAAGTGAGAATACCCAGACATATCTGATATAATTTCATCAAGAACAGGGCTCAACAACGTCTAAAATACTTGATATCACTAAGCGTTATCAAACACCCCACACTTGTGCCTTGCTTGTCCCCAAGCAAGAGAGTTCTTAACAAATTATAATAAAGAATCAAACAATTTTTTACTGTGTTTAGTTTCAAAGTTTATTGCTCTATGAGTTAGAGTGGAATAGTTCGCGAAAACATAATTGAATTGTTCTTTGGAATTCATGGCTTTCTAGAGAATCCTTGATTACAAACTTTCTGTCCACAATGAAGTGTACGTACTCATTCAGATTCTAAAGGCCATTAAGGAATTGTCCATGACTTTCGATGTTGTCCATGTAGCGAGCTTTCGGAAATACCATCCCAGACCAGACGATCTTAGGTGGTAAGGTGCATAAGGCCCACCCATTTTAGACCTACCGGCTCGAGCAACAAACGCCACAGATTGACTTTTCCTTCCTAAACTCCAATCTTAAAACAGCTCAATTTTCTAAACTCGTAAAAACTCAACTTATTTGACTAACTAATAGCATGATCACAATTAAACAGTATTTCTTGAAAAATACCAATGCCATCACAATCACAAACCATTCATTTCAAAATTGTAATTTATTAAAAAATTTTGAAGAATATTGTTAAAAATTGAAAAAATTGATCATTTCTGCAAAAAATTTCAAGAAAAATTCTCTTTCGACCGTCCACACCCCACACTTAAAACCGTACAACGTCCCCGTTGTACAAAATTATTTCAAAAAAGGGAGAAAGAGTTACCCCTTTTTGGACGATAGACTGCTTGGTGCTCAATATCATAGGTATAATTGCGTACAGATGGATCCTCGATTTCGTATTCTGGAGTTGTAGCGCTATAGTGAACACGCCGGTGGTCGAGACAAGTGGAGGGGGCACGGTGACCCCACACTTGTCTGAGACAACTCCTTCCCAAATTGGTATATCATGCATAACTTAACAAACAAATTAAAAACACACATGACACATAAAATATGAACAGAAATATACAGTAGAAGTGTCATAAGTTTGTACATATATCCCAAAAAATTAAAAAGAAAGAAAAAGGTACATCAATCACTGCCAGGCGGCCTGGAGGGTCCGGCCTCATGATCGTGAGCCCTGGCTGGGAATGGTCGGGGACGTCGGCCCTGCTGAGTGGCCAACTCCAAAAGTACCTCCCCAATCCACTCAAGATGGTCCTCCATCCTCGCAACTCGGGCCTCCAACCGATGGATGGCCGCTGGGTCCTCCTGAGGCTGTGTCGGGGCTGCGGGCTTTGGTGCTGGCTCTGGCCTCCTGCGTCTCCTGCCAGGCTGCGCATACGCGGGCTGAGGTGCCTGAGGAGGCTCGGTCGGGGCCCGGATGTACTGCCCGGGGCGCTGCAGCTCAATGAGCCGCATCCTTTCCAAAGTGCGTGCTGTAGTGCGCGATGGAGGCAGAGCGGTCAAGGAAGCTGCCACGAGGGCAGTAAGAATACCATATGAGCGGGCCAGGCGGGTAATGAAATACCCCCTGGCTAGTGGGCTGCTAGTGGAGGCACCGGTCGAGTCCGTGGAGAGTGCGACTGAGAGGGCGAAGGGGAGATGGAGGAATCTGGATGGGTCGGGGAGGACCCACAAATATGTAATGTCGTCGCCCGACACCTTCTCGCCCCCCTTCTGATGCATGATGGAGGTGGAGACGATACGGTGCATGAGGGGGTGAAGTGGGTCCCGAAGCTGACTCTGCCTGGAAGTCCCCGCCTCGTATATGACGTTGGACAATTGTGCCCAAACCTCCATGTTGGGAGCCCTGTCCGGCTTCCCCTGAATGCAGGACCCGAAGAACCGGATGAAATAGCGGTGCTGGAGGTCTGCTGGAGTGTATAGGCCGACTCTCCTCCCGAACTCCCGGAGGTTGCACTCCCTGTGCTCACCTCCCAAACGAAAGCCTACTATCCTGGAACGCGGGTCTCCCGCCCGAGGTGCGAACTGGATGGTGGATATGAACTCCAGCAGCAGCTCTGTGTAGACCACGTCCTCATTCGTGGCCATGATCCTGTCCCAGCCACGGCATGTGAATGATGCCTCCTCGTGGGTCCAGGTGCGATGTAAAAATGGCTCAATCGCACCCCAGAGCCCAGCATCCCTCAGAATGTCTCTATCAATAACTGTCGCCTCAAGAACCCGGCGAGCAGTCAATGCGTCCCTCCGCGAGATGTACTCTGTCGAACTAACAAGCTCCGCGGGGAACTGGAGGAAAGGGTGGTCTAACCTGAACATCATCTGCAAAAAGAAAATATAGCCACGAAACAAAATTTTTGCAAAATCAGTCCTTTTCTTCTCCACCGCACCGCGGCGCGGCCCAAGAGCAAGGGCGCGGCGCGGCGTGCGGCTGTTTCCAAACCCCGATCCAATCTCTCGATTTATCCTGCTATAACTCAATATAATTATACCACAAGGTAGCCTAGGTGCCGACTAGCTCATCTAGGGTCTCCATTTGGCAAAACAAACACCCTATGAGCTAGCATTAGCGATTCTAAGTTTTGAACTATTTTGGGCAAATCACTAAAATTAACTACCTAATCGCTAGTTTTAACGAGTAATAGATAGTTAGAATGGCGTACCTTGGTAGTGGGAATAAAATGAGCAAGAAAAGTTGCAAGAGAATTTCGATAACCAGAGCTCCGAGTCATGTGTGGGTTATGTGAGCCGCGGCTTACCTTATAAAGGAGAAAACCGACTGATCATTTACCGCGTCGTGGGTTCATGCTTTGCGCGTCGCGCGTGTCACCAAATCAACCCCGGCGCATCGGGTTGGTTTACGATCCCGCGTCGCGTAATTCAAATACCCGCGGCGCGGACTTCAAAAATTTCAAAACTTCTCAAATGACCCCACACTTATTTCAAACTACTAGTACCTACAAAGATTGATGTATTTTCCTAATTAATTCAAAGAAATATATATCCTAACTTATGACACGATGGGTTGCCTCCCAACAAGCGCTAAGTTTAACGTCTTCAGCCAGACGTACAGTTCCTTCTACAGCTACGGTGGATCGTATGCCTTCTTCCTTCGCTGTATTTCAGTCTCCACCGTCCCTTCGCTGACCCACTGCTCCTCAAACTTCCCTGGGTCGAATGGCTTGCTAGTTCTCCTGTTGCTGCCCAATTGCTACTTTCTGATTAACTCCCGTGAATGCTTGGAGGTAGCTTTGAACCTCCAAGCTCGGTCCTTTCTTTTGCATCTCTTCAAGGTCAAAGGCTTGACATGAAGCGCGCCCAGTGCCACTTCCAGTAGTTATGCTGTGCCTCGTTTGTTGCTCTCATATTGCGTGTTATTTTCATTCTGCAATTTTGGCTTGCAGTGCCAATAATGATTTTCCAATCGAATGGGATCGGAAGACAACATATCGGGATGCTTCCATATGTCCTCATCGATGGTATTGATCACATCTAATTTTCCATTCATGAATGGATCATGAGTGGTGATAAAATCATGTTTTTTATTTTCAAAGATTAACTCATCAGCATCAACTTTTTGGTCATCGTCCAACAGGTGGATCGGAACCAAGAGTGAGCGACTGGTTTGATCTGATGGTGGTACAAAGTCACCCATCATCGGATCCTTACTTTCAAATTTCTCAAAATTTTCAAAAATTACAGGGTCGGGGGTAATATTGTCATCTACACCCCCTTCCTCAAAAACATCAACCATTTCAACAAATTCGAGAATTGTTGGGCTGGGATCTGTACTGTCACTTACAGTCCCCTCCACAACATCCTCATCAACCAAATTGTCTGATGATGGTACAGATTCACTCATCACCAGCTCAACATTCTCAAAACCCTCAAAAACATCAAAAGCTGTTGAGTCAAAGGTAGCATTGTCACCTACAACCTCTTCCTCAACAACATTTTCGACCCTTTCAGTGGTCTCTTGACTTTCCCACGGTGTATGCCCTTCCATCACATATTCAGGTGATGCAAGTTCACACACATTATTATTAGTATAAAAATCACTCGCCTCCGGTTCTGGCGAAGGTGGTGAACATTTCCAACTTTCCTCTAACCTATTTAAAGAAGGTTGCACTTTTTCAAGAGCTTCAGCTTGGTCCTTCTGCTCGTGGTAGTTGTTATACATGAGTACCCAAAGTTGGGCCCAAGTTGCAGAATTCTCAGGCTGAGATGACTCCTCGGTCCGCCATCCATTGTCATCGAATGATCCATTATAACAATCATCCTCGTATAAGGTGTCGGCCGGATTTTCATAATACTCATACTGATCCGGGTACATGTAATCACTCATTATAAGGATGTACACATACCAAAAATCAGCAAAATAAAATCAAACATCAAAAATTAGAAACTAATCCTACTACTCACCTAATCTAAGCACACAGCTCCCCGGAAACGGTGTTAAAATTTGACACGCCTTGGTCGTCGTGCGGTCAAAAATAAGAGAAAAACCTAACACATACTAGTATAGCGGTAGTCAGGTTCGATCCACGGGAGCTTGGTGGTTAGACTAGATGAGAGATTACCAACTAGTAGTGTCACAGCTACAGTCGGAGGATCTGGTTTCTATCTTCCTACTCACTAATACCAGAAAGCAATGATCACATATACTCAAGCCAACCTAAGCTATGCTTAAATAAACCTAGTCACTTTCTGAAATCAGAAGTACATCTCTGAATCAGAAGCAATCAAAGGCATCTAAACTAGCAAAACCAAGCAAAGCATAAACTAGCCACTACCTAAAGTTCTACTGAACAGTTAATAGCCAAGGTTTAATGCTTACAACTAATCCAATTAGTTACTGATTTCAGCTAAGAAAAACAGTCCTAAAAAGGTCCAAACACAATTCAATAACCAAAACCAAACACAAAACATCCAAAACATCGAAATACCAACATTAAATGTAACCAAATGATTTTATTCACCCAAACTGAATTCCAAACATTCAAACAGTAACCAAATGTTACTAAATCAGACACCTAAGTGCTCAAAGTCAGTGGTTGTCACTCCCAAAGACTTTAGCTACAAAAAACTACTTGCTACCAAAAGGAAATTAAATCACAAAACATAAAATACCAATTGAGAGCCTTCTGAAACGAAATCCTGGAGTCAAAGAGCTTCAAGGTCGATTTTACACCCGGTCTTTGCTAGGGTTTTCGGCTGGAAATGCCTCTATTTATAGTTGCAAATTTCCCGTGAACGCGCCGCGCAGAAGTGAAATCCGCGGCGCGCGTATTTATCTGATCCTCGTTTTTTCGTCATTTGAATGTGTTCCACCGCCTTAAGCCCGCCTCGCGCATAAGTGAAATCCGCGGCGCACGTACGAGTCCTCTTGATTTTTCATTCTTTCCAAACTTTTTCCTTTTGCACGCTTTTAGTCCCTGTTTCCATTCTTTTTCTCCAAACAAGTCCTGGCACGAAAAGTGAGAATACCCAGACATATCTGATATAATTTCATCAAGAACAGGGCTCAACAACGCCTAAAATACTTGATATCACTAGGCGTTATCAGTACTTAAATAAGCACTGTGAAGACCCGTCTCACAAAAATGTATGTATCAATCAACTTGTTATTTGTATATGAAAAACCCTTGCATTTGCCCATTATCATTTTTTCCATGATAATATAGTAATGTATAATAATTATATATTTTTATATAGTTATTTTGTCTTGTTCAAAATGTCATAGTAACATTGTGTCCATAAACTATTCCTATAATAGTCTATTTTTAGTATTCCGTCGTAAAAAGCGTATATTTACAAATATATGTGAAATAACTTATTTAGATGGTTATAAAGAACTTCTTTTAAGATATATTATCCACAATAGTGGTGTAATAAATTGGTTATACCCATTATTAATTCCAATATAATATTTCATGATTATCAAATAAAGAACGGCATGGTAGAAGATCAAATGGGGAGGCAGGACCCTTTCAGCGTATAAGCCTTTCGGAAATCCAACAACCTAGCCCAAATAATCGGCCTAGACACCGCCCTCGTAAGTAGATCATTCGATATTATTTTTGGAATTATAATTGAATTGTTTAATGATGTATACAAAATTCGCATTACGTTTACTATTGTTATAAATGAGTATAAATAACTATTATTATAGTATAACTTGTATTCTCCCCCTTAAAAACTTGAATAAATATAAAAAGAAGGGGTATGAACTCACCTCAATGTCGACTAGGACCTTATCGCCAATTGTTGTTAGATCGTCCGACTCTTCGTGCTTCTAACTCGAATTCACTATATTTATAACTGAAATATCTATTTCTAACGCTCATTCTTCGTATATATATCTATATATATATCGAAGAATCTTCTAACAATACTAACTAGTGATATAGAGATCGAGATATGAGTTGTGAGAAAATGAGAGGATTTGAGCCTCTATTTATAGTAGGTTTATTTTTGTATAGCGGCCCTCAAGATACGAATATTTGACAATTATAGCTTTTAAAATTTGTTTATGACAAAACATACCCTCAAAATACTCTTTACATAGGTTTAATAGTTTTTATATAAAATAAATGATTTTTGTTTATAAAAATATAATCTACGAAAATCGTAGTTTAATAATACCAACTTTTTAACTAAAAGTCTTTAACGAATTAACGAAAGGGTATTAGTTGTAAGTTTAATAAAAATACAGAGTTTAAATGTAAATACAATTTCATTTTAAAGAAACAAGAAAATATTAAATATAACACTAATATCAATAATATTAAAATTTGACGTCAGATTGTTCGTATCGACGATACTGTTTTGACAGTAATTTTTCCGTTTTATAAAACGTCATAATATTTTTGATAAACTTAAAAATACGTATTGAATACGTAGTGTTCGAAATGAAAATACAAATTCTTTGAGGGTAAATTGTGTAAAATTGATTAAATAATGAAGTGGGGTTCATAATAATAATAATAATACATATAAAAAAACATTTTCAAATCTCCACCTAATGGTGGAGACTAATCCATTTTCTAAAATGTTGACATTTTTTTTAAATATTATATAAATATTTTAATAATCAAATGTCGTTTTCAAGTTAAATTATACGTTTTTCTATCACAACTTTTTATATATAATGTTTGGTAAAAATATAACTATATATTTGGAACCGTCGTAATTTTATCTATAGTTCGATATAAAATTTGTAATATTCCGAATAGTTTTACATTTTTACCGTTTTTCTATCATAACTTTTTATATATAACGTTTGTTAAAAATATAAATACATATTCGGATCCATCATATTTTTATCTATGTTTCGATATAAAATTCATAATATTCCGAATAGTTTTGAATTTTACCGTTTACTATTCACGTCGGATACTATTCATGCCGGATCACTATTCACGTCGGATACTATTCACGACGTAAAAAATAATTTTATTTTATTTTATTTTAAAAATATCTAACTTAAGAGCGTTTGTTCGTATAATTATTTTGAATTAGCGTACATAGTATTATAATATCTAATAATACATTATAGAGGTTATGGAATTTCATTGTCTGTTTTGGTTGACTTGAGTTGACTTTCGTTGACATAATTTGATAGTTGTCACAAAGCGGCTCGATCTATGCTGACTTTTGCAAACCTTCCTCTAACGTTCTGGGCAGAGCAATAGCAACAACATGTTTTGTTCAGAATCGATCCATCGTCAACAAACGACCATAGATGACACCCTATGAAATCTTAAATGGGAGAAAGCCCAATGTCAAATTTTTCCATATTTTTGGCTCCAAATGCTTCATTAAAAATAACAAAGATCATTTGGGAAAATTTGCACCCAAAAGTGATGAAGCAATCTTAATGGGTTATTCATCAAAATCAGTTGCCTATCGTATTCTAAACAAAAGAACTCGAGTTATTGAAGAAAGCTTCGACATAGAATTTAACGATCAATATCAATGGAGAAAGAAGAATAAAGATATTCTATATGTAATGGAGAATGATATTCCAGTGGGACATCGACCCATTCATACAGTCGAAATGGATTACGACTTACTCTTTGATCCTCCGAAAACTGCAAAACATGCTGAAGTTATCCACTCTCCTGATGCAATCCAGCAAATCATTTCAGCCTTAGGACCATCAACAGAACCCACGTCATCTGATAATCAAGCAGACCCTCCGAACAACACTTCAATAGTTGAGGCGAAGCCTTCGCTCCCTTCTCAGAATCATCAAACTCAGAAGGAACCTTAACTCCCAGCAAACTCTGAAGGGGACCCTATACTCCCTACTAATGTTGATGGGATGCCTGAATCCGAGGGGGACCTTCAAACCTCAGGAGATACTTCGTCAGCAGATGTCTCATCAGGAGATACATAAATTAATTCCTCTGATGATGCATTTAATAATGCACCAGTCTTCACCTTTGAAGCCGATGAAGACACTTCGGCTGAAGAATCACAAAATCAAAACATATCTCCTGAAGACACCAACTTCATTCAAGATGTTCCTCCTCCTATTTCTAACCCAGCACTACTTCCAAGATTACATAAATGGACTCGGAGTCATCCTCCGAACCAAATTATCGTAGATCCCTCCTCCAAAGTTCAGACAAGATCAAAGAAATCAATTCAGGATGAATGCCATTTTGCCGCATACATCAGTAAAATTGAGCCAAAAACAGTTTTAAATGCTTTAGATGACGACGATTGGATCAAAGCAATGCAAGAAGAACTTTCATAATTTAAAAGAAACAGTGTTTGGGATCTTGTTCCGAGACCATCAAATCACAGAGTAATAGGTACTAGACGGGTCTTCCGAAACAAACTTGACGACATGGGAACAGTAGGCAGAAACAAAGCCAGATTAGTGGCAAAAGGGTACAGTCAGATCGAAGGACTTGACTATGATGAGACATATGCACCTGTAGCTAGATAGAAGCCATTCGGATCTTTCTAGCCTATGCCGCACATAAAAACATTATTGTACATCAAATGGATGTAAAAAGTGCATTTCTTCAAGGTGACCTTCAAGAAGTAGTTTACCTCCAACAACCTCCTGGTTTTGAAAATCTATCTCGACCCAACCGTGTGTATCGTCTGAATAAGGCAGTATACGGTTTAAAACAATCACCCAGAGCTTGGTATGAAACATTGTCAAACTTTCTGTTATCATCCGGATACAGAAGAGGAGTCATAGATCCTACATTCTTTGTTCGATCACATCAAAATCACATTATGATCGTACAAGTCTACATAGACGATATCATTTTCGGCTCAACGAATCAATCGATGGTTGATGAATTTGCCAAAGTAACGACAGACAAATTTCACATGAGCATGAACAAAGACAAAAATTTCTTCCTAGGTCTTCAAATCAAGCAAACCAATAGAGGAATTTTTATTCATCAAGAAAAATACACAAATGAACTTCTGAAGAAATTTTCTCTTGAAAATTGCTCAACCGCCAAAGTCCCTATATCCACCAACCATAAAATCTTTGTAGACCCCGAAGGCGAACCCATAGATCACAAGTCGTATCGAGGAATGATCGGTTCACTCTCATACTTAACCGCAAGCAGACCTGACATCATGTTTTCAACATGTATCTGTGCTAGATATCAAGCAGCTCCTAAAATGTCACATCTAACAGCTGTCAAGCAAATTTTCAGATATCTCAAAGGTACAAAAGCAATGGGTCTGTGGTATCGAGTCGGAGATAACTTTAAACTACAAGCGTTTACTGATTCGGACCATGCTGGATGCAAATTGGATCGGAAGAGAACTTCCGAAGGCTGTCAATTCTTAGGTGGAAGGGTAGTCTGCTGGTCCTCAAAGAAACAAAATTGCGTTGCCTTATCATTAGCAGAAGCTGAATATGTAGCCGCATCTACATGCTGTTCACAAGTTCTCTGGATGAAAACTCAACTCACAGATTATGGTTACCGATTCCTTCAAGTTCTTATTTATTGTGACTCTAAGAGTGCCAGAGCCATCTCTCATAATCCTATTCAGCACTCTATGACGAAGCCCATCGATCTTAGGTATCACTTCATCAAGGATCAGATTTTACAAGGTAACATCGAACTCAACTTTATTCCTACTGACGAACAAGTTGCTGATGTTTTCACAAAAGCTTTAGACTCCACAAAATTCAACAATTTTTTAGACAAACTGGGTATGTTAAATCCTGACTCAGAATTCTTCAGAGAATAATACTCGGTTTCTAATCATCATCTACTCCGAAAAATTCTGTTCGGAACAATCTCTTACTTGTCCCTCAGAACTACCAGACTTCGGACTAGCCTTGTTGCTACACCTACTATATTCTCAGCAGATCTCTTCCGAAAAATACTCAAAATAAAGCTATCACATCATTCATCTTAAAGCAACTCAAATTCACAAAAAGAACAACACACATTCATTAAGTTAGAAGGTGAATACACAGTCACAATCCATTAAGTCATGGTTGCTACATCAAGAAAAGATCAAAATTCTATGACTTAAGATACAAAAAAAGGGGGAAACATTCACAACAGCTATCACTCCCCCCCCCCCCCCCCCCAATCGACCTAGTGCTTGTTGTATTGCCACTTTGGAGGACTGCCATAAGTAAAGGTTTGTGTGATTTGCACAGACAAATCACACACACGAACAGCCTTCCCTTCCAACAGCACCACATCATACACATCGTCGCCAATGACATTGTCAACAACTCCACTCCAGCAACCTTGACGATCCCATGCATCCACATAATCCCCCACCTTATACTCCACAACCACTGTAGGAGGAATGGGACGAAGACAACCATACTTTACCTTTACAATCATCATTCTACCGGTTGTGTTATCTGGAAGACACCTCAGTTGAACCTCACACCTCTTCTTCCATGTCTTGGTTATTACCCCCTCGTAAAATCCCCCTGCGAAATCCCCTTGTGTGAGCTTCACCTCTACCTTATCAAGACACTTGAAGAAATATCGAGCCATCTTGAAAAAACACAAACTACGCTTGATCAAAATTTCTCACAATATAGATTGTTAATCACTGGCCAAACCACACCTTTTTATAAGCCCTTCGTATGCCCATTCATCTTCTCTAAATCAATGACTTAGAGGTCATAATGACCCTAGTGGGAAGTTAATGCACTTGTCACATCAACATCATGGTCTAAACGGTTGATTAGACAGTTCGGCAACTTTGACAGCGTAATGGATAACCGCTCTTCATTCAATACAGATTTCTCGATTCTCCCAGATCTGACACATACTCACCTAATTCTCTCTTTCTTTAATCTAGAAACGACAAAAACTTTCTCCCCTCTGAGACTCTCAATCTCCGAAGTCTTCCTAATATTTCTCTCCACATCTCTCTCTAAACCTAACTTTCTAAGTATTTTAAGTGTCATTCACAATTTTAATAGTTAAACATCACAACACGCTTTCATTCATACAACCCAAAACATTGCATATTCTAATGAAAGCAACATCCACATCCTTTGACACACAAACATAACATTACATAACAAGACACATTCTTCCTAAAAGATCAGCATTTCTCCTCGATCATCAGAGCTTATAATACTGCCACATTGGAGTTTCTCCAAGATGATACCTCTGATGAATCCTCAATTCTGACTCATCAACAAACAGTCGAGTCTCATCCACTAAAACCACATGGAACTGGTCAATTGGAGTCTTCCTTGAAATAGCAGCCGGCCACCATCCTCGACGGTACCACACCTCCACAAAGTCAAATTGCTTAAACTCTACCAACACCTTAGGAGGAACTGGCTACAAATAAGCAAAATCCACATGAACATTCAAAGGACCACCAGTAGATCCATCAGTCAGTGTTGTCATCTTCACTTCATACCGATGATTCCACACAGACTTGATAACACCTCCATAAACAGCTCTAGCAAACTCTCCGTCTTGCATTCTTACTTCTACCTTCTCATCACGATTGAATGGACGTCTTGCTGCCATCTTAATCATCAAATCTTCTGTTGTATGATTTCTTCACCTAACCGCCAACCCCCTATTATAGCCACTCACTCTTCACCATATCTCGCCACCTCATCGCTTAGAGATTATCAATATTGCGATGAGATATTTGATGTGACCGGTTAGCTTAACCACTCGGCATCATTTAATGTCTCTGCAGTAATACATGACATTCACCACCGGACATGACAACTCGTGCGATTCTACTTTCTTCTATTCAGAACCTTTATCAGAACCTTACCATTCAGAAACTCTCCTTCCAAAAGCTCAATCCTCCTGGTTCGGAATTCTATTCAGAACCACTTACCTTCTGAAAAGGTCAGAACTACAACGTTTATACCAATCGGTACCATAGAAACCTCAACACGACAAATTTAATGTTAGAATGTAAATTAAATACGAAAAACATTTAATATCCAATAATTAAAAACCATACAATCAATATTTCCCCAATGGATATTCTCTCTGCCACACATGTCCGTCCTTTAATGGACCATCCTCTTTCATCATTTCCTAACATTAAATGCCAAGCATACACTTTTCTGACACAATTGTTCACACGTCCCTTCATTCTCTTACCCGACGGTTCTTTATACATTTTCAAATTGTTATAACCGTTCCCTCTTATCTATTTCTCTCTCATATTCTCCATCCTTACATATTTCCCCCTTTATTCCCATCACTCTCTCTCGCCGTCATCTTCAACATTGCAACCCTAACAAATCTCAAATTCTCAATACACCTACTTTGCTTCTTCAATGGCGTCCCAATCCAAAAACGACAACGATACTGCTCTAGTCACCATCACCAACCTCTATCTCTCACACAAACTCTCCAGTTACAAGAAACATCTCCGAGTGCTCATTCACATACTGTCCAGACACAAACTTGCCAGAGCCTTCTTTGATCCACCCCCTGCGATTCCAGTTTCTGTACTTCAAGACATAGTCTTCAGTGCCACCGTACACCCAAACGGTTATACCCTCACTCTCCACGACGGCACCAAAACCATCTTGAACAAGAAAGTTTTTGCAGACGCCCTACACCTTCCATATCACGAAACTACCTTTTATCATCCTTCCAATGACCAACTTGAATCCATGATATACAAGATGGGATACGTATATGAATTACCAAGATTGTTTCAAATGTCCAAGGGACACATCTCACCCTTATGGCAATGTCTGATTCATTACATCATTAAGTGCTTAACCAGGAAAATGGGCTGTACAGATCAGTTAAGCAAACGCCTCATGGAACTTCTTTGGAGCCTCTTCACAGGCTATGAAAATGATCATGCTGAAATCTTATTTTAAGATTTTCTCTCCTACATACCCACCTCTCAGAAGCCTAAAAGAAAAATTCACACTGTACGTTTTTGGGCCATGTGCATCGACCATATTCATCAAACCCTTCAGATCCCAATTACTCCACCAAGATCAAATGAAGACAAATTGGTCATGCCTGAAGCAAAACCCTATGCTCCAAAAACAGACTCTATTTTTGGAAAGATCCGAAAATTACGTGACTCACTTCTGAACCTTGCTGATCCGTCAGAGCCAGCTGTAATTTTTCACCTCTCTGACACACAGGGTGTACCTCCATACCCTCCTCACTCTCTCAAAGACGGTGTGGCTTCGAAGAAACCCAAAAAGAAGGCTTACGGCTCTTCACCATCAAAGCAGCCACCTAAAAAGAAACAGCGAAAAAGCAAAACCGTACCACTTCTGAACCCCCCTTCTGACTTTAGAGAAGATTCTTACTTCTGAACCCCCTTTTTTAAACCTTCCGAAATCTACTATTTCTGACCACCTTCTGATTCCTGATTTCCCCAGTTTTCTAACTTCTGATATTTTTTTTCTTTGTTTATCTCCAAACTTCTTAACTTATAACCATGCTCATTTAAAAACAATAATTGGACTCACTTTCAAAACTCAATGTTTTGATCATTGGCAGTTGAGAAATCCAGATATCCCATTGCTTGGTTACTTTGTTCTAACTTCACAGTTTTAACAACATGGAAATCAGAAATCTACAATTTTTTAGTCTACCAAATCACACTTTTGATCCAAATTTTACAATCTCAATGATATATTAAGATTGGTTTCCCTCAGGTATGTGTTACCTCTAGAATACGTTTCCACCCTCTAACTTGTGTTCCTTCTTGCTAGACATCTGAACCATCTTCGAAAGATTCCGAGTCAGAAAATTTGGAGGAAAGACAGAACTCTCCAGACTCGGAAGATACTCAGGATGACATGATTTTGGATACCCAAACCTCGCCACCCAAAGAAAAAGAAAAAGAAATAGCCATTGAAACGACCAAAGATACACCACTAGTAACCATCATCCCAGATCCAATGCAACCTCCCCCTGATGCATAAGAATTTGATATCTGGAGATTTCGGATGGCTGTTAATGAACAGGCGACACTAGTGGAACGCCTCAAAACGCAGTTCGCCCTCAAGAACGCCGAACTTCAAAATCTCTCAGCATTTGGCCCTCCTACCGAAGATGAATCAGAAATGGTCAAAGCAGAACGCAAGCGAATCAATGCTCTCACTCAACAGATTAATTCCTTTCTGAGTTCCTCTCTCAACAACCTGGTAGACACCCCCGTCTATCTTTTTGATACACTGAAACCGATTGGTATAAGATTGCCTCAGCAATCGTCCCTCTCACCTGGGCGAAATTTCTTGCTCGAGATCTTCAGAAAAAGACAATACTAAATAATACAGTCGAACAACCCACTGAGTCCGACTCCAAACTGATCATCTCTGAAACTCAATCAGTGCCTATCAGAACCTCCCTCTTTGGTGCTGATCAAAAGGTCGATAAACCTTCTTCCTCCCAAATGCATTTGGTCGACCTCAGTGATACCAATTCCTCCTCCGATAAAGCTGCAACACAGATTCCCCCTCAATCCGTCACCTCCATACTTAAAGATGACTCTCTACATCAGAAGGTTGACGCTTTAACAACCCTTCTGACTGATTTAAAAGCGTCACAAAATCAGGAAGCTCTGGTTAAAGAACTTGTCGAACTTAAAGATCGCGTCGCTGCACTAGAAAAAGAGATATTCTTCTACATTGCGAAAGTCAAGCTGAAAAAATCATCCAAGATGGTCTCGCAACAATTGATGCTCAACGGGAATCTGATGCAATAAACATGATGAAAACAGCCCAAAAGATGCTTCACGAAGTAGAAAAATGTCAAAAGCAAGTTCCTGAACTCGTTAACATCGTGCAAACCAAGCTCACCGCCACAATGGACCATATGGCAGCTACCTTAATGGGGTCCTAGCCGAGAAGTCCTCCCTCAGAAGAACTCATGCTCTCCTTCTTCATATGATTACACACACATTGCAAGCCATCACCGGCACAATGGAAGGTCCTATTGAGCAACTCAAACTCTGCACCAACTTAAATATTCAAGTTATGGAAGATCTCCAAACATTGTCAGCTACACCTCTTCTTGACTGTATCAAAAATAAAGTTGATAATGTCTCTGCCAAACTCGACTCCATTTTGGACCGCCTGCCTGTGCCCCCTGCAGGTGCCCCAGGACGGGAAGGGGCGAATAAATCCAAAGAGACTCCGACTGAGGATATGATAGTAGATCAAAATGCTGGTCCAAGTAGGACCAAAGAGAACAATGAAGAAACCATGGAAAACACAACAGGAGATCAGCATCAACATGAAGAAAGAACCAATCAAGAACACGCCCGAGTCAGCAATGAAGAAAGAACCAATCTGCTGAGAAAAAGTCAACAGAGGAAGAAACAATTCAGAAGGAGACTCCAAATGAAACTACAAAAGAATCTCTCTCCTCTGAAAATTCAGACTCCAACAGGTGAAGTTCCATCAAAAGATGAGATTCTCGTATACTCGCCTATCAAGGAATCTGATCCCCTAGAAGTCAAGAACAAGAAATCGAAATTCTTCGATTCCCAAGCTCTTAAACATGCTGAAGACTTTAGTACCGAGTCAGATCCCGACCCAAACCAAGTCGATCCAACTGGTCCCAGCAGACCCAACTTTTTAGACATCCTCAGGTTTCGACCATTGATCGATTCTGATTACAAACCTTTCAAGTCATAAAATCCTCCCCCCACATCCAAACACAACTGGGACATACCGTTGACTCCAAACGGAGAGATGTACCATTACACTCTCAATTTCACAAGAGAATCAGGAGCCAACAAAGAACTAGCTGCTTACTACAAAAATCAGCAATTCTTCAAGAGATGGACCAAACCTCAAGTTAATACATAGTCAGACGAAGTCATAACAGCTGTTCTAAGTGTCAAAAGAAGAAAGTTTCAGAAATCTGAATTCTTTGAATATGAGCTGGTCAGAAACTACAACTACGACAAGAAGATTCTGATAACAGAAGCCGACTTCCAAAAAATGAACCCAGCAGACATCTTCACAATTGTTATGAATCTGTCCAATAAATAAAAACAAGACGCCAGAGAAGTCTATGTTGCAGCCAGAAGATTTCTACATAGCCTCGTAAAAGAATTCTGCTTTACTGATGCAGAAATTTACAAAATCATTAAGAATCATCCAGATCAGCAGTTCACACACAAAGCTGATCTATTTATGCCAGATAACCGAAACAACTGGAAAAGAGGTGCCACCTTCGATCCAGTACTTGGACTGGTATACAAGAACCCTGCAGAAAAAGGATCCTTCCTTTTTCTTCGTGCTGATCAGATCAGAAGGGTTCCTAGTTCAATGCTGAAAGAATACATCAAGGCCGTGAAGAAATCAACCTCATCAGGTCCAGAAGCTAAGAAAGAAATACTTCTAAGAATGGAATGGCTACTGGAGATCAGAAAATTCTGGGGATATGCTGCAAAACAAGTTGTAATGGACAAACTCTGAAGATGCTGAATCAAACTCCTCGATTGGTCACCGAAGGGGGAATTGTTAGTGCTAAAAGTCAACTCGTTGACCAACTCGTCATTTGATGTGTTAGGATTGTAATATCAAACTCTTTACTTTGATGGAATGTTAGTGCTTTCATATGAATGTTTTAAGGAAGGAACAAATGGTTATATCTTGTGTCTGATATTTATAATACGCCTTATATTCTTAATTAATATCTCGGATAAGTTGTGTTTTGATAATCTTGTAATCATCCGAAATCCAGTCACGAATTTTGGAACTCCAAAGAATCTCAAGATCAGAAAGTACACTGCTCAGAAGAAAGAGCTCAGAAGACTATACTCCGAACTAACTCAGAAGATCAAGACAAACAAAACCATATTTCCAATATACTCTAATTCAGAACTGCCAGGACTCCGAAATCCACTCAAGATTTCGGACTATCAATATAAACAACTCAAAGGAAATATCATACTTAATCATTCAACAAAGAAGACTGAAGATCAGAAGAACATCTGGAAGATAAGGCAAAGGATAAGCACTTCAACGTATAGGATATGATTAGACTAGATCAGGCGTGGTCCTCTAGAAGCATGTCTGTTGTACTTAGAATACTATTATATTATAGACAAGCCACCCTAGTCTGATATGGTATTATTATATTAGTTTCACCTTTCTTATCTGACTGAAGAGAGACGTGTTGTCTCCTCTTTAGTCCTTAGGTCCTCCCTTATTCTATAAAAGGGAGACCATATCCATCTTCAGTCCTCATGAGTTTGAGAGATCTTATGTAACACTTTCACATTTATCAATACAATCTCTCATTCCATCAACTCTCGTGTTCTTATCTGTATTTCTCTTATCCTTACAATTCTAGCACTCTTATTTCTATGTCTTTACATTTCCAAGTTATATAACTGTTAAATCATATTGTTTATTGTTGAGCTATTACAGATATATTCTAAGTATTACCTCTTTATTATAATTCCGCATCCATCTCAAGTCTTCGGACTTGTCCACCTCCGAAACTTCCCAGTTTCGGATCTTTACTTTCTGCAATCTTACTTTCCGCACCTACTTAGAATATTTGGCGACAGCAACAGAGAATATGAACATCTCAAGTAGTCTGTCTTGAATGACATTGTTGGGGTGGTGTATGAATCTCAAAGGCTTGTCATCAGAGAAACATATCCAAACAACTCAACTGATGAAATGGGATAGATTTTTCAAAAGCATCTTCAAACTCAATCCAAATATTCACCTTATATTCTGATGCTCAATTCAAAAGTAAAAATGTTCTAAATATCAACGCAGTGAATACCACCATCATTTTGTATGAAAATTTTGAAGCATAAAAGAAACATCAAAATTCTTTGCAAAATGCGAAATTTCATTCAACTAGGGTGGTTAGAGTTATGCAATTCATGACTGATGTTAGATCACACAGACTTCGGAGTGAAAAACGGACTTCCAACACGATCCGAATGATTCTGAATACTAAAATGAAAAATCTTGATTTCACAATATTCATGGAATCTTTGGTTAAAAGTCAAAATGCATCATCAAAAGGTAAAAGAAGTTTTCAATAAAAGCAAATCTCTTCGGAGTATTCATAGCAATTTTCACAAAGTTACTTATCTGAAGTGCTCTATATACCCTTTGGAATGCCTTGTAATGCTTAATCACTATTGATTCTCCGAAGGGTACTCATAATTGTTACACTCTTCCTTGATGGTCCAAAGTCAATTAAATGCTCAATGATTTTCACATTTATGAGACCTACATAGACAAACATTACATGGTATAAATGTACGAGGGAATAATCGTCTGTGTCACATAAAATCTCGCAAAAATCATAACTAAAAAGATATGATGGTTGTATATTAAGCTTTTTCAAATTCATAATGACTGATATTTTGGCGATTCTGGTTTTGCAGGGTTAGTGGAACGTTGTAAGCTGATGTGGCATATTCTCACTAGACCATTCAAACATGCGCATTAAATAGGCTTGGGACCACAATCAATATAAATCCCGCTCACACCGTCTATTCAAATCTTTACGCGTACAAACGATCTACTTCCTTTCTGTAAATTTCTCTCAAGAACCCTAACTGTTCATTGTCTTCATCAACTCCCTCGATCAACCATCAATGGCGACTGAAGGATCTTCCAAAACACTGAAGCAATATCGATTCTCGTTCTGAAAAACCAATCAACGAACCTATACCTTCGTAAAGATATCAAACTTTATCCCCAACACATCGATGCCTTGGTCGAATGCCTCAAGTAGTCGATTCTCGGTCATACTCTAACATGTACACCTTCCATTCCTGCTACTCTTGTTCACAGATCACACTACACCTGCAATGCTCTGTTCGACACCGAGAATAATGTCAAATCGGTCCATTATGAAGTTGTTGATTTCAATGGCAGCATCAAAAGAGTTCAACTGACAGAAGCAAAATTCGCAAGTGCCCTGCAACTTCAAATTTTTGAATCAAAGGACATCGTTGTCCCGACTGTCGAGCAACTCGTTGATCTGTTCAACGAAATGAGCTACGAACCACCACTCACTGGTATCAGCACCTTCAAGAAGAAACATCTTCATGATCTATGGAGGTATTTCTTTAGTGTATTTTTGAGATGTCTGTCTTGGAGGACATCAGGACAAGATTCTGCAAGCCAAACTTTCTTGAGCCTTCTGTATGGCATTTACCATGATTTCAAGGTAGATTTCACATTGATATTGTAGGCTGATTTTTGCTCACACATCGATCATTCGGCAAAGGGGACTGAAATCCCCAATATCATGCTAGCTAAAGTCTACTTGGATGTGGATGAAGTTAACGTCTATCGCTCCAGATTAACCATGCCATACCCTGTTCGTCAAATTACTCAAGTCGTTCAAACCAAAGCCCCAGCAAAATCAAAAGGGAAAAAGAAAGTGACTGGTGGACTGAGCAGTCCGAAGACTGTGAGGAAAAGAAAAGCTTCTGATCAAACCCTTATTAAACATGCCCAACTAAAGCATACAAAGAAACAGGTGTTTATGGAAGAGTCTTCGAAGTCAAATAGAACTCCATGGACACGCCTAGGTCGTCGTGCGGTCAAAAATAAAGAAAAACCTAACACACACTAGCACAGTGGTAGTCAGGATCGATCCGCAGGAGCTTCGTGGTTAGACCAGATGACAGATTACCAACTAGTATTGTCACGCTACAGTCGGAGGACCTAGTTCCTAAGTTCTCAACTAATACCCAAAAGCAAGAACCAAACAAAGTCAAGCCAAGCATAAGCTAAACTCCCCTCAAAAAAACCTAGTTACTTTCTGAATTCAGAAATGCATCTCTGAATCAGAAGCAAACAAAGGCATCCAAAACATCCAAACCAAACAAGGCATAACCTAACCAATAACTAAGGTTCTGACTGAACAGTTACTAGTTAAATTCAAAGCCTCAAGCTAACCTAGTTGGCTACTGAAATCAGCAAAGGAAAGCAGTTCCAAACAAGGTCAAAATGACATTCAAACACAATCCAAACAATCAAACCCAAACACAAGCATAAAAACACCTAAAAACCAATATTACTTGTAACCAAATGCTTCTCATTAATCAAATCCGAATTCCAAACATCCAAACAGTAACCAAATGTTGCTAAAATAGAAACTAAAGCTCAATATCAGTGGGTGTCACTCCCAAAGACACTAGCTTATGCTTAATACTATCTAACTAATTCAAAATAATATCCAAAACATAAAAATACCAATTGAGAAGTTGCTGGAACGAAATCTTGGAGTCAAAGAGCTTCAAGGTCAATTTTACACCCGGTCTTTGCTCCGGTTTTAGGCTGGAAATGCCTCTATTTATAGTTGCAATTTTCCCGAAGTCGCGCCACGCAAATGAAGAATCCGCGTCGCGCGTACTAATCTTTTCCCATTTCTTCGACATTTGAATGTGTTACACCGCCTCAAGCCCGCGTTGCGTGTTTAAGAAACCCGTGGCGTGCGTACGTATTTCCTTGATTTTTCATTCTTTTCCAAACTTCTTCCTTTTGCACGCTTTTAGTCCCTGTTTTCATTCTTTTCTTCCAAACAAGTCCTGGCACGAAAAGTGAGAATACCAAGATATATCTGATATAATTTCATCAAGAATAGGGCTCAACAACGCCTAAAATACTTGATATCACTAGGCGTTGTCAAACACCCCACACTTGTGCCTTGCTTGTCCCCAAGCAAGAGAGTTTTGAACAAATTATAATAAAGACTCAAACAATTTTGACTGTGTTCAGCTTCAAAGCTTATTGCTCTATGAGTTAGAGTGGAACAGTTCGCGAAAACATAATTGAATTGTTATTTGGAATTCATGGCTTTCTAGAGAACCCTTGATTACAAACTTTCTGTACACAATGAAGTGTACTTACTTATTCAGATTCTAAAGGCCATTAAGGAATTGTCCATGACTTTCGATGTTGTCCGTGTAGCGAGCTTTCGGAAATACCATCCCAGACCAGACGATCTTAGGTGGTAAGGTACATAAGCCCGCACCCATTTTAGACCTACCGGCTCGAACAACAAAGGCCACAGATTGACATTTCCTTCCTAAATTCCAATCCTAAAACAGCTCAATCTTCTAAACTCATAAAACTCAACTTATTTGACTAACTAATAGCATGATCACAAATAAACAGTATTTCTTGAAAAGTACTAATGCTATCACAATCACAAACCATTCGTTTCAAAATTGCAATTTATTAAAAATTTTGAAAAAGTGGCTATAAATTTGAAAATTGATCATTTCTGCAAAAATTTCAAAAATTCTCTTTCGATCGTCCACACCCCACACTTAAAACCGTACAACATCCCCGTTGTACAAAAATTATTTTTAGAACAAGGAAGAAAGAGTTACCCCATTTTGGATGATAGATTGCTTGGTGCTCGGTATCACATGTATAATTGCGAACAAACGGATCCTTGATCTCGTGTTCCGGAGTTGTAGTGCTACAGTGAACACGCCGGTGGTCAAAGACAAGTGGAGGGGCACGGTGACCCCACACTTGTCTGAGACAACTCCTTCTCATTTGGTAGAACATGCATAAATCAACAAACAAATTACACAAACATAACATATAAAATAGAAAGCTACAACAAGCAATTGTATGTGTTGCGGGTGACTGCAGCACGTGATTAAAGGACACGCGTCGCGGTAATTACGTGAGTCGAAGTCAACGTCGAATGGGAAAAGACCGCGTCGCGTAATATATTGATGTCGCGGTGCGGTAATTTCAGCAGATTACTCTAACTTCAAAATCTCACAAAATCAATTCAACACAAGAAAAACTACTGATTTATTATTACTAATTACTGCCTTTAAGAGGCTTTATTTACCTAAGCAATTTCCTAAGAACAATTATGTACTAATCCCAAAAAAATGTAAATCCAACAATGTACTAAAAAACATCAAAAAGATTACATCCATTTCTTTAACTGTGGGCGGTATCATCATAGTCGCCCTCTTCCTCCTATGGATCTTCTTCCATAGGATCTTCATCTGCATCTCGGATCGTTGGTTGAGGTCTTGGTGGAGAACACTTATTCTTTGCCATAAGAGTGATCATGCAGTCAGCTAGCCAAAGAAGTTGTTGCTGTGTATTCTCTGTTCTTTTGTCAACTTCATGTGCTGTATATGCTTGGACCTGAAGCTCCCGCGTGTGTGTCTCCAGAGTTTCATTAAGTGCCTTCACCTCGTCCGTCAGAAAGCGGGATTCCATCGTAGCAGGGGATAGGCTGCGGGGTAAACCAGTAGCTGGCTTGGATCGTTTCCGGGAAGTGGTCGGCTCGGACCGGAGTGCCGAGAAAGGCATACGGTCAACGGACGGGATTCCATCATCCACATATATCACATCCCGCGATGTTGCCACCGGTGGGCAAAAGATGATTGGAGGGACAACCTCCAAACCGTCAGTAGTGTGCTCGGAGATCAGCCCATATGACTCTGCCAGTCTAGTGACGAAGTGGCCTCCCCCGAATGCAGTTATTGTCATCGGTGCATCCGTAATTTGCTTGAAATAATCCGCAACAAAGTAAGGAATGTTGCAAGTTTCCAACATCCGTGTTACGAACCACATCAGATGCAATTCCCGGGGCAGTACTTTTTCTTCATCTGCACACAGCCATAGCATGGTGGTGATCAGTCGGTGCAACATGCGGTGGGATGGCAAATGCATGTAGCACTCCCGGACCGTGTTCTCGTGGTATCGGGTGGAGGCTATAGTGGCCCAGTAATCGGCTGGGGAAAAGGAATCCCCCATGGTTCGGATGGCATGCCTGTGGAACATTTGGAATGCTGGTGAGTTCGATTCCTCCTCGGTGTACAGCCCGATGCGGTACCCGAATTCCCGCAAAGTACAACTGCGGTCGTGATTTCCCAGACGAAATCTCACAGTTTCCTCGGTATCCATGCCCCTCTGTTTGTGGTCAAAGTAATAGCTGCAAGGAACTGTAGGTATACTTCACGGTAGACCGGCTCATTCATATTTGTTGCATTCTCCAATGCCCGACAAGTATAAGTTAAGTCTCCTTCTTCATACCCTTCTTGTACTAACCAATCTTTCACGTGATCCAAGATGCCCGATTCTCTGATCAAGTCCCAATTGACCCTGCGGCACGGCAGTGCGTGTTTGTTTTTGCACAGGCCCCGGCGGTTAAAGAAACTAGCTGCGCGGACCCAGTCGATCTGTGTGGTCACTGAGTTCCAATCAATGGTTTCAGAACTGCCTGTAGAAGACATCTTGCCTGCAAAAATCACAAAAAAATTGACAATTACTGCACTGTCCAGACGTTCGTCGTGTTGCGCACATAACGACCCGCGACGCGTAAGATGAATATTCATAACCCGCGTCGTGGACTGTTCATGCCGCGGCGCGGCGAGCGATTTCAGTCAAGAAAAGTCGATGATTCTGTCAAATTAAGTCCAATTTCTCTAATCTAACACTTGGGTTTTATGTATCATAGTACTATAATCCTAATTTGGCGATCAATTTCATCAATTAAATACAGCATTACGAATTACAGTACCATCTAGCAAGTTTCAAGACTTATAAAACTAGGAGAGGAAAAGAAAAGACTTACTTGAATTTCAGTGAATGAAAGAGGAATGCAGATGTAGTGATTGATTGAAGGCTTGAAGCACGGTGAAACAATCACAATTTTACGCAAGTTGATTATATGCAGTGTGGGAATTCGGATAACTTTCAAAAAAAAAAAAAAAACTCTGTTTTGGTGATTATCTTTAATTTCAAATTAAGATAAGGTCGCGGCGCGGGAAGCTTTTATCCGCGTCGCGTATAAAATCTGATTTTAAATGTAATCGCGAAAAATCAATACGCGCGGCGCGGATCCAAAAATCCCGCGTTGCGATATTGTAAAATTACCAAAATGACCCCACACTTGCCTTTTTCTCATCGTGATCAAATGGATGCAATGAATTATTATAAAAATATGCAAATATACAAATGACGGTCGGGTTGCCTCCCGACAAGCGCTAAGTTTAACGTCTTCAGCCGGACGTTCACTTACCTGCTTACGTAGCATATGTTGGAATATCTGCTACGAATTCGACTGTCTCAACTTCTAATTTCTGGAATGTGCCCGTAACAATATATGGTTTGAGTCTATGGCCATTGACTTTAAATGGTTGCCCACCTTTGAAAACTAGAATTTCTACTGCGCCATAGTCTGTGACGCTGATCACTTCATAGGGACCATTCCACTTACTCCTCAGTTTTCCGGGGAACATCTTCAGTCTTGAATTATACAGCCACATTTTTTGTCCTACTTCAAAGACCTTCAATCGCAGCTTTGCATTGTGATATCGCTTCATCTTTGATTTATAGGTGGCTGTGTTCTCGTATGCCTCATCTCGTAACTCTTCTAATTCAGACAACTGAAGTTTCATTTCTTTTCCAGCATCAGTATAATCCATGTTGACTTTCTTAACGGCCCATACGGCACGATTGGCGATCTCCACTGGCAGATGACATCCTTTTCCATAAACCAACCGATATGGAGTAGTCCCAATCGGTGTGTTGTACGCAGTTCGGTATGCCCATAATGCGTCATCTAGCCTTAGCGACCAATCCTTTCTATCCGTTTTGACAGTCTTTTGAAGAATTTCTTTAATTTGCCTATTGGACACCTCCACCTGGCCACTTGTCTGTGGATGATAAGGTGTTGCAATGCGATGATTCACCCCATAATGTTTTAGTAGCCTTCCAAATTTGAAATTCTTGAAATGAGATCCTCCGTCGCTAATGATTACTCTTGGGACTCCATGTCTGGTGAAGATATTTTTCTTCACAAATTTACAAACCACGTGATGATCATTTGTACGAGTTGCTTCGGCCTCGATCCATTTAGAGACATAATCTACTGCCACCAAAATGTAAACATACCCATGTGATGTAGGGATTGGACCCATGAAATCGATTCCCAAGACATCAAAAATGTCTACTACCAAAATCGGATTCAAAGGCATTTGATCCCTTTTTGATATGTTCCCTAATTGCTGGCAATTGATGCATTCCTTAGCAGTCTTGTGCGCATCTCGAGAACCTTATACCCGGTCTTCTTTCCACTGAAATGTCCTCCACATGCTGACGCATGACAGTAATCCAGTACCTCACAAATTTCATTATCCGGCACACATCAGCAAATTATATGGTCCTCTCCTACCTTAAAAAGGTCTGGGTCGTCCCAAATGAATCTCTTTGCATACGTGCGAAATTGCTTCTGCCTTTGTTTTGTCCAATGTGTTGGTATTGCTCATGTGGCCAGAAAATTTACGTAATTTGCATACCAAGGAGCTCCATTAACCTCTAACAACTGCTCGTCGGGGAATGAGTCTTGAATTCCTGCTTCCAATCCTTCATCTGGTAATCGAGAAAGATGATCTGCCACAACATTCTCTGCTCCTTTCTTATCTTTGATGTCCACATCGAATTCTTGCAGCAGAAGTATCCATCTAATTAGTCTAGGCTTAGACTCCTTCTTTGTAAGTAGATGCCGAACAGCACTGTGGTCAGTGTAAACCACCACCTTGGATCCCCAGATGTAAGATCGAAATTTATCTAAAGGAAATACCACGGCAAGTAATTCTTTTTCAGTAGTTGTATAATTCAATTGAGCTTCAGAAAAAGTTTTACTAGCATAGCAAATAACAACAGGTTTCCTATCGACTTTTTGCCCTAATACTGTACCAGCAGCATAGTCACTAGCGTCACACATTATCTCAAAAGGTTGCGTCAAGTCGGGTGGCTTCAGAATAGGGGCCTCGACCAATTTATTCTTGAGAATATTGAATGCTTTTACACATTCTTCATCAAAAGTAAATGGTACATCTTTCAAAAGGAGACCACAGAGGGGTTTAGAAATAGCACAAAAGTCTTTAATAAACCTATCATAAAAACCCGCATGCCCCAATAATGATCTGACCCCTTTCACTGATGTTGGAGGTGGCAATGTGGATATAACCTTGACTTTAGCACGATCGACTTCGAATCCACTCTCAGAGACAACGTGACCTAACACTATCCCTTCTCTGACCATGAAATAGCTTTTCTCCTAGGAGAGCACCAGATTTGATTCTACACATCTCTTCAGCACTTTTTCCAATTGAACCAAGCAAGTTTTGAATGTCGGTCCGAAAATTGAGAAATCATCTATGAAGTTTTCTAATGCATCATCAATCATGTCAGAAAAGATTGCCATCATACATCGTAGAAACGTCGCAGGCGCGTTACACAATCCAAATGGCATTCTACGAAATGCAAAAGTACCATAAGGACAAGTGAATGTTGTATTTGCCTGATCTTCTGGATGGATTGCAATCTGATTATACCCAGAATATCCATCCAAAAAACAATAGTACTTTTGTCCTGCCAACTTCTCCACGATTTGATCGATGAATGGTAACGGAAAATGGTCTTTAGATGTAGCGGCATTAAGTTTTCGATAGTCAATACAGACTCGCCATCCGGTTACAGGTCTTGTAGATATCTTGTCACCATCCTTTGTATCCACGACAGTGATCCCAGACTTTTTCGGCACAGTTTGCATCGGACTAACCCATTCGCTGTCAGAGATTGGGTAGATGATTCCTGCGTCCAACCATTTGAGAACTTCCTTTTTGACAACTTCCTTTAGGTTGGGATTCAATCTCCTCTGCGTGTCCCTGGCAGGTTTAGCACATTCCTCTGTGATAATGCGATGCATACATGTGGTCGGACTGATCCCTTTCAAGTTCGCGATTGTCCAACCAATAGCCTCCTTGTGTTTGGACAATACTTTAAGCAATTCTATCTCTTGTTTCTCTGTCAGATTGGCTGCCACAATCACTAGTAAAGTACCATTCTCCCCTAAAAAGGCATACTTTAGATGTTCTGGTAAAGGTTTTAAATCTAGCTTGGGTGGTTCTTGTAAGGAGGGCTTTAATGTCTTTGGGATCTCTGTTGGTAAGTTCTCTATATACGTGCATTCTTCAGACTTGAATCCCTTTTCTTCTTCTTTTTCTTTTTGCGTCTCTTTACTTTCAATACTTCCTTCTTCCTGAGTCTCCCTCTCATGTGATTGAAGTACCTCTGGAGTGTACTGCCGCACTAGCTCATCTATGATGTCCACCTGATAACACCCCTCTTCTTCCATGCTATTTCCCTTAAGATCAGCATTGAAAATGTTGATCTTGGCCTGTTGGTGCCCAAAAGATATTTCCATTTCTCCGGTGCGACAAGCAATATTTGCTTTGGCCGTGGCCAAAAACGGCTGCCCTAAAATGATCGAGGGTTGTTCTCCATTAGTTGCTTGACGAGTATCCAAAACGAGAAAATCTGCTGGGTAATAAAATTCTCCCACCTTGATGATGACATCGACTAACATACCCCTGGGAACCTTGGTGGACTTTTCAGCCAACTGCAGAATCACATCAGTAGATCTCATGGTACCAAACTCATGCTTGTCAAATAACTGTCCAGGCAATATGTTCACACTTGCACCTAAATCTAACAAATCTCTTTTAATGTGCACATTGCCTAAATCTACTGAGATGAGAGGAACTCCCGGATCCTTCATCTTTGGAGGAAGCGCATCCGTTGGGATAGAACTTACATTCTCAGGTAAGCTAATCATCCTAGGCAAATGGGACAGAATATGCTTTTTATGTATGCACATGTCCTTTAGAAACTTAGCATATGCGGGAAAGGAACTGTCCCACTTGGTTCTCCTTTTTCCCACATATCTTCATCCTGTGGTCCCTTCTTTCCATATGGTCCCTTCTTCGGTTTTTCCAAAGCCGTAGGGAAAGGAACTGTCCCACTTGGTTCTCCTTTTTCTCAGGTACTCGTCTGCTTCTTCTTCTTTACCTGCTCCTCCTTATCCTTTTTCTCTTCCTTCTCTAATTCTTCTTTTTCATCAAAAATTATTTCTATATCAATATCATCATCTGCAGGCAGAGCTGTGACCTTGTTGTCTACTTTCTTCCCGCTCCTAAGTGTGATTAACTCATTAACTTGCATTCTTGATGATTGCACCTGTTCCTGCACTCTATTCTTTTCCATATTGACAATCAATTCTCCTAATTTCAGAATTGCTTCTGAATTAGACTTCTCCACCTCCTGGAGCTTGACTAACATTCCAAAGATTTCCTGCAAACCAATATTCATTCATCCTGCTGGAGATGGAGGTTGCGCCTGCTGCTGCCTCATTGGTGTTTGCCTCGATTCTCGTTGCTAATTACATCGGAATGGTCTTGGTGCGTTATGAAATCGACCATATCTGTGCACTTGACTAATTTCTTCATGAGTCATCGAGTACTCATTATAATTGTGTCCTATTTCTCCACATGTATTGCATATATTCTGCCCATGCAACACATATGCCCCCTTTTCTTGTTGAAACCTCTCGAGCATCTGATTGAACCTCTTTGTAACAGCAGTCAGATCTTTCTGAATTTCAGCTTTCCATTTGTTCTCTGCTTCAATGTTAGCTACATATATCGTCTTATCTTTCATAGATCCACTAAATTTTGATCCTAAGCTCAACTGCTCCAAGAATCTCCAGGCATCTTCTGGCTCTTGCCACATAAATGTCCCACTTGATGAGGCATTTATCATAGCCTGGTGTGTCTCACTAACTCCCTCGAAGAATAATTTAACTAACTGCCAGTTAGGAACTTCATGATGCGGGAAGGATCGCAACAACTCTTTTAACCTATCAAACGCTTCATGGAAAGCCTCCCCTGACCTTTGCTGAAAATCTTGGATTTCTCGTCTAACCTCTGTGGTTTTACTGACCGGATAAAATTCTTGTAGAAACTTGGCCTTGAGTTGTTCCCAACTAGTAATACTATTAGGTGGCAAAGATGTAAACCAATATTTGGCCTTATCCTTAAGAGTGAATGGAAATAATCTAAGCCTAAAAATATCTCTATCAGTATTCCTAGGAGTATTGGCATTCACGATAGCTATAAACTCATACAAATGATTGTATGGGTCATCAGTCTTATACCCTCTGAACTGAGTCAATATTCCTAACAACTGAGGTCTTATTTCTAATTGAGATTCAATATTGTCAGGAATATAAATTGGCGACGAATCATCATATTCCCGTGGCTGGAAATGTGACGCAACCGATTGCCTTCTCGGTTGTGCGAAATGTAAAGGTTGAGCAGGATTACTGTAAAGATGATCGTTATATCCCTGCTGACCTGATGGTTGTTGATACTGTTGTGTCCTTCTGGGAGGTCCCCGACCTCGGTTCCACGGTTGCTGTGGTGCTGGTGGCACCCATCTCTCGTCTTCCTCATCATATCTCTCCTCTGTCTCTGGATACTGGTAATGTGGCTGAGGAGGTTGTTGGTATTTTATAGGTTGTGTAGGTTAAAATGTGGGTTGAGGTTTAAAAAGAACTGGTTGTGGTTGAGTAAATGGTTGAGAGGTTGGTGTCTGCTGTCTAGAAACTGGGGTGCCATCACGGGTCGGCTCTCCCCAAGACATTGTAGAGGTAAATGGATTGGTGGATTGTGGTTGTGAAACGGGTGTAAATGGTGGCACAGATGGCGGGGTGCATGATGGTATGGGTGCAGGGGCTGAAACTGCACCACCAGAAGTACTCGTGCTCCCGAACTGAAACTCTGACAGTGGGGGAATAGAAAACATCCCTGTTGCCTCACCTGATGGTTCCTGGGCAACACTTACTGGACTACTACTAACTTGACTAAAACTCATGATATTCAAACGCCTACGTGCACGGATTTTGCGCGCAGTACGCTCAATCTCAGGATCAAAATGCAATGGGTATAATTGCTCACCCCTGCGGGTACGCATACACTAGTGAAAAACGCCCACAAAACAAAAAAGACAAAAAAAGACAAAAAAAAGACTAACCAAATGAAATTCCAGAAAATCATGAAACAAGTTCCTACTAATCACCTAATCTAAGCTCACAGCTCCCCGGCAACGGCGCCAAAATTTGACATGCCTAGGTCGTCGTGCGGTCAAAAATAAAGAGAAACCTAACACACACTAGCACAGTGGTAGTCAGGGTCGATCCGCAGGAGCTTCGTGGTTAGACCAGATGACAGATTACCAACTAGTAGTGTCACGCTACAGTCGGAGGACCTAGTTCTTAAGTTCTCAACTAATACCCAAAAGCAAGAACCAAACAAAGTCAAGCCAAGCATAAGCTAAACTCCCCTCAAACAAACCTAGTTACTTTCTGAAATAAGAAATGCATCTCTGAATCAGAAGCAAACAAAGGCATCCAAAACATCCAAACCAAACAAGGCATAACCTAACCAATAACTAAGGTTCTGACTGAACAGTTACTAGTTAAATTCAAAGCCTCAAACTAACCTAGTTGGCTACTGAAATCAGCAAAGGAAAGCAGTTCCAAACAAGGTCAAAATGACATTCAAACACAATCCAAACAATCAAAACCAAACACAAGCATAAAAACACCTAAAAACCAATATTACTTGTAACCAAATGCTTCTCATTAATCAAATCCGAATTCCAAACATCCAAACAGTAACCAAATGTTGCTAACACAGAAACTAAAGCTCAATATCAGTGGGTGTCACTCCCAAAGAAACTAGCTAATACTTAATACTATCTAACTAATTGAAAATAAAATCCAAAACATAAAAATACCAATTGAGAAGCTGCTGGAACGAAATCTTAGAGTCAAAGAGCTTCAAGGTCGATTTTACACCCGGTCTTTGCTCCGGTTTTCGGCTAGAAATGCCTCTATTTATAGTTGCAATTTTCCCGAAGCCGCACCGCACAAATGAAGAATCCGCGTCGCGCGTACTAATCTTTTCCCGTTTCTTCGGCATTTGAATGTGTTACACCGCCTCAAGCCCACGGCGCGCGTACATATTTCCTTGATTTTTCATTCTTTTTCAAACTTCTTCCTTTTGCACGCTTTTAGTCCCTGTTTTCATTCTTTTCTTCCAAACAAGTCCTGGCACGAAAAGTGAGAATACCAAGATATATCTGATATAATTTCATCAAGAATAGGGCTCAACAACGCCTAAAATACTTGATATCACTAGGCGTTGTCATCCATCAGCAACCATTCAAGAAGAAGAGGAAGAAGAACACCAATCCTCACCTATCCAAGATACAAGACCACCTTCTCCACCACCAACTACAGCTCCACAAACCTCCACCATCACCACTGAACCAATAACCACAACACTTCCTCTCACCTCCACAATACATACCACCACTTCGGAAACTCCTCCCATTTCCACCTCTACAGAAACACCACCTATCTCAACTTCTCAGACAACCGAACCTATAATCACTGCCATAGAAACTCCCATTTCCTCAACCCATGAAACACCCATTCCATCTACCATTGAAACCTCTACAACCAAACCCACCATCATCTCATCTGACCCCATGCTTAATATTCCTTCCTTTGGGCTAGATATGTCACTTCTTGACTTTCCTTTCCAAGAAGGATTTGGTCTCGAATCAGCCTTTACATCAAAACCTCCAACGTCAGAGGAAACCTTCGCTGCTTACCACATGGCTCCAATCACCATTGATCAAAACGAAGATGAAAATCTGGATGATAATGATTTTGTTTTCATCAAACAATACCGAACACTCAACCAAAAGCTCGTTACCCTTCTTCAAATACACACATGATACGATCCCTTGAAGAAACCTGAGCGTAGAATTGGTGAGGAATTGACTGAAGCTCATAAGTCCTTGACATAAAAAGTTGATGTAATTGTCAAGGATTCAGAGAAAAGGATATTGGATCAGCAGGTTAGGATCCAGAGTGTCCTTGAGGGAAAGTTGAATACTGCTGTTGAGCAAGTAGAAGAAAGACATAGGCTCCTAAAGGAGCAGACAGATAAGAAAATTGCTGATTTGGTTGGAAAAATTGAGTCTTCCAACTCTGAGCTGTCCAAGGCCTTAACTGACCTTCGGACTGAGACCAAAGCTTTTCACACTAAATATCAAACTAAGTTGGGAAAATAGCTCGAGGAGGCACAGAAGAAAATCGAAGAACTGACTCTGCACAGTCTGTGTCTGCAGTGCTCAGTTTTGCTGAATTGAAGAAAACAATGTTAAGATAAATTTATTTGGTTTAATCTTTGCATTTTAGAGGGTCAAACATAGAAAATATCAATTTTAAGGGTTGTTTTGGGTTTTTCGGTTGGGGACCGAAATACGTATGGGTTTTTCGGTCTGGCAGCTTGGTTTTCGGCCCATGGGCTTGGTTTCTCGGTTAGGTGGCGTGAAGTATATATAGGTGTCTTGTGCTCTCCTTACTAGGTTGGTTGTTTTGGATCATTGTTCTAGGATAGCGAAATTTTGTCAAAAGTTCAAGCAACCATTGTTCTTATGTACTAGTCGATTACTTAATAGAATCGAGTGCATGGAAGGATTACTTTTGTGTTCTTATTAATTTGATTGATACCGTGTGAAGATCTAGGATTGTTTTATTGGACCTACAATTGGTATCAGAGCTTGAAAACATTGTGTTTTTGATTGTTTTGGTATCAATCATATCTTTCCTTTGCTTGGATCTTGGAGTTTTGAAGGTTTTTGGACTATTTTGAACTGTTTGATCAATTTTTTGGTGTTTTTGTGCTTGGTGTTCTTCGTGTTCTTGGAAATCCTCAAGCAAAAAGTTATCAAAGTCGCTATTTTGATCCAAAAACATCATTTTAGCACTTGTTTCAGCGAAATCTAGATCTGAGTGGGTTGTTCGGTCACGCTCCTCGGTTGTTCGGTGGCGGGGCTGAGTTATTAGGGTTTTAGAAGTTGTTTGGTTAGGATTGAAGGTTGTTCGATCCATTACAAGGTTTTTCGGTGAGCCAATTTAAGTGTTTTTCGGTGCATCTTATGGTTGACACGGCTAGGTCGTCGTGCGGTAAAAAATAGTAAAATACCTCACTCTCACTAATATAGTGGTAGTCAGGGTCGATCCACAGGAGTTACGTAGTCAAGGTAGGCAACAGATTACCAATTGTAGTGTAACTCTACATCCAGAGGATCTAGTTTCTAACTTTTACCGAAAACAGTCCAAAATCATAAAATCCAACAAAACCCAATTCAAACTCAAACTAAAATCAAAACCAAAACTTAATCTAATAACTTACTGAAATCTGAGATGCAATTCAGAAACAGAAGCAATAGAGATCAAGCCAAAACAATCAACATCCAAACTCATTCCAAAACCGAAGCATAAAATAAAGGTAAAAAGAGCAATTAAACATAACCGAATGATTACTTTATAAAAACTCAGATCCAAACTTATTCAAAACAGTAAACATAAAATTTCAGAAACTTAAAACCTAATGCTAATGGTTGTCACACCCAATAACACTAGCCAAGCTACTAAAAACTACTAAACTACTTGAAAATTAAATGAGAAAACAATAAATACCACGTATGGCGACTAAAAACTGAAACTCTGAGTCAAAGAAGCCTTGGGTGTCGTTCCTATGCCAAGTCTTTGCTGCTGATTTCGGCCTAGATCCCTCTATTTATAGTTTTAGAAAATAATAGGCCGCGTCGTGCACACTTAGAATCCGGGGCGCGTGTACGAGTTTACCCCCGTTTTTTCGACATTTGAATTCTTCTCACCGCCTCAATCATGACTCAGCGCGTCGCGCCCTTGTACATAACCACGGCGCGCGTGCTTATTCGACTCTTTTTGGCTTTATCTCCAAACTTCTTCCATTTTGTACGCATTTAGCCCCTGTTTACATCTTTTCTTTCCAAACAAGCACTGACATAAAAAGTGAGAATACCACAGCATATATGATATAAATTCACCAAGAATAGGGCTCATCAACGACTAAAATACATGATATTACTAGGCGTTGTCAAACACCCCACACTTGTGCCTTGCTTGTCCCCAAGCAATAAAGTTTTTAACAAATTTTAACTAAGACTCAAACAATTTTTGAATGCGTTTAATTTCAAAGCTTATTGCCTCAGGAGTTAGAGTGAAATAGTTTGTGAAAACATAATCGGAATGTTCTTTGGAATTCATGACTTTCTAAAGAACCCTTAATTACAAATTTTTCTGTCCACGATGAAGTGTACGTACTCATTCAGATTCTAAAGGCCATTAAAGAACTGTCCATGACTTTCGATGTTGTCCGTGTAACGAGCTTTCAGAAATACCATCCCAGACAAGACGATCTTAGGTGGCAAGGTGCATAAGCCCCACCCATTTTAGACTTGCCGGCTCGAACAACAAAGGTCACAGATTAACAATTCCTTTGTAAATTCCAAACTTAAAATACTCCACTAACTCTTAAAACTCAACTTATTTGACTAAACCAATAGCATGATAACAACTAAATAGTATCTCTTGAAAAATACCAATGTTATAAACATTCACAAATCATTCGTTTCAAAATTACAATCTATTAAAATTTTTGAAAAATTGCTAAAATTTTTGAAAACTAGTCATTTCCCGAAAAAATTTCAAAAAATACTCTTTCGACCGTCCACACCCTACACTTAAAATCGTACAACGCCCTCGTTCTATAAAAATAATTTCAAAACAAGGGAGAAAGAGTTACCCCTTAGACGGTAGACTGCTTGATGGTACTTGGTTGTCACAGGTACAACACCACGAACAATTCCTCGACTTAGAATTCAGGAGGTGTAGCGGAACAGTGAAACACGCCAGTGATCATGGCAAGTGGAGGGGGCACGGTGACCCCACACTTGCCTCAAACAACTCCTCCATTGGGTAGTACATACATCACTCACAAAAGAATTAAATGCATATATAAAAACATATAAAATATAAACTAGAAGACAAAAATAAAGTAGTGTAATAGGTACAGTACATATACCCTAAAAGAAAACAGAAAAATACATCAATCGCCGCTGGGTGGTCTGGAAGGACCTGCCTCCTGATCATGAGCTCGGGCCAGGAATGGTCAGGGGCGCTGTCCCTGGTGAGAGGCTATTTGCAAAAGTACCTCCCCTATCCACTCCAACTGATCCTCGATCCTAGCTACCCGATCCTCCAATCGGCGGATAGCCGGTGTCTCCTCCCGCTGTTGCTGTTGCTGTTGCTGTTGCTGTTGCTGTTGCTGTTGCTGTTGTTGTGGCTGTGGTGGTGGAACTGGTGGTGCAACCCTCACATGGGCTGGTCGCAGTGCCCTCGGCGCCTCCGTCATAACCCTCACAAATCGCCCCGCCTGTGGGTGGTGGATCAGATACATGTTCTCCAAAGCTCGCGCCGATGTGTGAACAGGAGGTATCGTCGTCAGCTAATCCATGGTCGCAGCAATGATCAACCTGTAAGATCGGGCCAGGCGGGTGATGTAGTGCCCACCGGTCAAAGGACTACTGGCAGATACACCCACTGCCCGGGTGGATAAGGAGATCGCCAGAGCATACGATAAGTGGAGGAATCTGGTGGCATCAAGAAGCACCCACATATATGTCATGTCCTCACCGGACACCTTCTCACCCCCTCCTTCTGCATAATAGAGGTAGTGATGATGCGGTGCATGAGCCGGTGAAACGGGTTCTGGAGCTGGCTCTCCCTAGCCGACCCCGCCTCGAAGAAGACATTGGACAACATGGCCCAAATGACTGCATTGGCATCCCGTGCGGGCTGCCCCTGAACACACGCCCTCAGAAAAGGCGTAAAATGGTGACTCTAGAGCTCCTCCTCCGTATATATACTCGTGCGTCTCCCAAACTCCCAGAGACTGCACTCCCTGCGGACTCCCCCTAGTCGAAATCTGACCAGCCTGGATCGGGCCTCCGGCGAGGCTGGCGCGTAGTGGACCATGGAGAGAAACTCCAAAAGAAGCTCCGTGTAGACGACATCGTCCTGGTTGGCCACAGGCCTGTCCTAACCATGCATGTAAAGGTAGACTCCCCATGGGACCAAGTGCGGTGAAGAAAGGGCTCGATCTCGGCTTAGAGCCCGGCCTGCCTGAGAATATCTCGATCCAGAATCATCGCCTCAAGAACCCGACGACCGATCAGTGCGTCCCTCCGCTGTATGTACTCAGCCGAACTCTCCAGATCGTCAAGAAACTGGAGAAAAGGATGGTTGCGCCTAAAAGACATCTGCATAAACCAACAACACAAAACACAAATTTTTGCAAAATAAGTCCTTGTCTTCCCCACCGAACCGCGACGTGGCCCAAGAACCAGGGCGCGACGCGGGGAGTGGCTGTTTCGAATTCCAACCCCAAAATCACTGATTTTCAGGTGTTAACTCAATCCAAACCCACTACAAGGTAGCCTAAGCACCGACTAGCCCCTCTAGGGTGATCATTTGGCAAACAAAACACCATACGAGCTAACATTGCCGATTTCTAAGTTTTTTAGTTTTTGGACAAATTACTCAATTTGACGGCCTAATCGCTTGTTCTACCACGTAAAAACACGTTAGAATGACATACCTCAATCGTAGGAATAGAATAGATGAGAAAAATGCCAGAATAATGTCGGTTGATCGGAGCTCTGACGTGTGTCGTGGGTTTGTGTGTGTGTAATAGTGAAAAGCGACGTAGCTTATAAAGAGGAATCTGACCGATCGTTTCCTGCGGCGCGGATATGAGCAAACCGCGGCGCGCGTATTCCCAAATCAACCCCTGCGCATCAGGTTGATCTGTGATCCTGCGGCGCGCAAAACACCATATCGCGACGCGGCCTTCATTTTTTCAAATTCCTTTTTATGACCCCACACTTTCCACGAACCAATAACACCTGCAACGATGATGCTAATATTTTCCTAATTACTCCTAAGAAATACAGTAACTAACCTACAAGGATGGGTTGCCTCCCAAAAGAGCTAAGTTTAACGTCTTCATCCAGACGGACTACTCCTTATTATTCCCATTCTTCCTGGGGCATCATCTTCTTTGTTTCTGGCGCAATATTGTGGACTATCGTTGCGAGCAATGATGTCAACTGTGTCATCATATCGCTAACCTGACTGATCTACTGCTACTGTGCATCCAGGAGTTGGAACACCTTAGCCTCCCTGCACCGTGCATCCTTTTCGTATTGTTGGTGCTTTAACTCCATTTATTCCATGATATCAAGCAGCTACACTTTGTCAATGGTTGACAAAGGATGTTGTTTCGCCTCCCATAAAATCTCTTCCTTTGCACCTTCACCTAATCTTGTCCATTGTTTCCCTCTGTCTTTAGTTCCTGGTGCCATAAGAGGATTGTTACTTGGGTACCTATCATTGTGCCCCGATGGCACTGATATTGGACATCCGAACATATTTAGCCTACGCTTCCTTGTCCTAAAGGAGATATCCAAGTATCCTGTCTTGCAGTCCATGACAGCCCCGACTATGGCTAAAAATGGACATCCGAGAATTAATGCTGGCACATCCTCTAAGTTTCGTATTCCATTACTAAAAAGTCGACGGGATAGAAAAAGTCACCAACCTTAACTATCACATTGGTCAATTTGCCTCGGGAAACCTTGGTTGACTGGTCAGCCAGCTGTAACACTGTTTTAGCAGGCTCTAGTTCCTCATTTTTATAATTGTCGTACAAGTAGCCCGGTAGTACATTAACACTTGCCCCCAAATCCAGCAAGGTGTTTCTGATGACCACATCCCCTACCGTGACAGTAATCAACAGTGAACCGGGGTCCCTCTCCTTCTTGGGCAATGTACCCAACAATGCCTCACTTGCTTTCACAGTTAACCACACCGTCTTCGGTGTAGGTGCCTTATCTTCCTTGTTATTTTTGCATATCTCTTGAAGGATTCTAGTATCCTCAGGAGCATCTTTTAATTCGTCCCACAAAGGTTGATTGATTGAGGGCCCAGCTGACTTAGTTGGCACCTCCTGCTCTTTCTTCTCCTTCTTATCCTTTTTCCTCTGTTTAATTCCAGCCACCATTGGATGATCCTCCTTCCGGACATCCTTGTCCTCCTTTAGTTGAGGTTCCTTCTCAACCTCAATTTCTCCCTCTTCTTTATCCTCCTTTTCTACTTCGATCTCAACTTTAATTTTTTTCGCATTCTTGCTTTCACTTTCAACTTTAACTTCCTTATCTTTGCTCTGACCTTCAACTTCACTTTCATAACCTAGCAAATCTTCTACGTTCACCTTCCTCCACTCAGCCTCAACGACATTGACATCTTCCTTTACCACCCGCTGAGCATGGGTCGGGTTGATTTTTGTACTGGGTAGCTTGCCATTGTCTCTCTTTCTTTGATCCTCAGCCATCTGAGCGATCTATGTTGGCGATGGCCTTGGCATTAGCCTGAGACTGCTGTTGCGTGGTGTTGAACATCTCGTACATCTTTATAGTCAAGTCTTCTTGAGTTCCTTGGGCATTATTGTTGTTGTTATTGTTTAGCCCCCTGTTGTTGTTGTTACTGCCCCCACTTGCATTGCCATTGTTGTTTGCTGGTTGATACTGTCTGGGCTGATTAGACGACTGGCCCTGATAATTGTTCTACCTTTGGTTGTTGAAGTTCTGTGGACCCTGGTTGTATGGTCTATAAGGTCGTCCATTGTATTGACCTTGACCCTGACCATAAACCTGATTTGCCTCCTAGGTTCTCTGCCCTCCTTGGCCTCCTTGTTGCTGATTTTGAGGTTCGTTCTGTAGAGACAACATTAGTCTATCAAACTTTTTGTTTAGGTCACTTATTTCCTTTTTGACATCCTTTCTCCAATCTGCATCAGCTCCTACTGCTGCAGCTGTGCCTACCATCTTTCTAGTAGAGAAATTTGCCTTAGATCCGTTGCTCAACTCCTCCAAAAACTACCAAGCCTCATCAGGATCTTGCATCGTGATAGTGCCACTGGACGATGCGTTGATCATCGCCTGATTCGTCTCACTTGCTCCTTCAAAGAAAAGTCTAACCAAGTGCCACATCGGAATATTGTGATGAGGGCACGACCTCATCAACCTTCAGACGATCGCAAGCTTCGTGAAATGCTTCTCCAGGCTACTGCTGAAAATCCTGGATGGCTCTTCTAATCTCTGTCGTCCTACTCACTAGATAGAACTCTTGCAAGAATTTAGCTTTAAGCTGATCCCATGTAGTGATACTATTGGACTGAAGAGACGTGAACCAATACTTGACCTTGTCTTTCAAAGTAAACGGGAACAACCTTAACCTAAAAATATTCTTATTCGTGTTCCTAGGGGTGTTGGCATTTGCTATTGCTATGAGCTCATACAAATGATTGTTTGGATCATCCTATTTATATCTCCTAAATTCAGGTAATATTCCTAAAAGCTGGGGTCTAATTTCTACCTGAGCATCTACATTTTCTGGTATATAAATGGGCAATGAATCATCGTACTCCTGGGGTTGGAATTGCGATGCAACCGACTGTCCTCTCGGTTGTGCAAAGTACAAATGTTGAACCAAATTACCGTTATAGTGATGATCATTGTTATAACCTTGCTGACCTTGTGGTTGTTGTTGTTGTGGTGCTCTTTGTAGATGTCCCCGACCTTGGTTCCATGGTTGTTGTGGTGCTTGTGGAACCCATCCTTCTTCCTCGTCCTCGTATCTCTACTTAACCTCCTGGTACTGGTATTGCTGCTGTAGAGGTTGCAGTTGATATTGTTGTTGTGGTATTGTTTAAAAAGTGGTTTGTGGTTTATAAAGCAATAGTGGTTGTAATGGTTGTGATTGTGGTTGAGAAATGGTAGTGTGCTGCCTAGGCAGTGCGGTGCCATCACGGCTCGGCGCTCCCCAATACATAGCAGATGTAAAAGGGTTTGTAGATTGTGGTTGCAATGGTGGAACAGAAGGCGAAGTGCATGATGGTATTGATGCGGGGGCTGAAACCGCACCACCAGTAGCACTCGTACTCCCAAACTGAAATTCTGAAACTGGGGGAATAAATGGCATCCCTGTTACCTCACTCGTAGGTTCCTGTGCAAGATCCTCTACACTACTACTAACATTACTAAAACTCATTGTATCCAAACGCCTACGTGCACGGTTCTTGCGCACTGTTCGTTCGATCTCCGAGTCAAAACGCAAAGGGGATAACTGCTCACCCCGATGGGTACGCATGCACTAGTGCAACACGCTGACACGCGCAGAGGTTGTCTTGCGGTCAAAAATAAGAGAAAACCTAACACACACTAGTATAACGGTAGTCAGGGTCGATCCACGGGAGCTTGGTGGTTAGACTAGATGAGAGATTACCAACTAGTCGTGTCACAGCTACAGTCGGAGAATCTAGTTTCTACCTTCCTAATCACTAGCAAATAAGAGCAATGATCAAACACAAACACACCCAAGCTAAGCTAAGCTAAGCTCAAATGACCTAGTCACTTTCTGAAATTAGAAGTACATCTCTGAATCAGAAGAAATCAAAGGCATCCAAACTAGCAAAACCAAGCAAAGCATAAACTAGCCACTAGCTAAAGTTCTACTGAACAATTAATAGCCAAGGTTTAATGCTTACAACTAATCCAATTAGTTACTGATTTCAGCTAAGAAAAACAGTCCCAAAAAGGTCCAAACACAATTCAATAACCAAAACCAAACACAAACGTCCAAAACATCGAAATACCAACATTAAATGTAACCAAATGATTTTATTTACCAAAACTGAATTCCAAACATTCAAACAGTAACCAAATGTTACTAAATCAGACACCTAAGTGCTCAAAGTCAGTGGTTGTCACTCCCAAAGACTTTAGCTACAAAAACTACTTGCTACCAAAAGGAAATTAAATCACAAAACATAAAATACCAATTGAGAGCCTTCTAAAACGAAATCCTGGAGTCAAAGAGCTTCAAGGTCGATTTTATACCCGGTCTTTGCTAGGGTTTTCGGCTGGAAATGCCTCTATAAATAATTGCAAATTTCCCGTGACCGCGCCGCGCAGAAGTGAAATCCACGGCGCGCGTACTTATCCGATCCCCGTTTTTTCGTCATTTGAATGTGTTCCACCGCCTTAAGCCCGCGTCGCGCAGAAGTGAAATCCGCGGCGCGCGTACGAGTTCTCTTGATTTTTCATTCTTTCCAAACTTCTTCCTTTTGCATGCTTTTAGTCCCTGTTTCCATTCTTTTTCTCCAAACAAGTCCTGGCACTAGGCGTTGTCAAACACCCCACTAGGCGTTGTCAAACGCCTAAAATACTTGATATCACTAGGCGTTGTCAAACACCCCACACTTGTGCCTTGCTTGTCCCCAAGCAAGAGAGTTCTTAACAAATTATAATAAAGAATCAAACAATTTCTGACTGTGTTTAGTTTCAAAGTTTATTGCTCTATGAGTTAGAGTGGAATAGTTCGCGAAAACATAATTGAATTGTTCTTTGGAATTCATGGCTTTCTAGAGAACCCTTGATTACAAACTTTCCGTCCACAATGAAGTGTACGTACTCATTCAGATTCTAAAGGCCATTAAGGAATTGTCCATGACTTTCGATGTTGTCCATGTAGCGAGCTTTCGGAAATACCATCCCAGACCAGACGATCTTAGGTGGTAAGGTGCATAAGGCCCACCCATTTTAGACCTACCGGCTCGAGCAACAAAGGCCACAGATTGACTTTTCCTTCCTAAATTCCAACCTTAAAACAGCTCAATCTTCTAAACTCGTAAAAACTCAACTTATTTGACTAACTAATAGCATGATCACAATTAAACAGTATTTCTTGAAAAATACTAATGCTATCACAATCACAAACCATTCATTTCAAAATTGCAATTTATTAAAAATTTTGAAAAATATTGCTAAAAATTGAAAAATTGATCATTTCTGCAAAAAATTTCAAGAAAAATTCTCTTTCGACCGTCCACACCCCACACTTAAAACCGTACAACGTCCCCGTTGTACAAAATTATTTCAAAACAAGGGAGAAAGAGTTACCCCTTTTTGGACGATAGACTGCTTGGTGCTCAATATCATAGGTATAATTGCGTACAGATGGATCCTCGATTTCGTATTCTGGAGTTGTAGCGCTACAGCGAACATGCCGGTGGTCGAGACAAGTGGAGGGGGCACGGTGACCCCACACTTGTCTGAGACGACTCCTTCTCAAATTGGTATATCATGCATAACTTAACAAACAAATTAAAAACACACATGACAAAAAAAATATGAACAGAAATATACAATAGAAGTGTCATAAGTTTGTACATATATCCCAAAAATTAAAAAGAAAGAAAAAGGTACATCAATCACTGCCAGGCGGCCTGGAGGGTCCGGCCTCATGATCGTGAGCCCTGGCTGGGAATGGTCGGGGACGTCGGCCCTGCTGAGTGGCCAACTCCAAAAGTACCTCCCCGATCCACTCAAGCTGGTCCTCCATTATCGCAACTCGGGCCTCCAACTGATGGATGGCCGCTGGGTCCTCCTGAGGCTGTGTCGGGGCTGCGGGCTCTGGTGCTGGCTCTGGCCTCCTGCGTCTCCTGCGAGGCTGGGCATACGCGGGCTGAGGTGCCTGAGGAGGCTCGGTCGGGGCCCGGATGTACTGCCCCAAGCGCTGCAGCTCAATGAGCCGCATCCTCTCCAAGGTACGTGCTGTAGTGCGCGATGGAGGCAGAGTGATCAAGGAAGCTGCCACGGGGGCAGTAAGAATACCATATGAGCGGGCCAGGCGGGTAATGAAATACCTCCTGGCTAGTGGGCTGCTCGTGGAGGCGCCGGTCGAGTGGGTGGAGAGTGCGACTGCGAGGGCGAAGGGGAGATGGAGGAATCTGGATGGGTCGAGGAGCACCCACAAACATGTCATGTCGTCGCCCGACACCTTCTCGCCCCCCTCCCAATGCATGATGGAGGTGGAGACGATCCGATGCATGAGGCGATGAAGTGGATCGCGTAGGTGGCTCTCCCTCGAGGTCCCTGCCTCATACATAACGTTGGACAATGGTGTCTAAATCTCCATGTTAGGAGCCCGCTCCGGCTCCCCCTGAATGCACGACCCGAAGAACCAGGTGAAGTAACGGTGCTGGAGGTCTGCTGGAGTGTATAAGCCCACTCTCCTTCCGAACTCCCGGAGGTTGCACTCCCTGTGCTCACCTCCCAAACGAAAGCGTAGCAGCCTGGAACGTGGGTCCCCCGCCCGAGGTGCGAACTGGACAGTGGATATGAACTCCAGTAGCAACTCCGTGTAGACCACGACCTCGTCCGTGGCCATAATCCTGTCCCAACCACGGCATGTAAATGATGCCTCCTCATGGGTCCAGGTGCGATGTAAGAACGGCTCGATCGCACCCCATAGCCCTGCATCCCTTAGAATATCACGATCGATGACTGTCGCCTCAAGGACCCGGCGACGAGTCAATGCATCCCTCCACGAGGTATACTCCACTGAACTGGCTGGCTCCGCGGGGAACTGGAGGAAGGGGTGGTCCAATCTGAACATCATCTGCAAAAGAAAACACATAGCAAAAAACAAATTTTTTTTTTGCAAAATTAGACCTTTTCTTCCCCACCGCACCGCGGCGCGGCCCAAGAGCAAGGACGCGGCGCGGCGTGCGGCTGTTTCAAAACCCCGATCCAAACTCTCGATTTAACCTGCTAAAACTCAATCCAATCATACCACAAGGTAGCCTAGATGCCGACTAGCTCGTTTAGGGTCTCCATTTGGCAAAACAAACACCCTATGAGCTAGCATTAGCGATTCTAAGTTTTTGAACTTTTTTGAATAAAACACAAAAATTAACTACCTAATCACTAGTTTAAACAACTAATAAGTAGTTAAAATAGCGTACCTTGGTAGTAGAAACACAATAAGCAAGAAAAATCGCAAGAAAATTTCGATAACCAGAGCTCCGAGTCGTGTGAAATGAGTTGTGAGCCGCGGCTCACCTTATAAAGGAGAAAACCGACTGATCGTTTACCGCGTCGCGGGTTTGCGCTTTGCGCGTCGCGCATGTCACCAAATCAACCCCTGCGCATCGGGTTGGTTTACGATCCCGCGTCACGTAATTCAAATACTCGCGGCGCGGACTTCAAAAAATTTCAAAACTTCTCAAATGACCCCACACTTATTTCAAATCACTAGTACCTGCAAAAAGATTGATGTATTTTTGTATTTTATTTCAAGAAATATATCCTAACTTATGACACGATGGGTTGCCTCCCAACAAGCGCTAAGCTGCATCTTCTTCTTCTTCTTGACCCCTTGATGGCATTTGCTGGTACTCTGGCATGAAATTGTTGGCCATCATTGTCATGAGAGATGTAAGTTGGGTCATTCGATCGCTCACACCGCTGATCCATTGTTGTTGAGATTTCAAGAGCTGAAAAACATTCGCCTCTCGTTCTCTGGATTCCTTTTCATATTGCTGGTGCCTTGCTTCCATCATCTCTATCATGTCCAGCAATTGTTCTTTGTCGATGGTGGACAACGGGTGGTCCTTGGTTTCTTTTAGAATTTCTTCTTTTCCTCCTTCCCCCGTTCGCGTCCAGATCTTTTCCTTACTCCTAATTCCTGGCTCCATTAATGTTTTCCTATCTGCTTGTCTGCCATTTTTTTCTGAAGGTAATGATATCGGGTTCCCAAACATATTCAATCTTCTTTTCCTGGTCCCGAAGAAAATATCCATATCTCTAGTCTTGCAATCGATCACTGAACCAGCAGTAGCTAAGAATGGACGCCCTAAGATGAGCGCAGGTGCATCGTCCAGACTCTCATATTCCATGACCAGAAAATCCACGGGATAGAAAAAGTCCCCAACTTTGACTATGACATTTGTTAGCTTTCCCCTAGATACCTTAGTGGATTGATCAGCCAGCTGCAATACAACTTCTGCTGGCTCAATTTCTTCATTTTTGTACTTGTCGTACAGGTATCCTGGCAAGATGTTGACACTTGCTCCCAAATCTAATAGGGTGTTTCGAATAACCACATCCCCTACAGTTGTAGTGATCAATGGTGATCGGGGGTCCTTTTCCTTTTTGGGCAGTGTTCCCAATAACGCCTCGCTTGCTTTCACAGTTAATCTCACAGTTTTTGGTGTAGGTGCTTTGCTCTTCCCATTTTGTTCACACATTTCTTGCAGAATTCTAGTGTCTTCAGGGGCATCCTTAAGCTCAAACCACAGGGGCTGATTTATTAAGGGCCCCGTTGATCTGGGTGCTTCCTGCTTCTTCTTTTCTTTCCTATTTTTCTTTTTCTGCTTGATCCCTGCTATCGTTAATTGCTCTTCCTTTTGGACCTCTTTATCTGTTTCTGGTTGAGTGCCCTTCTAGCAGGAACTCCTCCTTCTTTACCTTCCTCACCTTCTAGAGCCTTTTCTCCTTCCCCTGGTCTCACTTTACTCCCTACTTCAAACAAGTCCTCCAGAGTGACTTTTCGCCATCCTGATTCGACAGTGTTGACTTGTTCTTTCCCTGGACACTGATTATGAGTAGGATTAACTTCAGTAGTGTAACGCCAAGATACTCTTTTTATAAATATAATAAAAAGGGTAAAATGGTCATTTTACCTTGGAAGGGTAAATTGGTCTTTTGGACAGAAAAGTATTTAGTTTGAAATAATATTTTGAGTTTTGGACTTAAAATGTTATAGAAACGGATTTTTGGTCGTTTTACCATAAAAGGGTAATTTAGTCATTTGACCATGTGAAGGACCAAATATGAAAAATATTGTTGTTTGTGGCAAATGTATAAAGAATGAAAGTTTTATTGTAATAAAACTTGATTTTGTGGTCAAAGTTCAAGAAAATGAACTTTAGGACTAAAATTGTAAAAAATTTAGGTATATATAGAAGAGTTGACTCTCTTCTTTGGCTGACCATTTGTGCAGCAACGGGAGAGGATTTTCGTGTGGAATTCTGGAAATCCTTGAAGCTTGAAGCATGCAATTGGAATCATAGCTTGGAATTGGTGATTCCTAAGCTAAATAAGGTTAGTATTCCAAGTTCTTGAAGTGTTCTTGGTGAGTTTTGTGGGTAAACTGAAATCTGCAAATTTCAGTTGTAATTATGTGTTTAAATTGATGTAATACTTCCATTAAGTCATGCTATAAAGGACTTAATTCAAGATAATGGAAGTAGGTTGTTATTTTTGATGAATTTGAAGTTTTGGGGTTTTTGGAACTAAGAACCCTAATCCTTCATATGATGGATTGAGTGGGTTTTGATGGTTGAAAACCTTGTTAAAGTATAAGGTTTTAGCCTAGGAACAAACCCCAAACGATTAAGGACTGGATTAAGGACTTAATGGGCTAAAACTGCGTGCTACAGTGCACAAATCGCGACTGGACAGAGACCTGCGCAGGCACAAGGCGCGGTGCGCCCAAGCCCCTGGCGGGGTGCGCCCAAGCGCAGTGCGCCCTGTCCTAGGCGCGGTGCGCCTCTAGGCAGGGGCCAGGCAGGGGATCAAAAATGCTAACTTTCGTTTGGCTTGTCCGTTTTACCTCAAACTTGAACCGTAGGCTCGTTATGGTCTAAAAAGTTGGGGCAAATTATTAAATTGAGTTTTCGACCCCTCTGGGGCACTGTAGATCGATCCGAATGCCTCGGTGAATAGTAAAATTCATAAAAAGTTAGTAAACGGAAAGTTTATTAACTAGGCATTGTTTATAATGATATTTTATTGAACTCTATTGCATTAGAGTCAATTGGAATGGTTATTAACCTATTGTCATTTGGTATATAAATGAATATATAGGTATGGGACAAAATGGTTGTGGTGCACGCAAAGGCAAGAAACAACCCGGATTTAAACGCAGCTAGTATCCAGGTGAGTAATCTCACTGATATCATATATGATATATGATGATTAAATTGTTACAGGTTGAAACGGCTTCGGGGGACGAAAATGACGAGTGTAAAAATATATGTAAAAGACAAGACCAGATAAGCTGTGAGTCATTGCGATGACAAGAACGGAGCTGTGAGTCAATACATATATATATACACTATGATTGACAAGACCAGATAAGCCGTGAGTCATTGCGATGACAAGAACGGAGCTGTGAGTCAATACATATATATAAACTATGATTGACAAGACCAGATAAGCCGTGAGTTTATTATAGACAAGAACGGAACTGTGAGTCAGTCAATATAAATGACATGACAAGACCAGATAAGCCGTGAGTCTGTTATAAACAAGAACGGAGCTGTGAGTCAGTCAATATTGACAAGACCAGATAAGCCGTGAGTCTTTAATAGACAAGAACAGAGCTGTGAGTCAAACTTATATAGACAAGACCGGATAAGCCGTGAGTCTAGGCAACAGCGGGCTAACCCGTGAGCCAAGGCAACAGCGGGCTAACCCGTGAGCCATAACTAATGTTGGATGCTATATCCAACTGGTGCGGCCTATAAGGCTATGATTTTGGATGTTATATCCACCTGGTGCAGCCTATAAGGATATGATATTCTGGTGCGGCCTTCGGGCTATGATATTGGATGCTATATCCAACTGGTGCGGCCTTCAGGCTATGATTCAGATGCTGGAAATGTTTTGGTACGGCTTGTATAGCCATGACAAATGATACGACTTATATAGTCATGATATATGGTATAGTCAGGTATGACTAAGAAAGATGGGACAGAAATGATATAGAATTGACTTGAATGGTATGCAAATAATAGACTGGATATGACATGGTGTATAATTATCGGATGTGATTCGAAAAATCACATGATATCACGATTCGGCCGGTAAGGCTATGTAGTAGGATATGAACTCCTACGATACATACAAAAAGCCAGTAAGGCTAGTAGTCTGGATTCGATATCCAAACAGATATACATGTTTGGCCAAAAAAGGCTATAGAATGGTATTTGGTAATGAAAGATGAAATAATAGATATATGTATCATATATAACGAATTATATATGGATGTATTTATTGTACACGTTATTTGCAGATATGATTACTCACTGAGCTTTGTAGCTCATACTGTTTGTTAAATGTCCCTGCAGGTTAGCATAACCCTGATAAGGGTAAGGATAAAGTCCGTGACTCAAGAAGTGGACTTGTAGATGCTGTCAGTAGCAGCCCGGCTTTAAAGGAGATTTGGTATTTTATACTCTCCTTGATACACTTGTACCCGTTTTTATTAAAATATACCCCTTTTGTTATGGTTTTATGTAATGAAACCTTCTTTTTAAATAAAAAATTTCCAGGGGTGTTTTGGTTTAAAAGCCGGGTGTTACAAGTAGCACTCGGCAACTTGCCGCTATCTCTCTTTTGCTGATCTGCAGCCATTTGACCTATTTGTCGCTCCATATTTGCAATGGTCTTTGCATTTGCTTGCGATTGTTGTTGCGTCGCGGTGACCATATCATACATCTTAGCAATCATCTCTTCTTGGGTCCCCGGGGCGTTGTTGGTAGCATTAGTGGGCCCCCTGTTGTTATTGTTATTATTTCCATTGGTATTTCCATTGTGATTATTGTTGTTTGCAGGCTGATGCGTTCTAGGCTGATTAGTCGGTTGACTCTGGTAATTGTTTTGCCTAAAATTCTGCTGCTGTCCCTGGTTGTATGGCCTATAGGGTCGTCCGTTATTGTGCTGGCCTTGACCCTGGCCATAAACTTGATTCGCCTCGTGAGTCTTAGGTCCTCCTTGACCTCCTTGCGACGAATTTGGCAGTCCATTCTGTAATGTTGACATGAGCCTGTCAAATTTCTTGTTCAGCTCACTAATCTCCTTTTTCACTTCCTTTTTCCACTCAGCGTCGACTCCTACTGCTGCCGCCGTACTTACAGTTTTCCTGGTAGAAAAGTTTGCCTTGGAGCCGTTGCTCAATTGCTCCAAAAACTGCCATGCTTCCTCTGGGTCTTGCCACATAAACGTCCCACTGGATGAGGCATTTATCATGGCCTGATGCGTCTCACTGACCCCTTCAAAGAATAACTTAACTAACTGCCACCTAGGAATTTCATGATGTGGACAAGATCATAACAGCTCCTTCAATCTATCAAAGGCTTCATGAAAAGCTTCTCCAGGCTTTTGCTGGAAGTCCTGGATGACTCTTCTGATTTCAGTTGTTTTACTCGCGGGATAAAATTCTTGAAGAAACTTTGCTTTGAGCTGATCCCATGTAGTAATGTTGTTCGATGGCAACGATGTGAACCAATATTTGGCCTTATCCTTAAGGGTGAAAGGAAACAGTCTAAGCCTGAAAATAATTCTATTGGTGTTCCTAGGGTTATTAGCATTAGCAATCGCTAAAATTCATAAAGATGATTCTAAGGATCGTCTTGCTTATACCCTCTAAACTCTGGCAATATTCCTAATAACTGAGGTCTTATCTCTACTTGCGAATCAATGTTATGAGGAATATAGATTGGCGATGAATAATCGTATTCCCACAGTTGGAAATGTGATGCAACCGATTGCCGTCTCGGTTGTGCGAAATGTAAAGGTTGGGCGGGGTTACCGTAAAGATGATCGTTATATTCCCGCTGACCTGGTGGTTGATATTGTGGTACTCTTCTAGGAGGTCCCCAACCTCGGTTCCACTGTGGTTGTGGTGCTGGTGGCACCCATCCCTCGTCTTCCTCGTCATATCCCTCCTCCGTCTCTGGGTAATGGTATTGTGGCTGACGAGGTTGTTGAAAGTGTATAGGTTGTGTTGATTTGAATGTGGGCTGAGGTTTAAAAAGAACTAGTTGTGGTTGAGAGGTTGGTTTCTGCTGTCTAGGAGTTGGGGTGCCATCACGGATCAGCTCTCCCCAAGACATAGCAGAAGTTAATGGATTGGTAGATTGTGGTTGTGAAGCGGGTGTAAATGATGGGATAGATGGCGGAGTGCATGATGGTATGGGTGCAGGGGCTGAAACTGCACCACCAGAAGCACTCGTGCTCCCAAACTGAAACTCTGATAGCGGGGGAATAGAAAACATCCCCGTTGCCTCACCTGATGGTTCCTGGGCAACACTTACCGGACTACTGCTAACCTGACTAAAACTCATGATATTTAAATGCCTACGGGCACGGAGTTTGCGCGCAGTACGCTCAATCTCAGAATCAAACTGCAATGGGGATAATTGCTTACCCCTGCGGGTACGCATGCACTAGTGCAATATGCCCACAAAAATCAGAAATCAAAAATCAAACTTACCAAAATGAAATTTTCAAAATCAAGAAACAAGTTCCTACTACTCACCTATCCTAAGCTCACAGCTCCCCGGCAACGGCGCCAAAATTTGACACGCGCAGAGGTCGTCGTGCGGTCAAAAATAAGAGAAAACCTAACACACACTAGTATAGCGGTAGTCAGGGTCGATCCACGGTAGCTTGGTGGTTAGACTAGATGAGAGATTATCAACTAGTAGTGTCACAGCTACAGTCGGAGAATCTAGTTTCTACCTTCCTAATCACTAGCGAATAAGAGCAATGATCAAACACAAACACACCCAAGCTAAGCTAAGCTAAGCTCAAATGACCTAGTCACTTTCTGAAATCAGAAGTACATCTTTGAATAAGAAGCAATCAAAGGCATCCAAACTAGCAAAACCAAGCAAAGCATAAACTTGCCACTAGCTAAAGTTCTACTGAACAGTTAATAGCCAAGGTTTAATGCTTACAACTAATCCAATTAGTTACTGATTTCAGCTAAGAAAAACAGTCCCAAAAAGGTCCAAACACAATTCAATAACCAAAACCAAACACAAACATCCAAAACATCGAAATACCAACATTAAATATAACCAAATGATTTTATTCACCAAAACTGAAATCCAAACATTCAAACAGTAACCAAATGTTACTAAATCAGACACCTAAGTGCTCAAAGTCAGTGGTTGTCACTCCCAAAGACTTTAGCTACAAAAACTACTTGCTACCAAAAGGAAATTAAATCACAAAACATAAAATACCAATTGAGAGCCTTCTGAAACGAAATTCTGGAGTCAAAGAGCTTCAAGGTCGATTTTACACCCGGTCTTTGCTAGGGTTTTCGGTTGGAAATGCCTCTATTTATAATTGCAAATTTCCCGTGACCACGCCGCGCAGAAGTGAAATCTGCGGCGCGCGTACTTATCCGATCCCCGTTTTTTCGTCATTTGAATGTGTTCCACCGCCTTAAGCCCGTGTCGCGCAGAAGTGAAATCCGCGGCGCGCGTACGAGTTCTCTTGATTTTTCATTCTTTCCAAACTTCTTCCTTTTGCACGCTTTTAGTCCCTGTTTCCATTCTTTTTCTCCAAACAAGTCCTGGCACGAAAAGTGAGAATACCCAGACATATCTGATATAATTTCATCAAGAACAGGGCTCAACAACGCCTAAAATACTTGATATCACTAGGCGTTGTCACACGCCTGTCAAAACAAAAAATGAAATACTAGCCAACCGAAAATCTCAATACTAAAACCAAAAATCAGAAACTAAAAGTCCTACAGATCACGTACTCTCAAGCTCACAACTCCCCGACAACGGCGCCAAAATTTGACACGCCTAGGTCGTCATGCGTTAAAAAATAGTAAAATACCTCACTTTCACTAGTATAGTGGTAGTCGGGGTCGATCCATATGAGTTACATGGTCAAGGTAGGCAACAAATTACCAATTGTAGTGTCACTCTACAACCAGAGGATCTAGTTTCTAACTTTTACCGAAAATAGTCCAAAATCATAAAATACAACAAAACCCAATTCAAACTCAAACTAAAATCAAAACCAAAACTTAATCTAATTACTTACTGAAATCAGAAATGCAATTCAGAAACAGAAGCAATAGAGATCAAGCCAAAACAATCAACATCCATACTCATTCCAAAACACCAAAGCATAAAATAAAGGTAAAAAGAGCAATTAAACATAACCGAATGATTACCTTATAAAAACTCAGATCCAAACTTGTTTAAAACAGTAAACATAAAATTTCAGAAACTTAAAACCTAATGCTAATGGTTGCCACACCCAATAACACTAGCCAAGCTACTAAAAACTACTAAACTACTTGAAAATTAAATGAGAAAACAATAAATACCATGTATGGTGACTGAAAACTGAAACTCTGAGTCAAAGAAACCTTGGGTGTCAGTTCTATGCCAATTCTTTGCTGCTAATTTCGACCTAGAACCCTTTATTTATAGTTTTAGAAAATAAGAGGCCGCGTACGAGTTTATCCCCGTTTATTCAGCATTTGAATTCTTCTCACCGTCACAATCATGACTCAGCGCATCGCGCCCTTGTACATATTCGCGGCGTGCGTACTTATTCGACTCTTTTTGGATTTATCTCCAAACCTCTTCCATTTTGTACGCATTTAGCCCTTGTTTACATCTTTTCTTTCCAAACAAGCACTCACACAAAAAGTGAGAATACCACAGCATATATGATATAAATTCACCAAGAATATGGCTCAACAACGACTAAAATACTTGATATTACTAGGCGTTGTCAAGGGTTTCCATAAAATCGGTTGATTTGAAGGTTGTTCGGTCTTAAGTTTTTCGCCTAGTTATTCGGTTCTGTTGTTCGGTCCAGTTTTTCGGTGTGAAGCTTTTGTCCAAGGTTTCTCGTTCGAAGTGTTTCTCGCCCCACTTTTTCGGTGAAGTATTTTTCAGTGTGAGTACAAGGTTTTTCGGTCCAGTCGCAATTTATTTTCTATGATTAATTTTTGGTGTTTTTCAAGACTCATTCCGGATAGATCCCGCTATCTTGAATGTTAACAATGATCTTGATTCTGTTATGGGTACCGTTACCCGTATTCCCCGATTGATCAAAATTGAAGGTTTCACTAAGTGGAAATACAGATTTGAATAGTACATCAAGATGAAGGATGTCAAGCTATGGAGAAGTTATTTAGGTTGATAATCCTTTTGATGAATATTCTAATTTGGACTTTGAGAAGGTCGAACTTGATCAGAAAGCTCTTGCTACTCTCTCAATGACACTTTCACCTGAAACTGCTCAGGGTTTTCGTGAGTACAAGACTGCTAATTCTTTATGGGATGCTCTAATTGATGTTTATGAAGGAAATGAAGATATGAAGCAAAGCATGCAGGATATGCTTCGTCAATGATTCAATCTATTTAATCATATTCTTGGAGAATCTCTTGAAGCCCAGTTACAATGCTTCAGTACTTTAAACACTGAGTTGGCTACTGCTCGAATCAGCTTTCCAATAATTGATGTCAACAAGAAGCTTCTTAACTCTCTCCCTAGACGCTGGGATATGAATGTGGCGGTCATAAAGAAAACTAAAGATTTAGCTAGACTCTCACTCTCCAAGATTATGGCTACTATCAAATCTTGTGACATGAATGATAAACAGAGAGAGGTGAATCATGTCAGCTCATACCAGTCTACTAACATTGGAACTTCAACAAAAATGCTTTTTCTGCTCAAGCTACTGGTCAAACCACTACTCAAGTTCAAACTCAATTTCAGCCTGTTTCATCTCCAGTGGTACCTCAAGCTCCATCTGTTTCTGCTTTAACTGTCAAGACAACAACTCCTGCTCTAACTCTTCCAAAAGGAGCTGAAGAGAATCTTGGTATGATGGCTGGTCTCTTGAACTGCTTCAATGAACTTGTTGCTGGAGATTTGTTTCAGCCTATGTCCATGGGAGACCTTGATCAAAACAACCCTGATGATGTGGAAGAAATGGACATTTCTTGGCACATTCCTATGGAATTTCATAGAGCCAAGAAATTCACTCAGAGAACTAGAAGGAACAATTGGGTGAGCAACAATACAGATAGGAAGGTGAGCTTCAGCAAAGCAAATATCAGATGTTTCAACTGTAACGAGCCTGGTTATTTTGCTCGTCAATGTACCAAACCAAGAATGGAGAATCTAGATAGAACCTTGGTACCAGTTGGAACAACCGTGAAGCTGCTCAACCTCAAAATACAGAAAGAGCAACGGTGGCTTAGCAATTCACATAGGAGAATCAATTGCAGGACTTGAATCTGAACGAAGAGAGTAGAGCTCACCTTGCTCAGATCGAAAGAGAAATAGATGTGGATGCAGCTGAAGGAGAAAGGATGGATCTGTAGTTTTCCTTCAGGGTTTCTACTACTCCTGTTGGCAATGAGGTTAGTGAAGTTTCTTGCTCTTCTCAAACTTGTATTAATACAATTGCTAAATATCCTGAATTGAGTGAGAACTTACTTAGAGAAATTTTTGACTTAGAAAACCTTGTCTATAAACACAAAAAGAAATTAAAACCTCTCCAGGAATCTTTAGATACTAAAACTTCAGATTATCTTAAAATTCAAGATGAACTCACCATAAAGAATTGCCATCTTAAGTTTGCAAATGTAGACATTGCTAGATTAACTACTGAACTAGATACATTAAAATCAAAATTTCAAAATGTTGAATCAACCTTTAAGAAAGTCTATGTATCGAGTGAAATAATTGAATCTATAATTGAAAATCAAACTAAATGGTCAAACATACACGGTGAAGCTCTTAGATACAGTGTAGTTCCTCCTCTGTATAATAACAATTTTACTCTATCATTTGCACCGAAGAATAGAAAGAATTTTATTTTTCAAATTATATTCAAAAGAATACATCTGGCACCGTTGAGAGTTTTGAAATGAAATTTACTAATGTTTCTATCTCATGTGCAGATCAATTAAAATCGAAGATTGAGGACGTGGAAGATTCGCCAGTTTTTAATTTTGATAAAACTTATTTGAAGTCTAATACTTTTGTTTTGTGTGATGATGTGAAACCTGATACTAAAACTTCTGTTGGTTTTGAAAAATCTTGTGATGCTGTTTTAAACAATTCGAGGAAAAATGTTTTGGTTGATAAATCTGTTGCATGCTTGTGTGTGTGGAAATAATTTGCATTTATCTGGACCTAGACAGAATTCCAAAACCCCTTTAAAAAGACAGACTTGTTTTAATTGTGGAATTGCTAGTCACATAGCCAGAAATTGTCCCCGATACTTGTATGTTTCTCAAAATGAACAGGTTTGGCAGAATGCGCCAAAAGGGAAATTTCATAAAAGAAAACCCTCAAGGTTACATTATAGAAAGAAAAATCACAATAACACTAATGCCTGGAATCAAACTGTTGCTTTCAAAAAGTCTGTTTCTAGAAGTAACTATGTCTTACCAAACTTTGTAAGATCAAAGTCATTTCAATAATCAGTTTCTAGTAGTTCTGATTCTACATTAAATGTAAATGTTCTCATTTGGTCAAAAGATAAACGATTTAAATCACATTTTAAAAGGGTTCCTAAAGGCAGAGTTAAAACATCTTCTAATATTTCACCACTACTTGATCAACGTGACATGAGGTTTCGAATCAATTAAATGTATTGATAGTAAAGGTCAACCCAGTTTCCGTATGGACTGGGTACCTAAATCTAATTGATCATTGATCCCGCAACTTGTGCAGGAACAATTACGGAGGAATATCCGCAGACCTTGGTATGTTGATAGTGGCTGTTCTAGGCACATGACAGGCGACATGTCCCAACTACACGACATTGAAAATTTTAATGGTGGATGCATTTTCTTTATGGGAGGTGAAAAAGGAATGATCACGCAGAAAGGGACGGTATCGAATGGTGTGTTGAAATTTGAGAACGTTAATTTTGTACCTAAGCTCAAGCACAGTTTACTGAGCGTTTCTCAGATCTTCAACAAGGGGTTTTCAACCCATTTCACAAAGAAGGAATGTTTGATTCTCAAACCCGGTGTAGTTATTTTAGAGGAGTGGATTTTTGTTTGATCAGAACGAAAAAGAAACACTTACATCATGGACATGAGTCACAACACTCCAGAAAACGTTACCTGCTTATTCTCAAAGGCGGCTGAACAAAGTGCTATGTTGTGGCATAAACGTCTTGGTCATGCCAACGTAAAGAATCTGAATCGTCTTGCAAAGAACAACATGGTTCAAGGACTTCCAATCAAGGACTTCATCACATTTGAGAAATGTGTTGTTTGTGCTCAAGGCAAACATCATCGAAATCCATACAAGCCCAAACTGATCAATTCCATTGATTCGTTACTTTAGCTGATTCACATAGATCTCTTTGGCCTGGTTAATGTTCTCAGTCTTAATCGCAGTTCTTATTGTTTAGTTATTATTGATGATTTCTCATGTTTTACCTGGGTTTTCTTCTTAAAGAATAAAAGTGAAACTGCAGAACTAGTCATTAGGTTCATCAAGCTTATTGAAAATCAAACGAATCAGAAGCAGAAAGCTCTTAGATGCGAGAATGGAACAGAATTCAAGAATGTGGTATTGAACAAGTTTTGAGCAGATAAAGGTATCCTGTATCAGTTTAGTGCTGCTTACACACCGCAACAGAATGGTGTTGCTGAGCGTCGGAACAGAACTCTTATTGACGCTGCAGGTACAATGCAGTGTGATTCTAAACTGTCGGTGATATTTTGGGCTGAAGCAATCAATAAAGCCTGTTATGTTCTGAATCGGGTCATCATCAATAAACCTCAAATAAAGACACCTTACGAGATTCTCTATGGTCGCAAGCCTATTTTTTCGCATTTCCGTACCTTTGGCTATCCTTACACTCTTTTTCATCTTGAAGCTACTCCGAAGTTTAACTCCAAAGCGGATGATTGCTACTTCGTTGGATATGCAAGTAAAACTGCGTATCTGGTGTACAACAAGGCGACAAAGCAGATTGTGGAATCATATGATGTGCGCTAGCTAGAGGAGAATCCAACTGATGCTCGTGTTGGACCTGATTGGTTGTTTGATTATGCTGAATTGTTTAAACCTTTTTATGTGTTTTCTGATGTTGTTTCAGGCACACAACCAGGCCTTAGTGGAATTAACAGAGAGGATGCTGAAGATTTCATTCCTAATCTAATCGCTTCGTCAGTCATTCTTGAAGATCCTATTCCTAATGACGGTGTATCTCCTGATTCTGCTACCGTAACTGAAGATGCTCCTGCAAACTCATCCCAAGTTGCTGGGATACCCCAGTTGTTAAATAATCAGCTACCCATGAAGACGTTATTCAACATGAATCTGCTGATCTCTTTGACTCTACTCTCATGGATTGTCTCTTCCCTGAATGTTATTCAACCTGATAGAGGTGCTTCAGGATCAGACAGAGTTGAGAATATAACCAATCTTCCGGTCTCAACTGCTTCGCTCCAATATGTTGTTCCTTCAAGAATTCAACAGGACCACCCAATTGATAACATTATTGATCCTCTGGATGACGGTGTTCTGACCAGAAGCCAAAGTGGTCAAGTCAATGAGTGTCTCTATTCGTGTTTTATCTCTCAAATTGAGTTGAAGAGTGTAGAGATGGCACTCAATGAACCAAGTTGGGTGGATTCCATGCATGAAGAGCTAAATCAGTTTGAGAAGTTGAATGTCTGGCAACTGGTGGAACTACCCGAAGGTAAAAAGGCTCTAGACACAAGATGGGTGTTTCGCAATAAGCAAGATGATTATGGAGTAATTATGCGCAACAACGCACGCCTGTTGGTTCGCGGTTTTCGTCAGATAGAAGGACTTGATTACACGGAAGTTTATGCTTCGGTGGCGCGACTTGCAGCGATTCGGATCTTCCTTGCATATGCGTCATACATGAACTTTACTGTTTACCAAATGGACATCAAGACGGCTTTCCTGTACGGTGAAGTGAAAGAGGAAATTTTTGTTGATCAACCTCCTGGTTTTGTCAACTCCAAGTTTCCAAATCACGTCTACAAGCTCGACAAAGCCCTCTATGGTTTTCATCAAGCCCCTCGTGCTTGGTATGCTACTTGGACGGAACATTTGTTACAGCACGGTTACACTCGCGACAGGATTGATCAGACTCTATTTATTAAACGCCGAGATGATGATGAGATTGTTGTACAAATCTATGTGGATGAAATCATTTTTGGTTCTACAAGTGAAGTCTTGTGTAAAGAATTTGAGCTGGTAATGAAGAAAAGGTTCGAGATGAGTTGGTTGGGTGAGATGACGATGTTCCTTGGGTTACAAGTTAAACAAAGTTCAATGGCTATCTTGCTTCATCAAGCGAAGTATGTGGAGGATATTCTTGCAATGTTCGGTTTCAAGGATGCGAAAGAGGCTAACACTTCAATGGCTGAGCGACCACTGTTATCTTCAGACTCAGATGACCAATCTGTCGATCAAACTTACTTTCGTTCGATGATCGGTTCGCTGATGTATTTGACTGCTAGCAGACCGTATATCGTTTTTGAAGTTTGTCAATGCGCTCGATATCAGGCTAATCCTAAACCTTCTCATCTTGATGCTGTCAAACAGATCTTTAGATACCTCAAAGGGAGACCTAAATTTGGTCTCTAGTATCCAAAGAACCCTGAATTTGATCCTTATGTATTTTCAGATAGCAACTATGGAGGGTGCGAGATTGACAGAAAGTCTACTAGTGTTGGATGTTAGTTTCTAGGAAACAGATTGATTTCCTGGCAATGCAGAAAGCAACAGACCGTGTCAACTTCTACAGCTGAAGCTGAGTATGTTGCTGCCTCGGCATGTTGTTCTCAGGCTATCTGGATGCAGCATCAACTCCTTGATTATGGTATGATTTTTCTTGATACTCCAATCTTCTGCGACAATGAGGTTGCTATCCAAATTGTGAAAAACCAGGTCCACCATTCCAAGACTAAACACATTTGTATTAAAATTCATTTTATTAGAGATTGCTATGAGCGAAAATTAATTCATCTGGATAAAGTTCACACAGATAATAATGTGGTGGACTTGTTCACAAAACTGGTTGCAAAAGCTCGATTCAATGTGCTGGTCGAAATGCTCAAAATGATACGTTTCACTGACTGTTAAATCAGTTCTGTAAATATTTTACTTTATTTTTGTTTAGTTAAATTTGTTCATGGTTTTTACTTCTGCAACTCTCTCCCATGCACAAATTTAGGGGGAGAAAAAAAACAAAAATATTTTGAAATCGCTTATTTTAGCTTCTAGTTTTCTTGTAGAGGTTTTAGCTTCTTTTTATGGCCATAGTTGAAAAAACAAAACAAAAAATTACAAAACTTTCAAAATACAAAAATATTTTTTAAATATTGTTTATAATTTTCATATATTTCCTTATTTTTATAATTTTCATATCTTTCCTTTTAGAAAATTAAAAACTACAAAAATATTGTTCTTTTTCATATTCCTTACCTACCGACGACGCACTGAGTAATACCACTCACTGCTGAGGTAACACTTAAGTGCTAGTGATTCTTACTGTTACACCACAGTAATTTTGAAGCACTGACAACCATTCGTAATGAAATCTAAAAGTTTCTTCTGCAACATCAACTTCTAGACACTTTGACTAAAACTACTCAGAGTCGATAGTTAAAAAGTCTCTGCCGATGGATAGATTGTGTACCGTAATCTATCACACACACCAATCCATTCTTAACCACCTTTATATTTTTCTTTTACAAGAAATAGACGATTCATCATTGTAAACCAAGTTGTGATGATATTTCGACACTCTATGCCAGTGATCTCTGCTATAACACTAGTAGTAGATGTGAGGCATCGACAACCATTCTTACCTACAAAGCTTCTAATTCAATAGTTGATGACTTGGTGTAATAAACCATACACTGATGACAATTCGAAAGTCTAGCCGATGGGTACGTCTCGCCAAGAGCCAAGTCAACTGGTTGACTTGTCAACGAGTTGACTTCTCACCTGCATTGAGATCTTTGATCAAGGATATGCAAGGACCTTAATCAAAACGGCCACGAGCAATTCACCAATACTCAAACAATCACAGTGTGTTCCCCTGGGTTCACATAGATACTGCGAGAAGTCTCATTCTGAGCCAAGGATGAATACTTGAACAACTGTGGTGAGAGTTTCTAACTCCGTGACCCACAGGATTTACGGTCACTGTACGTATCGAGAATATTTAGTCAAACTAAACGTTCAAAAGTTTCAACACGATGTCTAGGTTCCCGAAGAAGGTGAAAAAAAATTCCATGTGACAAGCTGTTTGAATTCCTCCTCAGCTAGTTTGTTACTACATCAACACCTGAAGTGATCAAGTGAAGAGATGAAGAGTTAGACTCCAGTCAAAGTCAAAGTCAAAGTCAAAGTCAAAGTCAAATCAAAAGCTGGATGTGCTAATTCAAGACACTTACTAAAGTCTAATGAACTTACCAAGTCAAAGCTGAAGACAACCTGTACTGAAGATAAAGTTGTCACTACAGATGTGCTGAATTTTATCATCATCTATACCTGTCACCTTCTAAAGGGGAGATTGTCAAGATAAGGGGGAGATTGTTAAAATTTTATGCAGTATTTAACTGAAGCCTAAGAGAAGCCCGAAGTCTAAATGAAAGCATTAAACCAAGGGGGAGATTGTTAGGATAAATTTATTTGGTTTAATCTTTGCATTTTAAAAGGGTCAGAAATAGAAAATATCAATTTTAAGGGTGGTTTTGGGTTTTTCGGTTGAGGACCGAAATACTGACAACGCCTAGTAATATAAAGTATTTTAGTCGTTGTTGAGCCCTATTCTTGGTGAATTTATATCATATATGCTGTGGTATTCTCACTTTTTGTGTCAGTGCTTGTTTGGAAAGAAATGATGTAAACAGAGGCTAAATGCGTACAAAATGGAAAAAGTCTGAAGATAAAGACAAAACAGTCGAATTCTCACGCGTGCCGCGGATATGTGATGGGCGCGACATGCTGAGTCAGCAATGAGGTGGTGTAAAAGATTCAAATGCCGAAGAAACGGGGATAAACTCGTAAGCGCGCCGCGAAATCTAAGTGCGCGCAGCGTGGTCTTTTATTTTTCAAAACTATAAATAGAGGCTTCTAGGTCGAAATCAGTAGCAAAGACCTGGCATAGGAAAGACCCCCAAGGCTTCTTTGACTCCGAGTTTCAGTTTTCAGTCGACCATAATTGGTATTTATGTTTTTCTCTTTTAATTTTCAAGTAGTTTAGTAGTTTTGGTAGCTTTGGCGAGTGTTATTGGGTGTGACAACCATTGACATTAGTTTCTAGTTTCAAAAAGTTTATGTTTTCTGTTTTGGAACAAGTGGGATCTAGTTTTTAATAGTTAATCATTTTGTTATTGTTAAATGCTCTTTTTATGGTTTTTATGCTCTTGGATGCATTTTGGATGTTTGAATGTTTGATTGTGTTGATTTGATCTTGATTACTTCTGATTTCAGTAAGTAATTAGGGTTAGTTATTGGTTTTGGTTTTAGTTTAGTTGATGCATGAGTTGGAATTGTTGGATGTTTATGATTTTGGGATTGTTTTTGGTAAAAGTCAGAAACTAGATCCTCTGGCTGTAGAGTGACACTACAGCTGGTAATCTGTTGCCTACCTTGACCATGTAACTCCTGTGGATCGACCCTGACTATCGCTATACTAGTGTGTGTTAGGTTTATTTTACAATTTTTGACCGCACGACGACCTAGGCGGGTCAAATTCTGACACCGTTGCCGAGGAGTTGTGAGCTTAAGAGTAGGCGATCTGTAGGACTTTTAGTTTTTGATTTTGGTTTCTAGTATTGAGAGTTTCAGTTGGTTAGTATTTCAATTTTTGGTTTTGCGGGCGTGTTGCACTAGCGCATGCGTACCCGTCGGGGTGAGCAGTAGGCGTGTTATCCTCCTTGCGTTTTGACTCAGAGATTGAACGAACCGCGCGCAAGAACCGTGCACGTAGGCGTTTAGATACAATGAGTTTTCGTAATGTTAGTAATAGTTTAGACAATGTTGCCGGGGAACCTTTGGGTGAGGCAACAGGGATACCATTTATTCCCCTAGTTTCAGAATTTCACATTGGGAGCACGAGTGCTACTGGTGGTGCAGTTTCAGCCCCTACATCAATACCATCACGCACTCCGCCATTTGTTCTGCTATTTCAACCACAATCTACAAACCATTTTACATCTGTTATGTCTTGGGCAGCGCCGACCCATGATGGCACCCCAGTGTCTAGGCAGCAGACTACCATTTCTCAACCACAATCACAACCATTACAACCACCATTAATTTTCATACCACAAACCACTTTCCAAACCATACCACAACAACCACAATAGAAATATCAACCGCAACCTCCTCAGCAGTATCAGTACCAGGAGGCTGAGCAGAGATATGGTGACCAGGAAGAAGGATGGGTTCCACAAGCACCACAACAAACATGGAACCGAGGTCGGGGACCTCCACGAAAAGCACCACAGCAACAACAACCGCAAGGTCAGCAAGGGTACAATGATTATCATTTTACGGTAATCCTATTCAACCTTTGTACTTTGTACAACCGAGAGGGCAGTCGGTTGCATCACACTTCCAACCACGAGAGTACGATGACTCATCGCCCATTTACATTCCTGATGATGTAGACGCTCAGGTAGAAGTTAGACCATAGTAGTTAGGAATATTGCCTGAATTTAGGGGATATAAACAGGATGATCCATACAATCATTTGTATGAGTTCATAGCAATAGCAAACACCAATACCCCTAGGAACACAAATAAGAACATTTTTAGGTTAAGGTTGTTCTCGTTTACTTTGAAAGACAAGGCCAAGTATTGTTCACGTCTCTTCCGTCCAAATAGTATCACTACATAGGACCAGCTTAAAGCTAAATTCTTGCAAGAGTTCTACCTGGCAAGTAAGACGACAGAGATTAGGAGAGCCATCCAGAATTTTCAACAAAATCTTGGAGAAGCCTTTCACGAAGCTTGGGATCGTCTGAAGGAGTTGATGAGGTCGTGCCTCATCACGATATTCCAAAATGGCAACTGGTTATAGTATTTTTTGAAGGAGCGAGCGAAACGAATCAGGCAATGATCAATGCATCGTCTAGTGGCACTGTTATGATGTAAGACCCTGAAGAAGCTTGGCAGTTTTTGGAGCAGTTAAGCAACGGGTCCAAGGCAAATGTTTCTACTAGGACGACAGTAGGCACAGCTACAGCAGTGGGAGCTGATGCAGATTAGATGAAGGATGTTAAAAAAGAGATAAGTGAGCTTAACAAGAAGTTTGATAGACTGATGTCTACCTTACAGAATGGACCTCAGAATCATCAACAAGGAGGCCAAGGAGGGTCAAGGACTCAGGAGGCAAATCAGGTTTATGGTCAGGGTCAAGGTCAATACAACAATGGACGACCTTACAGACCATACAACCAGGGTCAGTAGAACTTTAACAATCAAAGGCAGAACAACTATCAGGGCCAGTCATCTAATCAGCCCAGGCAATATCAACCGGCAAATAATAATGGCAATGCACGTGGAAGCAGTAACAACAACAATAGGGGGCCCAATAATTTCAACAATGCCCCAGGATCTCAGGAGGATTTAACTGCAAAAATGTTCGAGATGTTCAACACTACACAGCAGCAGTCTCAGGCCAATGCCAAGGCTATTGCCAACATGGAAAGGTAGATTGCTCAGATGGCTGAGGATCAGAGAAAAAGAGATAATGGAAAGCTTCCCAGTACTACGGAAGTCAACCCGACTCATGTCCAACTGGCAGGAAAGGAACATGTCAATGCCGTTAAGGCTGAGTGGAGGAAGGTGACAGTAGAAGATTTGCTAGGTCATTAAAATGAAGTTGAAAGCCAAACTGAAGAAAAGGAAGTTAAGGATGAAAGTGAGAGTAAGGAAAAGGACATTAAGGAAGAAGTTGAAGTTAAGATTGAAAAGGAGGACAAAGAAAAGGAGATTCAGGTTAAGAAGGAACTTCAACTAAAAGAGGACAAGGATGTCCTAAAGGAGGATCAGCCAATGGTGGCTGGAATCAAACAAAGGGAGAAGGACAAAAAGGAGAAGAAAAAGCAGGAGGTGCCAACTAAGCTAGCTGGACCCTCAATCAATCAACCTCTGTGAGACGAGTTAAAGAATGCTCATGAACATACTAGGATTCTTCAGGAGATGTGCAAAAATAATAAGGAAAGTAAAGCACCTACACTTGAGACGATGAGGTTAACTGTGAAAGCGAGTGAGGCATTGTTGGGAACATTGCCCAAAAAGGAGAGAGACCCTGGTTCACTGTTGATTACCGTCACGGTAGGGGATGTGGTTATTAGGAACACCTTGCTGGATCTGGGAGCAAGTGTTAATGTATTACCGAGTTACTTGTACGATAAGTATAACAATGAGGAATTAGAGCCTGCTAAGATAGTGTTACAGCTGGCTGACCAGTCAACCAAGGTTTCCCGGGGTAAATTGACCAACGCGATAGTTAAGGTAGGTGATTTTTTCTATCCTGTCAACTTTTTGGTAATGGAGTACGAAAGCTTAGAAGATGCATCGGCATTAATTTTGGGACGTCCATCTTTAGCCACAGCCGGAGCTGTTATGGACTGCAAGACAGGAGACTTGGATATCTCCTTTAGAACAAGAAAACGCAGATTAAATATGTTTGGATGTTCAATATCAGTGCCATCAAGGAAAAATGATAAGTACTCAAATGACAATCCTCTTATGAGACCAGTAACTAAGGACAGAGGTAAACAATCGACAAGAGCAGGTGAAGGTGCAAAGGAAGAGATCTTGTGGGAGGTTAGACAACACCCTCTGTCGACAATCGATAAGGTACAGCTGCTGGATATGATGGAATTAATGGAGTTGAAACATCAACAGTACGAAAAGAATGCAACATGCATAGAAGCTAAGGTTTTCGAACTCTTAGATGCTCAGCAGTAGTGGATTAGCCAAGTTAGCAATAGAATGACACAATTGACATCTGTGCTCGCGACGGTAGTTCACAATATTGCACTAGAAACGAAGAAGGTGATGCCTCAGGAAGAATCGGAAGAATAAGGAACAAACCGTCTAGCTGAAGACGTTAAACTTAGCGCTTGTTGGGAGGAAACCCATCTCTTATAGGTAGGTACTGTATTTGTTAGAGCAATTAGGAAGGTATTATCTGAAGGGTTTTCTATGCAATCAATGAACAAATAATTCCTATGGTTCACATGCAACCATAATATGATCTATGTTTTCTTTTATGAAGATAATAAAGTAAAACCTAAAGGAAACAATTATTTCTAAAGATCAAAACTGAGAAAAACAACCTTTTGATCTTATGATCCTTGAAGCTAGCAGCACAAGTGTCCTGCCTCAAATGGTGTCACACCCAAGCAATGGAGAAGATGATACAGCCGAGTAACAGAGAGAGAGAGAGAGAAGGCGTAAATTATGAGGAGCCAGAGGGTTCCTTTTATAGCCTCCTAGGGTTACACCTGAAACCCTAAGGAGCCTCCAAGTGGGCAAGCCTGTTGACCACTTGGACCAGATCCCTAAACCCTAATTAGGGTTTTCGCCAACCCTAGAGAAGCCTCCAAGGGTGGGGCCACTTTTGGCCCCTGAACTTCTTTTGCCAGTTATTCAACTATTGAATAAATATAAACCAGTCCCTACACTTATAATTAATTAATTTAATCACTAAATTAAATCCAATTAATTCTAGATTAAATCTTAATTAATTATTATAGTTTCTAATTAATATATTAACACTTAAATATATTAATAAACTATTTATTTATTTCTATTGATTTATTAAACAATTAATAAATCAACCGTTCTCTCTATTGAACTCCACATCTATCCTCCAGCTATGAGGGCAACCCAAATGGACTTTGCTTCAATTAACAAGATAAATACAATTATAAGTCATCGCTTAGACACCTAATCCAACAGTCTCCCACTTGGATAAGTCTGTGAATTTAATTGTCTGTTTACCTTCTAATTAATATTAGTTTCCCAGAAACTGTCCTGAACTCTGACCTAGTCAGTTCTGTCCAAAGATAAGTGATCATATGATCCTTCGTCCAACAATATATTTTCAGACACGAGACATGAATTGAGATCAATCTCTGTCCGATACTCTGTTTCCCGATTTCCGATTCTGCTTATGACTTTTAGACTTCTAATTGAACACATCAATTTAGTCCCGGCTGGCCAGCACTTTAGTCAACTTCAAAATCATCAAGAGGCCTACAGATATCTGTTTCCCTATCATGGTCAAGGAACGAATAAGCTTCGACTCATATTCTTGTGTCTTTTACTTGTCAAAATCGTACACAACAATGCGTTTTATAACATCGAGTTACCGATGCGTTTACGCAATATCAATGCACAACCGACTCGCAAATTTCAACTCATATGTCTCTGCTTTAAGATCATAGGATATTATCGTCTCAATCATTGCTCGTGATGTAATCCATGAAGCAATCTATTGAGCGCGGGTTTATCAAATACTCAAATCTCTATTTCTAAGTACTCGTGAACGTTGTAGCAGTCTTACTGCAATGTCTAACTCCTTAGATAATCTACAAACCAATTCACGACAGTCTTCGTTCATACGTACTCCTGAAAAGTATGAGTGACTGTGGACTTTTGAATAATCAAATTATTCGGGAAGTGAAACATGCAAAAACGAAACATAAAATCTGACTGAAGGTTACTCTTGCCTAATTACCAAGTCTCAACGAGGTAATCACCAAGTCGGATTCTTCATAAAACTATTACTGGTTTCTAGATTCTTTTTAAACTTTTAATTCGTGTTATGTATCTATGTCTACATGACCTTTCACTCTTTCTATGTATCCAAATGTCATACATTTATACACCTTATCAAATCGGACATCCTTCCGATGATATTTCAATTTTGGTCATACTGTCATTCTCATTAACAACTTCATTCTATGAACCGTGACTTTCCATGGTTCTCGGGATCTTTAGTCTATATGACTGCACCCTAAGACTATTTCGAGGTGTTACGATGTGCCGGTGAGCCACATGCGCTCCATCGGAATGCCAACGAAATTGTTTAACCATTAAGTCCTTATTTTAAAACTCTTTCCAAATTTTTATCAACATTCACCCCAATCATTTTTTCAATGATTTCTCACGTATGTACAAAATCCATTTAGTATTCCCAGCCAGGTCATATCCTGAATCAGACTCACTATGCTTTAAGCATTAAGTCATCAGGACATTTTCATGACACTTCTTATGCATCTTGGATCATGTTTATTGTGGCTAGGTCTATACTGATGATAACATCTATCTGATAGATGTCTATGGATTATGTGAGTATGCTGCAGCTTCTTTATATGCCAAATCATTACGCTTTGCAATGATAGAAAATTCCTTTCCTGAGCTATGCATCTTGAGTCTCATCAATATCATCTTGGCAGAGTTTCGATCTATCTCATAGACGTTTATAACCACCTAAGTATGTCGTATCCTTATTAAGTATTTCATAGTGATCCGTCTCTTCACACCAAGTCATTAAATTTGTAATGAAAAGAGACGTTTCCTAGAAACTGTATGTAACCTACATATGGAGATAACAGCGACACTCCCACTGGCTTTAACACGGTTATGGAGTATTCTCAAAATCCAGAACTTTTGGCACATTTTAAGAATCCAAACTTTTTGACATCTTAATGGAAATCTTTCAGCCCATTCTCAAAATCCAATCCTTTGGCATATTTCAAGAATTTGAATATCCTTTCTTGCGAGATGCCCACGGGGAAATCCCAGGCGCAAGTACCTTTATACTGGCATACTCTTTGTGAGTCCCTATTAGTGTGTCGGTGATCCATACGCGCTCCACTAACAACTTACAATATGCAGTATCCTTTCGGATTTCATCTTCTATTGAGAGTGCTTCTCTCGGAATCAATTACTTGACTCTGGGTATTGTCTCACTCAACCAGATGTTCTGAAGGTAAGTTTCTGTCCATGCTGCTTTCTTTTGATGATTCAATTACTCCCACTGGTTTTTAGACGAGGTGTAAAATCAATAAAAATTCCACATGGACTATATCTCGTCCTAAGGTTCTCTTAATTGGCAGCAACCTGGCTCACCAATGCTTCCAAGTAGTCGGATTGTAAATCCGTACCAACTATAGTGTTTCACCACTATTCGATATGTCACCCCAATCATAACTACTTATGATGGTGATCAGTACTACAGGTCAAGAGAAGATTATGTCAGTATTAAGACAGAAATCTGATATCTTCTCTAAGCCTAGTGATGACTAAAGGTTCTTTCACTTGGCTAATCCTGAACTTATTCAGGACTGTCCCAACTCCCACCATTTCCTTAAAACATGAGTTCTTTCTAAAAGAGCTCTTTCTTTTTCAGGTACAGCGGGATAGACAGTGAAATGACATTTCTGATCAGGTTCAGGCTAGTCATGAGGTTCGGACGAACACTACAAGACCCTGTACTTTCAATGTACAAGTGGGACGATCCCAACTTGACATGTCAGACAATGTCTACATAACCTACTTAGTCTAAAATGTGGTCGGAATATGGTTTCTATGGTCTGACTGGTCGAACTATTTCAATTAATGCTTCATCATCTTCCCTAAGACACATTATGACCATTAATGTTCTTGGAAGAGAATGAACTGTGAAACATTTCCCTAGTTTATGTTGTCACTCTGGTTCTGTGGATCTTGTACTTCCTTTGAAGTCCTTGAACTGTTCAAGGTTTCAATTCAATCGCTTATTCTGATAAGCGAAGCCATATTCGTCATACCGATTGACAAATATCGTGAAGTACAAATAGTTGTGTTCTATTTCAAGATTTGAGCAATACACATTAACAGATATGTTCGTTGCTCCTAATCTCAATGTCTTTTACATATCTATGTAAACTTATGACTTTGTTAATTTTGTTCAAGACTTGCAATCTTCAGTTGACTCTAAGTCAACTGATTCCAAAATCCTATCCTCTGGATCTTTGGGTGATTCATTTCTTGCAACATGTGCTTTATAAAAAACTTAATCATCATCAGACTCTAAGTCAAATGATTCCAAAGTCCTGTCCAACTGGATCTTTGGTTGATTCATTTCTTGACACATTAAGACCTCAATTCATCATGAGACTATGAGTCAAATGATTCCAAAGTACTGTCCAACTGGACCTTTGATTGAATTGATTCTTATTATATTTAGATTAACAATCATAAATGACACAATTCCTGAATCCAAACACTTTGGATGCATTCAACATTCAAGTTATTACTATACAACATTTCAAGGATTTTTTTCAAACAACGGGTGTTTGTTGGGTGCAAAGTTCTACATGTTTATGACTGTGTGGCATAAGGAAGGTCCACATTGGCGTATGGGCTTGTGGGCTTGTTCATTGGGCTCTTTATTTTGTCTAGACTATAAATAGTGATTATATTATTATTTGTAGTCAATGATTCTAGAGGGAGCCTAGTGATTTCATAGATAGATAGAGAAACACAAAATAGAAAACCCAATTGTAAAACATTGTTCAATCGAATCATTCGACACATTGGATCTCGATTGGTGTTCGTTATTATTCCGCATTTATTGTCAAATCGTGTTTCAACATTGGTATCAGAGCCTAACCTTGAAGATTTAACAGATTATTTCAAGGGATCGGTTCTTGATTTGACAACCCACCACAACATCAATCAGAATTCAAATTTTCAGATCTGGATCTTCACTTTTTGTGAGTTTTTCTGATATGGAATCAATATTTTGTTCAGTTCTTCATCTTTGATTTGTTTATGATCATTAACATTGATTCAGATTCATTATATCTCAATAGAAATTGTTTTTGATCTGGTTTTTATCATCAAAATTCGTTTAGATCTACCGGATCTACTTTCTCTCTCTAAAAACCTACTTCAGATCCACTTTCTATCTCTAGTTTTATTCCAGTTCTGTGATTATTTTGTTGTTCAAAACGAAAATGGAAGCAAGAAACTCGAAAATATGGACTGTTATTGTTGATAATCTCAAATATAAAGTCAACTTTGAACAATTTATGGGATTTGTGTTAAGAGATCTGAAAATTACAAATGATACACTTGTTTCTGGTGGTATTAAAGATGCATATGGAAGATTCGTTTTTCATCCTTCAAAACATGAAGTAAACAAAGATCTGTTCTCAGAAATGATGATTGTTCTTAAAGATATTGATAAGAAGAAAGGACTAGAAAATCGAAAATATGCAAGAAGATATGTTTCTCTGGTTGAAGATACAAGTGTTCTTCGTGCTCTTCAAAACTTTGAAGATGATGTTCTTCATCTTCATGTTTCTGAAAAATCTGATGAACACTTCGAATCTTTACTTGTTCCCCAACCTGAAAAGAAAGATGCAAATGTTAAGGGGGAGTTGGATTTGAAAGAAAATTGCTTGGTGAAAGTATTATTTGTTGCAAAATCCTCAAAAAGAACGAAATCTGAATCTGTTGGTTCTTTAATTTCAAATGATATGTTTCTTGGTATGAATCCCTATAGAAAACCCATTTTTGCTGAAAATCAAAGATATAAAAATCAAAGATGTTAGACTCCGAAGGTTTCAGATAATATCCAAAAAGATGAACAAATTTCTTGTTTTAAATCTTGTGTTCATAAGTTCAAAAAGAAGAAAAAGAAGAAGAAAAAGCCAAAAACGAAAAGGATGTGGGTGTTAGGAATCGGACAGGGTACACGCAGCGGAAACACTATCACACACACACAAACTCACGAAAATAAAGCAAGAAGAACACAAGGATTTTTACGTGGTTCGGAGTCGGTGCAAATCCTACGTCCACGGGCTACAACTAGATTTTATTTGAATGAGGAGATTACAAGAGATACACACTCAATCTTTTACATATATTGTGTGTTGTGGTGCATCTTTCTAACAAGCCTTACCACCTATATATATACATGAGATGGTAATGTGAACAAATAAATGTGAAATCAAAAGAAGTAGGCTTGAGAAGAAAAAACAAATGTAATCTTCTCTTTGACTCACCAACTTCACCAACCAAGTGAAAATCTTCACTTTCACATAACAATCTCCCACTTGAAGATTTTGAACATCTCTCATTAATCTCCTAACATAACAAGTCTTCCAAGCTTCCAGTTCCCAAGAACAAGCTAAGACTCAGTCAAATTCCCTTAGTTGTAGCCGCCCCTCATCTTCAAGTACTAAAAGGGCCAGTTGAAGCTCCCACTAGCTCCAACTCAGCCGTGGCTAATCCTACCACCGACTCATCCTCTGTCTCAACCGGTTTGGACACTCCACCAGCTCCAGAGATACACCGAGGACCACTAACACTCTCCAAACTTTGCAAACTTCCAACAGGAGAGAATTTTTCAGTCTTAGTCTTCAAAACCCAACGGCTCTTTGTAACTGTACCCGGAACACACCCCGTGCTCCCACTGTCACAAAATCCCCTGAATGGTTTAGACTTTCCGACTCGTTCAGCTAACATCCCCTTGGCTCCAGAATTCATGTTTGCAAAATGAACTCTCTTAGCACTAGATTTAGCGAACCAGATTTTGTCATTCTTAACGGGGACGGTCATACTTCCCTCAGCAGGTACCTCAACCATATACAATGACCCATGCTTCATACCTTGAGCAATCACCGAATTACCATTGACCACCCTCCATTTACCACCACCAAACCTTACTTCCAGTCCTTGTTTATCCAGCTGACCAACAGAAATTAATTTCTTCTTCAGCTCCGGAATCACCCTGACATTCTTCAGGTTCCATGTAGTTCCCAATGAAGTAACCAGATCAATATCTCCTATGCCCGTTACTTGAAGCATCTCGTCATTTGCTAACCGTACCTTCCCAAAATCTCCTTCTTTTAGATTCACCATCGTTTCTCCGTTGTCCATGGCGTGAAACGAAGCCCCTGAATCCATGACCCAAGAGTCTACAGAACTTTCCATACTTAGTATCAGTGCATCATCCTCAGACACACTCTCAGCACCAGCAATGTTCAATTCTTTCTTTGGACATTGACTCTTAACATGTCCCACCTCCTGGCAGTTCCAGCACTTCACATTCTTCCAAGTTCTAGATGAACTTCTTCCCCGACTCCCACTGCTCCCACTATTCCTGCTATTCCCTCTACCTCTTCCGATATTTAATAACTCAGAAGAAGAAGATCCACCTTGATTCTTACGTCTGACATCCTCGCCAAGAACCAAATCTCTAACCCCTTCAAAAGTCATACCACTGGTCCCCACTGAACTTGTAACAGCGGTTACTACCAGCTATCAGGTAGTGAAGCTAGTAGCAGTGAAGCTTGAGTCTCGTTATCAAATTTAATTCCCACAGATGACAATCTGGAAAGAATTGAATTTAGATTGTTAATGTGAACCGTAACTGAGCCTTCCTCATTCATCCTTGTAGTGAACAGCTCCCTCATCAAGAACACCTTGTTAGCCGCCGACGGTTTCTCATACATGTTCGTCAGAGCATCCATCATACCACGCGCCGTGGTTTCCTTCATGATGTTGAAAGAAACGCTCCTTTCCAACGACAACGTAATAACCGCCTTAGCTTTCTTGTCCTTTGAGTTCCATGCATCTTCAGCAGCTTTTTCCATTTTCTCCGGTTTGTCTCCAAGTACCATGTCCAAATCTTTCTGACATAACAATGCTTCTATTTGCATTTTCCACCAACTAAAGTCAGAACCGTTGAACTTCTCGATTACAACCTTGTCTTCAGCCATTACGACAAACAAGAGACAAATATTTTATAGTACTTTTGTGAGACAGAACAGTACTCTTCAAAGTACCTAGATACCTTTTAATACGATTAATAGAAATTAGTTTCTGATGTGGAAGATCAGACAAAACTGCAACCACAGAGCATACTCTAATTTCTAAAACCGAGACCTCCTCCAAAACCCGAAGCTCTGATACCAGTTGTTAGGAATCGGACAGGGTACACGCAGCGGAAACACTATCACACACACACAAACTCACGAAAATAAAGCAAGAAGAACACAAGGATTTTTACGTGGTTCGGAGTCGGTGCAAATCCTACGTCCACGGGCTACAACTAGATTTTATTTGAATGAGGAGATTACAAGAGATACACACTCAATCTTTTACATGTATTGTGTGTTGTGGTGCATCTTTCTAACAAGCCTTACCACCTATATATATACATGAGATGGTAATGTGAACAAATAAATGTGAAATCAAAAGAAGTAGGCTTGAGAAGAAAAAACAAATGTAATCTTCTCTTTGACTCACCAACTTCACCAACCAAGTGAAAATCGTCACTTTCACATAACAGTGGGTTCCCAAAATGAAAAGTTCCGAAGATGTTCTTCCAAAATCAAAAGTTAAAAATGTTGAAAGTTTTTCTTATGTGGTTAAAAGGAAAGTATCAGAAGGTTATGTTCAAAGAAGAAATTATTTGGTGAATTCGGGTTGTTACAATGAAAGATATGAAGACTTTTTAGTTCCAACCAAAAGACCAAGAAAAATTGATGACTTTTCGTTAGATCTTCGGAGTGGCGTTTATGAGAAATTTGGTTCAAAATGTTCAAAAATGGTTTGGGTTCCCAAAAGTTCAAGAAATTAGATGTTTTGTTAAAAGACTTCGGAATATGACATCATACTCTTCGGAACCGAAGTGATGAAGAAGACGACTCCGAATTCTTGAAACTCTTCGGAACTGATGAAATGGAGAAGATGACTAAGAACCCTTGACACTCTTCGAAGTTTTGATATGTTCGGAGTAGAGAAGAGTCTCTTATAGCTTCATCTTCCCTTGAACCTGAAAAGAAAATTGTTATTATTATGAGAAATGGAAATATTGACTTCACAAAATTGATAAAGGATCATTTCCTTTTACCGTTTAAAGCCTGATTTGTTGCTGCATGTGTTCTGTTCTTTACTCACGACCATACCTTCGGCTTCTGATGCTCATATATCTTTCAACATGCTTTCTTCGAACTTGTGTGTGAGCAAAGACAAAGATGGTAAAGAATTTCGCTTTGATTGGAACCTGGGTTTACCATGGATTTGCAAAGAATTTCTTTTTGAAGGAAAATGTGTTAAGCAAAGCAACAAGCGACTGATATGTGGTCTCATGCAAAGTGGTAGAAAAGAGTGAAAGCTACTAGTCACAACACATGTCCGGTCCAACATTAAATGCATGACAGTCGCATTCTTGATGCACCGGCTAATTCTCTCTTTCTCTGTTTGAATGGAAAGCAAAAAAAAAAAAATTGGACTTGTCATGGTTATGTGCTATTGATAGCTCTCATCTCTTGATATTATCAAACAAAAGGAAAAGAGAAAAATGAAATGGGAATCTGAAAAACTGAAAGGAGATGTCGGGTTACACGTGTGGTACCACCTAGACCTGTCATATGATGTGAATATACGATAAACTCTCAAGTGAAAATTGGCTTGGTTCTAGTTTGGTTAAAATCCAACTATGTCGTTACATGGATTAGTTTCTTGGTGTCCTTCTCTTTTAAACGACACATAAAGAAACCGAAAATATGATTTTCTGGTTCCAATTCAACCAAATAGTACAAAAGCAAATGAAATGGGACGGACCAGATTGCTTTATTCACGCGCCTCCACTCTTTTCTCTTAACCGATCACGTGCTGTCAAGTGGATTGTGTGTAGATATGTTGAAATGGAACATAAGGTACAAAGTCAACAGCTATCTCTCTCTTCCTTTTATCCGGTTATATTACGACTCTCTTTTACCCGATTAATTGAAATGGAAAGAAAAATCCAGCTGTAGCATTTAAACAACTCTCGATAAAGCTGCCACACTCTCTCTATCGGACACTACAACACGCATGTGACGGTAAATAAATGGAACACACTATTGCTCAGCATTAATTGGAAAATTGTCCCTCGTCGCTGGCCATTTATTCATGTGAGCAAAAACATTGTGTCACCGTCTCTCTTTCTCAATTGCCGGTTCTAAGTCAAATAAAAGGGAACATATACACAAGTCAAGTTTTATGGGGAATAATGCAACAACCGGTTGGATTAATTTTTCCACAATTCATTATCTTGTTCTTGTTGCGAAAACGTTACTTTCCGGCATTTGTGCTCCACGCGACTGTCACAATATACGGTGATAGAAATGGACAAAATAAAACATGGAGCTTCAAATGTTGTCAACGATTTATGAAATGAAGACATAACATGGTTCATTAAATTCCATTCAAGATTCATCAATTCACGATCATGATGTGGCAAGTTCTTCACCACACTAATTCATGTGGATTGTAATATCTAATGTGGAAATTGGACTAAAGCATATTAAAGAAATTTGGAAATATTACTGTCGTAATTCTGAAGTCATGGAAAAATCAAGACGTCGCAACATGCTATTTCTCCTTTACGAAATTGGGCCAGCTTATTTCAAAATTTGGGCTGATGTTGGTGGATTAGGCATATTCAACGCATTGGGTTGTTTTCTACTAAATTTTTGGACTAAATGAAATGGGTTGCTGATTTAATTTCACAGATGGTTATTCATTTTTCGAGAGGGAGTTTTGGATTGATTTTTCGGATCAAGCGAGTTCTCATGACCATGCGTTTTTATGATCTCGTTGATCATAAAAAGGGGGAGATTGTTAGATATTTTATTGGTCATCGAGAAGATTGCCGAAGATTATTTACGCGTTGTTTGATTCGCTTCCTATGCCACGTCATCCATTCCGATCTTTGAGAGGGATATTGTTGGGTGCAAAGTTCTACATGTTTATGACTGTGTGGCATCAGGAAGGTCCACTTTGGCGTATGGGCTTGTGGGCTTGTTCATTGGGCTCTTTATTTTGTCTAAACTATAAATAGTGATTATATTATTATTTGTAGTCAATGATTCTAGAGGGAGCCTAGTGATTTCATAGATAGAGAGAGAAACACAAAATAGAAAACCCAATTGTAAAACATTGTTCAATCGAATCATTCGACACATTGGATCTCGATTGGTGTTCGTTATAATTCCGCATTTATTGTCAAATCGTGTTTCAACAGTGTTAAAAAGAAATTGACAATTTTATTAAAACAAAATCCTTGAACAATGTGACATATGATAAACAATGTCATATGTATCTAATAAGCTAATAACATGATATCAATATCTAACTAAACTCTAAAACTGCATGAGCTTCAGATCCAATCTGAATATGCTCCTATGCAACAACATCCCACATCCTACTGAGTCCATGCATACAGAGCAAATGTGAGAAACACATCCTGTATCAGGGAATTTATGGATCAGGGGTTCTAAGTTTTAAGATATTCCTGAGTTGCCAAACTGTTCGGCTTCGGAGCATTTTCCAATCTTTCCGTGACTGTGTCCCACCCTGTGGATTCCCAGTTTGAAACATCGAGGAACCGGTCCAGACGATCTGGATCATTTCTTGATGTGTCCTATTACTGGACTCAATCCCGAAGCAGCTGAATCAATGGAACTATGCTTCTCTATGAACGACTCATACAGAGTCAACCTTGAATGCATATCCACGATTTTCTTATCTGGTTTCCCTTCCTGTACATCAGGATGAACGGATCAGCGAGTCGAGCTAATGCTTTAACTCCGGATCAAAAAGGGGACCAAATTTATACAGTTCACCTATGTGTCTCTCAGTCTTGAGAACATGTGAACCGGTGCTACTTCCTGCACACTTCAAACTCTTTGAAGATCTTAGCTCGTCCTTTCTCAACCAGTTCATGGAACTTTTCCGCAACTAGCTGTGTTAACTTATCTAACCCCAGGAATTCTAAATTCATGCGAAACTTGTGGTCAATGATCAATAGTATTAGGCAACGAACTTTCCTTGACTTAACGATTAAAGATTCATGCTCATGCTTTGGGGAGCAGACACTCAGTCAGATATGGCCTGCCAGCAAAACAGATAACTATTCTCTATTTATGAAGCCATACCATATAGTTCAGGCCAGTCAGCCTTACCATATGTAGCAAGTGCATTCTGAAGCTCTCAGAAATGGGTGAAGGAGGATAAGGAGGAGAATAGACACTTGTTTCAGACATCTACAATAAACAGAATTTATTAGTTTAATTAATCCTTTTAAATAATTACCCAATTTATTATTTATTAAGGCTAGGACCCAAAATACCCCAATTATGATGTGAAGAGGGATGTCGTAATCACAACACAATGGTCATTAAGGTAGATAATACACTTATCAATTTCATCTTATGAAATTCCTAGATCTGTTGAGACACATTGAACTATTCAATGGCATGTTTAGTCTCGGATGTGCCCCACTGTTTGTAACTGGGATGCCGAGGATCACAAACCGGGTGTGAATAACCATGCAAATTCGCTCGGTACTCTCGAAGTCAATTGTCATCTCTAATTAACGTGCCGGTTAACCACACACGCTCCGTTAATAATGTCAAAATCAAGAAACCCATTGCGACTCTTTGCGGACCCCAGTTGGCATGCCGGTAAACCACACACGCTCCACCAACATTCCACAAAGTGCAATGTGCAATTCCATGGATTAGCACCAATTCACATTTTTAACCTAAAGTAACTAGATTGGGTTTTTGTTCAAGGTTCTAGTACTTTCAATTATAGCATTATACTTTTAAGAGGCTTAGCGGTTCTATCAAACCCGTTTGGCTAACGACACTCGACTGACCAGGAGAGCGGTGAGTAAGAGTGAATACCCATTAGACTGCCATTTTATAGGCAGTCGCCTTATACCCTCTTTATAGGACAGTGTTATGAATGAGGCCTACTAGCGGTAAGACTAACCATTTAATCTTATATATAAGTATTAACTTTTAATAATAAATATATAAGATATATTTTAATCTTATTAAAATATTTTAGAATTAATTTATTCTTAATTTTAGCAAATTTTAATATATTTTTTGAAAATTTAAATTAATTCTTTAAACCGATTTAATTGATCTTTTAATTAACAATTAATTAAACTAATTAAATCTAAGATAGTTTTTATTAATTAATCAAATTAATTTTACTATCTTGGCTCCTAAGGTTCGAAATTTGCTAGCTAGGGTTTTAAGGGTTCCATTTATCTTAAAGATACAGTTACCAAAAATAACAACCAACTTAAAAGGCAAGCAAATAAGGGGGACCATGGGGCTTGGCGGCTAGGGTTAAGAAACCCTAGCCTTGGCAACGAATTCTAGGCCATTCCAAGAGTAGTTTTTCGCAAAAACACTCAAGGCAAGAAACATTCAAGCAGTTTATATCAAACATAAGAAAACAAGCCTAATATGATCTATGTTTTCTTCTATGAAGATAATAAAGTAAAACCTAAAGGAAACAATTATTTCTAAAGATCAAAACTGAGAAAACCAACCTTTTGATCTTATGATCCTTGAAGCTAGCAGCACAAGTGTCCTGCCTCGAATGGTGTCACACCCAAGCAATGGAGAAGATGATCCAGTAGAGTAACAGAGAGAGAGAGATAAGGCGTAAATTATGAGGAGCCAGAGGGTTCCTTTTATAGCCTCCTAGGGTTACACCTGAAACCCTAAGGAGCCTCCATGTGGGCAAGCCTGTTGACCACTTGGACCAGATCCCTAAACCCTAATTAGGGTTTTCACCAACCCTAGAGAAGCCTCCAAGGGTGGCGCCACTTTTGGCCCATGGACTTCTTTTGGCAGTTATTCAACTATTGAACAAACCAGTCCCTACACTTTTAATTAATTAATTTAATCACTAAATTAAATCAAATTAATTCTAGATTAAATATTAATTAATTATTATAGTTTCTAATTAATATATTAACACTTAAATATATTAATAAACTATTTATTTATTTCTATTGATTTATTAAACAATTAATAAATCAACATTTCTCTCTATTGAACTCCACATCTATCCTCCAGCTATGAGGGCAACCCAAATGAATTTGCTTCAATTAACAAGATAAATACAATTATAAGTCATGGCTTAGACACCTAATCCAACATTATCATCGCCATTGCAGGTGTTATTAGCCTGCGGCAAGTGTGGGGTTGTTATGAAGGAAATTTGAATTTTTAAAGGACGTATCGCGGTCATCTGTTTTACACGTCACGGGATTATAAACCAACTCGATGCACAGGGGTTGATTTGGGAGCACGCACACTGCGGTCACTCCTTTCCCACGATGCGGGAATCGATCAGTCGGTTTCTTTAAAAAGGTACGTCGCATTCACTATTCACACACGCCGCGCCTCAGAGCTCCGATCATCCGACGTTTTTCTCGGATTTTTCTCGTTCATTTTATTCCCACTATCGAGGTACGTCATTCTAACTAGTTTCTACTTGTTAGAACTAGTGATTAGGCTGTGAAATTTGTTGATTTCTCCAAAAACTGAAAAACTTAGAAATCGGCGATGCTGGCTCGTAGGGTGTTTTGTTTGCCAAATGATCACCCTAGAGGGGCTAGTCGGTGCTTAGATTACCTTGTAGTGTGTTTGGATCGAGTTAACAGGTAAAAAACAGTAAGAATGGGTTTGGATTTCGCAACAGTTGCTCGCCGCGCTGCGCCCTCGTTCTTGGGCCGCGCCGCAGTTCGGTGGGAGAGACAATGACTGAATTTGCAAAAAAAAAATTGTTTTGTGTCGCTGTTTTCTTTTGTGCAGATAGCTTTCAGACACGATCATCCTTTTCTCCAGTTCCCTGAGGGACTGGAGAGTTCTGTCGAGTATGTTTCGAGGAGAGATGCACTTATCAGTCGCCGGGTTCTCGAGGCGACGATCATCGACCGGGATATTCTCAGGACGATCGGACTCTGGGCCGAGATCGAGCCCTTTCTTCATCGTACATGGTCCCACGAGGAGGCCACATTCACGTGTTGTGGTTGGGACAGGCTCATGGCTAACCAGGACGATATAGGTTACACCGAGCTTCTCTTGGAGTTTCTCTCCATGGTTCGCTACGCACCACGCTCGACAGAAGGCTAGTCCTATTCTGATTGGGAGGAGCCCCCAGGGAGTGCAGTCTTAGGGAGTTCAGGAGACGCACGAGTATTTATACAGAGGCGGATCTCCAGAGCCGACACTTCACGCCATTCCTTCACTTGTGCACTCAGGGGCAGCCCACCAGGGATGCCAACACAGTGATTTGCGCCCCGTTGTCCAACGTTTTCTATGAGGCGGGGTCCGCCAGGGAGAGCCAGCTCCGCAATCCGCTTCATCGGCTCATGCACCGCATCCTCACCACCTCTATCATGCAGTGGGAGGGGGAGAGAAGGTGTCCGGTGATGATTTGACATATATGTGGGTACTTCTCGATCCCTCTAGGTTCCTCAACCTGCCGTATGCCTTCGCGATCTCTTTATCCACCCGGGGAACGTGTGTATCTGCTAGCAGTCCTTTGGCAGGTGGGCATTACATTACACGTCTGGCCCGATCTTACCGGATACTCAATGCTACCACCATGGCCTCCCTAACGGCGATTCCTTTAGTCCACACATGGGCACGGGCACTGGAGAACATGCACCTGATCTAGCAGCCATGGCCTGGGCATTATGTGAGAGAGATGACAGAGGCACCGAGGGCACCACGACTAGCTCGTAAGGAGGGACCAGCGAGGCGTCACCGGAGAGTCAATGCACCACCGGAGCCAGAGCCACAGCAGGAGGAGACACAGGCCACCCACCGATTGGAGGCCAGGGTCGCGAGGCTTGAGGACCAGCTGGAGTAGATTGGGGAGGTACTTTTGGAGTTAGCCACACAGCAAGGACACCGCCCCCGACCATTCCCAGCCCGAGCCCACGATTACGAGGCAGGTCCTTATAGGCCACCCAGTGGCGATTGATGTATTTTTCTTGTTTTCTTTTGGATATATTTACTGTACCTATGACACTATCTTTATTTTTCTACTTGTTTATATTGTATTTGTTTGTTTAGTTGCATTTAATGTTTTTGTGAGTTATGCATGTAATACCAAATGGAGGAGTTGTTTCAGGCAAGTGTGGGGCCACAGTGCCCCCTCCACTTGCCTTGACCAACGGCGTATTTCACTGTTGCGCTACAACTCCTGAATTCTGAGTTGAGGATTTTTTTTTGTGTTTTTGTACCTATGACAACCAAGTACCATCAAGCCATCTACCATCTAAGGGGTAACTCTTTCTCCTTTTTTTTGAATTATTTTTGTACAACGAGGGCGTTGTACAGTTTTAAGTGTGGGGTGTGGATGGTCGAAAGAGTAGTTTTTGAAATTTTTGCGGGAAATGACCAATTTTCAAAATTCTTAGCAATTTTTCAGAATTTTTAAGAAGTTGTAATTTTGGAAAAAGAATGGGTTGTGAATGTTATAGCATTCGTATTCTTCAAGAAATACTATTTAATTGTTATCATGCTATTAGTTTAGTCAAATAAGTTGAGTTTTAAGAGTTAGAAGATTGGGATGTTTTAAGTTTGGAATTTAGGAAGGAATCGTCAATCTGTGGCCTTTGTTGTTCGAGTCGGTAAGCTTAAAATGGGTGGGACTTATGCACCTTGCCACCTATGATCGTCTGGTCTGGGATGGTATTTCTGAAAGCTCGTTACACGGATAACATCGAATCTTATGGACAGTTCTTTAATGGCATTTAGTTACTGAATGAGTACATACACTTCATTGTGGACAGAAAATTTGTAATCAAGGGTTCTTTAGAAAGTCATGAATTCCAAAGAATATTCCGATAATGTTTTCACAAACTATTTCACTCTAACTCTTGAGGCAATAAGCTTTGAAATTGAACGCATTCAAAAAATGTTTGAATCTCTATTAGAATTTGTTAAAAACTCTCTTGCTTGGGGACAAGAAAGGCACAAGTGTGGGGTGTTTGACAACGCCTAGTAATATAAAGTATTTTAGTCGTTCTTGAGCCCTATTCTTGGTGAATCTATATCATATATGTTGTGGTATTCTCACTTTTTGTGTCAGTGCTTGTTTGGAAAGAAATGATGTAAACACGGGCTAAATGCGTACAAAATGGAAGAAGTTTGAAGATAAAGACAAAACAGTAGAATTCTCACGCGCGCCGCAGATATGTGAAGGGCGCGATGCGCTGAGTCAGCAATGAGGCGGTGTAGAAGATTCAAATGCCGAAGAAACGGGGATAAACTCGTACGCGCGCCGCGGAATCTAAGTGCGCGCGGCACGATCTTTTATTTTTCAAAACTATAAATAGAGGCTTCTAGGTTGAAATCAGTAGCAAAGACCTAGCATGGGAACGAGCCCCAAGGCTTCTTTCACTTCGAGTTTCATTTTTCAGTCGACCATAATTGGTATTTATGTTTTTCTCTTTTAATTTTCAAGTAGTTTAGTAGTTTTATGCTCTTGGATGCATTTTGGATGTTTGAATGTTTGATTGTGTTGATTTGATCTTGATTACTTCTGAATTATACTTCTGATTTCAGTAAGTATTTAGCGTTAGTTATTGGTTTTGGTTTTAGTTTAGTTGATGCTTGAGTTGGAATTGTTGGATGTTTATGATTTTGGGATTGTTTTTGGCAAAAGTCGGAAACTAGATCCTCTGGCTGTAGAGTGACACTACAGTTGGTAATCTGTTGCCTATCTTGACCACGTAACTCTTGTGGATCGACTCTGGCTATCGCTATACTAGTGTGTGTTAGGTTTATTTTACTATTTTTTACCGCACGAGGACCTAGGCATGTCAAATACCTATGGATTTTTTGGTCTGGCAACTTAATTTCGGCCGATGGGCTTGGTTTCTCGGTTAGGTGGCGTGAAGTATATATAGGTATCTTGTGCTCTCTTTACTAGGTTGGTTGTCTTGGAGCATTGTTCTAGCATAGCGAAATTCTGTCAAAAGTTCAAGCAACCATTGTTCTTATGTATTAGTTGATTAATTAATAGAATCGAGTGCATTGATGGATTACTTTTGTGTTCTTATTGATTTGATTGATATCGTGTGAAGATCTAGGACTGTTTTGGGACCTACAAACAAACTCCGAAATCACCTCTTCGGTGATTGAAAAGCTGAAGTTAACTCTTCAACCCCTGACCAAAATGTCCATAAAGATGGAAAGACATCAGACTGAGAGATCCAGACCACTCATGTTTGCTCAGTCTGACCCTTTAGTTCAACCTTTACAAGGGGGAGAATCAAGTGGTCCTTCATCTCAAGCCTTTATAACAACAACAACAACAACAAAAACAACAACAACATACATACCAGGATGTCTCCCTTGGTAGACCAACATTCATCCCATCGATTTTGTCAAAGGCTGGCCCTTTGTTTGCCATAATCACATCAATCGAAGCAAGGGGTTCAAGCTCAGCCCTTGTAAACAGAGAGATAAGGATTGCTCCCCACATGTAGCAAGTCCACAAAGAACGAAAAGTGTAGTACAACAAAATGCTTCAAATCAACACCATCATCACCGAAAAGCGGACATGGACAGTAGAAACCATTGCTACCATCGGTTTTGATGATTTCAAGGTGTTTAACAGACTCGCTTTTCGCAGCTATGAAGTAAAAACTTCGGTTGATCAACAACTTGACATGTCTTACAACCTAAAGACCTTTGCCTTCTTTCAATTCGTGAGAACCGTTCCTCAGAATGAACTGCCGGCTTTCAAAGCTAAAAAGATTGCCTTCCACACAAAATACATCAAGGCTCCGAACTATGTATGGAATGAGAAGAGGATAGTGAAAATTATATCCATCAAGGCAGTGGAAGAGTACGACGGGTTTCAGAACTATGCATACTTTATACTTCGAGGCTCAAAAGATGAAGAATCAAGATGCACGATTGCAAACATTCCAATCATGAATCCTCATGATTTTATCGTTCTTCTAGACTTGATGAATAACTCCGCAGGAAATGAAGCTGAAACCAGAATGGTCTTCAGAGCTGTGAAAAATCACGTTCTCTCCTTCTTTCGGAACTATCTTCCGAGGTTTGCAAAGTTTGACTTGGAGATTTCAAACCTTTTCAGACAATCTCTCGCTCCTCCTCCCTGCACATTTGAAAATATTGATCATCTCAAGCAAGGGCATATTGTGGAAAAGCCTTGGGGAGTGGTGTTCAAGGGACTTTCGAAAGAAGATGAAACAGTTGTGGCGAAATTCTTTGAAATTGATTACATGGGTCTTTACCCTTCGTCTTCCATCACAAGTATTCTCACATCGATGAACAATTGTTTCGTCAACCATTGGCAGGAGAAGAAGAAGGTAAGTTAACATCTCATCTGGTGGCTTGCAGTGAGATATACCCTGAGGCAAGGGTTCAAGAGGAACTTTCCCAAGTAGGCTTCGGATGCACTTCACACAAAGGGGGAGATTGTTGAGTATGTTTGTGCTGAAGTGCAGGACCATCCGAAGAACTGAAGCTCAAATGAAGTTTTGATAGAAGACCCGAAGCCTGAAGACTTCGAAAGTTTTACCCTAGAGGATCTGAAGGCTTACATGTAATAACTACTTTTGGGTGCACGCGTATGTAGCAGGCTACGCGTTACACAATACTGAATGCTGATTGTATAGTACACTGTTAGGATATTCTCTGTATCTATATTGTACTATTGGTATCAATGATCACGTATAAATATTAGTGATACCATCTATGTCGGGGGTGAGTCTTGTGAGATTGATCCACCCTCTATTGTTAAACCCTAATTGATAAATCAAAGCATTCGGCACCAGTTATATAATTCTCACTTTGTTCTTCTTTATTCATACTTATAGTTTCTTGTGTGATTTGTTTTAGCTTGATTCATCTTATTAGAATACTTGTTATTATTCATTGTTTGATTGAATTCAACACCCAACACAACCCATGATTGAATGCTTGAAGTACTCGAAGATCTCTCAAGCACTAACGGCGTCTGAATCAGTGGCTATGGTTCACCTTTCTTCTACCTATGCTACTGCTGTTTGTCACAAGGCCGAAGAAAAGAATTCCTTTGAAGTTGCTTCCCATAAAACTTCAATTTCTAAATCTCTATGCAGCAAGCTATTACGGTTTATTTCTCCTGATAACTTGGTTAATCCAGATTCGATCACATCGGTAGTCATTCAGAAGATGTTTTGGCAGATGGGTTATAATGGGTATATAACCAAACTCTCAAACTTCAAGAAATATGCTCTTCCCCCATTCTGGAATGGGTTGTTCACCTTCTTATTCAAGAGCTTTTCTGAGAGAGTCACCGGTACCGATAGTGCAAGTCGATTGTTTTACACTATTATCTATAGGTTATATCACAGGATTAACCTAGGTTTTGGCTTGATTTTATGGAATCATCTTGTTCTTAGTCTCAGTTCTACAACTCGTTCTACGTAGATTTCTTGCACACGCTTTTGGTCAATCGTGGTGCATCGGTCCCTTACACACTTTCAGGTACATCAGATGATGGGTTCTGTTATAGATGCGATTCCACTTCTTTCTACAGCCAATTTCGTCACGACTGATGCCAAGAACTTCAAATTTGTGGGTTCCATACCGAAGTCGATGCTCGATCTAGTTCCACCTAACATTAAAGTTGTTGCTGCTTATAGGCTCTTACCTGAGTCTGGGATTCGACCAATTCCAGATGATCATCAAAAAGCCTTTGACAAGGTGGAGAAACCAAAGAGAGGTGGAAAACGAAACGGAAAGGCATCGGCTTCTGAAACCGCCAAGCCATCCAAATCCCGAAAGAAGCCAAGGAAACAACGATCTCCGATTCCTGTCTTCGAAGAAGAAGAAGATGAAGATGAAGAACATTCGGAAGAACGAACTCATTCCAACCTTCAGAAAAGTGACAAGGAAGATGAAGAAGAGGAAGACACAGGAAAAAAAGGTCAGAATCCACCATCCCCTCCTCCGAAATCTCCTCCCAAACGTACTCCCTCTCTTTCACCAAAAAGAACTTCCACTACTTCTCCGAAACACAAATCCCATCCTCCATCTGACAACGACGACATGCTTTTCTACTATAAACAGGATGACATTATAGGGTTTGTTCAGAATCCATTCACTGTGGATTTGGACGGTGATGATGACAAGACCCGATGACGAAGGGTCAGTTTAAAGAATTGAATGCGAAGCTGGATTCTCTTCTCGAATCCTCAAAAGCCTCCACCTCTTCAGACTGGCAATCCCAATTTGATGTTCACAAGACAACATTGGAGACTTTGACTAAAAAGAACTCCAAAGTCCTTGAAGATGCTGTCAAAGCCATCAGCGCTTTGGAGAAGCTGGTGAAGGATTTGACCGAAAAAGTCGATAAACTACATAAAGAGGTTGTTGACATTATGGCGGAGTTTCGAACTGCCACAGATGAAAATACAGAGAAAGTCAACAACATGATTTCCAGGTTTCGGGAATCCTTGAAAGCAGAGAAAATAGCTCTCTCTGGTCTTTGGGATGAATTAAAGAAGAAGAATTCCGATCTCGCTTCTTCCCTACATGAAAAAGCTGATACGTTGCAGAAGAATATCGCCATGGAAAACTCCATCATGGACAAGCTTGCGGAGAAAACGGAAAAGGTAAAAGTTCTCTCTGCCAAACTCAAAAGCACATCCGAACAACTGGCTGCCGTAACAACTGAGAATATAGCCATTAAAGGTTGTGTTTCGGATGTCAACGACTTTTTGAGAAAGATGGTAGAAACCCATAACAAATCTCAAAACTGTTATCTTCTTTATTTTCAAACTACAAAAATACTTTTTCTCAAAAACTGCTTCTTTTCTCAAAACTATTTTCTTTCCCAAAACTACTTTCTTTCTTACTTTCTTGTGACCAACTGAAACTCATGAATTAGTTTAATTTAATTCATTCTACTAACTCCCCTTCACGGGACAGAACGGATCTACCCAAAAGGTTATGCTATCTCTGTCTCCCCTTCGTGACTTGGAACAGATCCAATCACAAGGTTATGCTAAGCTAGACAACTACTTCGCGACGGGACCCCAGTAGTGTCTTCAGATCTCCCGATTATATGGGCGATCCTAGTCCGGACAACTGACTCTTATTACTTTCTTTGCTTTAGTTCTTATCTCATTACTTTCTTCATTACATCTCAAATTGGTCAGACAGAGACACGCAATTTATGATAAACTCAAACTCATAAACTTTATAACTCTTAATCAAAATACTTTTAGAACTAACTTCAACATCTTTAGCTCACATACGGAGCTACTTTCAAAATACTTCACAAACTATACTACTTTTAAATCTGCTTTAAAACACTTAGCCCTTGAATAGAGCTACTTTAAAACTGTTTCCAACTTTAGTATTCAAAAGTATTTGGAAATCTCATTTTCTGAAAATACCATTTTGCTATGTACTAGAGAAATCCTCATAAAACTCACCTTGGTGTAGCTATAGGTCACTAAGCTTCTCGTACACCTTTCCCTTTTCCGTGCTCAACAATGTTTGAAGCACCACCTACACAAGTATCACGTATATAAATACATAATACAACTGACTCTACAGTTCTAGGGTCTCATATAACACAACTTCAGGTCATAACAAGTGTATAACCTTCAATAACTAATTTTACAATTTTCCCGAGATACGTGTATCTTACTACAGTACCCTCGGGAGGTCGTATTTCGGTTCCGACACTTTTTCATGAAGTCTTAGGCCATAATAGACCTATGTTCAAAATTTGAAGTTAATCGGATAAGCCTAGCTCAAATCCCAAAAATCAAAATTTGACATTAAGTTGAAGTTTAGCCACTGCATGCTACAGTAACTTTTCGGCCGCGAGGTCGTATTCTGAATTTAACAATTTTCCATGTGCTTTCATACCATTTTAAGCCTATGGTATGAATTTCAGGTCAAACGGACATGCCTAGCCACGAGTTCAAACTTCAAAATTGGACAGAAGGTTCTACCGCAAGGTCGCGTTGCGACCACCCCTATGGTCGGGTCGCGATCTTAAGTACAATGCTATATTTGACGATTTTTCAAACTACAGCTCCACTATTCACCCCAATAAGCTCTTAATACTTGACTTAATTAGTTTAGGGTCATTTTCAGGCCTAAATACCAACTTATACTTGGTTTTTTTATTACAAAATCATCAAATCTTCTTTGAAATCTTGAAAATTCTTCCGAAATTCCCATTTTTTCACAAAAAATTCATTTTATTGAATTTTCAAGCTTATGGACTGATTTCTTGTTTGTTTTGCAACATTTTTGACTTAACAAAACCATTAGAACCTTGTGAAATCAATTTCAACTCATTAACCCATTTCTAGGGTTCTTGAGCTAAAAACTCATTTCATCATTTCTTGATTTTCAACATGTTGAAAGGTTAGAACAAGCTTACTTGATGATTTTAGTAAACTTAGATGGAGATAAATTTCTGGAAACATTTCATGAACTTCATAAATCAGATTTCCAGATTTCATCCCAAGAAGACGATGAATAGTAGAAGTTCTTACCTTGTTTGCTTGGAAACCTTCAATTCTAACTTTAATTTCTTGCAAAAATTTCCAGAAATCCTTCTCCTCTCTTGTTCTCTCTCACCCTCTCTCGATTCTTCTGTAAACTTCTACTGGGTTCTAAATAATGAGAGAATAACTCTCATATATTTATATATTTAATGTTTATAAAACATTTGCACTTTAGCCCCTAGCTTCTCTCTTTTGTTCAAAGTGGTCCAAAAGCTCACATCTTTACAAACCAAGTTATATTAACTACTAACTTAACATTTTCTTAACATTTTGGTCATTTTTTATGTTAAATGACCAATTTGTCCTTTTTCGGCCAAATTCACTATTCACGAGGTAAAACTCCAAATTTTACATAAACTTTTATTTTTTAATTCTTATCTCACAACAACATATTATTTTACATAATGGTCTTATAATGTGTCAAAAGACCATTTTTTACCCTTTTACAATTTTTCGCGGGTTCTTACAGTCACCCCTCCTTAAGCGGATTCCGTCCTCGGAATCTTTTCGTAATCCATGAAATCTGGATATCTTCTCTTCATCTCTTCTAATGTCTCCCAACTTAGGTTTGATCCTAATGGGTGCTTCCACTTGACTAGAACAATGTCAATTTCTTTATTCCTTAACTTCTTGGTCTGCATTTCTAGAATTGCTTCGGGTTCTTCAATCAGCTTGCTAGGAGTTTCCACCTTCAAGTCTGTATACGGTATAACTAACTCTTCTTTTCCAAAATACTTCTTCAGGTAGCATACATGAAAGGTATCATGTATTCCACTGAGTTCTGGCGGTAAATCCAGCTTGAACGCTTGCAATCCAACTCTCTTCAGGATTCTAAAAGGTCCAATGTATCTTGGACTCAGCTTTCCTCTTTTGCCAAATCTGACTACACCTTTCCATGGCGACACTTTTATCATCACTAAATCTCCTTCTTGCAAATCATATGGTTTTTTCTTTAGATTCGAGTAACTATTCTGTCGGTCTTCTGCTGCTTTCATGTTAGCTTGAATCACTCCAATCTTCTCATTGGTCACTCTAACAATCTCTGGTCCTGTAAGCTTAGTCTCACCCGCCTCTAACCAGCACAAAGGAGTTCTACATTTTCTACCATAGAATGCCTCAAAGGGTGGCATTTTAATGCTAGAATGGTAGCTGTTGTTATATGCAAACTCCACTAAAGGCAGGTGTTCATCCCAACTATCTCCAAAATCTATCACACATGATCGTAACATGTCTTCTACTGTCTGAATGGTTTGCTTACTCTGACCATCTGTTTGTAGGTGATACGCTGTGCTTAGCTGAATTTTCGTCCCCATTTTCTCTTGTAAAGCTCTCCAAAAATTAGAGGTAATTTGGGGGTCTCTATCTGACACGATGGACAACGGTGCACCATATCTTCTTAACACTTCATCTATGTACAACTGGGCTAACTTCTCCAATGGAGTAGTTTCTTTTATGGCTAGAAACAGTGCACTCTTGGTCAATCGGTCCACTATGACCTATATACTATCACATCCTCTTCTTGTTCTTGGTAACCCGACAATAAAGTCCATGGTTACATCTTCCCACTTTCCTGCTGGAATGTGCAATGACTGAGCATCTCCTTGCGGGACTTGATGTTCCGCCTTGACTTGAGCACAAACGACACACTTGGATATGTATTTAGCTATCCTCTTCCTCATTCCAGGCCACCAATACTGTCTTTTTAGATCTTGATAAGTCTTGGTACTCCCTGGATGTATGGAACACTTTGACTTATGCGACTCTTCTAGAATCAGCTTTCTCAAACCTCCTGCTTTCGGTACCCAAATGCGGTTTCTAAAAGTCTTTAATCCTTGACTATTGGTCTCAAACTGCATGTCTTTTCCTAGTTTTTCATCTTTCAAATCTCCACTTTCTTCAACTTTTTGTTGGGCTGCTTTGATCTGCTCTACAATACTGGGCACTAGTTCTATACGCATCGATCTTGCCTTGATTCTTTTCTCAGGAACTTTTCTACTCAATGCATCTGCTACTACATTTGTTTTACCTGGATGGTAAACAATCTCGCAATCATAGTCACTGATCAACTCTAGCCATCTTCTCTTCTCATGTTAAACTCTTTTTGAGTGAACACATACTGTAAACTATTGTGATCAGTAAATAGCTTGCACTTTGTACCATACAAGTAACGCCTCCAAATCTTCAAGGCAAATACGATCGTTGCAAGCTCTAAATCGTGGGTTGTATACTTTGTTTCTGGGTCTTTCAGCTGTCTGGAAGCGTATGTTATAACCTTCCCTCTTTGCATCAACACACTGCCAAGAACCCGATGCGAGGCATCGCTGTATACTTCAAAATCTTCTGTCCTATCTGGTAACGTAAGGACAGGCGCATTACACAACTTCTCTTTTAATGTAACGAAAGCTCTTTCTTGTTCTTCTTGCCATCTGAAATTCTCTTCTTTCTAGGTTAGTCGTGTAAGTGGCACAGCTATATGGGAGAAATCTTGAATAAATCTGCGGTAATACCCGGCAAGTCCGAGGAAACTTCTAACTTCAGTTGGCGTCTTGGGAGGTTCCCATTTTATCACTGCTTCAACTTTTGATGGATCAACTTTTATACCTTGGATAGAAACAACATGTCCAAGGAACTGCACCTCTCGCATCCAAAACTCACACTTGGAGAACTTTGCATACAGCTGTTCTTGCTTCAAAGTCTCAAGCACTGTTCGCAGGTGACTCGCATGCTCTTCTCTATTCTTTGAGTATATAAGAATGTCATCGATGAACACTATAACAAATTGGTCTAAGAATGGTTTATAGACCTGATTCATTAAGTCCATAAAAACCGCTGGCGCATTGGTAAGACCAAATGGCATCACTAGGAACTCATAATGCCCGTATCGAGTACGGAACGCTGTCTTCTCCACGTCACTTTCTTTCACCCTGACTTGGTGATAACCAGATCTCAAATCAATCTTTGAGAAGTAGTCTGCACCTTGTAACTGATCGAATAGGTCGTCTATTCTGGGCAGCGGGTAACAGTTCTTGATTGTAATCTTGTTCAGTTCCCGGTAATCAATGCACATACGCATTGATCCATCTTTCTTCTTTACAAACAGGACTGCAGCACCCCACAGATAAGAACTAGGCCTAATAAAGCCTTTATCTACTAACTCTTGCAATTGGGACATTAATTCCCGCATTTCTGTCGGTGCTAGTCGGTACGGTGCTCGTGCTATTGGGGAAGCTCCTGGAACAAGATCTATCCGGAACTCAACTTGCCTTTCTGGTGGCAAGCCAGGTAACTTATCTGGGAAAACTTCTGGAAATTCTTTTACTACTTTTATGTCTTTATACGTCCGCTTTACTTTATCTTCAGTTATCACATAAGCCAGGAAAGATACACATCCTTTCCTGATACATCTTCGGGCTTTTGCCACGCTAATGAGACTTGGCACGTGCTTCCTTCTTTCTCCATACACGTGCACTTTAGCTCCTAGGGTTTTAACAGACACCCTCTTCTGCCCACATGCTATCTTTCCGTCATTGGCACCAAGCGAATCCATACCAATAATCACATCAAAAGACTTAATTCCAATCGGAAGAAGATTAAGTCGAAACTTCTTGCCATTGATATCAAGTTCACAATCTCGGTACATATGCTGAACTTCAACAAACTTCCCATCTGCTACTTCCATTTCAAAGATCATGTCTAGCAATTCTAATGGTACACTCAATCTGGCTCCGAATTCATGAGACACGAACGAGTACGTAGAACCAGAGTCAAACAATACATACGCCGGTAACAAGTTAATTAGTAGTATACCTGAGACAACATCGTGCGTTTCGCTTGCTTCCTCTCGAGTAATCTGGAAGGCTCGAGTCTTCACTTTTTGTGGCTCCGTCTTCTTTTGAGCTGTGGACACCACGATCCCTCCTCCTTTATTTGGGCAGTTGGAACTGTAATGCCCAATCTGGTGGCACGAAAAACACTCCACTTCACTGGCTTTCCTCGCTTTGCAATCTTTCATCTTGTGACCAATCCGCCACAGTTAAAGCAGGCACTAGACCCTGCTCGGCACTCTCCGCTGTGTTCTCTTCCACATTTTTCACACTTCCTTACATTCCCCTGTCGAGTCTGACTCAGGCTTGTTTTTCCTTTCTTCTTTGAATTCCCGCTGCTACTCACTGTCTACCTTTTGTCACTGAAACTAGGTCTTTCGTCATTTCGACGCTTTCCCACATCTTCAACGTTTCGGGCAGCAATTATAGCATTGTCTAAAGTTTCAGCTTTCTTCACTTCCAGCTCATAATTCCACGGTAGTCCCCGAACATAACGATTAATTCGGGACCACTCTCAGAGGGATAAGATTCCCCCACAAAAGGCAGCATGTCACAGAACGTTTTCGTATATTCATCAGTCGACGAGTCTCCTTTCTTGATCATCAGAAAATCTTCGTTCATCTTTTCCAAATCTCTTGTGGGACAGAATTTATCCTTAAGACATGAGATAAATTTGGCCCACGACCAGCCATAAACAACGTCTTTTCCCAAGCTTTCATACTTGGTGTTCCACCATACTAAAGCATCATCTTTCAATTCTCGGGACGCATAGTTGACTTGGTCATTTTCACCACACTTGCTAGCTTGCATCACCTGTTTGATTTCCCGAATCCATCTCATTGTCACCTTTGGCTCAAAACTGCCGTGGTATTCTGGCAGTTTACAAGCCATGAAGGACTTAAAAGAGCACCCCTTCTCCTTCTTCTTGTTTTCTCCACTAGCTTCTTCTTCGGTCGTCTTTTTAGAGACTTCCAGTGAAGAATGGGCATTGGGTTCACCCATTCGGCTATCGATGATGTTGTTCACATCTTGCTTCAGCTCATTTTGTAAATTATTGATTAGATACTGAATAGCTTCCATAGTGACAGGTTATGGTGGTGGGTTTGGCTCAGCTCCGTCATCTCTAATTACATTATCAGGTCCACTTCCTCTTGAAGAAGTGTGACTACCCTCACCACTGTCAACTGGTGGCATCTGTCTTCCTCCTTCCATTACTATATAGATAAACAAAATTTCTGTTTAATACACATTTCTATTTAGTATTTCGTACGCGGTACCATGTTATCTCCCTATCTTGACTGCACTTTTATAGCAGTCATACTCACTCTATAACTTCTATAGGTCTAAGTGTACCTCTATATTACTAAAGCACCTTACTACTACTCTTGCTAGTTTAAGCCTAGGATGGTATTCCAACCTAATTAGCTTAAACTATGGCTCTGATACCAAAACTGTAACACCCCTTTCTCAAACCGTAATTTAGTATAGTTTATATTACAAAATATCTTACAACTCGTGACTATCAAAAAGTCACTTCATTTTTTTTATAAATTTATTCTCAAGGGGTATTACAGACTGAATATAGAAACCATAATTTAAACTTATCTGTATTTTACATTGGTCCCAACTTCAGCTCTTTCTCCTCTCACCTAAGTACATAGCATTTAAAACAAAATATACGTGAGACATAAAGCCTCGTGAGTAATATGGGTTTTAGACCCAAAACTTTTCTGCTCAAAACTTGAAATATTAACAAGTAAACTGCTAAAAACTTATTTTCATAACAAATCTCAAAACTCTTCTCTTCTTTATTTTCAAACTACAAAATACTTTTTCTCAAAAACTGCTTCTTTTCTCAAAACTATTTTCTTTCCCAAAACTACTTTCTTTCTCAAAAACTGCTTTCTTTCTTACTTTCTTGTGACTAACTGAAACTCATGAATTAGTTTAATTTAATTCATTCAACTAACTCCCCTTCGTGAGGGACATACGGATCCACCCACAAGGTTATGCTATCTCTGTCTCCCCTTCGTGACTTGGAACAGATCCAATCACAAGGTTATGTTAAGCTAGACAACTACTTCGCGATGGGAGGTACCACCCCAGTAGTGTCTTCAGATCTCCCGATTATGTGGGCGATCCTAGTCCGGACAACTGACTCTTATTACTTTCTTTGCTTTAGTTCTTATCTCATTACTTTCTTCATTACATCTCAAATTGGTCAGAAAGAGACACAATTTATGATAAACTCAAACTCATAAACTTTATAACTCTTAATCAAAATACTTTTAGAACTAACTTTAACATCTTTAGCTCACATACGAAGCTACTTTCAAAATACTTTACAAACTACACTGCTTTTAAATCTGCTTTAAAACACTTAGCCCTTGAATAGAGCTACTTTAAAACTGTTTCCAACTTTAGTATTCAAAAGTATTTGGAAATCTCATTTTCTGAAAATACCATTTTGCTATGTACTAGAAAAATCCTCATAAAACTCACCTTGGTGTAGCTATAGGTCACTAAGCTTCTCGTACACCTTTCCCTTTTCCGTGCTCAACAATGTTTGAAGCACCACCTACACAAGTATCACGTATATAAATACATAATACAACTGACTCTACAGTTCTAGGGTCTCATATAACACAACTTCAGGTCATAACAAGTGTATAACCTTCAATAACTAATTTTACAATTTTCCCGAGATACGCGTATCTTACTACAGTACCCTCGGGAGGTCGTATTTCGGTTCCGACACTTTTTCATGAAGTCTTGGGCCATAATAGACCTATGTTCAAAATTTGAAGTTAATCGGATAAGCCTAGCTCAAATCCCAAAAATCAAAATTTGACATTAACTTGAAGTTTAGCCACTGCATGCTACAGTAACTTTTCGGCCGCGAGGTCGTATTCTGAATTTAACAATTTTCCATGTGGTTTCATACCATTTTAAGCCTATGGTATGAATTTCAGGTCAAACGGACATGCCTAGCCACGGGTTCAAACTTCAAAATTGGACAGAAGGTTCTGCCGCGAGGTCACCTCGCGACCACCCCTATGGTCGGGTCGCGATCTTAAGTACAATGTTATATTTGACGATTTTTCAAACTGCAGCTCCACTATTCACCCCATTAAGCACTTAATACTTGACTTAATTAGTTTAGGGTCATTTCTAAGCCCTAAATACCAACTTATACTTGGTTTTTTTTATTACAAAATCATCAAATCTTCTTTGAAATCTTGAAAATTCTTCCGAAATTCCCATTTTTTTCACAAAAAATCATTTTATTGAATTTTCAAGCTTATGGACTGATTTCTTATTTCTTTTGCAACATTTTTGACTTAACAAAACCATTAGAACCTTGTGAAATCAATTTCAACTCATTAACCCATTTCTAGGGTTCTTGAGCTAAAAACCCATTTCATCATTTCTTGATTTTCAACATGTTGAAAGGTTAGAACAAGCTTACTTGATGATTTTAGATTACTTAGATGGAGATAAATTTTTGGAAACATTTCATGAACTTCATAAATCAGATTTCCAGATTTCATCCCAAGAAGACGATGAATAGTAGAAGTTCTTACCTTGTTTGCTTGGAAACCTTCAATTCTAACTTCAATTTCTTGCAAAAATTTTCAGTAATCCTTCTCCTCTCTTGTTCTCTCTTGCCCTCTCTCGATTCTTCTGTAAACTTCTACTGGGTTCTAAATAATGAGAGAATAACTCTCATATATTTATATATTTAATGTTTATAAAACATTTGCACTTTAGCCCCTAGTTTCTCTCTTTTGTTCAAAGTGGTCCAAAAGCTCACATCTTTACAAACCAAGTTATATTAACTACTAACTTAACATTTTCTTAACATTTTGGTCATTTTTATGTTAAATGACCAATTTGTCCTTTTTCGGCCAAATTCACTATTCACGCGGTAAAACTACAAATTTTACATAAACTTTTATTTCTTACATTATTATCTAACAACAACATATTATTTTACATAATGGTCTTATAATGTGTCAAAAGACCATTTTACCCTTTTACAATTTTTCGTGGGTTCTTACAGAAACAATTAATCAAAATGAATTACGAACACAATAAACCTTCAATGCATAGTATTATTGATCAATAGTCTGGTACATAAGATTCACACTTGATCGATCTCTCTCTATTCTTGTGTATGTGCTCTCAATCGACCAACTATGACAAATGACTCAATTTACACATTATATACCAAACCTATGACATAAGCCCATCGAGACACATAGTCCAACCGAAATCTCAGCCCAAACCCACCGAAATCAATGTTGATTTCGGTCCAATCTAACCGAGAACTCAAATATTTCGGCCCAATACCAAAAACTCCAATTTGGCTTGTAAAACTCGAATTAAACCCTTAAAAGCAAAGAATAAACCATACAAAAATATGTCCCAACAATCACCCCCTTGGTTTATTGCTTTCTTTTCTCTTCAACCTTCCCTTTGATCTTCACTTTCTAGTCTTCCTCGGTGTCTTCATGACTCGACTACGAGATACAGTTCGACCTTCTTCAGATTTGACTTTGAACGCACATTTGGTGTAAGGCTTCTTGCATAGGATCTGAAATCAGCACTCCCAGATTAGAATTTGACTTTGACTAGAACTTGGAGTCTGATTCTTCTTTTTCACTTCTTGATAACGAAAGGTATAAATGTAGCAACAGAAACTGATTATTACTTGAAAATCTTTATTTGATTGTCTCTGATTATTACTAGCTCTTCATGAGATGTAACGATGACTAAAACTCTTGTGGGTCACAGAGTGATAACGACCCTTCTCGCCACAGTTGTTCAAGAACCCAGCCTTGGCTCAGGAAGAGACTACTCGCAGCATCTGTGTAAACACCGAGGAACACACTGCGATTGATTGAGTATCGAAGGACTACTCATGGCTATTTTGATTTTGGCCACTGCATATCCTTGATCGAAGATCTCAATGCAGTTAACAACTTAACAAGTTAACTTGGCTCTTGGGGAGATGTTCAATAGTATCTAAATCTCTGCGGAGTGTACCATCTTGGTGCTAGTTAGTGTTTTGGTGAAGTGTTGGGGTCTCACAGCTATTGTGGTAGTCAACAACGATCGCTGACATAGAGTTTCAATGTTTCATCAATGCGAGGTGATGCCACATTGAATCATGCACATCTTTATTAGAAGAACATATAGGTTAAGAATGCTATGAGCGTGTAATATATGTTGGTACGAGATATACCCATCGGCTAGAATTGCGAGTTGTCATAATTGTATGGTATAGTACATTGAATCATCCAACTCTAAATTAGAAGATTTTTAGGTAAGAATGGTTGTTTATGCCTCACATTTACTATAGGTGTTATAGCAAAGATCATAGCCATAGAGTTTCGAAATATCATAAACATTTGGTTTTAAATGATGAATCGTCTATTTCTTGCATCAGAAAATAGAGTGGGTAAGAATGGATTGGTGCATGTGATAGACTATGGTATGCAATCTAACCATCGTCACAGAGTTTGTAACTCTCGACTATGAGTGGCTTAACTCAAAGTATCTAGAAGTTAAGTATGAGAATAATTTAGATGGGTTAAGAGAGGTTGTTAGTGCTTCATACTCATTGTGGTGTACCAATATCATCATCACTTGTTATTTATCTCATCAGTGATTGGTATAACTCAGTGCGTCGTCGATTGATAGGGTAAAGAATGTCTTAATGAATCATGGTGATAGTGAAACACATCATTGACATGATATATTTTTATGTGTATTCCTGATTGGTATGGATCTGGAACATTGACGATCGTGCAAATTTTTGTTAATTTAAAGAAAACTAAGTAAAAGAATTAAAATGACATATTTTTGGATTTTTCGTAAGTTGAAAAACATAAAAACATATTTTTGGATTTTTTTTGATTTTATAATTTTTGTTGTTTTTAATTCTCCCCCTAAATTTGTGCATAGAGGAGAAGGAACGAAAATGAACAATTTAACTAAAAAAATGTTGCAAAATTTAAAAGAGTGGATTTGTCGGTCATCGAAACAAATCATCTTTAAAAATCCAACAAGCACATCAAAACGGGCTTTTGCAAAAGGTTTTGTAAACAAATCCGCCACATTGTTATCTGTGTGGATTTTCTCCAACTGAATAAGTTTACGCTCAAAAAAATCTCGTATAAAATGAACTTTGATGTCGATGTGCTTGGTTTTAGAGTGTTGAATAGGGGTTTTTACAATTTGTATTGCAACATCATTATCACAAAAGATTGGAGTATCTAGAAAGTTCAAATCATAATCTAGCAGTTGATGTTGCATCCAAATGACCTGAGAACAACAAGTAGACGCAACGACATATTCAGCCTCAGCTGTGGAAGTTGACACGGTCTGCTGTATCTTGCACTGCCATGAGATCAGCCTATCCCCCAAAAATTGACATGCAGCACTTGTAGATTTCCTGTCAATATCATAACCTCCATAATTGTTGTCAGAAAAGGCATATAAATCAAATTCATGATTCTTAGGGAACCAGAGACCCAATTTCGGTCTCCTTTTAAGGTATCTAAATATTCGTTTAACAGCAATATATTAGAGAGTTTAGGATTAGCCCGATGACGTGCACATTGGCAGACTGCGAAGACGATGTTAGGTCTAGTAGCCGTCAGATACATCAAGAGCCAATCATTGATCGATACAAAGTTTGATCAACAGGTTCTCCATCTGGATCCGATGTTAGTAGAGGTCTTTTGGCCATCAGAGTAGCAACAACTTTTGCATTTTTAAATCCGAACTTTTCAAAAATGGCATTGACGTACTTCCCTTGATGCAGCAATATACCTGAAGAACTTGGTCGAACTTATAACCCCAGAAACATCGTCGTCTCCCTTAGAGAACTCATCTAGAATATTTTCTTCATCACTTGCAGAGAGTCTCACTTGTCGATCCAAATATGATATCATCCACATAAATCTGAACGACGATTAGATTTGTCTTCTCTCGTTTGATGAATAGCGTTTGATCAATCATGCCTCTCATATACCCGTGTTGAAACAGATGCTCGGTTAGAGTAGCCTACCAAGCTCGAGGAGCTTGCTGATGACCGTAGAGTGCCTTATGCAGCTTGTACACATGATTTGGAAACTTCGAGTTGACACAACCTGGTGATTGATCAACGTAGATTTCCCCCTTTACTTCTCCGTACAAGAATGTTGTTTTGACATCCATATGATACACGGTGAACCCCATGTAGGAAGCATATGTGTAATCAAGACCCTCTATCTACGTGAACCCACGAACAACCAAGCATGCCTTATTGCGTACAATCACCCCACTGTCATTTTGTTTGTTCTGAAATACCCATCTATTATCCAGTAACTTCTTGCCTTCGGGTAGTTCCACCAGTTGTCAAACCTTCAGTTATTCAGATTGGTTCAACTCTTCATGTATTGCATCAACCCAGATTGGTTCATTTAGAGCCATTTCAACATTCTTCGGCTCGATCTGTGATATAAAGCATGAATAGAGACACTCGTTGACATATCCGCTTTGACTTCTGGTCTAGACCCTATCCGTTAATAAACCAATAACGTTTTCCACTGGATGATCGCGTTGAATCCTTGAACAAATAGCATGCTCGAGAGCTTCTAAAGAAACTGGAAGGTTTGTGATGTTCTCAACTCTGCCTATGGCCGAATCACCTCTATCAGATGACCTAAAGTCGTACGTGGTTCTTGCCACATACTCATCCATAATTCTCTCAAGAAAGAGAGAGTCCATGAGTGTAGAATTGAAAAGATCTACAGAGACAGAGTTGATATCTCCTGAATGAGTGACAGGTTCTATCACAGCTGGTGTTTCGTCAACAATCTTTGGAGACTCAGCTGAAGTGTCATCATTCACCATAGGAGGATCAGAGGATGCACCATGGTTCAAGATTGTAGGTTCATCAATTATCACTGATGGTTTGATTGGTTCAGCAACAATTTCCTCATCTTCGCCTTGGTTGAGTCCACTCGGGCCTAGTTGTGTACCTAAAACATCATCAGAAAGCACGTGAAAAGGTTTAAACAATTCAGCATAGTAAAACAACCAGTCAGGACCGACTCGAGCATCCATCTCGTTTTCCTCCAGCCAACGCACATCAAAGGATTCCACGATCTGCTTGGTGACCTTATTGTAAACCCGATAAGAAGTGCAAGCAGCATAACCTACAAAATAGCAATCATCAGCCTTTGAATTGAACTTTGGAGTGGCTTCCAGATGAAGAAGGGTGCATGGACATCCAAAGGTGCGGAAATGAGCAACAGTCGGTTTGTGGCTGTAGAGGATCTTATACGGAGTCTTCATATGATGCTTGTTGATCAAGACACGATTATGAACATAGCATGCCGTATTAATAGCTTAAACCCAGAAGAACACTGATAACTTGGAATCACAACGCATGGTTCAAGTAGCATCAATTAACGTTAGATTTGTTCGCTCAGCGACAGCGTTTTGTTATGGTGTGCAAACAGTACTGTATTGACGCTGCACTCCCTTTTCAGACAGAATTGATCCAAAACAGCGTTCTTGAATTCTGTCCCATTGTCACATCTGATTGCCTTCACCTTCTAATTTCTCTGATTATCAATAAGGATGATGAATCTCTTGACCGGTTCTGTAGTCTGACTCTTATTCTTCAGAAAGAAAACCCAGGTGAACCATGAGTAATCATATATTATGTCCAAACAGTAAGAGTTCTTATTTATGCTCATAACATTACTGGACCGAAGAGATCCATGTGAAGCAGTTGAAGGAGCGAGTCAATGGTGTTGACCATTTTGGGCTTGTGCGGGTTCCGATGATGCTTTCCTTATGCGCAGGCAACACACTTCTCGCAGGTGATGAAATCTTTGATTGGTAACCCCCGGACTAGATCATTCTTCTTGAGACGGTTCAGATTATTGGCATTTGCATGTCTAAGGCGACGACGCCAGAGCATGACATTTTGTTCTGACACTCTTAAGAAGAGACAAGTGACGTTCTCTGGAATATTATGGTTCACATCGATGATGTAGGCATTTCTTCTACGTTCAAACCTCACCAAAATCCAAATCTTCTAGAATGAAAATACCTGGCGTCAGAATTAAACACTCCTTTTTAGTGAAGTTAGTCGAAAAACCTCTGACGTAGATCTGTGAGACGCACAGCGGACTGTGTTTCAGTTCTGGAACGAAGTTGACATTTTCAAACTACAACACACCGTTAGTCACAATCCCCATTTGCATGATGTTCCCTTTCTCCCCTCCTGCAAAGGACACATACCCTCCATTGATGTTTTGAATGTCGTGCAATTGAGAGATTTCTCATGTCATGTGCCTGGAACAGCCACTATCAACATACCAAGGTCTGATGATATTCCTCCATAGCTGCTCCTGCACAAGATGCGATATTAGTTAATTTGGGAACCCAGTCCATTCTGAAATTGGGTTGACCCTTACTATCAACACATGAAACTGGTTCCAAACTCATATATTGCTTATCAAATAATGGACATGATGAATTTGCATAACTCTTTGGTGAATTGGAAGTGATGCCTTTGGGAACCCATATGTAATTAGGTTTAAGTCTTTTATCATTTAACCAGATGGGAACATCAACATTAGATTTTGAAATAGGACTAAAGGATGATCCTTGAGATGACTTTGACCTCACTGATTTAGGTTTGGCAGAGTAATCTCTCGAAGAAGTCCTTTTGTCCTTGGGATTCTAATTCTTGGCCTTGACAACATTCCAATCACCATCTCGTGAACGTGACCTCGAAGGTTTTCTTTTGTAAGATCTCCCTCTTGGCACGTTCTTCCTGTTGGGTTTTAGTGCAAACTTTAAACTAAAAACCCAAGTTCACATGCACCTTATAGGGTCTATGTTTTTCACAATTAAACATATATCTAGGGCCAATAATAAAATTACAAAATATGAATTGTATACCTTTAGACCTTTGGAAGCTAGCACCACAAATGTCATGCCTCTAATGGCTCACACCCAAGAACTAGCAAGCTAGATGCGTAAGAGAGAACAAGGAGAGATTCCTTGAAGTTGGCGTGGAAAATGGGGTGCCCAAGACCTCTATTTATAGCCTCCAGGTGATTAACAATAAGGAGAATAGTTGCCTAATTAATGATCCTGATATGATAAGGCTTTTATCAGATAAAGGGATCTGCTTATCACTGCCATATACAGCCTTATGGGATGCGAAATCCACAAGGCTCCTAGCCTTGGATTTCGTCCAACCCATTAGGGTTTCCAGGTTGTTCATTGCTCTACTATTGAACAATTACAATTCAGCTCCTGCACCTTTTATTAATCTAATTAATCCCAAAATTAATTCTAATTAATTTTTGATCAATTATTAATGAAATAATATGATTTATAATTAATATACTATTCTTATAATATATTAATAAATCATTATTTCTCTCTTTTACTTAATCATCTAGTCCCTTGCCAGTTATGAGGACAACCGAAAATGATTGTGTTGTTGTCAATTTAACTATACTTTAAATTATAGTTATTTCTTAGACACCTTAATCCAACAGTCTCCCACTTGGATAAGTCTATAACTATAATTCCGTATAACTTAGCCTTGTCCAACAAAGTGTAGCTTCCAAAAGCCACTGCCGAACTCTGACCCAATCAGTTTATGTCCTAAGATAAGTGATCGTATGACCCTTCATTCTACAAGATATTATTCAGATCTAAGGCATGGTCCTTAGTCCGAGTCTCTGTTTCCCGATTACTGATTCGTTATGATATAGGACTTCTAATCGAACACATCAATTTAGTCCTGGTCGGGCTCAGCACAATTAGTCATCACCAAATCACCAACGGGCCCACATATATTGCTTTTCCCGTTAGGGCAAAAGGAACGAATAGACTTCGACCCATATGCTTGTGTCTTTTACTCGTCAAATCGTGCACAACAATACGTTTTATAACATCGAGTTACCGATGCGTTTACGCATTATCAATGGGCAACCGATTTGTAAATTTCAAGCCATATGTCTTGGTTTTAGGATCATAGGATATTACCATCTCAGAATTACTTAGTGACAACTCCATGAAGTAATTCTCTAAGTGCGGGTTGATCCAAAACTCAAATCTCTATTTCTGAGTACTCATGAATACTGCAGCAAGTCTATTGCTATCTCTAACTCATTAGACAGTCTACAATTCAATTAATGACAGTCTTAGTTCATTACTTACTTCCAAAAGTATGACCGTCTGTGGATGTTTTGAATAATCAAATTATTCAGGAAGTAAAACATGCAAATTACGAAACACAAAAATATACTATTGACAATTGGTAGTCGACAATGCTTATAAATAATTCCATATTATTTAATCACCAAATTCAATTACATCATTTTGTATCAAGTTTCAAAGTATTTATCTAATTCCTAAAACTAATATCATCTTTCAGTCCAATGCTCCTTGCATGCTCATGGTGTTTGATCCTATGAAGAGCCTTTGTCAGAGGATCTGCAGGATTTTCTTCAGATGATACTCTTTTCAGCAGCAGGTGACCTTCCTCTACTCTATGTCTGATATAATGGTATTTCTGTCGATATGTCGTACTTTCCATGATCTCACGGTTTCTTGGTCAAGGCAACTGCTCCTTCATTATCCCAGAATAGTTCCATCGATTCCTGAATGATCGGGACTACTCCAAGGTCACCAATGAAATTCTTTAGCCAAGCCGCTTCCTTAGAGGCTTCACTTGCAGCTATATACACTGATTCACAAGTTGAATCAGCCACTGTTTCCTACTTGGAACTTTTGCAGGTAACTGCTCCACCATTTAATAGAAATACCCAGCCTGACTAAGACCGGTAGCTGTCACTGTCTGTCTAAAAACTGGCATCACTATATCCACTTACTCTTAATTTATCTTTGCCACCAAGGACTAGGATCAGGTCTTTTTTCCTTCTCAAATACTTGAGTATGTTCTTAACCGCTGTCCGATACGCTTTGCCTGGGTTTCCCTGATATCGACTGACCATGCTCAAGGCAAAGGCAACGCCAGGGCGTGTACATGTCATAGCATACATGATCGATCCCACAGCCGAAGCATAGGGTACTCAACTCATTTCAGCTATTTCTTCATCTGTACTTGGGCACTGAGTCTTACTCAATTTGGTATTGCTTTTCCTTGGTAGTTCTCCTTTCTTTGAATTTTCCATACTGAATCTCTTCAATACCTTGTCCAAGTAAACACTTTGACTGACTCCAATCACTCGCTTCTTTCTATCTCTCATTATTATTATCCCGAGAATATAGGCAGCTTCCCCAAGGTCTTTCATGGCGAAACACTTACCGAGCCAAGATTTCACTTCTTGCAGGGTCGGAATGTCGTTTCCTATGAGCAATATGTCATCAATATATAGCACCAGAAAAGTAACTATACTCCCACTAGCTTTAGTATACACGCAGGACTCATCTTCACTTCTAGAGAAACTAAACTCCTTGACTTTCTCATGGAAGCAGAGATTCTAGCTGCGAGAAGCTTGTTTCAATCCTTAGATTGATTTCTCAAGCTTACACACCCTGTTAGGAAACTTTGCGTCTTCAAAACCTTCTGGCTGATTCATATAAACATCCTCAACCAGTTTCCCATTAAGGAAGGCGGTCTTGACATCCATCTGTCAACTTTCATAGTCATGAAATGCAGCTATGGCAACCATTATCATGATGGATTTAATCTTGGCTACTGGTGAGAAGGTTTCGTCAAAGTCAACCCCATGGGTTTGAGTAAAACCTTTTGCGACCAGTCGAGCCTTGAAGGTGTGTACCTTTCCATTCATGTCGGTCTTCTTCTTGAAGATCCATTTACACCCAACTGTCTTTCGACCCGACACATTGTCAACCAAATTCCAAACTTGGTTGTCATACATGGAGTTGATCTCGCTGTCCATTGCCTCCTTCCACATAGCAGCCTCAGGGCGTGCCATTGCTTCCCTGTAGATAGTTGGTTCATCCAAATTCACCAGTATTCTATCACTGACGAACGTTTCACCATCTGTAGTAATATGGAATCCATAAAACTCAGGTGGTGTGCTAACTCTACTAGAGCGCCTATGAGGTAATGAACTGATTACCGGTTAAACAGGAACTGATTCCTTTGGTTGAGGGCTAGTGTGATTCATGGTTGCCTCATTTTCAGATTCTTGAATTTCTTCAAGGTCAATGGTACTCCCACTGTCTCTTTGGAACATGAGATCTCTCTCTCTCTCTCGAAAGACTCCCCTTCGTGCTACAAAGACCACGTACTCGCTTGGTCTGTAGAACAAATATCCAAAGGACTGCTTTGGGTAACCAATGAAGTAACATTTCTCACTTCTGGCTTCGAGCTTGTCAAGAGTCTCTCATCTTACGAAGACTTCATAGCCCCAAACTTTAATATGTCCTAACGAGGGAACTTTCCCTATCCACATCTCGTGAGGTGTTTTGGCAACCTTTTTAGTAGGGACAAGATTGAGGATGTGGGAGGCTGTCTTTAAGGCATACCCACAGAAATGTAAAGGAAGAGAAGCTCGACTCATCATGGAACGAACCATGTCTAATAAGGTTCGGTTGCGCCTCTCAGCAACACCACTTAATTGTGGTGTTCATGGAGGAGTCAACTGTGAAACTATTCCACATTCCTTAAGATAGTCTAAGAACTCGATACTAAGATACTCACCGCCTCTATCGGATCTTAACATCTTTATCTTTCTGCCCTATTGATTTTCGACTTCATGTTTGAATTCTTTGAATCTCTCAAAGGTTTCAGACTTATGTTTGATTAAGTAGATGTATCCATATCTACTATAGTCATCAGTAAAAGTCACATAAAGTCGATTTGCATCCCTTGTGTTAGTACTGAAGGGTCCGCACACATCGGTGTGCACGAGATCCAATGGACCTTCACCTCTTTCACAATACCTAGTGAAAGGTGATTTAGTCATCTTTCCCAAAAGACAAGATTCGCATTCATCAGCTGGCCTTAGGTCAAATGATTCCAACACTCCATCCTTTTGGAGTTGGGCGATGCGTTTCTTGCTGATGTGTCCAAGACGACAATGCCACAACCATTTTTTGTCTATACCGACAGATGAATCAATTTGAAACATACTATTACCTAAGTTGTCTACACACATCACAGTTTCATATACACAATGACAAGGTAAGGCATTAAATAAAAATATACCATTCTCAAATGCCGAAATAGAACCATTCACATTATCAAATGAATATCTAATTCCATATCTAAACAAAGCATGAAATGAAATAATGTTTCGAGCCATATCAGGCGAGTAGCAACAATCAATTAAATCTAATTTAACACCACTTCTAAGCATGAGGCTATAAACTCCAATCTTGGTGATAGGTGACCATCTCCTGTTTCCCATGATCAAGTTCATCCTCCCACGCTCCATCTTCCTACTTTCTCTTAGTCCCTACAGATTAGAACAAATGTGAAAACCACGTCCTGTATCTAGGACCCAAAAATGAGAAGATGATGATTTATCAGAAATAGTGTATATAACTGCAGATGATGGCTTTACTTTTCCATCCTTTATGTCCTACAGGTACTTGGGGCAGCTTCATTTCCAGTGTCCCTTCTCATTGCAATAGAAGCATTCGGCATCTTTAGGGTTTGTGACGGGAGGAATATCAGAACCAGATTTTTCCTTTCCACTCCTAGATGACCCGGCATGGGACTTTCCCTTCTAGTTTTATTTCGGAGGACCTTTCCTCTTCTTCCCTTTCCCATGTCCAATAGCTATAACAGGAGCATTGCTAGAAGCGGATGATATAGCTTTACCCTTCATGCCGGCTTCAGCAGTCTACAGCATATTGTGCAACTGTGCAAGACTTGTCTCACTGTTGTTCAAATGATAGGTCAGAATAAACTGATCATAACAACCGGGAAACAAGTTCAGAACTATGTCAAAGTGGCATGCACATTAAGCTTCATAAGCCGCTCCACGTATCTTTGCATTTTCTTTATGTGAACGCAAACAGACTCTCCCTCCTTCATCTTGCAGATGATGAGTGCCTTGACTACTTCATACTTTTCTTGATGAGCTCTCTTATGGAACTTTTCCATAAGGTCCTTGTTCATCTCGTATGGCCAGTAGTCCTCATAGATCCTTTGCAATTCAGGGTCCATTGTGGCGACCATGATGCATGCCACTTTGGTAGCATCGTCATAGTGTTTCTTGAATGAGGCACATTCCTCAGGAGTAGCGGTTTCTTGATCCATCTCGATGATCTCTTTGTCAAGAACATACTCTTTATCCTTGAATCTGAGCGCCATCTTGATATTTCTCATCCAATCGTTATAGTTGGTTCCATCTAATGTCACCTTAGAACATAGCGAGAGGATCGAGGAGAAGTTGGTGTTATGGGTGGAGTGGGGGTGGCAGGAGCAACAGGAGTATCAGGAGAATACATCTATAAAAGAAGGTAGTTTTGATTAGATAGGAAAACTCCTCAATATATAACCCAATGATAAATATTAAGGCTAGGATCCAAACATGTAATTACACAACTTAGAAAAGGGATGCCGTAATCTAATTGTAAATTACATAAAGGTAGGTAAATGATGATTTACCAATCTTACTGCAGAAATAATCATATTAAGTGAAACTCCTAGATCTATGAGATTCATTGAACAATTCAATGGCATGTTAAATCTCGATTATGCCCTTCTGTTTGTGACTGGTATGCCGAGGATCACAAACCATGTGTGAATAACCATTCAAATCACATGGTAATCTCACTGTCATTTATCATCTCGATTGATGTGCTGGTTAACCACACGAGCTCCATCAACAATGATAATTGTGAGATACCCATCACCACTCTTTATGAATCCCTATTAGCGTGCTGGTTAACCACACGAGCTCCACTACGATCCATAAAGCGCAATGTGTGATTAGGTTTGTCCTATCAAATCCGTTCTACTAACGACACTCTACTAGTCAAGGAAGCAGTGGGTGAGAGTGGACACCCATTCAACCGTCATTTTATAGACAATTTCCTTATACACCCCTTATAGACTAGTTTTGAGAATGAGGCATACTAGCAATTTGACTAACTTAATCTTATAATAATATATGAGATGTATTTTAAACAATTTAAAAGGGTTTTTGATTTAATTGGTGTCATTTAATTAACTGTTAATTAAATTAATTAACTCAAACAGGGATCACAAAATTAATCCAATTAATTTTAATCTTAATCCTTTGCCCACTAGGTGTTATCGAAAATAAGGCCAACGGGTTTTCAATTATTAATTAATCACATTTACCATAAATAGAAAAACCCTAGAAGGAGGCCAACAATTTTCGCAAAACACACGGTGGAGGCCAGGGTATTAGAAACCCTAGGACAAAATCGACGAGGAGGTGGGCAAGCGTTTATTTACGATAAACCCTATGTGCAAATCGCAAATATAGGGTTCAACAGACAATCAACATGGCTCTGATACCACTGTTTGCATTTTAGTGCAAACTTTAAACAAAAAACCTAAGTTCACAGGCACCTTATAGGGTCTATGTTTTTCACAATTAAACCTATATCTAGGGCCAATAATAAAATTACAAAAGATGAATTTTATACCTTTTGACCTTTGGAAGCTAGCACCACAAATATCGTGCCTCTAATGGCTCACACCCAAGAACTAGCAAGCTAGATGAGGAAGAGAGAACAAGGAGAGATCCCTTGAAATTGGCATGGAATATGGGTTGCTCAACGCCTCTATTTATAGCCTCCAGGTGATAAGAAATAAAGAGAACAATTGCCTTATTTAAGATCCTGATATGATAAGGCTTTTATCAGATAAAGGGATCTGCTTATCACTGCCAAATACAGCCTTATAGGCTACGAAATCTACAAGGCTCCTAGCCTTGGATTTTCATCCAACCCATTAAGGTTTCCAGGTTGTTCATTGCTCAACTATTAAACAATTACAATTCAGCCCCTGCACCTTTAATTAATCTAATTAATCCCAAAATTAATTCTAATTAATTTTTGACCAATTATTAATTAAATAATATGATTTCTAATTAATATACGATTCTTATAATATATTAGTAAATCATTATTTCTCTCTTTTAATTAATCATCTAGTCCCTTTCCAGTTATGAGGGCAACCCAAAAGGACTGTGTTGCTGTTAATTTAAGTATACTTTAAGTTATTGTTATTGCTTAGACACCTTAATCCAACACTTCCAACCTTGAGCATGCTAGGGGACATAAAAATGTTGTGGATAGTTTCTGGCAATGTAACATGGAGTCCCACAGTTAAAAGATGTTTGTCTTTTGAATGGAGTATCATTGGGACTTGGTCCAGGTCCTGACTGTTTCAAAGAAATTCCACAAGCACACACACAAGCAGCAGATTGTTTCACAAATTTCCGTGGTTTAAAATTTTTAAGAGCATCATCACCACAAGTTTTAGAAAGATTAACATTTTTAAAGTCTTATTTCACATGATTATTTAAAACAGAAGAAATAAAAACATTAGTTTTTGAATAATTTGCATCAAAAATAAAGTCACTCTTGTCCTCCTTGTTCCCATCCTTCACTTTCACTTTATCTGCACATGAGGTAGAAACATCAGTATCGTTCATTTTTACACTCTCAGTGGTGCTGGATTGATCAGTACGAATTGAAATATTTTCAGTGGGCTGCTTTGCTTCTTTGGTTTCAAGGGCCGGAGTATAATTATCGTTAAAAGGGGGTGGAACACTTTTATACCCTAGACCCTCACCCTGTTTATTTTGTCATTTTAACTGATGTTCCATCATAGATTCAATAGTCGTACTTGAGACATCAAATTTCTTAACATTGAATTCAGCATCTTGAAATTTGGCTTTCAATGCGTCAAGTTCGGCAGTTAAATTGGCAATTTTTTCTTAGGCAAACTGATGATGACAACATTTTTCACTATATTCTTGTTTAAGTTTCTTTAGATCTTTTGTTTGAGCTTCTACATTTTCTAAAAGGGGTTTCTGTTTCTTTTTAAGGTTATAAATTTCATTTTTAAGGTCAAACACTTCTCTGACTAGATTATCATTAGGCTCGCGATATTTATTAACCTTATCTACGCAAGATTGTAAGCAAGAAACTTCACTAACCTCTTTGGTAGCAGGAGTGGTGGAGACCATGAAAGCGAACTTCAACTCTATCATCTTCTCTTCAGCCAAATATGCATCCTCACCATCTTCAATCTGAGCAAGACTAGCTCTTCCATCTTCAGTAAGGTTGAGACCCTGCATCTGATCTTCCCACGAAACTGCTGACCTACCATAGCTCTCTCAGTGTTTTGAGGAACTTCTCTGTTGTTTTAAGTTGTCACCAGGGTCCTCTCAGCATTGTTGTTTTCCACCTTTGGCTTGGTACACTCACGAGCAAAGTGCCCTGGCTCATGATAGTTGTAACACCTCAACTTGGTTTTGTTAAATCCCACCTTCTTATCCACATTCACTCCCCAGTTATTCTTCCCTGTTTGCTGAGTGAACGTCTTTGCCTTGAACACAGCCATAGCAATTTGCCATGATATTTCCATCTCCTTAAAATCTTCAAGGTGGATCTAATCAAGTTCTCCAATCATGACTGGAGGAACTAGTTCACCAACAACAAAAGCATTATAGCAGTTCTTGAAGCCGGCCATTAGAGCCATGTTTTCTTCAGCTCCCTTGGCAGCAACTAGAGTCTGTGAAGTTGATTTAACAGCAGGGCTTTGAACAGAAGAGATTGGAGATGCCATTGGAACATGATGTGTTGGGAGAGCAGAAAATGCACTGTTGGTGGATGCACCCAAGTTGGCAGATGACTATGAGTTGACGTGGTTAATTTCGTGTTTCTTGTCATCCATGTCACAACCCTTGATGACAGCCATTACTTCACCAAGGGAGAGCTTGTTCAGGTCGTTGGTCTTCTTAATCACAGAAACATTCATGTCCCAGTTCCTGGGGAGAGAGTTTAGCAGCTTCTTATTTATTTCTGAACGAGACAACATGATTCCAGCACCACTCATTTCTGTGTTGAGTGTGATGAAACGCTGCAGTTGAATCTCAAGCGCCTCCCCAAGGACGTGATTAAACATGTTGAATCCTTGATGAAGCAGATCCTGTCTGCTTTGCTTCATATCGTCATTCCCTTCATATACCTCAATCAAGGCTTCCCACAAAGCCTTAGCAAATTTATACTCCAGGAAACCTTGAGCAATGTCAGGAGACAATACCATGGTGAGAGTAGCAAGAGCCTTTTCATCTTCCTCTACTTTCTCAAACTCTTCATACGTGTAGTTTTCGATTGGCTTGTCAATCACAATCATTGCCTCATCTTCCAAAGTGATTGTAATTCTACGAGGACCTCTTAAAATGCCTACACACCTTAATGTCCTTCATTTTAACGTATTTTTCAATTCTAAACTTCCACTCAGAAACCAGTCAGTAGACAGCAACCAGGGAATTCGAGTGGTTGTCCCCATGATGGAATCCAAATCAGAATGCATTATGGCAATTGAACTGTTTTAGGAATCCATTAATAACCAAACCGAGAAATTCAAAGTTTTGGACAGAAAACCACAAATTTTGACCGAAAAGTATCCAAGTCAAAACACTATCTGACCGAAAACCCAGATGGACCGAAAACTATGCCCGAAATTGAGTCTGCACCGAGAACAATGAAACCTTAGCCGAAAATGTTGAGCCGCCGCCGAAAGCGTTGTAACCAAGCTGAAAACCTAGACTCGCCACTGAGAACTCCAAAAACCTAACCGAGAACCTCTGGACAGCCGCCGAAAACCTCCAAATCATACCAAAAACACGATTTTGTTCTAATTTTGCGAATTCCAAGGATCAAAACAATCGATTTTCGTTTAAAATCACGAAGAACCCAAATAAGGATTTTCGTCCAAAACAGTCCAAAACACAAAAAACGATTAAAAGTCTCGAAATCTAATGATACCAAACAGCCAAAATTGAATTTGAAGGCTCTGATACCACTTGTAAGTCACAAAATTACTAGATCTAACAGGTATCAATCGATAACTCGAATGGTGCGGAATCCCAATCGATTATGAATCTGAAACGGTTAATCAAAAAGGAATTAAGAACGCAATAAACCTTCAATGCACACTATTATTGATCAATAGTCTGGTACATAAGATTCACACTTGATCGATCTTTCTCTATTCTCGCGTATGTGCCTCAATCGACCAACTATGAAAAATGACTCAATCTACCCATTATATACCTAACCTAATGACATAAGCCCATCGAGACACATAGTCCAACCAAAATCTCAGCCCAAGCCCACCCAAATCAATGTTGATTTCGGTCCAATCCAATAGAGAACTCGAGGTTTTCGGCCCAATACCAAAAAATCCAACTTGGCTTGTAAAACTTGAATTAACACCTTAAAAGAAAAGAATAAACCATACAAAATATGTCCCAACATCCACAACAAAACGGAGTGGTGGAAAGACGTAATCGTTCCCATTGTGAAGCGGCTCGAACTATGCTTTCTTTTGCAAGACTGTCGTTATACTTCTGGGCAGATGCCATCGCCACTGCTTGCTTCACTCAGAACAGATCCTACATCAATAAGCAATTCTCAATAACTCCTTATGAGATTCTCAACAATCGTAAACCGAATGTGAAATTCTTTCATGTGTTCGGTTCCAGGTGCTTCATATTCAATTCCAAAGAAAAGCAAATAAAGTGGGATGATAAAGGAGATGAAGGAATCTATCTAGGATATTCCTTAACCTCCAAAGCTTACCGGGGTCTCAACAAAAGGTCTCACAAAATCGAAGAAACGTATTATGTCACCTTTGATGACAAACACATAACAAGGTCTCAGAATAAGGAGAGTTAATCTGCAGAGATCTTTCCAACAACAAATCAAACGACAATTCCTATCATAAATTTATATGAGGAATTCATGAACCTGTTTGATGAGCCCGAAACTGGAAAACCCTCCGAAGCAAATGCAAAAGACAAACAAGACGATGAACTAATCAAAATAGTAGATGATGCAGTCAATGATGCAGAGCGAGCTTCCGAAGAACCAACTCCAAATGAGCATCCCATTCCGAATGCACCAGAACCCGACAACTCCCATACTCAAGAAGACACCTCTGATTCTATAGTCCAGGGAGAGAACACTGCATCCTTCGACGGGGAGAATACGATTCCGAATGATGAGTCACATGCAAACTTCCAATGGGAGAATGAAAATAATGACAACTCCGATGTCCAATCTGAATTTGAAGATGTAATAGCTGAGATTGATCTAGCTTCCGATCAGAACTACCCTTATATGACCAAATGGACTCGAAATCATCCTTCGTCTCAAGTAACCGGAGAGGTTTCATTAGGAGTTCTAACAAGAGCACAACATAAAGCAAAGGGAACTGCATTATTTTCGAAAATGGAATTTTGCATGTTTAATTCGTTCACATCCAAAATTGAACCCAAAATGGTTAAAGTTGCTCTTGATCATGCTGATTAGGTCCAAGCGATGCAGGACGAATTGAACAAGTTCGAACGTAACAAAGTCTGGAGATTTCCTACTCCAGCAAATACTTCGGTTCTTGGTATGAAATGGGTGTTTCGAAATAAAATGGATAAAGAAGGCAATGTGATTTGCAACAAGGGTCATCTAGTTGTGAAAGGTTATTTTCAAGAGGAAGGCATCGACTACGAACAGACATTTGCACCAGTTGCAAGACTGGAATCCGTTCGGATGTTTCTCGCATACGCCGCTCACAAGAAGTTTGATGTATATCAAATGGATGTGAAGTGTGCATTACTGAACAAAGAGCTAGAAGAAACGATGTATGTTGAACAACCTCCTGGCTTTGTCAATGAAAAGCTTCTGAATCACTGCTATGTTCTTGATAAAGCAGTGTATGGTCTCAAAAAGAAGCTCCCATGGCATGGTACGAAACTCTGACTCGGTTTCTTAAGCAGTCAAAATTCTAACAAGGCTCAGTTGATCCAACCTTCTTCTACAAGAAGGAAGGAAACCATCTTATGATTGTTCAGATTTAAGTTGATGACATTATCTTCAGGCCCACTTATCGAAGCTTAATAGCTGAATTCCAAAAAGTAATGGAAACTAAATTTGAAATGACTTCGATGGGAAAATCAACTTCTTCCTTGGCTTGAACATAAGACAATGTTCAGAAGGAGTTTTCATCAATCAAGAAGCTTTCACAAAGACTCTTCTTGCGATATTCCGAATGGTGTGCGATTCAAAAGCAAATTTCCAATGGCGTTCGGAACGAAACTTACACCTTCTCTTGACAAACCTGTTGCAGATATCACATTATATCGTTAGATGATTGGGTCATTGCTTTATCTAACATCTAGTCGTCCCGATATTATGTTTGTCATTTGTTATTGTGCCAGGTATCAAGAAAATCCGAGAGAGCCCCATATGGTTGCAGTCAAGAAAATCTTCCAGTATCTGAAGCGAACGACTTCACTCGGATTGTGGTATCCCTCAAATTCAGGTTTCTTTATGCAAGCTTATTCTGACACAGACCTAGGAGGATGTGGACTTGATCAGAAGAGCACATCAGGGGGATGTCAATTTCTGGATAGCAAGCTTGTAAGCTAGCAATCTAAGAAACAGACCTGCATTTCTTTATCCACAACTGAAGCACAATACATCGTAGAACCATATGAGAGACTATGGGATCAACATGAAGAGGATTCCATTGTACTGCGATTTGGAAAGCGGAATCGGAATCTGCCACAATCCAATGCAACACTCGAAAACAAAGCATATGGCCCTCCGATATCACTTCATCGAAGATTATGAAGAGGATGAAAATGTTGAAGTCTACTTTGTTCTCTCGTCAGATCAGTTAGCTGATATCTTCACTAAGGCCCTACCTAAACCCACATTCAATCGTATCTTGCAAGGGCTGGGAATGATTGAAGCCGACTCACTTTCGAAATCTTCATCGTAATCGGAAGTTACTATTCACGTTCCTAATGGTTTTTAGCCTCGAAATGTCTCGGAATCGGAAAAATGTTGAAGATTTCAGAATTGGAACTTCTCTGTATCCTCTGTATACTAATTGCTTTTCATTTCTGTTTTTAATATTTTCAGAAAACATAATTCACAAAAATATTTTAATTTCTGTTTTTATTCTTTTTCAGAAAATTAAAAATCCAAAAATATTTTGTGTTAAATCCCGAAAATACAACAATATATTTAAATGTCAAGTTAAATTCATTCGTGAATTTCAGAAAGCAACAAGGATTTGACGGTTGACTTCTTTCTATCATTTCTTGTACCCACTTCTGTGTAGACCCATGACTATCGAAATAAAACCAATTTTGGTATAGGAGTACAAACACTCTAGTTAATGATCGCAAAATCATTATAACCATGATTTTCGTGAAACTCGCAACCATTCTTTACCAATCTACTTTTCTCCATCATACTCGCTTTCATGTAAATGTAACCTTATGACGATTCTCAGCAATTACCACTGAGGATTGATGGTTACACAACAACTATGTTCATGATCTCGAAATTGTTATCACCATAATTCTGAGTGAAACCCAAACAATCCAAAATCCCTTTCTGAATTGACGGTAAAATGAATGAAATCTCGAATTTTACTTTTCAGTGATCTTAATGAAATGTTCTAAGACCTAAGACATTTCTTCCCAATTAGATCCAATTTTTATTTTTCTAGAGATATCTGAAATTAACAGCTCCTTAAAATTGTTGGATTAGGTGTCTAAGCCATGACTTTACAACTATATTTATCTTGTTAATTGAAGCAAAGTCCATTTGGGTTGCCCTCATAGCTGGAGGTCAGGATAGAGTTCGGTAGAGTAAAAGGTTGATTTATTAATTGCTTAATAAATCAATATAATTCATTATATGGTTTATTAATATATTTAAGTGTTAATATATTAATTAGAAACTATAATAATTAATTAAGAATTAATTGGATTTAATTCAGTGATCAAAAATTAATTAATTAAAAGTGCAGGGACTGGTTTGTATTTATTCAATAGTTGAATAACTGGCAAGCCAGTAGCCAGGGGCCTAAGTTGGCGAAATTATGAGTGGATACACTCATATTTCGAAACCCTAATTAGGGTTATGGAAAGCCTTGTCCAAATGGTTAACAGGCTTGCCCATTAAGGAGGCTCCTTAGGGTTTCAGCTGTAACCCTTGGAGGCTATAAAAGGAGGCACCTGGCCACCCTAAAACCTGTGCCACTTTCACTAGACAAACTCTGCTGGACTATCTTCTCCATTGCTGTGGGTATGACTTGCATTTGAGGCAGGATACTTTTGCTGCTAGCTTCAAGAACAAGATTCAAAGGTTGGTTCTTCTGATTTAAACTTTAGAAATTATTATTGGCCTTTAGATATTAGTTTATTATCTTCATGGAAGAAAACATAGATCTTTCTAGGGTTGCATGTGAACCATAGGTATTTTGTGTTCATTGTTTCCCAGAAAACCCTTTAGTGGTATCAGAGCGTAGGCTGTTTTCTTGTGTTTGATATAAACTGCATGAACTGTTTGTGCCTAATGTTTTTGTGCGATAATTTGACCCTTAGAAGAGGTTAATTTCGTGGCCTAGGCTAGGGTTTCCTAACCCTAGCCGCCACCCCTTTATTTCCCATTGATTTGCTTGATTTACTTGCCTTTTATAAGTAGGTTGTTATTTTTGGTAACTGTATCTATTAAATAACTAGAACTCTTATTTTTGGCTTGTAATTTTCGAAATTTGTGGGGCCTTAAATAGATAAAATTAATTTGATTAATTTATAATATCTATCTTAGATTTAATTAATTTAATTAATTGTTAATTAAAAGACCAGTTAAATCAGCTTAAGGAATTAATTTAAATTTTCAAAAATTGTTTAAAAATTTGCGAAAATTATGATTAAATTAATTCTAAAATATTTTAATAAGATTAAAATATATCTTATATATTTATGATTAAATGTTAATTATTTATATATAAGAAAATTGGTTAGTCTTACCGCTAGTAGGCCTCATTCACAAAACTGTCCTATAAAGAAGGTATAAGGCGACTGACTATAAAATGTTAGTCTAATGAGTATCCACTCTTACCCACCGCTCTCATGGTCAGTCGAGTGTCGTTAGCCGAACGGGTTTGATAGAACCCTAAGCCTCTTAAAAGTATAATGCTATAATTGAAAGTACTAGAACCTCAAACAAATCCCAATCTAGTTACTTTAGGTTTAAAAAATGTGAAATGGTGTTAATCCATGAAATTGCACATTGCAATTTGTGAAACATTGGTGGAGCGAGTGAGGTTAACCGGCACACCAATAGGGGTTCACAAAGACTTGCAATGGGTTTCTCGATTTTGTCATTATTAACGGAGCGTGTGTGGTTAACCGGCACGTTAATTAGAGATGACAATTGACTTCGAGAGTACCGAGCGAATTTGCATGGTTATTCACACCCGGTTTGTGATCCTCGGCATCCCAGTCACAAACAGTGGGGCACATCCGAGACTAAACATGCCATTGAACAGTTCAATGTGTCTCAACAGATCTAGGAATTTCATAAGATGAAATTGATAAGTGCATTATCTACCTTAATGACCATTATGTTGTGATTACGGCATCCCTCTTCACTCCATAGTTGGGGTATTTTGGGTCCTAGCCTTAATAAATAATATATTGGGTAATTATTTAAAAGGAAAAACTAAACTAATAAATTCTGTTTATTGTAGATGTCTGAATCCAGTGTCTATTCTCCTCCCTCTCCTCCTTCACCCATTTCTGAGAGCATCAGAAAGCACCTGCTTAATATGGAAAGGCTGACTAGCCTTAAATGTAAGGAATGGCTTCGCAATTGGAGACTGGCTCTCGGCATTGCGGGCAAGCTTCATCTCACCGAGTATCCGATCCCGGTTCCACAGGAACAAGTCATCATAAATAGTTCTTATGATGAGGGTAACTTCTTAGTTGATGTATCCGAAGAAATTCGTGACCTCATGTTGTTGATCATTGACCCCGAATTCCGCAAGGATTTTGAATCCTTAGGGCCATATGAGTTAATGCAATCAGTTGAGGAAAGGTTTCGAAAACCGGTTGAAGAGGAACGAGCTAGGATCTTCAAAAGACTTGCAGAGTGTAAGTTAAAAGAAGGAAGTAGCATCGATTCGCATGTTCTTCAGATTGAAGCGTACATAGGCAAATTGTACAAACTTGGTTATTCCATGAGTCAGGAGTCGAGTGTTAACACTCTACTCGCTTCACTGAATAGTAAGTACGATCTGTTCATTCAGACGTATAGAAAGGAAGACCAGAAAAGGACCTTAATGGAAATGCGTCCACTGTTGACTTTATACGAGTCACTCTTTGACAGGCATAGCTCTAACGGTTCAGCTACTTCTGGATTAAGTCCAGTGGAAAGACACAGCAAGAAACGATCCAGATCGTCTGGATATGTCTTAAGCTGGGAATCCACAGAATCGGATACAGTCGCGGAAAGATTGAAAGACGCTTAAAGGTCAAAATCTTTTGAAAGCTCAGGTATATCTAAAAACCTCAAAACTCCTGTTCCATAATTCCTTGATGCATAATGTGATAGTCACATTTTGGTTTGTATGCAGGGAATCAGTAGGGTACGAGACATTGGCGCATAAGAGCACATTTGGATTGGATTTCCGGCTCATGCAGTTTTGAAGTTTAGTTAGATATTGAAATATTGTTATTAGCTTTTAGATGCGTATGACATTGTCCATCATATAGTACATTGTGCAAGGATTTTTGTTTTAATAAAATTGTCAATTTTCTTTTAACACATGTTGTTTGAAATATCCTTGAAATGTTGTATGATTGTGTTGAATGCATAATTAGTAATAACATGAATATCGAATGCATCCAAAGTGTTTGGATCTTAGGAAATGTGTCCCTTATGATTGTTAAGATATATAATCAATTCAACCAAAGGTCCAGTTGGATAGGACCTTGGAATCATTTGACTTAGAGTCTCATGATGAGTTGAGTTCTTAATGTGTAGAGAAATGAATCAACCAAAGATCCAGTTAGACAGGACCTTGGAATCATTTGACTTAAAGTCAGGTGATGATTAAGTTCTTTATAAAGCACATGTGGCAAGAAATGAATCACCCAAAGATCTAAAGGATAGGATTTTGGAATCAGCTGACCTAGAGTCAACTGAAGATTGCAAGTCTCGAACAGAATTAACAAAGTCATAAGTTTACATAGAGATGTGAAAGAGATTTAGATTAGGAGCAACAAACACATCAGTTGCTGTGTATTGCTCGAATCTACAAATTGAACACAATTGGTTGTACTTCACGATATTTGTCATTCGGTATGACGAATATGACTTCGCTTATTAGAATAAGCGATTGGATTGAATCCTTGAACAGTTCAAGGACTTCAAAGGAAGTACAAGATCCACAGCACCTGAGTGACAAAATAAACTGGGAAAATCTTTCACAGTTTATTTCCTTCCAAGAACATTTATAGTTATAATGTGTCTTAGGGAAGACGATGGAGCATTGGTCGAAATAGTTCGATCCTCAATGTATGAGATGCATTGCAAATTATTTTCTGATACATTGAATACTAAACTAGTCAGACCATATTCCAACCACATCCTTCGACTAAGTAGGTTTTGCAGATATTGTCTGAAATGTAAAGCTGGGATTGTCCCACTTGTACATTAAAGGTCCAGGGTCTTGTAGTGTTCGTCCGAACCACATGACTGGCCTGAACCAAATCAGAAATGTCATTTCACTGGCTATCCCGCTGTACCTGGAAAAGAAAGAGCTCTTTTAGAAAGAACTCATATTCTAAGGAGACAGTGGGAGTTTGGGACAGTCCTGAATGAGTTCAGGATTAGCCAAGTGAAATAACCTTTAGTCATCGCTAGGCTTAGAGCAGAAATCAGATTTCTGTTTTAATACTGACATAACCTTCTCTTGACCAATAGTACTGATCACCGTCATAAGTAGTTATGATCGGGGTGACATACTGAATAGTGGTAAAACACTATAGTTGGTACGGATTTTCAATCCGACTACTTGGAAGCATTGGTGAGCCCGGTTGCTGCCAATTAAGAGAACTTTAGGACGAGAGACAGTCCATGTGACAGTTTGATTGATTTTACAACTGGTCTTAAAACCAGTGGGAGTAATCATCAAAAGAAACCAACATGGACAGAAACGTACCTTCAGAACATCTGGTTGAGTGAGACGATACTCAGAGTCATGTAATTGACTTCGAGAGAAGCGCTCTCAATAGAAGATGAAATCCGAAAGGATACTGCATAATGTAAGTCGTTAGTGGAGTGCGTGCGGATCACCGGCACATTAATGAGGACTCACAAAGAATATGCCAGTATAAAGGTACATGGGCCCGGGATCTCCCCGCAGGCATTTCGCAAGAAAGGATATTCAGATTCTCGAAATATGCCAAAGGATTGGATTTTGAGAATGAGCTGAAAGATATCCATTAAGATGTCAGAAAGGTTTGGATTCTCAAAATATACCAAAAGCTCTGGATTTTGTGAATAGTCCATAACCGTGTCAAAGCCAGTGGGAGTGTTGCTGTTATCTATCTCCATATATGTGTTACATACTGTTTCTAGGAAACGTCTCTTTTCATTACAAAGTGTAATGACTTGGTGTTAAGAGACGGATCGCTATGAAAGATTTAATAAAGATACGTCATGCTCGGGTGGCTATAAACGTCTATGAGATAGATCAAAACTCTGCCAAGATGATCTTGATGAGACTCAAGATGCATAGCTCAGGAAATGAGTTTCTTATCATTGCAAATTCTAATGATTTGGCATACAAAGAAGGTGCAGCATACTCACATAATCCATAGAAATCTATCAGATAGATGTTGTCATCAGTATGGACCTAGCCATGGTAAGCATGATCTTGATAAGATTCAAGATGCATGGAAAAGGTCTCCGAAAGGTTATAGTTATTAAAAGTCATGACACAAGGATTATAAGTAATCCCAAGATTCCAAAAGGGTTTGGAATAGGACTAGATCGAATCCAACAAGTTTCTTGGATCGATCAGAAGTGTCATGAACATGTCTTGATGACTTAATGCTTAGAGCATACTAAGTCAGATTCAGGATATGACCTGGCTGGGAATACTTAATGGATTTTGTACATACATGAGAAATCATTGGAAAATGATTAGGGTTGAATGTTGATAACAATTTGAAAAAAGATTTTTTCAAATAAGGACTTAATGGTTAAAGAATTTCGTTGGCATTCCGATGGAGCGCGTGTGGCTCACCGGCACATCGTAACACCTCGAAATAGTCTTAGGGTGCAGTCATATAGTCTTAGGGTGCAGTCATGTGGACTAAAGATCCCGAGAACCATGGAAAGTCATAGTACATAGAATGGAGTTATTAGTGAGAATGACGGTATGACCAAAATTGAAATATCATCGGAAAGATATCCGATCGGATAAAGTGTATGACATTTGAATACATAGAAAGAGTGAAAGGTCAAGTAGACATAGATACATAACACAAATTAAATAGTTTAAAAGGAATCTAGAAACCGATAATAGTTTTATGTAAAATCCGACTTGGTGATTACCTCGTGGAGACTTGGTAATTAGGCGAGAGTAGCCACCAGTCAGATTTTATGTTTCAATTTTGCATGTTTCACTTCCCGAATAATTTGATTATTCAAAAGGTCCACAGTCGCTCATACTTTTCGGGAGTAAGTATGAACGAAGACTGTCGTGAATTGGTTTGTAGATTGTTTAAGGAGTTAGACATTGTAGTAAGACTGCTACAACGTTCATGAGTACTTAGAAATAGAGATTTGAGTATTGGATAAACCCGCGCTCAACAGATTGCTTCATGGATTACATCACGAGCAATGTTGAGATGATAATATCGTATGATCTTGAAGCGGAGACATATGAGTTGAAATTTACGAATCGGTTGTGCATTGACATTGCGTAAACGCATCGGTAACTCGATGTTACAAACGCATTGTTGTGTACAATTTGATAAGTAAAAGACACAATCATATGAGTCGAAGCTTCTTCGTTCCTTGACCCTGATGGGAAACAGATATCTGTAGGCCGCTCGATGATTTTGAAGTTGACTAAAGTGCTGGCCAGCCTGGACTAAATTAATGTGTTCAATTAGAAGTCTGAAAGTCATAAGCAGAATCGGAAATCGGGAAACAGAGTATTGGACAGAGATCGATCTCAATCCATGTCTCGTGTCTGAAAATATCTTGTTGGACGAAGGATCATATGATCACTTATCTTTGGACGGAACTGACTAGGTCAGAGTTCGGCAGCAGTTTCTAGGAAGCTACAGGTTGTCTATTAATCAGAAGATAAATTAAAGTCATAGACTTATCCAAGTGGGACACTGTTGGATTAGGTGTCTAAGCCATGACTTTACAACTATATTTATCTTGTTAATTGAAGCAAAGTCCATTTGGGTTGCCCTCATAGCTGGAGGTCAGGATAGAGTTCGGTAGAGTAAAAGGTTGATTTATTAATTGCTTAATAAATCAATAGAATTAATTATATGGTTTATTAATATATTTAAGTGTTAATATATTAATTAGAAACTATAATAATTAATTAAGAATTAGTTGGATTTAATTCAGTGATTAAATTAATTAATTAAAAGTGCAGGGACTGGTTTGTATTTATTCAATAGTTGAATAACTGGCAAGCCAGTAGCCAGGGGCCTAAGTTGGCGAAATTATGAGTGGATACACTCATATTTCGAAACCCTAATTAGGGTTATGGAAAGCCTTGTCCAAATGGTTAACAGGCTTGCCCATTAAGGAGGCTCCTTAGGGTTTCATCTGTAACCCTTGGACGCTATAAAAGGAGGCACCTGGCCACCCTAAAACCTGCGCCACTTTCACCAGACAAACTCTGCTGGACTATCTTCTCCATTGCTGTGGGTATGACTTGCATTTGAGGCAGGATACTTTTGCTGCTAGCTTCAAGAACAAGATTCAAAGGTTGGTTCTTCTGATTTAAACTTTAGAAATTATTATTGGCCTTTAGATATTATTTTATTATCTTCATGGAAGAAAACATAAATCTTTCTAGGGTTGCATGTGAACCATAGGTATTTTGTGTTCATTGTTTGCCAGAAAACCCTTTAAAAATATCCCCAAACCACCTGTTATTAATGGCTACACTCGTCACACAAGTACTTCTTTCCGATTTCAGACTTATGTTAACTTTCAGAATCCGTTGGAAGATTAAGCCACCCATGAAGCCTAAATTCCAAAGAAACCTTTCACTATTTCTCAACAAACAAATGATCGTAATTCTACGGGAAACCACATAAGCACTTCTGAATCTCTTTTGATTCCGAAGGAAGAGATCGTTGCCCAGATCCATCTACTTTCATGTCAATTCCGACATCACATGATCCCTTAAATTTATTTTGATTTATTTCTTTTTCTTTGGCACTCTTGCACAAAAATATTTTAAGATTTTTCTAACTGTAATGTCATTCCGAAAGGTTCTCTATTGTTCACAACAGGTTTCAAAGTTTTCAAATTCAAACAGACGATTACTTGGCGACAAGGTTTTCTTTAGGCGGGAAGTTTTGAAATGACCTGACGTCACACACGCGCGTCAGTTACGGCGTCATTATCACAACAATGTTATCTGACACATCCCAGCTGTCACGCGCCCATCATGGCTACTTTGGGGAAACCGTCAAATCAACAGGCGAATTATGTGGGAAACTGCAACTGTTTTCTTGGGATTTTCTCTTTCTACTCATTAATTTCCAAACATATAAAAGGGTTTGGCGGATCATCTCTCTCTCTAAAGTTATCAAAATCTCTCAAACACAAAACCCTTTTCTCTCTACTATTCATCTTCTTCAAGCTACTATACAATGGCGGATTCTTCTTCTTTCAACGATCAATCTGAGATGGTTATCATGTTGACAGTCAAACCCGACCAAAACATGATAATCGATCTAGATTCATCTTGTTACAATGAAACTCATCGACCAATGATTCAATGCCTGAAGTATTCCAAGATTTCTGAAGCTCTAACGAAATCAGAATCTGTGCCGATTGTCTATCTTTCATCTGCTTACTCATCTACTATCTACAATTGAGCCGAAGAAACGATTAACATTGAAGTAGCTTCTCAAAACTTCAATCTCAAAATTTCGTTTTAGCAAGTTGTTAGGGTTTACTTCGTCTGACAACTTGATTAATCTGTAATCGATCATAGTTGTGGACTTACAAAATATGTTTTGGCAGATGGGGTATAATGGGAATATAACCGCAATATCTAAGTTTAAGAAATCCTGTCTTCCTCCATACTGGAATGCTTTTCACCATTTTTTTAAGGCTTTTCAAAAAGGGTCACCGGAAAAGACAGTGCGAGCCGATTATTCTACACCATTATCTATGGTATTTACTATGGGATTAATCTTGATTACGGCTCTGTTCTGTGGACTCAAATTATTCAAACCTTGAGTTCCTCTTCTCGTCACTCTAAGGTTTCGTGCACGAGATTTTGGTCGATTATCGTGCACCGTGCTCTTTCTCACTTTGAAGTCTATCAAATGAAGGACTCCGTTATGGCTCCGATCCCTCTTATTTCAACAACCACCTTTGTCACAACTGATATTAAAGATTTCGACTTCATGGGGTCGATACCTGAGGACATGTTGGAGGGTGTACCGCTCGGAGTTAAGATCGTTGCAGATTACCGACTACTGCCTGTGTCTGGGGTCAGGCCTGTTCCTCCTAAACTCCGAGAAATTTTTGACAAAGTCAATAAACCAAAGAAGGGGGCAAACGAAAAGAAATGGCTTCCTCTTCTGATCCAACTCAAAAGTCACAAAAGAAGCCGAACAAGAAGCAACATCCTCCGATACCAGTTCAGAAAGAAGAAGAAGACGAATCGGAAGAACGGACTCACTCTGAGATTTCCAAGGATGACGCGGCTCACAATGAGGAAGAAGAAAACACCAGCAATAAAAGTCAGGATTCACCAAAACGTACTCCTACTCTACCTTCTCTAAAACGTCCTCCCACTCCACCTTCCCCGAAACGAACATCCCCTCCTCCTTCTGACGATGATGATATATTGTTCAACGATGAACAGGAGAATTTAACAGGGTTTGTTCCAACCCTGTTCACTGAAGAACGAGAAAGTGATGAAGATGAGGCCCCAATGACGAAGGGGCAATTTAAATAATTGAATGAGAAGTTGGATTCTCTTCTCGAATCTTCCAAGTCATCTTCCTCTACCAATTGGCAATCCTAGTTTGATTCTCACAAGGCCACCGTCGAGGCATTGACAAAAGACAACTCCAAAGTCCTTGAGGATGCTTCCAAGGCCATTAGCACTTCATAAAAGCTAATGACAGAAACGACCGCAAAAGTCGAAAAACTACAAAAATTGAAAAAAGACCTTGCAATGGAAAACACAATCATGGATAAGGCAGAGAAGGAAGGTCTCTCTGGCCTTCGTGTTGAATTAAACAAGGAGAATGCTGATCTCGTCTCCTCTCTAAATGCAAAGGTTGAAAATTTGCAAGAGGACCTTGTAATGGAAAACACAATCATGGATAAACTTGCTGAGAAGACTGAAAAATTGAAAACTCTTCGGTCAAACTCAAACATGCTTCGGAAAAGTTGACCACAGTGATAAATGAGAATACAGTCATAAAAGGCTGTGTTTCAGATGTCAATTCGTTTTTGAGGAAAATAGTGGAATCGAGTGATTCGAATCTCTCTGCCACCATTCGTACTCAGATCACAATCAAACTCCATCCGGTTTTTAACATGCTGACTCAAATAATTGGTTTTTCGGAGAGCGGGGCTCCTTCGAAACAAGGGGGAGACAAGGATGATGAGTTGAAAACCCTGAAGGAACCAGAAACTAAAAAGTCTGCTGATGAAAAAGAACAGAAGCGAAAGTTCGATTGGTTCAAACTTCAGACTGGTGGCAAACCTTCTGGTTCAGGTTATAAAGTTCACAATGAAAAGATGATCGGGGATGATGATGATGAAGATGAAGAAGATGAGCTGACTAAGGCTGAAAAGCTTGAAAGAATAAAGAATGATAAAGAGCTTGATGAAACGAGCTTCGCAAGAAGCTTGACGCCGAAAAAAAGAGGCTTGGAATGCCAAGATTGCCCTGGAAGCCTGAAAGCATCTCTTCCATCTTTGGTTAATGAAGAGGATTCAGAAGGAAGCGATCAAAGAACCCAAAGTTTACTGGCTTGAGCCCGTCTGTTCATTCGACACCAGGAAAGACCTGGACTCACATCTAGATTTTCCTATCACTCCAAGGGCTTTCTTATTCCGATGTTTCGAATCAATAGCGAACACTCCGATCTCTGACCTAGATGTTATAATCACAAGCTTTTCAAGTTCTACCTCAACCATGCAAAGCCCCAGTTTGAATCATTAAGCCTAAAGAAATTGATTGGGCTGAAACCTAGACTCCCTTAGACAACTGAATCCTTTGTGAATGGTTGGTTCAAGGGTGTCAGGGGAAACAAGAAGGAATTGAATGAATTCTCAATGGCAGATTTGCCTTTCATGAATCCATTCGATTCGATCTCGATGTTCCAGATCTTGCTAGAGACGATAAGAAGTACGAACCCGTTCGTGACCACCTCAAGAGGATGCTTATTTGTTACATTCATGAGTTTTTGGAAATGGATGCTGAAGTGACTGGTGTTTTGAAAAAGCAACCCACTCTTAAACCTGAACAAGAATCCACTGATCTTGGCAAACTCAAGATTGGAAAAATCAAGAATCAACACTAGAGCGTAGTGTACAGACCCAGGAAGGCGACTCAATTTTAAGGAAAATATGCTTTCTACTAGACAAACACTTGTACTCTTTCAAAGCCTTGGAGCATCGCCCTTACCGAAGCCTGCACAAAGAATTCCGATGAAGACAAGAAGTGTGTCTCGGACATTATCAACTGGTATTTGGTCTTCCGAAGGACACTTCTGAACCTAATTCCCAAATTGTTCAAGGTCTCGGTTCCGAAGAAAGAAGAGTGAAGATTGCCTTTTGTAATTTGACACAAATAGGGAGATTATTAGGAATTAATGAGTTGTGTCAATTATGCCTTAGGTTAAGCCTTTTGTATAGCGGATGGGCTGTCCATTCCGTAATTACTTTTAGCTATATAAGGCATGCACGTACCCTCATTAGGTTAACATTTTTTTATGCTTGTTTTGTAACTCCTATTTTACGGCTCACTCATACAGAATAGTTCTCTCGAATTGTTCTTGAGTGTTGAATAGAATCATTCAGCATCTGTTTTATCATTTTGATCTTACTCATCCTTATTACTTACTATATTGTTTATATTCCGCACATAGAACCAAACGATCTTTATTGTTCCCACAATAGTACGGGATAAGTATTTTTTACAGAGGATGCAATCTTTTTGACAGATGCATTCATTTTTAGAGATTGGCCAGGTGAGAATATTCATGGAATTGTTATAGTTTAGGATGATTTAATTTGGCATTGAGGTTGAATATTAATATTAGAAAAAGAAATATATTCAGATTTGTTATTCATTAGAATGAAACAAATAGAATGACATACTTGATTCGTTGTATGCTAATGAATCTAACAAAATATGTCAATATTGAAACACTAGGCCTTGTTGAGGAAGATTAACTTGTATTATGTCTGTACTTTGTGCTATTGTAAATGATATTTTCTTGAGTTTAAAGATCCTATAAGAATGTTGAACGAACTTGAAAGAATCCAAAATAATGTTTTAAGGCGGTGAGGTAGATGATTGAAAAAGTCTACACGCAAAATGGAAATTATGTTGTATTTGAAGGAATGAAGATGATCGGAGGTAGGTAGGTAATTTATTTGAAATGAATCAAACCCTAATTTCCAAGTAGCTTTGAATTTTTATAAATGAGTTGAATACATTGTGGTGAGGTTATTTCAAATCATTCATATAGAAGGAGGAATTTTCGTATGTCGAATAGCTATTCACGGTTAACTATGCCTTGGATGAAAAGTATACATGTGATAAATGAGTTATTGACACGCCTAGGTCGTCGTGCGGTCAAAAATAAGAAAAACCTAAGAAAAACCTAACACACACTAGCACAGTGGAAGTCAGGGTCGATCCGCAGGAGTTTGGTGGTTAGGACAAGACGATAGTATACCAACTGTAGTGTCACTCTACAGCTAGCGGTATTGTTTCTACTTTTCTAAAAATCAACTAAAAACACAATTCCAAGACCAATGCCAAAACCTAACTCAAGCATGAACTAAACTAACTCAAATCCTAGACTAAAGTTCCTTACTGAAATCAGACACTAAATTCAGAATCCAGAAACAAACAATCAATCCAGTACAATCAAACACATCCAAACATCAATAATGCAAAATAACATCGAACCGAATGATTACTTTCATATAAATCAAAACCAAACTCAAATCCAAGCCACACAATCAAATATCAGATCCAACTACTGACTAATGCTACTAAATTCAGAAATTATAAATCTAAACAAACATCGAGTAATCGACGGAAATCCCGATTGCAGAATACCTCGATACCGAGTTGATAAAACAATAGAAAAATCAAATTACTAACCAAACTATTGATGTAACTGAGAAAAATCACGAAATCAGCCTTTCAGATCCCTCCTTCGCGTCCCGGGATGAGTGAAAAGTCGGACGGGACTCCAGTATTTATAGTTGTGCGAAATTAGGGTTTCCGCGTCGCGGCCACATAGAAACTGCGACGCGCGTGTTGCCTTATCCCGCAATCTCGGAATTCAAAAACGAAGATTTTATCCGGTCGCGAGATAGCGGCGCTATCTCAAGAAATAGCAGCTCTATTGTCGATAGCGGCTCTATCTCAAGAGATAGCGCCTCTATTTCTGTCAGGTCCAACTTTTTGCCTTTTTCGCTCCACAACTTCTCCAGAATTGCACTAAAACCCCTGCATTTACACTAAAAACATTACCAAGCACTTTGGCACAAAAGTAAGTGATATTAGCCAATTAATAATGATAAATTAACTAAAACACGGCTAAACAACGCCTAAAATACTTGATATTACTAGGCGTTGTTAGTTATAGGGTTTTAAATTGCATACGGATATTCGCAGGGTAAAATAATGCAGAGAGATGAAAACACAATTTTTATTTTGAAAATTCATGTGACTCGGGATAAAAAAAATTGGATGCTTTTGTATGGGTCCAACCAAGGTTTACAGTTTTTGTGGGTATGGGAATAGCGAAACCCTTTGAGTTATGTAAAGGATTTTGGACCCATTAAATTCTAAATAGGATCGTATGGCTCCAAATAAGGTTTACTGTTTTTATAGACTTATTTTTTACATCAAATATTAACAACGTATGCACAATTTTTATAGAGAGAATTTCGTGTATATCCTTATGAACTTTCAGGATTACGCATATATTCTTTTAAAACGTCAAATTACACGTATATCGTTATAAAACCTAACAACTCACATATATACTGAAATACTTTTTTAATGATAATTATTTTTTTTTAAATTTAAAAAATATCTTTAAATTGACTTTTTATTGTTAAGAAACTAAATAATTTGTAACATTTCCACATTGCCCTTCTCTAAAAAAATCTCAAACTTATCGATAGAAATATGGATCTAACTGAAATATCAACAGACTGAACCAAGTTTGAGTCCCAAAATGAAAATTCAGCATGGAGCTGTCATCGTTCCACAACCAACATATATTTCATCTACCATAATCGACAATCCGTTGATTGCTAATTCCAAGAAGCCGAATGATAAGCGATTGAACTCACCAGTTTGTAGCTACCATCGATCCGAAGTAGGTGTCAAATCCAAAATCCTACTCTAGATATTGATCGATTAAATAGCCTGAGAGTCCCAAATCCAAAATCTAACATGAAGTCAACCAAGATGAATAATAATAATCAACATAAATAATTTTTTACATTAAACAAAAGATTAATTATAATTAAGTTAAGTTTCTACCAATATACGTGAGTTGATTGGTTTTATAACGATATACATGTAATTTCAAAATTTTCAAGGTATAAGCATAATTATGAAAGTTTATAAGGATATATACGAAATTCTCCATTTTTTGATATGACGAAGGAAATATGTGACCATCTTTTTACTTTTTTCAAACGCCAAAATGTATTTGGCAAAATGATTATAAACTGCATGAATGGTGCAAATTCTATGCCTTGGGAATTTTGACAATTTTTGATATGGTTGATGAACTGACATTGAAGTCCCCTAATTGTTTTTATTTGAAATGAGGGTTCTTACGACATTATTGACGATTTGGTGGTACTTAGACAATAACACCGACTTTTTCACAGAATTCCAATAATTTTTCCTACTCCTCAAAAGCCCACATGAACGAAGTTGATGCTCCCACATTAATGGCATGAGCAGAAATAGTGGTTACGTCTTATTCTTGGGTTACGTCCTAATGGATAAAATATATAACCATTTTTTGTTTATAATGGGAGGTAATTTTGATAAGGCTAGTTTCTTGTTAGTCGTGTGTTTTGAATAAAATCATGATTTGGTTATTTTCGGGAAAAACGATTATGGATATAACCATTTTTTGTTTATAATAGGAGGTAATTTATATATTTATTAAATAATGACCTGATTTTATCTTGCAATATATCATATTCAACGTTGTAATTTCATGAACCGAACATTTTATTACGTATAATCATTACGTTATAATAACAAATAAATTTTGATTAAAATCCTATCCTGGCAACGTAATTTGTCTTAGAAATGTCTCAAAACTGACATATTGTTTTATTTGAAACAATACAAATATTTTTCAATGCATTATGTAGACTAATAATACTTTATTTCTTTCATTACATATTTATCCATATAAGAGCACTTACAATTTTTTAGCACAAATTTTCTTAATTGCCTTAAATTTTCTGGCATGCAGTCAGTAGAACAATCATAACACATGTCATGGCCCTCACAACATGTAGACCAACGATACTTTATTTACTTCATTACATATTTATCCATATAAGAGCATTTACATTTTTGTCTTACAACATTTTTTCATTTCCGAACATCTTTTCGCACATTCTCTACCAGAACCGGTCCAACACGTCGCAGCATCATGACAACAACAATGTTGTTCATCAAATAGGATGCAATCTGGCGTACAACGCATGTTAACATTTTTTATGTCGCTGATCGTAATTTTGCTACCTAGAAAAAAATGATACAATTAGGTATGAAATAGATTGAAATTCAAAAGATGCAATAAGTGAACAATAAAAAAGCTAATAGGAACTATACATTCGTGACAAACAAGCAATACGAGAGAACATAAAAAAAAGAAGATAATATGTGATTCGAATCGTCTCGCCATTATGTTGATCTCTCTCTTTGACTGCTTTTATTTATTTCTCATATGGAGAGGATTCAATGATCCACAATTCTAAAAGAACATATATTTATATGTACATTTTAGGGGTGTGAAGCAATTGTTTCCTTTCCAATCTTAATATATAAATAATTATTTTAGTGAAAATTAACAAATAATATGTCTAATGTAAGTTGCATATGACTGTATGTATATACTCAACTTCCCAATGGAGATGAATAGTAATTGTTATGTCTATACTATATTGTATTTGTGACGACTGAATCTTTAGTAGAACGGGAATTAAATACAAGGGTAAAATGGCCAATGATGGTAAAATATAGAGATTATATCGTTCACACATTTTATTAAGTCATTATGATATATTACTTCATTTAGAGTTTAGTGTTAAAGACATACAAACAAAATGTGAAATTATGAAGTAATTATTTTGCAATCTTCAAATATTATTATCTAAATATCTAAAAAGAATTGGAAAAAGTCATCAAGGTGACTATTGTAATATTTGAAATAAGAAAATATAAGAAATAGATTGAAGGAATTCAGAGTTATAACGAGTAAGTTATAAAGGTTTGAAAATAGGCAAAAACTAACAAAAATGGCTAAATGCTCGTGTTTGGGGGTTTGTAACGAAAAATCTGTATATTTCCAAATTGAAGTAAGTAAGAGAAGTTGTAAAGCACTTCTAAAATTTCTAATGATATAAAGCTTGAAAAAATCGGGTTTAATAAGAAAAAATCTAGGTGTAAAAGCTGAAATATTTCTAAGGCATGAGTTAGTAACGGATATTTAGACATTTTATAGATTTTGACTAGTCAAAATTCCTGGGATACGTTAATTATACAAACATACACTAGGGAAGTGAAAACAAAATTGTGTCCCTCCTTGGATTACAAGAGCTTGTGACATTTGCCACTGTAAACAAATTGTGGAGTTTTAGTAATACATTTTCAGATTTAATCTTTATGATGACTATGATGAGCTAGGCCCAAACCAGACCCCCTCTAATGTTGTCGCATCCAAGACAATGATTCACCACCCGATAAAGTGCAACAACTTGTTGCTTGAAAAACAAGTAACCTTCTTCCAGGGTTTATAAGAGAAGTCAACTAAGAAGAGTGGAGAAGGAGGGGGAACGAAAATTCTAGGTTAAAATTTCCTAAAATCGCCAATCATGATGGGTATTTATAAGGTCTATCCTGCTTATTATATCCCCACTTTAGATAAAGGCTTTTAAAATTCAAACAATTGAAATGTTCATTTAAGATCTTTATCCACTTCTAGTTTGTAATTAATATATCTTAATTTGATATATTTATAAAACTAGTCCCTCACCTGTACTTTCTATTACTTTTAGCTAAATCATCTCTTGCGTGTAACCAAAAAGGACCTTGACACACACCTTGACACACACACACACACACACACACACACATATATATATATATATATATATATATATATATATATATATATATATATATATATATATATATATATATATATATATATATATATATATACTATGTGCGTTCCCGCGCTATGCGGCGGCGATGAATAGTTTCTTTCGACGAATATTTTCTAGAGGCTGATTAGTTTTCTTTACTCTTTCGTACAATTGTTTTTCGTAAATGTAGAAGTACGATAGACATTTTTGTGTATTCGCAAAATATGACGGGTCTGTTTTGGGGGATGCGAATAGTTTTATTTATTTCAACAAATAGTAAAAGCGAAAATATTATACTGATTTGTCATTGATTAGTTTTTTTTTTTGAAAGACATTGCTTATAAAGTCATAACCAAAATAATCTTTTTGGGTTCGTAGTTGTATAGTGTTGAGTTGAGGTCAGGGTGCAGATGTTGATGAATAGTTATGTTTTAAAAAGAGTTTATTCCTAAGAACAGTTTCTTTTCATGAATACATTCTCTCGTTTTATAGTTGAAGACTTACAGTTTAGGGTTGTTCAAGGTTTATGGTTTATTGATTATGATTTAGGGCTTAAGGTTTATAGGGCTAATAAATTACACAACAAATGAAAATAACATATATTGCGCCTAACTACCACGATTTTAAATACACGTCAAATTACAATCATGCTATATTTTAAAGAACATGTGGCGGGCACCCACGTAATGTTGTTTGTTTATCATCACTTAGATGCCCATTTTAAGAATAAAGGTGATAAAATTGCAAAGTAGCAAATTAAAAGATGAACTTATGGTTGATAAAATATCATAAAATAACCATATATTTTATAATAATTAAAGAGAATTTGTGAAATTACCATTCAATAAAACATTTTTTTATAAAATCAAAATTTATTTTTTACATAAAGTTAACGTAAATACATATACCACAACTTAAATTGGATAGTTGAACAATCAAACTTTCATGAATGAAAGCAATAAAGATAACGCTTCTCATGATAAGGAAAAGAGGCATCAGATAGCCCCATGCACAAAACTGTTAAACACTATGTACCAGGTTTAGCTTTTGAATATGTAATTTGATAGTATGTTACTATATTAGACGAAAAGTGGAAAAATATTGCTATTTTTTGGATTTTGCCTTTGATTGAGCTAAATGTAAGAAATAGTAAATTACTTCCATTTTTTATCTAATATAGCATTTTGAAGTTTGCAGTATCAGCAACAATCTTTACAGGGTCTATCTTACCTGCATTCAAAAATTATAAAGAACATGATGGTTGTATAGTAGCAGTGATTTAGTGGTGGTGATCGGTGGCTATTCAGCGATGGTGGCAAATCAGTTTTCGTCAAATACAAATAAACAGAATATAAAAAAAAATTAGTCGATAACTTTACTAAATGATTGGAACTAAATAGCAACAAACAAATAAATCTATAAATAGGTTATACAAATTAAAAAAGTAAACTTAGTCATCGAATCTATATCCTTTTTTGAATGAACCACCAGAATTGGAGAATTGTCATGTATTATCATTTGGATCCTGCAAAATGAACAAATGGGTATGTTAAATAAAAGAAATACATTACAAATTATAAGTCAAAGCCACTGAAATTTAATAATTGGATATGGTTTAGCTCCATTGCTCCTCTGTTTCACAAAACCCAAATCAAAAATAGAAAAATGCTAGAAAAAACTATCATTCAACATGAAGCTAATCAAAACCAAGAATGCTCTATTTAGACAAACATAGTCAGAGCATAATATTTAACCTACTCTTAAAACCTTCCCTAAGCATTTTCTTTTTATAGTTATCACCAACTTCTAACATACCAAAACCTACATGAACCGAAAAATAAGCAGTTACTGGCACATTGGTAGTAAGAACATTGATATGTTATCTGTATTGAACTTACAAAATCCAAATCTATGATAAATGATGATGAAAATGACCTTTTTAACAAACAAGCCCACCTTTTATATCTGGGTTCATTGAATTTACCAAAATGTTTAAGGCTTCTGGATTAAGAGAGAGAGAGAGAGAGAGAGAGAGAGAGAGAGAGTAGAGAAGGACAATAGAAAAATTCAGTGGTCAATGTCACCAATGCGTGTCTGTAGAAGCATTTATTTTGAGACATTAGAGCCAAATTCATATAAAAAACAACAATACACTTCTATCAGTTGTTTAAATAACAAAATTACAAGAATAGCAACATTGATGAAACTAAAACAGGAAAAGAATATATTGTCAATTATCAAGACAAAGAATACTCCGAGATCCAGTTCCAGAATCAATATTAAACGTAGATCCTAGTCTTTTCTGGAAAACATTAAAATAAACAATCTGAGTATAAAAAAACACACACCCGACCTCATGTCATCTTTTTCAGGGTCATCTTCGTGATTCTGTAACCATTCATAAAAAGCTACATGATATTCTTCATATAAATCTGATTAAAAAAGACACACCCAAACAAAAATAATACCCAAACCCCCATCTGATCTTCAAAAATAGATTCACCTAAACCTACCTGCTTAACAAATGTTACCTGAAAGAGATCCTGGGCAATAAAAATTCAAGATCCCAGGACCAGGATCCTCCTAAGGATCATACGAATATTGCAGAGAAGGCAACCTAACCCTAGGAATGCCAAGGTAGTTAATTTCATTTTAGGAGGGTCAAGTATCTGGGGCACAACCTACTCGACATCTAGGAGACACGCCAAAGTCTCGAAATCAGAGAAAGAGGAACGCCCTAGGAATAATATGGTTGCTACTAATAAAAGTGAGATCACTTTCACGGAAGATGAAAGGGAAGATGTTACGATCTTTACCATGACAGATTGGTGCTGACCATTTATATTGCAAACCATCCTGCTAGATGGTGGTAGCTCAGTAAACATTATCCACCAAGAAAACTTAAAAAAGTTGAAGATTATTGAGTCAGAGATCTTGCCGAAATCCTCGGTGCTGATAGGATTCAGTGGAGAAACCAATAAAACTTTGGGAGAAATCAGACTACCAATCTGTGTTTGAGGGATGAACTCATTACAAAGGTTCTTCATCATGAATTCATTGTCCTATTACAATGTCACTATAGGCAGACCATGGATCGATGAGATGCAAGCGGTATCGTCAGCGTACCATCAGTGTGTCAAGTTGCCCACGCCCTGGGGAGTAATGAAAATATTCAGAGAACATCAAAAAGCTAAGAACTGCTATACCACATCCATGAGATCCACAAGAACTCCAAACCAGGCATAGCAATTAAGGAATGAATTGCCAAAGGTCCTAGAATCAAGAGAGCGAGAAGTAATGAAAGTGCCCTTAGATCCTCTCGATCCAAAAATCAAGGTGCTTTTCAAGATCCGAAGATTAGGATTTTCTTAGAAACATGAGGACATGATAGGTATTGACAAAGGTATTATTACTTACAAGTTGAATCTTGATCCTTATTTCAGTCTAATACACAGACACTAGCCAACTATCACTAACTATTTAACTAATTGAAAATTAAAGATAAAAACATGAAAATACCAAAAGATGGTTGTTGAAGCTAAATCTCGGAGTCAAATAGCCTTGCGGATCGATTTCACGACAGGTCTTCGCTAATTCTTTCGACCTAAAAGCCTCTATTTATAGTTGCAAAAATCTCGAAGTCGCGCCGCGCATAAGTGGATCCCGCGTCGTGCGTAGGGGTTTATCCCCGTTTTATCGGAATTTAAATACTTTCCACCGCCTCATAATCGCGTCGCGCCTTGATGAATTCCGCGGCGCGCGTACGTCTTTGCCTGATTTTGCCTTGATCCTCAAACTTCTTCCAAATTGCACGCTTTTGGTCCCTATTTTCATTATTTCTTTCGAAACAAGTGCTGGCACAAAAAGTGAGAATACCACGATATATATGATATAATTCCACTAAGAATAGGGCTCAACAACGACTAAAATATTTGATATTACTAGGCGTTGTCAATAGCCTGTACTTGTTTCTTGAGATGAAGTTCGATTTGCTTGATGAAGGCAATGAGTTTTACTGAGATATCAGATTTATTTCTTAGAAAGATAACACATGTGAATATTGAAAAGTCATCCACAATGACTAGAATATATTTCTTGCCTCCAAGTGACTCAACCGAAGAGGGACCAGAAAGGTCGATGTGTAGAAGCTCGAGTGGTTCGGTTATTTTGGAGTCGATGATGATGGGATGTGGTTGCCTTTTCTGCTTTCCATGTTCACAGGCAGCACATAAGGTATCATTATCAAACTTTAACATTGGGATTCCTCTGACTAAGTCAAGTGCCACTAGCTTGTTGATATTCTTGAAGTTTAGATGAGATAGTCGTCTATGCCATAGCCAGCTCATATCCGAAGGAGCTTTTGAAAGTAAGCATATTGAAGGAACTCCTACAATTGGCTTCATATCAAGTGGGAACATTTCGCCTTTTCTTTTAGATTTTAGTAGAACCTCTTTGGTCTTTTTCTTCTTGATAACGCTACCATTTTCATCAAATTTGACTTTTAGACCAGTTCCCACCACAAGTTGAGAGACACTAACCAGCTTGTGCTTAAGTCCTTCTACATAAGCAACACGGTTGATCGTAAATTTCCCATTGGTAATTTTCTCATACCCTTTGATCGGACAGGTTTCGTTGTTTCCAAACTTAACATCTCTTCCATCTTCTAAGCTTCTAAAATCTCTTAAGTACTCTATTCTCCCTGTCATGTGTCGTGAGCAGCCACTGCTGATATACCATTCCTTGTTGTACTGCTCATCGATCATTACCTACAATTTAGAGAGAGAGTTCAGGTACCCAACATGACTTGGGTCCTTAAGGGTAAGTATTCGGATCATAGATCCATGAAGCGATCGTATCATTCTTTTTGGTGGCCGAAGTAGAAGCAATATTTGACTCGATGGAGTGTTCAATTATTTGATTTTTAGTAACTTTTGGAACCCATTTAAACATTTTATTTTATTTATGCTCTATAGGACTCGATGGTGAAAGTGGATTTGGTTTCATAGGGACCCATTTCTTGTTTGAAAGTAAGGATTTCCCAGACGAAGTGCTACATCGAGTAGATTCACATAAAAACTCCTCATAAGCAAGTTTAAAATCCTGAATTGTTAAACTTTTATCTGTAAACAAATCCATGTTTTTATCAAGCCAAACTTGAAACGTATCAACAAGATTGCTTCCCTTAGTGAAGGTTTTCTTAGTTGCTTTTTCATACTTGTTGTTTGAACAAATAGGTTTTGCTGGTTCAAAAGAAATTTTCTGTGGTTTTGTTGAAAACCTTTTAACTGTAAAGGACTTTTGCTGATGTTGAAAAGCTTTCCTTTTGTTTTGGGAATCATGATAGTTCTTCCTTCGCCTATTATTGTAAAATTGTTTATGCTTTTCAATAGAAGATGGTGTCTTTGGTTGATTTCTCTTTATTGTGAAGTTTTTAGTATTTGAAGAAGTTTGATTATTCTGAAAATTTCGATTGTGTGAGAAATTTCTATTGTTTGTAAAACTTTTGTTGTTTGAAAATTTTCGATTGTGGCTTCGTCCAAAGGTGTTTTCCATCTGCTGCATATATTGTTTACGTTTATTGGTTTTAAACTCCATTTCCGCATTCAAAGTGTTTTCAAGCATTATATCATATGAGAAAAAACCTTCTGCTGTTATATTGGTATTTCATCCTTTACAATCGAAAGAAGTTCACAGTTATCTTAAAGATTTACACCCTTTTTGATAAAAACTGTATTTTTAAAGTTTGCAACTTTTGGATTCGTACAAGCTTGTTCGACAAGTCTTTTGGATTTATTGTTTACATATTCTTAGTAGTTATTAGAAGTACTTAGAATTTGAAAAGTTTTGGAATTGTCATCCGAAGAGACATGTGTAACTTTAGGACTATTTGCTTGAAGAGTATTGGTAGATTCTTTGGATTCGGATTTTAAAAAACAGACTGATGAGATTTTTAGATGTGATAAGTTACTACAATCTATTTCTTCAATATCAGAATCAGAATCAAAATCATGTTTAGAGGAATCAATAATAACATTCAAAGATTCACTTTTAGTTGCTAGAGGAATTATGGGTAGAGAGTTATCCATTACTTTTAATAGATCATTAGGGCTTAAAAATTTTCGAATGGAACAATACCATGAGCGTAAGTTGGGTTTGGGATTTCAATAGATGAAACAATGGATTCACATTTGTTTGAAATAGAATCAACTTCTTGTAACTTAAACTCAATGATAGGTAATAATTTTTTGTGATGATCTAAAGAAATATCAGAAGAGTGATAAATACGGGTAATATATGCATATAATCTTTTAGCAGTTTCACAAAAATATTTCTTTGTTTTAATAACAATTCATTATTTTTCATGTATTGTTCCCTACTTTCTTCTAAAATATCTATTCTAAGTTGACTTTTCTCTAGTGCCCCATGCATTCCTTCTAGCTTGACCTTGAGCGAAGTTGCTTCATCCTTTGCCTGACACGCATCACTATTTGCTGAAACAAGTAGTTGATTCATATGCAGACAGTCATAAGTAATTTCGTTAAGATCATTAATAAAAAGATCTTCTGGAATGTTAAACTTTTCAAGTAGAAGAGATACGTGTTCTGGAATGGTAAGGCGAGCATTGGATGAAGAGTTTGTTCCTTTTGCCATCAGACAGACACTAGTGATTTTGCTTTCCTCTTCTTCATCCGAACTCTCCCCATCGGACCATATGCCATGGCCAGTATGTGTAGCAAATATTGCTCCATGAGTAGGTCTTCGGATTTCATCGTCATCCGAACCAGATGACCAGATCTGGTATGTACCAGTACCACTATTAGGAGCAACAAGTGACAGATTTTGAGTCTTCGCACGAACCTCTTTCAGTTTCTTTGTATAGTATGCTTCGTCTTTGACTCGTTCCTTCTTCTCATTTGCTTTCTTCAGCATGCAGTCTTTGGCCAGATGATTCTTCTCGAAGCAATAGTTACAGTCGTATCCAGAATCACCCAACAACTTCTTTTCAGGTTGAGAAGTTGCATCAGTCTTCGGTTTGGAATAATTAGTTGATTTAGTTGGCTGTTTTGCATTGTTGAAATTTCTACTGATGTTGGGTCTATTCTGTGGTCTTTTCTGAAAGTTTTTGTTGTTACTGGAGTATAGTGCCTTCGTATCACTTTCTTCATCTTCATCACCTTCATCATCATCATCAGTGACGCCATCAGATTCAGTCTTTGAGACAAAGGCAAGAGTCCCAGCATTTGGTGGATCACCAGCTTCATCTAGAACATCATACTCATATGATTTGAGTAGATTGTAGAGCTCTTCGAGCAGTAGGAGTATATCTTCTCATGAGCTCTTACCATCATGGTGATTTGTTTCCATTCCCTTCGGAGACATTTCATGAAATGAAAGTTGGTTTCATGCAAAGTCTTGGAGACTCCATACTTCTCCAGTTCGTAGACAACATCAGTAAATCTTTCAAACGTCTGATCAATCTTCTCATTTTCCAGTTGTTTGAAGTTTCTGAAATCAGCCAGTATGTTGTTGACAATGCTCTTCTTCATGACAACGCTACCTTCGTATCGCATCTTCAGTCTGTCCCAAATCTCTTTAGCTGATTTTGACCTTCGGATCAGATTGAAGGAAACAGGAGGCAGTCCACTTTTCAATTCTCACATGCATCTCTTGTCATTCTCGATCTTCTTCTTGTTTGCAGCAATAGCAGCCTCTGTATCGACTGGAGGAGTAGTAGCTTCACCAGATTTTGCAGTAAATCTGGTCTGAACATTAGCAGTAAAAGGACCTTCCTTCAATGATCATAAAAGATCTTCATCGATACCAGGCAGGTGATCCTCCATACGATCAGCCCATTGATCGTAATGTTCAGGAATCAGCATAGGTGCCTTGTTGCTGGAACCAAGTAATGCAGCGTAGTTCATCATAGCGTTGTTCGTGTTGTAGGCCATTGAAATATTAGATCGTTGCTAGAAAATTATCAAGATTAAAACTCTGAAACACGGAAGGGTGGATTCAAGAACGATTTGAACCCACGAATCAAAGAAGGTATATTAATCTTAGTATCAGATCAGCAAACAACCCGCTCTGATACCACTTGTAAGAACAAAATTAAGAACAAGTCAAACAACGAGAACAAAAGTAATTGAGTAATCAAGCAGTTGAACGATTTGTATTCAATGTAAAAGAAAAGTGCTCTAAGTCTTTTTAACGACGAGCAACTATAAGGATCGTTACAATGAATATGTGATTGTAAAAGTTATGTTCTAAACAACTAGGGCTAAAGGTGTTTATATACTAGGATCTAATTGGATAAACACTTAATCCAATTAGTTACAGATAAGTATAAAAACCCTAGTCATTATCTATTACAAAAGATAAGTATAATCTAAACAGTCTTCTTATAAGCATGGAAACTTCGTGTCATCACACACTTCGCATCAGTTCATCACTTCGCATCACCAAAACCTTCGGATAGGAGCACATGTACTTCGGATATCAAAATATCATCACAACTAGAATCCTAACAATAAATAATCTTCCGCTTTCGACTACATCGCTCCAATAAGTTGTTCCTTCAAGAATTCAACGGGATCACCCAATTGATAACGTTATTGGCCCTCTGGATGATGGTGTTCAGACCAGAAGCCAAAGTGTCAAGTCAACGAGTGTCTCTATTCGTGCTTTATCTCTCAAATTGAGTCGAAAAATGTAGAGATGGCACTCAATGAACCAAGTTGGGTGGATGCCATGCATGAAGAAGTAAATCAGTTTGAGAAGTTGAACGTCTGGCGACTGGTGGAACCACCCAAAGGTAAAAAGGCTCTAGACACAAGATGGGTCTTTCGCAACAAGCAAGATGATTCTAGAGTAATTGTGTGCAACAAGGCACACCTGGTGGTTCGAGGTTTTCGTCCGATTGAAGGACTTGATTATACGGAAGTTTATGCTCCGGTGGCACGACTTGAAGCAATTCGGATCTTTCTTGCCTATGCGACATACATGAACTTCACTGTTTACCAAATGGACGTCAAGACGGCTTTCCTATACGGTGAGGTGAAAGAGGAAATTTATGTTAATCAACCTCCTGGTTTTGTCAACTCCAAGTTTCCAAATCAGGTCTACAAGCTCGATAAAGCCCTCTATGGTCTTCATCAAGCCCCTCGTTCTTGGTATGCTACTTTGACGGAACATTTGTTACAGCACGGTTACACTCACAGCAGAATTGATCAGACATTGTTTATTAAGCGCCAAGATGGTGATCAGATTGTTGTCCAGATCTAGGTGGATGACATCATCTTTGGTTCTACAAGTGAAGTCTTGTGCAAAAAATTCGAGCTGGTAATGAAGAAAAGGTTCGAGGTGAGTTTATTAGGTGAGATGACCGATGTTCCTTGGGTTACAAGTTAAACAAAGTTTAACGGGTATCTTGCTTTATTAAGCGAAGTATGTGGAGGATGTTCTTACAAAGTTTGGTTTCAAGGATGCATAAGAGGCTAACACTCCCATGGCTGGATGTCAGTTTCTAGGAGACAGATTGATTTCCTGGCAATGCAGAAAGCAACAGGCTGTGTCAACTTCTACAGCTGAAGCTGAGTGTGTTGCTACCTCAGCATATTATTCTCAGGTTATCTGGATGCAGCATCAACTCCTTGACTATGGTATTAATTTTCTTGATACTCCTATCTTCTGTGACAATGAGGCTGTTATTCAAATTGTGAAAAACCCGGTCCAGCATTCTAAGACTAAGAACATTGATATTAAAATTCATTTTATTAGAGATTGCTACGAGGGAAAACTAATTCATCTGGATAAAGTTCACACAGATAACAATATGGCGGACTTGTTCACAAAATCGGTTGCAAAAGCTCGATTCAATGTGCCGGTCAAAATGCTCAAAATGATACGTTTCACTGACTGTTAAATTAGTTCTGTAATTATTTTACTTTATTTTTGTTTAGTTAAATTTGTTCATGGTTTTTACTTCCGCGATTCTCTCCATGCACAAATTTAGGGGGAGACGAAAAACAAAACAAATATTACAAAACTTTAAAAAAAAAATTTATAATTTTCATATCTTTCCTTTATTTTTTATAATTTTCATATCTTTCCTTTCAGAAAATTAAAAACTACAAAATTTTGTTCTTTTTCTTTTTATGCGTGATCGTCAATGTTTCTGATAAATATCAATCGGGAATACAGATCAAAATCATCATGTCAAAGATGTGACTCACTTTTACCGTTACTCGCTAAGACATTCCTTACCTACCGATGACGCACTGAGTAATACCACTCATTGCTGAAGTAACACTTAAGTACTGATGATTCTTACTGTTTCACCAAAGTAATTTTGAAGCACTGACAACTTTTCTTAACCAATCACAAAGATTTTCTGCAACACAAACTTCTAGACACTTTAAGAAAAACCACTCAAAGTCGAGAGTTAAAAAGCCTGTGCCGATGGTTAGATTGCATACTGTAATCTATCACACGCACCAATCCACTCTCAACCACCTCAAACTTTCTGTTGCAAGAAATAGACGACTCATCACTTTAAACCAAGTGGTGATGATATTTTCACAGTCTATGTCAGTGATCTCTGCTACAACACCAGTAGTAGATATGAGGCATCGACAACCATTCTTACCTACAAAGCTTCTAAATTCATGAGTTGCATGACTTAGTGTAATAACCCATACACTGATGACAATTCAAAAGTCTAGCCGATGGTTATGTCTACTAACCAAGACATATTACACGCTTATACCAGTCTTGAACCCATAACTTCTTCTAAATAAGATGTTTGTGACTCAATGTGATATTACCTCGCATTGATGAAATGTCGAAACTCTGGGTCAGTGATCTTTACTGTTAACCACAATAGCTGTGAGATCCTAAAAGTTTTACCGGATTCCAATTGGCACTAGGATGGTGCACTCCGCTGAGTTTGGATACCATTGAACGTCTCGCCAAGAGCCAAGTCAACTTGTTGACTTGTCAACTACATTGAGATCTTTGATCAAGGATATGCAGGGGCGAAAATCAAAACTGCCACAAGTAGTTCACTGATACTCAGACAATCGCAGTGCGTTCCTCCGGGTTCACACAGATACTGCGAGAAGTCTCATTCTGAGCCAAGGATGAATCCTTGAACAACTGTGGTGAGAGTTTATAACTCCGTGACACACATGATTGCGGTCATTGTACGTATCGAGAAGCGCCAGTCAAAAGCAACGTTCAAAAGTTTTGACACGATGTTTATGTTCCTGAAGAAGGTGAAACAAAATTCCATGTCACAAGCTGTTTGAATTCCTCCTTTTCTAGTTTGTTACCACATCAACACCTGAAGTGATCAAGTGAAGAGATGAAGAGTCAGACTCCAGTCAATGTCAAAGTCAAATCAAAAGCTGGATGCGCTGATTCAAGACACTTACTGAAGCCTAAGGAACTCACCAACTCAAATCTGAAGACAACCAATACCGAAGATAAAGTTGTCACTACAAACATGCTGAATTTCATCAACATCTATACATGTCACCTACTAAGGGGGTGATTGTCATGATAAGGGGAAGATTGTTGAAATTTTTCTGCAGTGTTCAACTAAAGCCTAAGAGATGCCTGAAGTCTAAATGAAAGCATTAAACCAAGGGGGAGATTGTTAGGATAAATTTATTTGGTTTAATCTTTTCATTTTAGAAGGTCTAAAATAGAAAATATCAATTTTAAGGGCTGCTTTGGGTTTTTCGGTTGGGGACCGAAATACCTCTGGGTTTTCGGTCTGGCAGCTTGGTTTTCGGCCCATGGGTTTGTTTTTCGGTCTGGTGGTGTGAAGTATATATAGGTGTCTTGTGCTCTCTTTACATAAATGGTTGTTTTGGAGCATTGTTCTAGCATAGAAGAAATTCTCTTTGTTCAAGCAACTACATTCTTATGTACTAGTCGATTAATCAATAGAGTCGAGTGCATTGAAGGATTACTTTTGTGTTTTTTTTATTTGATTGATACCGTGTGAAGATCTTGGATTGTTTTGGGACCTACAAAGGGACCATTTGTGTCAATTTAGGAAATTAAGGGTTACTGTTGACCTATAAAATGACTCAAGTGAAGGAAATAATTATATTTGGAGCATTTGTATGAATATGGAGACTTCTAGTTAGAACTTGTTGCGTGTTGGTTGAAGAAGGACCAAACTATAGGTACTATTTTTCCCAATGGTGAAATATATCATGTTTTTGATGGGGGGTTTTCCCCATTTCAACCTTAACCACGAATTAGATAGGGGAGAAGAGTGAATGGTGATTTCGTGAGTTCTTGAGTGATTGGAGCTTAGTTTTGACGATTCTTGCAAGCCCTTGAAGTTTCTAGCCAATCGAAGGTATAAACCCTTACTTTTTGTTGTCGCCAAATATTCTAAGTAAATGCAGAAAGGAAGATTACGGAAAGTAAAGGTCCGAAACTGAAGGTTTTGGAGGGACAAGTCCTGAGACTTGAGATGGACAAGTCCGAAGACTTGATGTGGTTGCGGAATTATAATAAAGAAGTAATACTTAGAATAGATCTTAATAGTTCAACAATAAATAATATGTATTATCAGTTATATGACTTGAAAAGTAAAGACTGAAAGTTAAGAGTTCTAGAAAGGTAAGGACAGTAAAAAATGCAGATAAGAATAAGAAAATTGATGGACTGAGAGATTATATTGATAAACATGAAAGTGTTACATAAGGTCTCTCAAACTCATGAGGACTGAAGATGGACTTGGTCTCCCTTTTATATACTAAGGGAGGACCTTCAGATAATATCCTATGGACTGAAGAGGAGACAACACGTCTCTCTTCAGTCAGATAAGAAAGGGTGAATCTAATATAATAATACAATGTCAGACTAGGGTGGCTTGTCTATAATATAATAGTATTCTAAGTACACAAGACATACTTCTAGGGGCCACGCCTGATCTAGTCTAATCATATCCTATGCATTGGAGTGCTTATCCTTTGCCTTATCTTCCTGATCTTCAGTCTTCTTTGAAGAATGGTTAAGTACGATATTTCCTTTGATCTGTTGATATTGATAGTCCGAAATCCTGTGAGGATTTCGGAGTCCTGGCGGTTCAGAGTATCTTGGAAATATGGTTGTGTATGTCTTAATCTTCTGAGTGAGTTCGGAGTGTGATCTTCCGAACTCATTCTTTTGGGTGAAGTCCTTTTTGATCTTGAGATTATTCGGAGTTCCGAAATCCAAGACTGGATTTCGGATGATTACAATGTTATCAGCACATAACTTTATCCGAGATATTAATTGTGAATATACAACATACATAAATGTAACCATTCTTTCATTCATTAAAGCATTCATATAACATTTCCATCAAAATAAGAAGTTTGAGATTACAATCCTATCAAATCAAACTACGAGATGGTCAACGAGTTAACTTTTTAGCACTAACAATTCCCCCTTCAGTGACCAGCCGAGGAGTTTGATTCAGCATCTTCAGAATTTGTCATTTACTCCTTGTCTTGCAGCATATAACCAGAACTTTCTGATCTCCGGTAGCCATTGTATCCTGAGAAGCATTTCTTTCTTAGCTTCAGGGTCTGATGAGGATGACTTCTGCACAGCCTTGATGTACTCCTTCAGCATTGCATTAGAAACTCTTCTGATTTAATCAGAATGAAGAAAAAGGAAGGATCATTTTTCTGCAGGATTCTTGTAGACCAATCCAAGTACTGGATCGGAGGTGGCACCTCTTTTCCAGTTTACTCGATTGTCTGGCATAGATAAATCAGGTTTGTGTATGAAATGCTTATCTGGATTATTCTTGATGAGTTTGTACATTTATGCATCATTGAAGCAGAATTCTTCTACGAGGCCATGTAGAAATCTTCTGGCTGCAACGTAGGCTTCTCTGGCATCTTGCTTTTCTTTGTGAGACAGCTTTACAACAATAGTGAAGATGTCTGCTGGGTTCATTTTTCGAAAGTCGGCCTCTGTTATCAGAAACGTTTTGTCGTAGTTGTTATTTCTGACCAGCTCATATTCGAAGAATTCTGATTTCTGAAATTTTCTTCTCTTGACACTTCGAACAGCTGTTATGACTTCATCTGACCATGTCTCAGTTTGAGTTTTGGTCCATGACTTGAAGAATTGCTGATTCTTGTAGAAAGCTGCTAGTTCTTTTTTGACTCCGGGTTCTGTTATGAGATTGAGGGTGTAGCTATATTTTTCTCCGTTTGGAGTCAAAGGTATGTCCCAGTTGTGGTTAGACGTGGTGACAACGCCTAGTGATATCAAGTATTTTAGGCGTTGTTGAGACCTGTTCTTGATGAAATTATATCAGATATATGTTGGTATTCTCATTTTTCATGCCAGGACTTGTTTGGAAGAAAAGAATGAAAACAGGGACTAAAAGAGTGCAAAAGGAAGAAGTTTGGAAAAGAATGAAAAATCAAGGAAATATGTACGCGCGTCGCGGGAATCTGAAACGCACGACGCGGGCTTAAGGCAGTGTAACACATTCAAATGCCGAAGAAACAGGAAAAGATTAGTACGCGCGCCGCGGATTCTTTATTTGCGCGACGCGGCCTCGAGAAATTTGCAACTATACATAGAGGCATTTCCAGCCGAAAACCATAGCAAAGACCGGGTGTAAAATCGACCTTGAAGCTCTTTGACACCAGGATTTCGTTCCAGCAACATCTCAATTGGTATTTTATGTTTTTGAATTTAATTTCCTTTTAGTAGCAAGTAGTATTTGTAGCTAAAGTCTTTGGGAGTGACAACTACTGACTTTGAGCACTTTAGGTTTCTGTTTTAGCATCATTAATTACTGGTTGGATGTTTGGAATTTGGTTTTTGGTTAATGAAAGCATTTGGTTACAAGCAAAATCGGTTTTTCGGTGTTTTTATGCTTGTGTTTGGTTTTGATTGTTCGAATTGTGTTTGGATGTGTTGTGACCTTGTTTGGGACTGTTTTCCTTTGCTGACTTCAGTAGCCAACTAGGTTAGTTTTAGGTATTAAACCTTAACTAGTAACTGTTCAGGTAGAACCTTAGTTATTGGTTAGTTTAGGCCTTCTTTGGTTTGTTTTGTTTGGATGCCTTTGTTTGCTTCTGATTCAGAGATGCACTTCTGATTTTAGAAAGTAACTAGGTTTGTTTGAGTTGAGTTTAGCTTATGCTTGGCTTAACTTTGTTTGGTTATTGCTTTTGGTTAGTTGAGAACTTAGAAACTAGGTCCACCGACTGTAGAGTAACACTACTAGTTGGTAATCTGTCATTTAGTCTAACCACGAAGCTCCTGCGGATCGACCCTGACTACCACTGTACTAGTGTGTGTGTTAGGTTTTCTTTATTTTTGACCGCACGACGACCTAGGCGTGTCAAATTTTTGTTCTGTTGCCGGGGAGCTGTGATCTTAGATTAGGTGATTAGTAGGAACTTGTTTCTTGATTTTTCTGGAATTTCATTTGGTTAGTTTTTGGTTTTTTGTTTTGTGGGCGTGTTGCACTAGTGCATGCGTACCCGCAGGGGTGAGCAATTATCCCCATTGCATTTTGATCCTGAGATTGAGCGTACTGCGCGCAAAATCCGTGCTCGTAGGCACTTGAATATCATGAGTTTTAGTCAGGTTATTAGTAGTCTAGTAAGTGTTGCCCAGGAACCATCAGGTGAGGCAACGGGGATGTTTTCTATTCCCCCACTATCAGAGTTTCAGTTCGGGAGCACGAGTGCTTCTGGTGGTGCAGTTTCAGCCCCTGCACCCATACCATCATGCACTCCGCCATCTGTACCACCATTTACACCCGTTTCACAACCACAATCTACCAATCCATTTACCTCTGCAATGTCTTGGGGAAAGCCGACCCGTGATGGCACCCCAGCTTCTAGACAGCAGACACCAACCTCTCAACCATTTTCTCAACCACAACCAGTTCTTTTTAAACCTCAACCCACATTCCAACCTACACAACCTATACAATACCAACAACCTCTTCAGCCACAATACCATTATCCAGAGACAGAGGAAAGATATGACGAGGAAGACGAGGGATGGGTGCCACCAGCACCACAACAACCGTGGAACCGAGGTCGGGGACCTCCCAGAAGAGCACAACAGTATCAACAACCACCAGGTCAGCAGGGATATAACGATCATCTTTACGGTAATCCTTATCAACCTTTACATTTCGCACATCTGAGAAGGCAATCGATTGCATCACATTTCCAGCCACAGGAATATGATGATTCGTTGCCAATCTATATTCCTGATAACATTGATTCTCAAGTAGAAATAAGACCTCAGTTGTTAGGAATATTGCCAGAGTTTAGGGGGTATAAGCAAGACGATCCATAGAATCATCTATATGAATTTTTAGCGATTGCCAATGCTAATAACCCTAGGAACACTAATAGGAACATCTTCAGGCTTAGACTATTCCCATTCACTCTCAAGGATAAGGCCAAATATTGGTTTACATCTTTACCATCAAACAGCATTACCATATGGGATCAGCTCAAGGCCAAGTTCCTACAAGAGTTTTATCCAGCAAGCAAGACAACCGAAATTAGAAGGGTCATTCAGGACTTCCAGCAAAAGCCAGGAGAAGCTTTCCACGAAGATTTTGATAGGTTGAAGGAATTGTTACGATCCTGCCCGCATCAAGAAATTCCTAGGTGGCAGTTAGTTAAGTTATTCTTTGAAGGAGTCAGTGAAACGCATAATGCCATGATAAATGCCTCATCAAGTGGGACATTTATGTGGCAGGACCCAGAAGAAGCTTGGCAGTTCTTGGAGCAATTAAGCAATGGTTCCAAGGCAAATTTTTCTACCAGGAAGACTGTAGGTATGGCAGCAGCAGTGGGAGCCGATGCTGACTGGAAAAAGGAAGTAAAGAAGGAAATTAGTGAACTGAATAAGAAGTTTGACAGGCTCATGTCAACGCTGCAGAATGGACCGCAGAGTCCATCACAAGGAGGTCAAGGAGGGCCTAAAACTCAGGAGGCGAACCAAGTTTATGGCCAGGGTCAAGGCCAACATAATAATGGACGACCCTACAGGCCATATAATCAAGGACAGCAGTAGAATTTTAGGCAAAACAATTACCAAGGTCAATCGACCAATCAACCTAGAACATATCAGCCTGCAAACAACAACAATAATGGAAATATAAACGGGATGGTAGCAGTAACAACAACAGGGGGCCCAATAATGTTACTAACAATACCCCGGGGACTCAAGAAGAAATAATCGCCAAGATGTACGAGATGTTCACTGCTACACAGCAACAGTCTCAAGCAAATGCGAAAGCTATCGCAAACATGGAACGACAAATTGGACAAATGGCCGAAGATCAGCAAAAGAGGGATAGTGGAAAATTGCCAAGTGCCACGGAGGTTAATCCAACCCATAATCAACGATCAGTAAAAGAGCAAGTTAACACTGTCGAATCTGGATGGCGAAAAGTCACTTTGGAAGATTTGTTTGAAGTAGGAAGTGAAGTGGAACTGGAGAAAGGAGAAAAAGCTTTAGAAATAGAGGGAGGTAAGGAAAAGGGAATGCTTGTTGAGAAGGCAACTCAACCAGAATTAGAAAAAGAAGTTCAGGAAGAGGAGCAATCAACAGTAGCAGGAATCAAGCAGAAAAAGAAGGATAAGAAAGGAAAGAAGAAGCAGGAAGCACCCAAACCAATAGGGCCTTTGATGAACCAACCTTTGTGGGATGAGCTTAAGGACGCTCCTGAGGATACCAGAATTCTTCAGGAAATGTGTGGAAGAAATGGAAAGAGTAAAGTGCCCACACCAGGTACCGTAAGGTTTACTGTTAAAGCAAGTGCGGCATTGTTGGGGACACTGCCCAAAAAGGAAAAGGATCCTGGATCACAATTGATCACTACTACTATAGGAGATGTAGTCATTCGGAACACTCTATTGGATTTGGGAGCGAGTGTCAATATACTGCCAGGGTACCTGTACGATAAGTACAAGAATGAAGAAATAGAGCCGGAAAAAGTTGTATTGCAGCTGGCTGACCAATCAACAAAGGTATCTTAGGGAAAACTGACTAATGTTATAGTCAAGGTTGGGGACTTCATCAATCCCGTGGATTTCTTAGTTATGGAATACGAAAGCTTGGACGACGCGCTTGCACTCATTTTAGGACGCCCATTCTTGGCCACTGTCGGTACTGTGATTGATTGCAAGACAGAGTATATGGACATCTCCTTTGGGACAAGGAAATGAAGACTGAACATCTTTGGAAATCCTGTATCATTACCTTCAGAAGAGGATGACAAGCAAGTTGACAGAAGGATGTTAATGAAGCCTGGGATTAAGAGTAAAGAAAAAATTTGGACACGTACCGGAGAAGGGGGAAAAGAAGAAGTTTTAAAGGAAACCAAGGACCACCCGTTGTCCACTATCGATAAGGAGCAGCTGCTGGACATGATGGAAATATTGGAGGCAAGACACCAGCAGTATGAGAAGGAATCAAGAGAACGAGAAGTAAAAGTTTTCAAGCTCCTGGAATCTCAGCAACAGTGGATTAGCGGTGTAAGTGATCGAATGACTCAACTTACATCGCTCATGTCAATGATGGCCAACAACTTCGTGCCAGGATTCAAGCAGATGACATCAAGAGTTCAACAAGAAGAAGAAGAATAGGCATAGGAATAGCACGTCTGGCTGAAGACGTTAAACTTAGCGCTTGTTGGGAGGCAACCCATCGTGTCATAGGTTAGGTTCTGTATTTCTTAGGATTAATTAGGAAAATATATCAATCTTTGCAGGTATTAGTGGACTAAGGCAAGTGTGGGGTCGTGTGAAAAAGTTTTTGAAATTTTGAATGGCGCGTCGCGAGTTTGTGAATTACGCGACGCGGTGTCAGAAACCAACCCGATGCGCATGGGTCGATTTGGTGACACGCGCGACGCGCAAAGCGTAAATGCGCGATGCAGGAAATGATCAGTCGGTTTTCTCCTATATTAAGGTAAACCGCGACTCACACACACCTCACACGACTCGGAGCTCTGATCGACGAATTTCTCTCGCGTTTTTTCTTGCTCATTTTGTTTCTACTACCAAGGTATGCTATTCTAACTACCTATTAGTTGTTAAAACTAGTGATTAGGTAGTTAATTTTAGTGATTTATCCAAAAAGGTTCAAAAGTTAGAATCGCCAATGCTAACTCATAGGGTGTTTGTTTTGCCAAATAGATGCCCTAGATGAGTTAATCAGCACTTAGGCTACCTTGTGGTGTGATTGGATCAAGTTTTAGCAGGTAAAATTGCGAGTTTGATTCGGGGTTTTGCAAACAGCCGCTCGCCGCGACGCGCCTTGATCTAAGCCCGCGCTGCGGTGCGGTGGGGAAGAAGGGACTAATTTTGCAAAAAAAAAATTGTTTTGTGGCTATGTGTCTTTTTTGTAGATGATGTTCATATTAGATCACCCTTTCCTCCAGTTCCCTGAGGGACTTGCCAGCTCAGCGGAGTACATTTCACGGAGAGACGCACTGACTAGTCGCCGGGTCCTCGAGGCGACAGTCATCGACAGGGATATTCTGAGGGATGCCGGACTCTGGGGTGCGATCGAGCCATACTTACATCGCACCTGGACTCATGAGGAGGCGTCATTCACATGCCGGGGCTGGGACAGAATTATGGCCACTGATGAGGACGTGGTCTACACCGAGCTGCTACTAGAGTTTCCCTCAACTATCCACTTCGCACCTCGGGTGACGGACCCACGTTCTCGGATTGTACGATTTCGATTGGGAGGTGCACAGAGGGAGTGCAACCTCCGCGACTTCGGGAGGAGAGTCGGTCTATATACTCCGGCGGACCTCCAGCACCGCCATTTCACTCAGTTCTTCGGGGCTTGTATCCAGGGGCAGCCGGACCGGGCTGCCAACGTGGAGGTTTGGGCACCACTGTCCAACGTTATCTACGAGGCGGGGACCTCGAGGGAGAGTCATCTCCGTGATCCACTCCTCCGCCTCATGCACCGTATCGTCTCCACCTCCATTATGCATCGGGAGGGGGGCGAGAAGGTGTCGGGTGATGACATGACCTATTTCTGGGTTCTCCTCGACCCCTCTAGATTCTTCCACCTCCTATTCGCCCTCGCAGTCACCCTCTCCACTCACTCGACGGGAGCTTCCGCCAGCAGTCCACTAGCCCGGGGGTATTTCATTACCCGCCTGGCCCGTTCATATGGGATCCTTACTGCCCCCGTGGTTGCCTCCTTGACCGCTCTACCTCCATCTCGCACTACGGCTCGCACTCTGGAGAGGATGAGGGTTATCGAGCAGCAGCGTCCGGGGCAGTTCATCCGGGCACCGACAGAGCCACGCTAGGACCCCCAGCCGGCATATGCCCAGCCGGGGCGGAGACGACAGAGGCGAGAGGTACTCGCCGAGCCAGCACCACAGCCGCAGCCACAGCAGGATGACCCATCCGCCCTCCACTGGTTGGAGGTCAGAGTCGATCGGATCGAGGACCAGTTGGCATGGATCGGGGAGGTACTCCTAGATTTAGCCACTCAGCAGGGCCGACACCCCCGACCATTCCCAGACAGGGCCCATGATCATGAGGCTGGACTGTAACGCCCCGATTTCAAAAATTTTAAAAATCATTTATTACCAAGGTTCCAATAAAACATTTATTCCAAAACATAAAACTATTCAACATAATACTTAAATTTAACGGCGGAAACATTTGAAAATACTAAATATAGTTCATTGACATCAATCCTTGGAATGCGATGCGCTGCCGTCAAACCTTGCCCTTCCCTTTGTCCTTTGAAATACCTGAAATGTTATAAAACAACGGGTAAGCTTAAAGCATAGTGAGTCCACAAGTTACCATACATGCCCACACATTAAACAACCCGTCCTCGAGAACGACCCAACCCTACCCGCCATACAACAGCTACGGGCGTCCATCATACAACAACTATGGACACGGGAAGGTTCTACCCATCATACAACAGCTATGGGTTCCCGGTTATGGCCCAGCCCATCATACAATAGCTATGGGACAAGGCAATAGTCCAACTCGCCATACAACAGCTACGAGGGGACACGCATCAGTACTGAGCCCATCAACAAATAACCACAGATATAGAGCAAATCATATAACTGTAAATAACACACAAGATGCCTAACATGCAACATCATATAGTAATGTGAGGATACTCACCTGATTCGAATCCGTGCAGATATTCTCTAATATTTCCACTTAGCTCGACCACACACCTAAATCCCACACATACACAACATATCAATTACTGACCAGGCTTTTACAGACCTGCCTAGAGGTTAGACCCAATATGTGCCACCAACCCGTGGTCAAAACTAAGTTCCTGGTCAAACAGTCGCTCGCCGCGGCGTGGCTCCTCAGCCTGCGCGTCGCGACTATCATCGAATATTCATGGGGTTTCTGCCGAGTCCGCGCCGCTGACATAGCCGGTCCGCATCGCGGCTCGTAACATTCCAAACTGTTTTTAGCGTTTAACAGTGCAACAATCGGCTAGGGTTTCACTCCAAACCCTTCCTGAGATCAGAAACTACCCTAAGATCACTTCCTTAGGGACATGCAAGTCTATTCATGTCCTTAGTCTAACCCTAAGGGTTACAAGTCATCTAAGACTACTACTTAAGGGATAACACCATAAAACGGGATAAACTGAAATATCAGAAGGTAAATCCTCTTACCTTGCTTCTGGAAAACAGAGAAATACTCCCGATCGACTACAGCCTTTCCCCACGTTGTATTTCTTCTTTCAAACCTCCCAAAGTCTTGGAACCAAAGAGTCTTTGCTGAAACCTGACGCCTCTGATCTAGAAAGCTCCTAAAAACACGAACCCTAGGGTTGGGTCCCTTTATATAGGCGTTTAAATCCGAATTAGGGTTTTTCACCTTAGCGGCGCACCGCGCCGCGGATTTTTTAAAGCCGCGCCGCACGTACAAAATCATTCGCGAATCCAGATCTTGCCCAAGCCGCGCCGCGGATCTGTCCTGGCCGCGACTCGGCGGAACGGGTCTTACAACTCTCCCCCACTTAACTGGATTTCGTCCCCGAAATCCGCGCCGGTAAATAATTCTGGATAATGCCTCCGCATTTCCTCCTCCGGTTCCCAAGTCCATTCGGACCCTTTTCGATGCTGCCACTGAACCTTAACTAATCCAATTGTTTTATTTCGTAAAGCCTTTATCTTCCTTTCAATGATGGCAATTGGTCGCTCCACATAATTTAGACGTTCATCCAATTGGATATCCTCCAGAGGTACTATTGTAGATTCCTCCGTAATGCACTTCCTAAGCACCGAAACGTGAAACGTGTCGTGAATCTGGCTAAGCTGCTCGGGCAGCTCCAACAGGTAAGCTACCTTACCTACACGGGCGGTGATCCGATAAGGTCCAATGTACCTAGGGCCAAGCTTTCCTCGCTTTCTAAAACGGATAACTCCCTTCCAAGGCGACACCTTAAGAAGAACATAATCCCCAACTTGAAACTCGAGATCGGACCGTCGCCTATCCGCATAACTTTTCTGTCGACTTTGAGCGGTTAACAATCTCTCCCGAACCTTCTGAATTAACTCAGTTGTCTTGAGCACCACCTCTGTACTACCCAAAACCTGCTAGCCAACCTCGCCCCAGCAAATAGGTGTCCGACATTTTCTTCCATACAACATTTCAAAGGGAGCCCTGCCAATGCTCGCGTGATAACTGTTATTGTAAGAAAACTCAGCTAAAGGGAGATGGGAATCCCAACTCCCGCCAAAATCGATAACACATGCCCTAAGCATATCCTCCAGCGTTTGCATCGTCCTTTCACTCTGCCCATCCGTCTGAGGATGATATGTTGTGCTGAAATGAAGGCGAGTGCCTAATTCCTCATGAAAGTTCTTCTAAAACCTAGACGTAAATCGGACATCCCGGTCGGATATCACCGAGACCGGTATACCATGCCGAGAGATAATCTCATCCACGTAGACCTTAGCCAATTCCTTTGCAGAGTAAGTCTCTTGGATGGGGAGAAAATGAGCACTTTTAGTCAACCTATCCACGATAACCCAAATAGTGTCCATATGTCGAGGGGTTCTTAGCAACTTCGTGATGAAATCCATTGTGATATGCTCCCATTTCCATTCTGGGATCTCAAGAGGCTGCAACTTACCATGAGGCCGTTGGTGCTTGGCCTTGACCTTACGACAGGTCATGCATCTTTCGACAAACCAAGCTACTTCCCTCTTCATGCCTGGCCACCAATAATATTCGCGCAGATCCCTATACATTTTAGTTGCTCCAGGGTGGATAGAGAACCTGGATTTATGTGCCTCCTCCAATAGAGTTTGACGAACCCCGCCCAGCTTCGGTACCCAAAGTCTCTCATGGCAAGTTAACAAATCCCTACTATCTTTGACCATAGCTGCCAACTGACCCACAATTCTCTCACCTTTCTGATTCTCGCTCTTGCTTGCTTCCATCTGGGCTTTCCTAATCAGCTCAAGCAGCGGTGTCACAATTGTCATCCTTAGACAAACGCCCCGAAGGGGTGCACCCGAAGCCTTACGACTTAACGCATCCGCTACCACATTGGCCTTCCCAGGGTGGTAGTGTATCTCACAATCATAGTCTTTCAATACATCCAACCATCTTCTCTGTCTCATATTGAGGTTTGCCTGATGCATCAGGTACTTCAAACTCTTGTGGTCCGTGAAGATGGTGCACTTCACTCCATACAAATAGTGTCTCCAAATCTTGAGGGCGAAGACCACTGCTCCCAATTCCAAATCATGAGTAGGATAGTTAGCATCATGGGGCTTCAACTGTCGCGAGGCGTAAGCAATCACCCTTCCTCGTTGCATTAAGACTGCCCCCAATCCCGAGATAGATGCATCGCAATAAACTACCATGTCCTCCATGCCTTCAGGCAACGTCAAAACCGGAGCTTCACAAAATTTCCGCCGCAAAGTCTCAAAAGCCTGCTGCTGCTCCTCACCCCAACGAAAAGCAGCGTTTTTCTTAGTTAGCCGAGTCAAAGGTACCGCAATCTTTGAGAAGTCTTGGATGAAACGACGATAATAACCGGCCAGGCCCAAGAAACTTCTAATTTCAGAGGGAGTCTTCGGAACCTCCCACCGCATCACGGCCTCCACCTTAGCCGGGTCTAGCATGATTCCTTGCTCATTTACAATGTGTCCCAAAAACTGAACCTCCTGTAGCCAAAAGTCACACTTGGATAATTTTGCATAAAGCTTCTCCTTCCTTAAGGTCTCTAATACTTCCTTTAAGTGTTGTTCATGTTGCTCCCTGCTCCGAGAGTAGACTAAGATGTCGTCAATGAAAACTATAACTGACCGATCCAACATCGGTCGACACACTCGATTCATTAAATCCATAAAAGCTGCAGGGGCATTGGTCAGTCCAAACGGCATTACTACAAACTCGAAGTGGCCGTACCTCGTCCGAAAAGCCGTTTTCGGGATGTCTTCCTCCCGAACCCGCATTTGATGATATCGTGACCGCAAATCAATTCTCGAGAACCACGAAGCGCCCTGCAGTTGATCAAACAAGTCGTCGATGCGAGGCAATGGATATCGATTCTTCACCGTAAGCTTATTCAGCTCACAATAATCTATGCACATCCTATTGGAACCATCCTTCTTCTTAACAAACAAAATAGGCGCTCCCCACGGTGAGCAACTGGGTCGAATAAATCCCTTATCTAACAATTCCCGAAGTTGAATAGACAACTCCAGCATTTCTGGAGGCGCAAGACGATACGGTGCTTTAGCTATCGGAGCTGCACCGGGAGTTAAGTCGATCTTAAATTCCACCTGTCTCTCTGGCGATACGCCAGGTAGGTCCTCGGGAAAAACATCAGGAAAACCCCGAACCACTGGTATATCACCTGCTTTCTGCTGTGGCTTCCTTTCTCGTGTGTCTACAACATAAGCCACGAATCCCGAACCTCCATGTTGAAAATGTCTGCGTGCCCTAGCAGCTGAACAGAAAACTGCACCTCGATTCCTTCTCTCGCCCTGCACAACCATCTCTCCCCCACTTGGGGTTTGAATCCACACTCGCTTGTTCTTACAATCGATCCATGATTCATGCTGACCTATCCAATCCATACCGATGATGACTCGAGAGTCACTCAAAGGTATAGGGATGAGATCGATCGAAAACTTTATTCCTTAAATCACTACTTCGCATCCCCGATAAACACTAGTCGCTTTCACGGTTTTATCATCCGCAATTTCTACTTCTAACGGCCGATGAAGAGTTCCTAAAGCAATACCGAAACACTTTCCCAACGCGGCAGACACAAAAGAATGACTAGCACCCGAATCAAATAGTGCAAAGGTAGGCGTAGAGTTGACTAAGAATGTTCCTAATCAAAGCATAATAGACATATTAATTACACACACCACAAACACGAGGCAAGTAAAGAAAGAGTACCCGTGACGACGTCGGGCGCATCCTGTGCCTCCTCGGCGGTCATGACGAATGCTCGACCCTTGGTCTTAGGGGCTTCCCCTTTCCCCTGCCTACCATCGGTAATTCGAAGTGTAGTGGGTGCCGGATTCTGAACCACTCCCTGAGTCAGACGGGGACATTGGGCCTTGAAGTGGCCTACCTGATTGCAATTAAAACAAATCTTGACCTCTTGCCGACAATCTTTAGCATAGTGGCCCTCCTTTCCACACTCATGGCATATTAGCACCCAGCAGTGCCCCTCATGATTCCTTCCACATTTACCACACTTACCCTGGCTCCTTTGCCCTTGCTTTCCCTGATCTGCCCCTCGAAATTTCTTCGACACTTGCTGAGTCTGAGTAGGCGCCGGACGCTTCTGCTTTTGTTGGGTTTCCAGTTCCAACTCTCGGGCCCGAGCGGCCGCGATCATATCAGTAAGAGTCTGGTGTCTAGTAGCAGACACAAATTCCCGAATGTCAGTGCGAAGCATCGCCAAGTATTGTCTCATCCTCATTCGCTCGGTCGCCGCAAACTCTGGACAGAAGAGTGCTCGTTCATTAAACTTTTTGGTGATCTCCGTCATCGTTTCAGTGGTCTGGATCAGATTCAGGTATTCCTGCGCCAAGCGTTCCATCTCCACCTGTAGAACATACTCCAGTTTGAACTGTTCCTTAAACTGCGGCCACGTAATGGCATCCAAATGAGCAGGGGTGAGATCTTTCGTTTGTATCTCCCACCAATCCTTCTCACCATCTCTTAAAAGATTCGCCGCAAACGTTACCTTGGAGTTCTCAGGACAGGAACATGTGCGGAAAGCATCCTCCACCACGGAAATCCACCGCATGCTAACGATCGGATCCCTGCCCCCATCGAACATCGGAGGCGAACAAGCCGAAAAGTCCTTATAACTTGCATCCCTAGCACGAGATGTGCCCTGAGTAGCCAGTCGCTCCTCGAACATTGCCCATAGCTCAGCCTTAATAGTACCAAAGAACTGAGGTATCGTAGCCAACACCTCTCGCGAAACCTCCTCCGCTATCAGGTTGCGGAGATTTTCATCAGTCGGTCCTCCCCCACTCGAGGCACCCGCACCTGGTCCACCGTTACTTCGAGTGACTGCCATTCTGAAATGCGCAACAGTTTCAATGTCAAAACCCGGGTCACTCCTATCTACCCAACTACTTGACTTTCTAGGACTTTGGTTGACTACCCTTGACTCAAGCGTGAATCCTGTGCTTTCGGTAATACTGGCCTGGTACTACCTTCCACACCTATTCGCCCTTCTTCCAAGTTCGTCAATCATCCTCCTAAAATGTCACACGCACTAAACCATTTCCTATGACTCATGTGGTCATGCACCGCGGTTCCTAATCTTTTGATCTAACTCTCTATCTCACACGTGCCTAAGAGAACTATTGCTAATGTCGTCGAGTCGCCTCACGGACGCACAGCCGTACACAATCGGAATAAGATAGACGTTTGAATAACTGATCTACCCTAAAGTCACAACCAAACAAGGAACAGCCAGTAAGGCCAGACCAAGAATTCTCAGGCTATCTTACCCTAATTGTATATAACCTACCAGCATTCACTAAGCAACTTAACGACAGAAGCATAAAATTCCAAAGCAGCACAAAACAGTCTACAGAGTAAGTTATCCAGGCAATTTTACATCCTAGCACAATACATTTTATCACATAACACAAATTTGGCATGGGTAATTGGGAATCACAAAACTTACTTGAGCTCGGCTGACGGTTCGCATCGCATCTTCTCTTACTTTAAATTACTTTCCAAAAACATTTTCTTAACAAAAGTTGCTCAGTCCTAAGTTTGAGTTTGGATTCCCAATACAGTTCATCCATATCCCTCAAACCAAGGCTCTGATACCAATTTGTAACGCCCCAATTTCAAAAATTTTAAAAATCATTTATTACCAATGTTCCAATAAAACATTTATTCCAAAACATAAAACTATTCAACATAATACTTAAATTTACCAGCGGAAACATTTGAAAATACTAAATATAGTTCATTGACATCAATCCTTGGAATGCGATGCGCTGCCGTCAAACCTTGCCCTTCCCTTTGTCCTTTGAAATACCTGAAATGTTATAAAACAACGGGTAAGCTTAAAGCTTAGTGAGTCCACAAGTTACAATACATGCCCACACATTAAACAACCCGTCCTCGAGAACGACCCGACCCTACCCGCCATACAACAGCTACGGGCGTCCATCATACAACATCTATGGACACAGGAAGGTTCTACCCATCATACAACAGCTATGGGTTCCCGGTTATGGCCCAGCCCATCATACAACAGCTATGGGACAAGGCAATAGTCTAACTCGCCATACAACAGCTACGAGGGGACACGCATCAGTACTGAGCCCAACAACAAATAACCACAGATATAAAGCAAATCATATAACTGTAAATAACACACAAGATGCTTAACATGCAACATCATATAGTAAGGTGAGGATACTCACCTGATTCGAATCCGTGCAGATATTCTCTAATATTCCCACTTACCTCGACCACACGCCTAAATCCCACACATACACAACATATCAATTACTGACCAGGCTTTTACAGACCTGCCTAGAGGTTAGACCCAATATTTGCCACCAACCCGTGGTCAAAACTAAGTTCCTGGTCAAACAGTCGCTCGCCGCGGCATGGCTCCTCAGCCTGCGCGCCGCGGCTATCATCGAATAATCACGGGGTTTCAGCCGAGTCCGCGCCGCTGACATAGCCGGTCCGCATCGCGGCTCGTAACATTCCAAACTGTTTTTAGCGTTTAACAGTGCAACAATCGGCTAGGGTTTCACTCCAAACCCTTCCTGAGATCAGAAACTACCCTAAGATCACTTCCTTAGGGACATGCAAGTCTATTCATGTCCTTAGTCTAACCTTAAGGGTTACAAGTCATCTAAGACTACTACTTAAGAGATAACACCATAAAACGGGATAAACTGAAATATCAGAAGGTAGATCCTCTTACCTTGCTTCTGGAAAACAGAGAAATGCTCCCGATCGACTACAGCCTTTCCCCACGTTGTATTTCTTCTTTCAAACCTCCCAAAGCCTTGGAACCAAAGAGTCTCTGTTGAAACCTGACGCCTCTGATCCAGAAAGCTCCCAAAAACACGAACCCTAGGGCTGGGGCCCTTTATATAGGCGTTTAAATCTGAATTAGGGATTTTCACCTTAGCGGCGCACCGTGCCGCGGATCTTTTAAAGCCGCGCCGCGCGTACAAAATCATTCGCGAATCCAGATCTCGCCCGAGCCGCACCGCAGATCTGTCCTGGCCGCGACTCGGCGGAACGGGTCTTACATGGACCCTCCAGGCCACCTGGTGGTGATTGATATACTTTTTCTTTCTTTTTATTTTTTGGGATATATGTACAAAACTTATGACACAACTATCTGTATTCTGTTTATATTTTATTTGTCATGTTTGCTTTTAATTTGTTTGTTGAGTTATGCATGATATACCAAAAGAGAAGGAGTTGTCTCAGACAAGTGTGGGGTCACCGTGCCTCCTCCACTTGTCTCGACCACTGGCATGTTCATTGTAGCGCTACAACTCCGAAATACGAAATCAAGGATCCGTTTGTTCGCAATTATACCTGTGATACTGAGCACCAAGCAATCTATCGTCCAAAAGGGGTAACTCTTTCTCCCTTATGCTGAAAAATAATTTTTGTACAACGGGGACGTTGTACGGTTTTAAGTGTGGGGTGTGGACGGTCGAAAGAGTAATTTTTTGTTATTTTTGCAAAAATGATCAATTTTCAAAATTTTTAAATTTTTAGCAACTTTTTCAAAATTTTTAATAAATTTCAATTTTGAAATGAATGATTTGTGATTGTGATAGCATTAGTATTTTTCAAGAAACACTGTTTATTTGTGATCATGCTATTAGTTAGTCAAATAAGTTGAGTTTTATGAGTTTAGAGGATTGAGCTGTTTTAAGATTGGAATTTAGGAAGGAAAATGTCAATCTGTGGCCTTTGTTGTTCGAGCCGGTAAGTCTAAAATGGGTGGGGCTTATGCACCTTAGCACCTAAGATCGTCTGTTCTGGGACGGTATTTCCGAAAGCTCGCTACATGGACAACATCGAAAGTCATGGACAATTCCTTAATGGCCTTTAGAATCTGAATGAGTAAGTACACTTCATTATGGACAGAAAGTTTATAATCAAGGGTTCTCTAGAAAGCCATGAATTCCAAATAACAAGTCAATTATGTTTTCGCGAACTATTCCACTCTAACTCATAGGGCAATAAGCTTTGAAACTGAACACAGTCCAAAATTGTTTGAGTCTTTATTATAATTTGTTAAAACTCTCTTGCTTGGGGACAAGCAAGGCACAAGTGTGGGGTGTTTGACAACGCCTAGTGATATCAAGTATTTTAGGCGTTGTTGAGCCCTGTTCTTGATGAAATTATATCAGATATATCTTGGTATTCTCACTTTTCGTGCCAGGACTTGTCTGGAAGAAAAGAATGAAAACTGGGACTAAAAGCGTGCAAAAGGAAGACATTTGGAAAAGAATGAAAAATCAAGGAAATACGTACGAGCGCCGCGGGAATCTGAAACGCGCGACGCGGGCTTAAGGCGGTGTAACACATTCAAATGCCGAAGAAACTGGAAAAGATTAGTACGCGCGCCGCGGATTCTTCATTTGCGCGACGCGGCCTCGAGAAATTTCCAACTATAAATAGAGGCATTTGCAGCCGAAAACCCTAGCAAGGACCGGGTGTAAAATCGACCTTGAAGCTCTTTGACTCCAGGATTTCGTTCCAGCAACATCTCAATTGGTATTTTATGTTTTTGAATTTAATTTCCTTTTAGTAGCAAGTAGTATTTGTAGCTAAAGTCTTTGGGAGTGACAACCACTGACTTTGAGCACTTTAGGTTTCTGTTTTAGCATCATTAATTACTGTTTAGATGTTTGGAATTTGGTTTTTGGTTAATGAAAGCATTTGGTTACAAGCAAAATCGGTTTTTCGGTGTTTTTATGCTTGTGTTTGGTTTTGATTGTTTGAATTGTGTTTAGATGTGTTGTGACCTTGTTTGGGACTGTTTTCCTTTGCTGACTTCAGTAGCCAACTAGGTTATTTTTAGGTATTAAACCTTAACTAGTAACTGTTCAGTTGGAACCTTACTTATTGGTTAGTTTATGCCTTCTTTGGTTTGTTTTGTTTGGATGCCGTTGTTTGCTTCTGATTCAGAGATGCACTTCTGATTTAAGAAAGTAACTAGGTTTGTTTGAGTCGAGTTTAGCTTATGCTTGGCTTAACTTTTTTTGGTTATTGCTTCACGCTGATTGAACACTCCGAGAAGAGAATGAAGGAATCGACCGAAACTATCGAAAAACTACAATCTGAAGTGTAAACATTTGTAAAGGATTTCTGAGAGGCTCATGAATCCAGCAATGCCCAGATGTAGAAGGAGATTTCTGGGTTAGGAGAATCACTGAAGGCAGAGAAGGAGGCACTCTCTGCCCTTTGTTCCAAACTGAAGAAGGAAAATTCCGAACTGGCTTCGTCTCTTGATGCTAAGGCGGAACAATGGAAAAAGGTTCTCGCCATGGAGAATGAGGTCATGGATCAACTGGCTGCAAAATTGTGCTTCCGATATTGACGCGTTTCTCAGAAGGATTGTCGAAGAGTGTGATCCGATCCTCACAACACATGTTCGTGCCCACCTCACAAACAAGCTCCACCCTATTCTCAATCTCTTAGGCAAATTGAAGGGTGTTTCGGAAGGCGATGCTGTTACGAAACAAGGGGGAGACGAGAATGATGAAAATCTGACGAATGACGAAGATCAGATGAACATCGAAAATCCGAACAAAGAAAATCCCTCCAAGCCCTTTTTCTCAACTGTTGGCAATGTCAAAGAACCAGGGACTACACAGTGTACTAATGATATTCAAAAGGGTGAATCCGACTGGTTTCAACGAATGAATATTGGTGGATCCGCCAGTCCTTCCTCTGCTCCTTCAAAACGGAGAGATAAAAAGATCGGTGATGACGAAGTTGATGAAGAACCTGAGCTTGACGACGCAGCAAAGTAAGCTAAGGATGCTAGAAACAAGGAAATTGATGATCTGCAAAAGCTGACTCGTAAGCTTAATGCTGAGCAAGCTGCTGCCAGGAATGCTGAACTCATGCTAGAAGCTCGAAAATATCTTTTTTCTGGTTGGCATTTCAAGAGGATGAAAAAGAAAGCGATCATTGAGCCTGTAGAAAACTGGTTGCAGCCTTTCTATTCATACGATACAAGTAACGATGTGGACTCTCAGTATGACTTTCCGATCACTCCTAGAGCTTTTTTGTTCCGAAGCTTTGAAGAACTTCTTAACACTCCCCTATCCGGTTCGGAAGTGAATGAGATGCTCTTCACCTATTATCTGAACAACTCCAAGGCACAGCACCTCTCTTAGAGTTTAAAGAAAATTGTTCAGCTAACTCCCGGCTTCTGACGGTAACAACCCCGTTAAAAAATGCTCGTTTCTTGGCTCGCATGGGTAATGATAAGGAAAAGGATGAGTTCTCACTGACAGACTTGCCCTTTATGAATCCATTTGATTGGATTTCTTTGTTCAATATTTTTTCGAGGACACCTGAAAAAGCATGAACCCTTTTTCAATCATCTCAAGCGAATGATTGTTGGAATGCATTCTTGAATTGCAAAACTGGATGTTGAAGTTGCCTTTCTTCTGGATTCCACTCCCTTGTATCAAGTTCAGGATCCACCCACCAATCTCAACAAACGTAGCGTCGGAAAGATCAATAAATGGCCGTGGAATGTGGCTTATCATTCTAAGGAAGGCGGCACTGTATACAAGATGATGTTTCATCTGACAGACAAGCATCTGTACCATACTTTAGCCTTGCAGCACATATATTGTCAACAAGCATACATCCAATCACGTCAATGACAAGAATTGCTTCAACGACATGCTGAACTGGTACTTGGCATTCCGAAAGAGGATATTGTCTATGCTCCTTCGCAATTTGACTCAAAGGAGGAGATTGTTACGTCATTAATTTGATTGAGTCAATTGCATATCCTTATTAGCCTTTAGATTAGCCGTTCAATAAATGGGTGGGCCTGTCCATTCCATAATTAGTTTTATTATATAAGGCATGCACGTACCCTAATTATGGTTAACGTTTTGTAATCTTTCATGCCTCTCATACAAAATTGTTCTCTTTGAATTGTTCTTGAGAGTTGCAATATAATCATTCGATTATAATTCTTCATATCTTGATCTTCTTACTATTTCCGCATTATTGAATCTATCGATCTACTTATTTGTTTTCACAGTCCTTTGGATGATGGTGTTCAAACCAGAAGCCAGAGTAGTCAAGTAAACGAGTGTCGCTATTCGTGTTTTATCTCTCAAATCGAGCCAAAGAACGTAGAGATGGCACTCAATGAACCAAGTTGGGTGGATGCCATGCATGAAGATGTCAAATAGTGGAACTACCAGAGGGTAAAAAGGCTTTAGAAACGAGATGGGTGTTTTGCAACAAGAAAGATGATTCAGGAGTAATTGTGCGCAACAATGCACGCCTGGTGGTTCGTGGTTTTGGCCAGATTGAAGGACTTGATTATACGAAAGTTTATGCTCCGGTGGTATGACTTGAAGCAATTCGAATTTTTCTTGCCTACGCTTCATATATGAACTTTACTGTCTACCAGATGGACGTCAAGACCGCTTTCTTGTACGGTGAGGTGAAAGAGGAGATTTATGTGGATCAACCTCCGGGTTTCGTCAAGCTCCTTGTGTTTGGTATGCTACTTTGACGGAACATCTACTACAGCACGGTTACACTCGCGACACTATTGACCAGACATTGTTCATTAAGCGCCAAGATGCAGATCAAATTGTTGTTCTACAAGTGAAGCCCTATGCAAAGAGTTTGAGCTGGTGATGAAGAAACGGTTCGAGATGAGCTCATTGGGTGAGATGACGATGTTCCTTGGGTTACAAGTTAAGCAACGTTCAACGTGTATCTTGCTTCATCAAGCGAAGTATGTGGAGGACATTCTTGCAAAGTTGGGTTTCAAGGATGTTAAAGAGGCTAATACTCCAATGGCTGGGCGACCTTTGTTATCTTCAGACTCAGATGATCAATCTGTCGATCAAACGTATTATCGTTCGATGATCGGTTCACTGATGTATCTGACTGCTAGCAGCCCAGATATTGTTTTTGCAGTTTGCCAATGCGCTCGATATCAGGCTCATCCTAAACTTTCTCATTTTGATTCTGTCAAACGGATCTTTAGATACCTTAAAGGGAGGCCTAAATCTGGTCTCTGGTATCCAAAGAACCGGGAATTTGATCTTTATGCCTTTTCAGATAGCAACTATGGGGGGTGCGAAATTGACAGAAAGTCCACCGCTGCTGGATGTCGGTTTCTAGGAGACAGACTGATTTCTTGGCAATGCAGAAAGCAACAGACCATGTCAAATTCTATAGCTGAAGCTGAGTACGTTGCTGCTACGACTTGTTGTTCTCAGGTCATCTGGATGCAGCATCAACTCCTTGATTATGGTATGAACTTTCTTGATACTCCCATCTTCTGTGACAATGACCCTGCTATTCAAATTGTGAAAAACCTATGCAGCATTCTAAGACTAAGCACATCGACATCAAAATTTACTTTATTCAAAATTGCTACGAGCGAAAATTAATTCATTTGGATAAAGTTCACACAGATAACAATGTGGCAGACTTGTTCACAAAACCTGTTACAAAAGCTCGATTCAATATGCTAATCGAAATGTTAAAAATGATACGTTTCACTGACTATTAAATCAGTTCTGTAAATTTTGTACATTTTATTTTAGTTAAATTTGTTCATGGTTTACTTTCAACACTATTTCCCATGCATAAATTTAGGGGAGAAGAAAAACAAAACAAAATTTTCAAAATTTCAAAAATAGAAAAATATTTTCGTTTAGGTCTTTATTTTTTAGAAAAACTAAAAATTCAAAAATATTAACTACCGACGACGCACCGAGTTATACCACTCACTACTGAGGTAACACTTAAGTGTTGGTGATTCTTACTGTTACACCACAGTAAGTATGAAGCACTGTCAACATTTCTTAACCAAATTTAAAGGTGTTCTGCAACACGAACAACTAGACACTTTGAGTAAAGCCACTCACAGTTGAGAGTTAAAAAGTTTGTGCTAATGGTTAGATTGTGTACCGTAATCTATCACACGAACCAATCCATTCTTAACCACCTTTATCTTTCTACTGCAAGAAATAGACGATTCATCATTTGAAACCAAATGGTGTTGATATTTCGAAACTCTATGCCAGTGATCTCTGCTACAACACCGGTAGTAAATGTGAGGCATCAACAACCATTCTTACGTACAAAGCTTCTAACTCAAGAGTTGGATGACTCAATGTAATAAACCATACACTAATGACAATTCGAAAGTCTAGCCGATGGGTATGTCTAGTAACCTAGACATATTACACGCTCATACCACTTTCGACCCTGACCTTCTTCTAAACAAGATGTTCATGATTAAATGTGATATTACCTCACATTGATGAAACATCGAAATTATGGGTCACTGATCGTTGTTGTTTACCACAATAGCTGTGAGATCCCAACAACCTCACCGGATTCAAATTGGCACTAGGATGGTACACTCCGCAGAGTTTGGATACCATTGAACGTCTCGCCAAGAGCCAAGTCAACTTGTTGACTTGTCAACTACATTGAGATCTTTGATCAAGGATATGCAGGGGCCAAAATCAAAATGGCCCCGAGTAGTTCACCGATACTCAAACAATCGCAGTGCGTTCCTCCGGGTTCACACAGATACTACGAGAAGTCTCATTCTGAGCCAAGGATGAATCCTTGAACAACTGTGGTGGGATTTTATAACTCAATGACCCACAGTTTCGACACAAATATCATGTTTCCGAAGAAGGTGAAGCTCAACTCCATGTGACAAGTTGCTTGACTTCCTCATCAGTCAGCTTGCTACTACATTTACACCAGAATGTGATCAGAAGAGATGAAGAGTCAGACTCCAGTCAAAGTCAAAGTCATATTAAAAGCTGGATGTGCTGATTTAAAACCTACACTAAAGATCGGCTAGTCTAATGAACTTACAAAGTCAAATCTGAAGACAGTCCGATTTTGAAGATGAAGTTGTCGCTGGAAAAGTGCTGAATGTTACCAACATCTACCCATCATTTGCTAAGGGGGAGATTGTCATGCTAAGGGGGAGATGATTGAAATATTCTACAGTGTTCAACTGAGGCCAACATCAAGACAGAGCTTGAAGACAAATGAAAGCATTAAACCAAGGGGGAGATTGTTAGGACCATATTTATGTTTGGTTTAATCTTTGCATTTAACTGGATCATTTCTAAGAGTTTATGGGCTAAAAGGAAGACAAAAAGGAGCCTGAATGATGATTTCGGTCCAGGATAGAAATCCTCCTGGATCTCGGTCATGATGACCGTCAACGTGAGGCTTTCGGTTAGGCCTGGTGTGACGATTTCGGTCGGACGTGGTATGTGGGCTTAGGTTCTCGATTTGTATAGCTTAGGTATAAATACATTAGTTAGGCTTCTTTTGTAGCGTTAGTTGTTTTGGAGCCTCATTCCAACATAGAGATTTTCTTATTGCTCAAGCAATCGTGTTCTTATGTACTAGTCAATTGATCTAATAAATCGAGTGCATTGAAGGATTATTCTTGTGTTTGTTTGACTTGATTGATACCGTGTGAAGATCTAGGATTGTTACGGGACCTACAATGTAGCGACGGGATCTTGTAACATAATGGTTCCGCTTGACGATGCGTTAATCATAGCCTGGTCGGTGGTGTATACTCCATCGTAGAAGAACTAAACAAGCTGCCATCTCGGGAACTCGTGATGCGGGAACGATCTCATCAATTCCTTGACTCTCTCAAAATCATCATGAAATGCTTCTCCAGGCTTTTGTTGGAAATCTTGAATTGCTCTCCTAATCTCTGATGTCTTCCTTGCTGGGTAAAATTCTTGTAGAAACTTTGTTTTGAGTTGCTCCCACATCGTGATGTTGTTCGCTTGCAGTGATGTGAACCAGTATTTCACTTTATCCTTAAGTGTAAACGGGAATAACCTTAATCTAAAGAAATTCCTATATGCGTTTCTAGGGATGTGTATTCCACAAATCCTAGATCTACACACAAATGGTATCAATCAATCAAACACAATAAGAACAAGGAGATTATCACCTTCAATGCACTCTTTGATTAAACCAAAGACTAGTACATAAGATTCTTTTGGTTGCCAAGAACACTCTATTTCTCTCTTTAATTAGCACACATTTCTAGGACAACCAACCTTCTAATGGAGGCTCCTTAAACCTTAAATAACCTATGCCTAAAACCCTAGCAAGCCTAAGCCCATGGACCGAAAAACAAGCCGATAAGGGTTGTCGATCACAAGGACTAAATCGAACAACCATGGGTTGTTCGGTTCACACCGAATAACCTAAATAAGCCTAAATTAATGATCTTTTCTATTTTAGTCCTAATTAAATGCAAAGATTAAACCACTAAAATAATTCCTAACAATCTCCCCCTTGGTTTAATGCTTTCATTTAATCTTCAGGCTTCTTTATGTCATGACCTCAGTTGTGTACTGCAGAATAAATCTAACAATATCCCCCTTAATGGAGTAACGGGTATAGATGTTGATAGCTTTTAGCACGTTGCAGAGACAACAATATCTTTGGTATCCGACTGTCTTTAGATTTATCTTTGTAAGTTCATTGGACTAGCCGGTCTTCAGCATAGGTCTTGAGATCACGACATCCAGCTTTTGATTTGAATTTGACGAGCATGGAGTCTAAATCTTCACTTCTTCTTCTTGATCACGTACAGGTGCAAATGTATCAACAAGCTAGCTGACGAGGAATTCAAGCAGCCTATCACATGGAAATGAGCTTCCCCTTCTTCAGGAACAAGGATTCGTGTCAAAAATCTTGAACTTCACTTTTAGCTGACGCTTCTCGATACGATCTTTGACAGCAAATACTGTGGGTCACGGAGTCATAAACTCTCACCACAGTTGTTCAAGGATTCATCCTTGGCTCAGAATGAGACTTCTCGCAGTATCTGTGTGAACCTAGGGGAACGCACTGCGATTGTTTGAGTATCGGAGAACTACTCGTGGCCATTTTGATTTAGGCCCCTGCATATCCTTGATCAAAGATCTCAATGCAGTGGACAAGTTCAGAAGTCAACTTGGCTCTTGGCGAGACGTTCAATGGTATCCAAACTCTGCGAAGTTTACCATCCTAGTGCCAATTTTGAATCAGGTAAAGTTGTTGGGGTCTCACAGCTATTGTGGTTAACAACAACGATCACTGTCCCGGAGTTTCAATGTTTCATCAATGCGAGGTAACATCACATTGAATCACGAACATCTTGTTTTAGAAGAAGATAAGGTCAAGAGAGGTATGAGTATGTAATATGTCTTGGTTATTAGACACACCCATCGGCTAGACTTTCGAATTGTCATCAGTGCATGGTTTATTACACTAAGTCATCCAACTTTTTGAATTAGAAGCTTTGTATGTAAGAAAGGTTGTTGATGCCTCACATCTACTACTGGTGTTGTAGCAGAGATCACTGGCATAGAGTGTCGAAATATCATCATCACTTGGTTTAAAGCGATGAGTCGTCAATTTCTTGCATCAGAAATATCATCATCACTTGGTTTAAAGCGATGAGTCGTCTATTTCTTGACATCGAGTGGTTTCCCTCAAAGCGTCTAGAAGTTGGTGTTATGCAAAAAAAAACCTTTAAATTGGTTAAGAAGCGGTTGTCAGTGCTTCACACTCATTGAGGTGTATCAATGAGGATCACAAACACTTAAAAATTTACCTCAGCAGTGAGTGGTATAAACTCGGTGAGTCCTCGGTAGGTAAGAAATGTTTTTGGATTTTTAAGTTTTCTGAAAAATAAAGACCTAAACGAAAATATTTTTGTATATATTTACAGAACTGATTTAACAGTCATCAAAACGTATCATTTTAAAAAGTTCAACAAGCATATCGAACCGAGCTTTTGCAAATGGTTTTGCGAACAAATCCGACACATTGTTATTTGTATGAAATGGTTCCAAATGAATTAATTGTCACTCATAGCAATCTCGAATAAAATGTATTTTGATGTCGATATGCTTGGGTTTAGAAAGCTGGACATGGTTTTTGACAATTTGGATAGTTGCATCGTTGTCACAAAACATGGGAGTATCAACAAAATTCATACCATAGTTAAGAAGTTGATGCTGCATCCAAATGACTTGAGAACAGCAGGCCGAGGCAGCAACATACTCAGCTTCAGCTGTAGAGGTTGACACGGTCTGCTGCTTCTTCCATTGCCAGGAAATCAGTCGGTCTCCTAAGAATTGACATCCAGCACTAGTGTATTTTCTGTCAATGTCGCATCCCCCATAATTTCTATCTAAAAAATCATAAAGATCAAATTCACGGTTCTTTGGATATCAGAGACCTAACTTAGGTCTCCCTTTGAGGTATCGAAAGATCCGTTTGACAGCAGTTAAATGAGGGAGTTTAGGATTAGCCTGATGTCGAGCACACTGGCAGACTGTAAAAACGATATCCGGTCTGCTGGCCGTCAGATACATTAGAGATCCAGTAATAGAACGGTAATACGTTTGATCAACAGATTGGCAATCTGGGTCAGAAGTCAGCAAGGGTCGCTCAGCCATTGGAGTGTTAGCAACTTTAGCATCCTTGAGGTTGAACTTCGCAAGAATTTCCTCCACATACTTTCCTTGATGAAGCAGAATACCCGTTAAACTTTGCTTTACTTGCAACCCAAGGAACGTCGTCATTTCACCCAACGAACTCATCTCGAATCGCTTCTTCATCACTTGCTCAAAATCTTTGCACAAGGCACCACTCATTGAATCAAAGATAATATCATCCACATAGATTTGGACAACAATCTGGTTGAAGTGTTGGCGCTTGATGAACAACGTCTGGTCAATAGTGCCTTTAGTGTAACCATGCTGCAACAGATGATCCGTCAATGTTGCACACCAGGCACGGGGAGCTTTATGAAGACCATAGAGAGCCTTATCTAGCTCGTAGACGTGATTCGGAAACTTGTAGTTGACGAAACCGGGAGGTTGATCAACATAAATCTCTTCTTTCACATCAACGTACAAGAAGGCAGTCTTAACGTCCATTTGTTATACAATAAAGTTCATGTAGGAGGCATAAGCGAGGAAAATTCGAATCGCTTCTAATCTTGCAACCGGGGCATACACTTCAGTGTAATCTAGACCTTCGATCTGACGAAAACCGCATACAACCAGGCGTGCCTTGTTTCGCACAATAACTCCTGAGTCATCTTGATTGTTGTGAAATACCCATCTCGTGTCAAGAGACTTCTTGCCCTCGAGTAATTCCACCAACTGCCAAACATTTAGCTTCTCGAACTGGTTGAGCTCTTCATGCATTGCGTTCACCCAACTTGGTTCATTAAGTGCCATCTCTACATTCTTCGGCTCAATTTGTGAGATGAAGCATGAGTAGAGGCACTCGTTGACTTGACCGCTCTGACTTCTGGTTTGAACCCCATCATCAAGAGAGCCAATGACATTTTCAATCGGGTGATCGTGTTGAAGAAACTGGAAGGTTTATTATGTTTTCAATTCTGCCTGAGCCTGAAGTACCTCTGTCAGAGTCTCTGAAGTCATGGGAGGTACTAGCTACATACTCATCGGGAATTCTCTCTGGAAAGAGGGAATCCATGAGTGTGGAGTTGAAAAGATCAGCAGGTTCAGAATTGATAACGCCTTCAGGAGTGGCAGATGCTTCAATAATAAGTGGTTCGCTAACAATCTGGGATAAATCAGCAGGAGCTTCAGTTGAAACCAAAGTGGAAACAGGAGATTCACCATCATTAAGAATAGGATCTTCAAAAATCAAGGGCGGTATGATGGGATCAGCAATGATTTCCTCATCTTCATCTCTGTTGACTCCACTTGGACCTGCCTGTGTGCCTAAGACAATATCAGAAAACACATTAAAAGACTTAAACAATTCAGCATAGTTGAATATCCAGTCGGGACCAACTCTAGCATCCGTTTGATTCTCCTCTAGCCACCGTACATCAAATGATTCCACAATCTGTTTGGTAACCTTGTTATACACCCGATAGGCAGTTTTACCCGCATATCCAACAAAGTAACAGTCATCTGCTTTAGAGTTGAACTTTGGTATAGCTTCAAGATGAATAAGGGTGCAAGGACAACCAAAAGAACGGAAATGTGCAACAGATGGTTTATGACCATAGACGATCCCATACGGAGTCTTCATTTGGCGCTTGTTAATGATGACCCAGTTCTGAACATAACAAGCCGTGTTTATTGCTTCAGCCCAAAAGAACAATGGTAATTTAGAATCGCATAGCTTGGTGCGTGTAGCTTCAATTAAAGTTCTGTTTCGACGCTCAGCAACACCATTTTGTTGCAGTGTACGAGCAGCACTGTACTGACGCTGCACTCCTTTATCTGCACAGAATTTATCCAGTACCGCATTTTTGAATTCAGTCTCATTGCCGCACCGAATTGCCTTCAGTTTCTGATTCGTTTGATTCTCGATTAAAGTGACGAATATCTTGACTAGCTCAATAGTTTCACTGTTTTGCTTAAAAAAGAAAACCCAAGTAAAACGTGAGTAATCATCAGTTATAACTAAACAATAAGAGATTTTATTAATACCGAGAACATTGATTGGGCCGAAGAGATCCATGTGAATCAGTTGAAGAAGCGAATCAATGGAGTTGACCAATTTGGGCTAATGTGGCTTCCGATGATGTTTGCCTTAAGCATAGGAAACACACTTCTCGAATGTGATGGAGTCTTTGATGGGAAGCCCCCGGACAAGTTTATTTTTCGCAAGACGATTCAAATTCTTTACGTTGGAGTGACCAAGACGTCAATGCCATAGCAAGGCACTCTATTCAGAAGCTTTAGAGAATAAGCAAGTGACATTTTCAGGAGTGTTATGATTCATGTTGATGATATAAGCGTTGCTCTTTCGTTTGGATCTGACAAGAATCCACTCCTCAGGAAAGACAACGCCAGGTTTCAATATCAGACATTCCTTCTTCATGAAGTGGGTTGAAAAACCTTTGTCACAGATTTGAGCTCAGGTACAAAGTTGACATTCTCAAACTTCAACACGCCATTAGATATAGTTCCCTTTTGTGTGATCTTTCCTTTTTCACCTCCCGCAAAACAGACACGTCCACCATTAAAATTTTCAACATCATGTAACTGGGACATGTCGCCTGTTATGTGTCTAGAACAACCGCTATCAACATACCAGGGTCTGCTGATATTCCGCCACAGCTGTTCCTGCACAAATTGCAGGATCAATTAGATTTAGGGACCCAGTCCATACGGAAACTGGGTTGACCCAAACTATCGATACATTTTACAGATTCTAAACTCATATCACGATTTGTCAAATAATGGGGAATTCACAGTAGATTTTGGAATGCTGCCTTTAGGAACCCATCTATAATTTGATTTAAATATTTTATCCTTAGACCAGATGGGAACATTAGCATCAGATTTGGAATCAGAACTGCTATTTGAAGTAGATTCTTGAGATGACTTTGATCTTACAAAGTTTGGTAAGGGGTAGTCATTTCTTGAAACATTCCTTTTGTTTTGAACAACTTGATTCTTGGCTTTTACATCATTCCAATTCTCATTTCGAGAATGTGACCTCAAGGGTTTTCTTTTATAAGATCTCCCCCTTGGCACGTTCTCCCAAAACTGTACATGTTGATGCACATACAAATATCGTGGACAATTTCTGGCAATGTGAGCAGCTATTCCACAGATAAAACAAGTTTTCTATTAACAGGGGCAGTGGATGTTTGTCCAGGTCCAGATATATTTAAAGCATTTCCACACACACACAATCATGCAACAGAACTTTTAACATAATTTTTAAACCTAGAAGTTTGAAAGGTAACATCATCACGATTTTTGAAAGTTCTAACAATCTTAGCAGTTGTAACAGACGGATTTAAAACAGACGAATCAGAATCATTAGTCTTAGGACAAGTTTTAACATAATCAAAAGTACTCTTGTCTTCCTTCTTGTCATCTTTCTCTTTCAGTTTATCTGCACATTAGGTAGAATCGTCAGTAGAGTTCGGTTTATTACACTCAGCGGTGCCAGATTGATCCTTTTTGATGAAATTTGAAAGATAACACTCTTCTGACTCTTCAGTTCCGACAGAAGATATATAATTATGATTATATGGAGGTGGAACAGATCTATAACCAAAACCTTCACCATCTTTACTAGCTCATTTAGTTTGATGTTCAATTATAGACTCAACTACTTCACTTGACACATCAAATTTTTTGAAATTCAATTCAGCATCATTGAATTTTTCTTTCCATGCGTCAAGCTCAGCAGTTAATTCAACAATTTTCTCTTTAGCACAACGGTATCGAGTGGCCGTTGTACTCCAATCCGCTTAAACTTTCTTAAAATCAGACATTTTAGCATCAAGTTTTTCTTGTAGAGGTTTCAGTTTCTTTTTAGCATCGTAAACATTATTTGTAAGGTTAAACAATTCTTTAACAAGACGATGATTATGTTTACGATACTTTGCAATTATATCAATAAAAGATTGAGAAGAGTAAGAAACTTCACTAACCTCAGTTTTGGCAAGGGTAGAAGCAAGAGTAGTGGAAACCACGAAAGAAATTTGCAGATCCATCATTTGTTCTTCTGTAGCATCAGCATCCATGTTTCCTTTAATCAGTGCCAAGTGTGCTCCACCACCTTTAGTTAGGTTCAAGGCATGCATCTCAGTTAGAAACTTCACCAAGAAAACTATTGTGCCACCATTACTCTTTCATCGTTCTGGGGAGCAGCATCGTGATTGTTTCTGACTGGCACTAAATTTCTCTCAGTATTCTCCACTCTCGGCTTAGTACATTCACGAGCAAAGTGTCCAGGCTCATGACAATTAAACCACTGAAGTTTGGCCTTGTTGAAACCCACTTTGTTATCTCCATTACCGGCTACCAATTGTTTCCACCCATCCTTTGAGTGAACTTCTTTGCCCTGAATACCGCCATAGCGATATGCCAGGAAATATCCATTTCTTCCACATCATCGTGGTGAACTTGATCAAGATCTCTTGCCATCATTGGCTGAACACCAGCCACGAGAGCATTGTAACAATTTAAGAGACCAGCCATCATGCCCAGGTTTTCATTCACTCCTTTGGGAAGAGTTAGAGTTGGAGCTGAAGTAGTCGATTTAGCAGCAGGGCCATGAGTTGATGGAACAGGAGATACCATCGGTATGCTTGAAGAAGAAGAAACTTGATGAACTGGAGCTTGAGCAAGAAAAGGCAAAAAATGCACTGTTTGTAGAAGCACCTAGGTTGGCAGATTGATAAGAATTTGCATAATTTATCTCTAGTTATTTGTCATCCATATCAAATGCTTTGATGACAGCCAAAATTTCAGAGAGAGACAAACTATTCAGATCCTTCATCTTCTTGCAGCCACATGCATAGCCCAATTTCTTGGAAGGGAGTTCAACAGCTTCTTGTTGATTTTAGATTTCGACAACACTATTGCAACGGTACTCAACTCAGTGTTGAGAGTGATAAAGCATTGCAGCTGAACTTCAAGTGTCTCCCCGAGAACATGATTAAACATATTAAAACTCTTTCTAAGCAGATCCTGTCTGCTTTGTCTCATGTGCTCGTTGCCTTCACAAACCTTAATCAGTGCTTCCCATAAAGCTTTTGCAAATTTGTATTCCCTGAATCCTTGAGCGATATCAGGAGACAGAGCCATCGTGAGAGTAGCGACGGCACGATCATCAATTTCAGTTAAATCGAAATCTTCATTCGAGTATTCTTCGTGAGGCTTTATAATCACCGTACCATCCTCAAGTGTATTTGTTATTATAACCGGACCTCTCACAATGCTTCTCCATATCTTATTGTCCTTCATTTTTTCATATTTCTCAAATCTAAATTTCCATTCATCAAAGCCTTCAGCATTTAACAATCTGGGAATACGGGTAACAATACCCATCAAGGTATCGAGATTGGAATGCAAATTGGTAGTAGTCAAATCCATTGAAGATGAGCTTAAAAACTCCAAAAGTCAACTATCGAGTTAAACTGAAAAACACTAAGTCAACAGTACTTGAACCGAAAACGAGACCGAAATGCCAAAAAATGGTTCAAAACCCCAAAAACATTTCTTCCGAAAAACAAAAATTTGACCCAGCCTTTCGAAAATATTTACCCTCTAATTTTGCGAAAATACTGTTCACCGAACAGCCTTGGACCGAACAACCAACTTAACTGAACAAAAACCGATCAACAATACACACCGAACCACCAAAACTGATCAACACTCAAATCGATCAACCAGCCGAGAAATAGAAACCGAACAACTAGCTGGACCGAGAAACTAAAACCACCGAGCAACAGGGCGACTGATCAATCAAGCAACCGAGTAGCTAGGCATGTAATTAGAAACCCTAATACACCGAACAATTACTTGGGCTGACCAAGTAACACACTAATGGACCGAAAAACCACAAGAAACCCTAGTCGCTACAAGCCGCTGCCGAACAACCAGTCAAAAACCCTAAATTCCTTTCCGCCATCTAACAACCTCAGCAACTTTGACCGATTAACCTTTAAACTCGCACAAACAGTTCTGAAAGTCATGTTTTTGGATCAAAAAGGCTATTTTGGATGAATTTTAACTTGAAGATACAAAGAACACTATGAACTTCAAGGACAAAAACACCAAAAACACTCAAAAACAGTCCAAAAACGGATCTAAACACCCAAAATTCTTCAGAATCTCCAAGAACAAACAAAAATTGATACCAAAATCAATCTCTGATACCACTTGTAGGTCCACAAATCCTAGATCTACACAGAAAAGGTATCAATCAATCAAACACAATAAGAACAACAAGATTATAACCTTCAATGCACTCTTTGATTAAACCAAAGACTAGTACATAGGATTCTTTTGGTTGCCAATAACACTCTATTTCTCTCTCTAATTAGCACACATTTCTAGGACAACCAACCTTCTAATGGAGGCTCCTTAAGCCTTAAATACCCTATGCCTAAAACCCTAGCAAGCCTAAGCCCATGGACCAAAAAACAAGCCCATAAGGGTTGTCGATCACAAAGAACAAACCGAAAAACCATGGGTTGTTCTGTTCACACCGAATAACCTAAATAAGCCTAAATAAATTATATTTTCTATTTTAGTCCTACTTAAATGCAAAGATTAAACCACTAAAATAATTCTTAAGAGGATGTTGGCATTTGCAATTGCTAAAAATTCGTACAAATGGTTTTACGGGTCAGCCTGTCTATATCCATAAACTCGGGCAACACTCCTAGCAACTGAGGACTAATCTCAACCTGACTCTCGACATTATCAGGAAAATGAATTGGCGATGCGTCGGCATACTCCCGAGGTTGGAATTGTGACACAACCGATTGCCCAATCGGTTGTGCAAAATGTAAAGGGGGAACGAAGTTACCGTCATTGTACAATTCATTATTGTAATACCGTTGTCCATGCCATTTCTTGTGGTGTTGCTGCTACTGTTGTTGACACAAAGGTCCTTGACCTCGATTCTGTTGCTGATTTTGATTGGTAGGGTTGTTTGGCATCCAACCCTCGTCCTCGTCATTGTATAGCTGATCTCCAGCTTGATCTTGATACTGTTTCCGTTGTGGCTGTGGTTGTAGTTGTGGTTGTAAAATGGGTGGTTGAGGTTTATGAAATGGAAATTGTGGTTGTGGTTGAGGAACTTGCACTGGCTGGCGTGGATGCGGAGCATTGTCACGATTTTGTAATCCCCATGTCAGCACAGTAGATGCAAAATTCCATCCATGATTAGGGATTGGTTGACTAATGGGTGGAACTACAGACTGAGTAGCTGGTGGGATAGGTGTAGGGGCTGAAACTACACCACCACCAGTACTAGTAGAGGCTCCATTAAGATTTGTTGGAACCGGGGGCACAAACGACTGTCCCCCTATTACCTCTCCTGTCGCCTCATTGGTAATATCTTCGACTACGACATTATCTAAACTCATGTTGAATAACCGCTTACGCAAACGATTTCTATGCACGGTCCATTCAATCTTAGAATCGAAAAGTAGAGGTGACGTTTGTTCACCTCGACGTGTATGCATGCACAAGTGCAAACGACCGTCAAAAAATCAAATCAAATACCAAAACTAAAATTAAAAATACCAATTGACACAATATTTCAAGCGCACAACTCCCCGGCAACGACGCCAAAATTTAACATCGTCGTAGTCGTCGATGCGGTAACAAATACAAGATAAAATACCTGACAGCACACTAGCTAGTGGAAGCAAGGGTCGAACCATGGGAGTCAGTGGTCGAAACCGAACAATAAAAGTAACCAAATGAGTGCATTAAAAAGTCAAACAGAACCGAAGTCGAATGTTTCTGACTTCGAGTCAAAAATCCAGATCGACACGATCAACGAGATTCTACAAACCAGAATCGTTGAACTCGTGCGATAACAAATATCGAATAACAAGAAATTAAACTAAAACTAGCAATCTACCAACTACCGATCAATGGAATACGAAAATACAAGTTGAAGAAGCCTGAGTTCCACTCAAAGGTCGGGTCTTCGCTCCCGAATCACGAACCGGAGGCCTCTATTTATAGTTGAAAATTCTGTCTGGACGCGTCGTGCAGAGGTCAAATCTGCGGCACGTGCTTATCTATAACCTCGATGTTCGCACTTTGAAATTCAAAACACTAATCTGATACACATCTAAGCGCGACGCATGTGTCCTCCAGCCCGCGACACGTCCTTATCTATAACCCCGATGTTGGCACTTTGAAATTCAAAACTCTAATATGATACACATCTAAGCATGGCGTGCGTGTCCTCCATCCCTGCGAAACATGTATGCCTTCGCCTGAAAGTAGACTTCATTTCAAATTTCACCATTTTGCACGCCTTTAACCCCAGTATTTTATATAATTCTTACTACAAGCACTAGACACAAAACGTGAGTAATACAACAATTTTAGATATATATTTTACTCAAAACAGGGCCCAACGACGACTAGAATACTTGATATTACTATGCATTGTCAAAGTCTGTGATCCGTTTCTCGGGTTATAATCAAGATATGAACTCGGGGTAGACCCGGGATCCTTAACTGGGGATAAACACAGATCCTTACTGAGGACAAGCCCATGATTCTTTCTAGGGATGAGCCTAGGATCTTTTGCTAGTGTTAGACCAAGATAGATGTATAATGTGAAAATGTTATGCCATAGATCTAAGATGTGGCTACTTATATGGAGATTGTCGATACACCTTTCAGCATATTGGTCTACTTGCTCTATATCCACCACTAGATAACATGCGCTCCACACGGGGTGTCAAACCCCAATTCGTATGAAGGATGAACATCCTTAAACCTTAGAGGGGATTAAGTTACGCTAAACACAGGAGAGGTGATCAACCTCTACTTTGGAGATCTTGTCGAAGATTTGAGGATCCTCTGGAATCCTTTAATGCACATGCCGACGAGGATCCTCAGTAGGAACCTTGGTCTCCTAAATTACAAGACACGAAACGCATGGGAGGTGGTGTAACACCCCATTTTTGGTATGTACGTTTTTGGTGATATAATCATTTTAGCGTAAACTAAAAATTAAGATAATAAAATAATAATAATTATTATAATTATAATAACTAGAAAAAATTTAAATTATAAGATGGGGTGTTGTGTCACTTTTTGAAACCTAATTTGAGGAGTTCTATTAATTTTGGTACTTTTAAAAATACATTTAAAATGTTGAAGGACCAAGATTGCCATGCAACCAAAGTTGCATGGCTTGCATGTGGTTTGTGTTAGCTTCCGACTGAGAAAGTGAAGCAAACGCTGGACCGTTTTTGTGCTAGGAGGATAAGGACCAAAGTTTAAATATGATTGTAGAAAAGGACTTGTACATAAACCTAGCTAGAGTTGTAGACCTCTTTTGCTCTCTCTCGTTTTCTCATTTTTTCGGCCGTGGGTTCTTTCTTGTCGTATTCTCTATTACTGTCATGAACCAAGGAGAGGGAGAGGCGTACTATTGCTGCCATCGTTAGTAGGGATAGGAAAGAAGTGTTTGTATGTGTGTGTTGGTGAAAGCCTTGAGCAAGAAGAAGGTATGGTACTCGTAAACTTCCATCTAATCTTATTTTCTTCCTTGTTCTACCTTGCCGACAATTTCACTACCACCACACCTCCACTGTGGGGGTGTGTCTTTGGTGTGGTTCATGTATTTCTCCTGATTTTGGTACTCTAATGGTCAGATTCCTAAGTTGTTAATTCTCGTGATTCTAAAGTTCCTGTTTTTGGGTCATTTTGTAAACATCATATCAAATCATGTAAGCATCCATTTGTAACACCCGGCTTTTAAAACAAAACACCCCTGAAAATTTTTTCATTTAAAACAGAGGTTTCAATACATAAAACCATAACAAAAGGGGTATATTTTATTAAAAACGGGTACGAGTGTATCAAGGAGAGTATAAGATACCATAGTCTCCTTTGAAGCCGGGCTGCTACTGACAGCATCTAAAAGTCCACTTCTTTAGTTACAGACTCTATCTTTTCCCTTATCAGGATCATGCTAACCTGCAGCGACATTTAACAAATAACGTGAGCTATAAAGCTCAGTGAGTAATCGTATCTTCAAACAACATGTATAAAAATACATTCATATATCTGTCTGGATATCGAATCCAAACTCTTAGCCTTACTGGCTGACCAAATATCTCTTAGGATTTCACATCCTAGTTTTGTAGCCTTACAGGCTGAATCATAATAACCTGAAATTATCAAGCCACGTCAGTTATTTGCACAATAATCATATCTAACCATTTCTGTCCCATGTTTCTTAGTCACAGTGGACCGCACCGTATTTTATGGCTATTTAAGTCGCGCCACGAGTCATAGCTAAATAAGTTGCACCAAAACATTTTTAATATATAAATCATAGCACGAAGGCCGCACCAGTTTGGGTTCAACAACCCGGTATCATAGCCATAAGGCCGTACCATTTGGATGTAAACATCTGAGATCATAGCCATAAGGCCGCACCATTTTTGTATAATAATATCATAGCCATATTGGCCGCACCAGTTGGATATAACATCCAATATCATAGCCATATAGGCCGCACCAGTTGGATATAACATCCAATATCATAGCCATATAGGCCGCACCAAAACATTTAGAATAGTCAAGTCATAGCCCTAAGGCCACACCAACAGTTTTATTATTTATCATAGCCCGAAGGCCGCACCGGTTGTTTTATCACTTATATCATAGCCACAAGTGGCCGCACCATTTATTAACATTTTATTTCATAATGAATTATAGCTCACGAGTTTACCCGCTATTGTCTAGACTCACGGCTCTGTTCTTGTCATTTCAATGACTCACGGCTTATCCGGTATTGTCAAATTATTTTTATTGACTCACAGCTCCGTTCTTGTCTATCATAGACTCACGGCTTATCTGGTATTGTCGTATTATTGTTTATCTATTTATTGTCAATTTCGTCCCCCAAAGCGATTTCAACCTGTAACAGTGCAATCATCATATATCATATATGATATAAGTGAGATTACTCACCTGGATATTAGCTGTATTTAAATCTCGGTTGTTTCTTGCCTTTGCGTGCACCACAACCATTTGTCCTATACCTATATATTCATTTATATACCAAATGATAATAGGTTAACAGCCATTCTAATTGACTCTAATTCATAAGAGTTCAATAAATATATCATTACAAACAATGTCTAGATGATAAACTTTCCATTTACCATCTTTTCATGAGTTTTACTATTTACCGAGGCATTCGTATTGATCTACAGTGCCCCTGAGGAGTCAAAAACTCAATTTAATATTTTTCCCAGACTTTTCAAACCATTAGGGACTTATGGTTCAAGTTTGAGGTAAATCGGACAAGCCAAACAAAAGTTAGCGTTTTGAACCCCCTGTCTGGTGGGCGCACTGCGCCTGGGCGCCTAGCGCCTGGGCGCCTAGCGCCTGGGCAGTCTCCTGATCAGTCGCGATTTGCGCACTAGCACGCAGTTTTGACATTTTAAGTCCTTATTGTTGTTCTTAATCGATTGGGGTTCATTTCTAGGCTAAAACCTTACATTAATACAAGGTTTTCAACCATTAAAAACCACTCAATCAATCAAAAGGAAGAATTAGGGTTCTTAGTTCCAAAAACCCCAAATCTTCAAATTCAACAAAATAGCAATCTACTTCCATAATCTTGAATTAAGTCCTTTTAGCATGACTTATTGGAAGTATTAAACCATTATAAACCACATAATCATAACTGAAATTACAAATTTCAGTTTCTATAAAACTCATCAAGAACATATAAGCTAGAACTTGAGAAACTTACTTCCAAGGCTTCAAATTCTTCAATCCCAAGGCTATAATCCGATTTTCAAGCTAAATCCTTCAAGAACTCTTCAAACTTTGCAGAATTTGTGCAGCAAAATTTTCTCCCGTAAGCTCAAAAATCTGCACAAGTCTCTCCTTTTATACCTCCAGAATTTGCAATTTAGTCCTTGTAGTTGCATATATTAAACTTTTGTCACAATTAACACAATTTATGACAAAAATCAGATTTTTATAACATTTTAAGTCCAAAACTCAAAATATTATTACAAAACAAATCCTTTTCTCTCCAAAAGACCAAATTACCCTTCTAAGGTAAAATGACCAATTTACCCCTTTTTATTATATTTACATAAAAAGAGTGTATTGGCGTTACACCATTGAAGTTGACTCTTATATCACTGGAATTGAAATTGTCTCTAGTTTCTTAGTCATGAAGGCCCTAGCCTATTTTGGGTACTAGATTAGGTGAAAGTTGCAACTTTCACTAACTTGTCCAGGGCTAAGTTTAGTAGTGAATTCGGTATTGCTAAATTCATAATTAATAGTAAAAACATATTTTGGGGTCAAGACCAATTGTAAACGTTTATGTTGAGAGTCTAGTTTTTTCAAACCAAAAATAAGAACCTAACTCGTTGAAAATTTTGATCTTTCATTGAATCATTAAAGTATGTTCTAGTAGGTGGACTGATTGTATCAGTCAACTTTGGGGATTTCTCATTTATTCTTCAAAGGTGCAAATGACCTGAGGTCAGACCCTGTGACCTTATCCTTGGGTCTATTCCTTGCATTAATTTTCTCTGATTTTATCTTGAAGCACTCCTTGGTTGAATATTTCAAACCTTGCAAGTGAGTCAGAATTCAATTTTGGTGTCAAGTTCTATTTTTGTGATTATTGTGTTGTTTTGGGTTATAAACATTTAAAGTATAAGTAAAGCTATAAGTATCTATTTATAGTAAGTCTAGTGGGTATACTTAATAGTAATTAACTTAAAATTCCTATAGGAGTATAAGGTGCTCGAGTGGAGGTCGGTGGGACTTACAAGAGTTGTCGTGTGGAATGTTGCTAGTGCTATTCCGAGGTGAGTTCTTCACTACATTGTATGGAAGTTGTACATCCTTTACTGTAGCTCTTGTGTGCTGTTTAGGATGTAGATTGGTTGTTAGAGGACATAGGAAGTTCTAGTAGGTGTGTGAGTGTAGGGAGTAACATCATTGAGCTTGGTGCCATTCATGGAGCTGGGGGCCATGATTGAACTGGGTGCCACCATGGAGCGGGGTGCCATGATTGAGCTGGGTGCCATGATTGTGCTATGATTTGTGGTTGTACTGTGAAACATGATTGAGCTGGCTGCAATGATCATGTTGTGTGTACTAGCTGTATCGTACCTAGTAGTTGTGCTGTGTGCCTTGTTGCATGGTGTGCCTTTATTGTGCTGTGTGCCTATGATAGGAGTAACGTATGTGTGATGGATATGGCATGCATGTGTTGAATTCACTAAGTTGTGTGCTTACCCTTTTCCTATAAAATCATTGTTTCAGGTTCTTCAGGTGTAGGTGACGGCAAGGCGTAACACATACACACTGGTGTTGCTTCCTTTGGATATTTATACAGTGTTGACTTGATCTAGTTTTGACTTTAGTTGTTGGAGTGGTTTGAGATTAAATGTTTTTGGATAAATAAAGATGTTACGTTTTAAATATTTTGGAATGATTTAAATAATGTTTACATTATGAGGTTTAAATAAAAAAGGGTGATGGTTATTAAAGAAAATGTTTTCTTGAAATTTTTTAATTTGTTATAAAAAATGGGACGTTACAAGTTGGTATCAGAGCATAGCTTGAGTGAATCAGGCTCACTTGGTGGGTTTTGATTGACATCGTAGCGGTCGTCATGCGGTCAAAATAAGAAAATAAACCTCACTCTCACTTAGCACAGTGGAAGTCAGGGTCGATCCACAGGAGTTTCGTGGTCGAGACAGGTGACAGATTACCAACTGCAGTGTCACGCTACAGTCAGAGGACCTAGTTTCTAACTTTTGACTACTAATTCCAAAGAGCATAAACTAAACTAAAACTACTAACCAAACCTAGTCACTTACTGAAATCAGAAGTGCATCTCCAATTCAGAAGCAAACAAAGCAAATCAAACATCAAACACAAACAAAGCACAAACTAAACCAATAACTAAAGTCCAAATGAACAGTCACTGGCTAAGTTCAAACCAAAAAGCTGACCCTAGTTGGTCACTGAAATCAGCAATGGAATTCAGTCCAATCAAGGTCATTCAAGCATCTAACCACAAAACAAACATTCACAATCCAATAATAAGCATAAATACAGAAAATTCAACACTTAACATAAACTGAATGATTATTATTAACCAAAACAGATTCCAAGGTTCCAAAACAGTAACCAAACATCCAAAAACAGAAACTAGAACTAAATATCAATGGTTGTCACTCCCAAAGATACTAGCCTATGATTTCTAATTATTAAACTAAATGAAAATTAAAGATAAAAACATGAAAGTACCAAAAGTGGTTCTTGAAGCTGAATCTCGGAGTCAAAGAGCCTTGGGGGTAGATTTTACACTAGGTCTTCGCTAGTTTTTTCGACCTAAAAGCCTCTATTTATAGTTGCAAAAATCTCGAGACCGCGCCACGCTTTTATGGATCCCGCGTCGCGCATAGGGGGTTTATCCCCGTTTTATCGGAATTTGAATTCTTTCCACCGCCTCTTATCCGCGTCGCGCCATTATGATTTCCGTAGCGCGCGTACGTTTTTTCCTGATTTTGCGTTGATCTTCAAACTTCTTCCAAATTGCACGCTTTTGATCCCTGTTTTCATAATTTCCTTCCAAACAAGTGCTGGCACGAAAAGTGAGAATACCACGATGTATATGATATAATTTCACTAAGAATAGGGCTCAACAATGACTAAAATATGTGATATTACTAATTTTTTATGGTGTTCAGTTTCAAAGCTTATTGCCTTATGAGTTAGAGTGGAATAGTTCATGAAAACATAATTGGAATGTCCTTTGGAATTCATGGCTTTCTAGAGAACCCTAGATTACAAATTTTCTGTCCACAATGAAGTGTACATACTCATTCAGATTCTAAAGGCCATAAAAGAACTATCCATGACTTTCGATGTTGTCCGTGTAACGAGCTTTCGAAAATACCATCCCAGACTAGACGATCTTAGGTGGCAAGGTGCATAAGCCCCACCCATTTTAGACCTACCGGCTCGAACAACAAAGGTAACTGACTGACAATTCCTTCCTAAATTCCAACCCTAAAACACTCCAATCGTCTAACTCCTAAAACTCAACTTATTTGACTCAACTAATTGCATGATTACAACTACATAGTATTTCTTGAAAAATACCTAATGCTAGAAACAATCACAAACCATCCGTTTCAAAATTACAACCTAGTAAAGATTTTGAAAAAGTTGCTAAAATTTTGAAAATCGGTCATTTCCCGCAAAAATTTCTAAAAATAATCTTTCGACCGTCTACACCCCACACTTAAAATCGTACAACGTCCCCGTTGTACAAAAATTTATTTCGAACAAGGGAGAAAGAGTTACCCCTTTAGATGGTAGATCGCTTGGTTGGTACTCGGTATCACAGGTACAAATACGAACAAAAAGGTCCTCGATTTCGCGTTCTGGAGTTGTAGTGCAATAGTGAATACGCCGGTAGTCAAGACAAGTGGAGGGGGCATGGTGACCCCACACTTGCTTGAAACAACTCCTCCAATTTTGTATAACATGCATGACTCACACAAAATGATTAACGCACACAAAACGATTAACGCAAGCAAACGAAAAATAAAATATAAACAAACGAAAGATAGTAGTGTCATAGGTACAGTACAAATACTCAAAAGAAAAAATAATAAAACTACATCAATCGCCACCTGGTGGCCTGGAAGAACCGGCCTCATGATCATGAGCTCGGGCAGGGAATGGTCGGGGGCGGTGTCCCTGCTGTGTGGCCAACTCCAAAAGTACCCCTCCGATCCACTCCAGCTGTTCCTCCATCCTGGCGACCTGCTACTGCAGTCGCCTCATCTCTGTCACCTCCGGCTGTGGCTATGGTGCTAGATCTGCTGGTGCTGCCGGCCTCCGGCGTCTCCTGCCCGGCTGGGCGTAAGCTGGCTGGGGGTCCTAAGGTGCCTCAGTCGTCATCCTCACAAACTGGCCCGGACGCTGCTGCTCTATAAGCCCCATCTTCTCCAGGGCTCACGCTGTAGTGCGAACTAGAGGTAACGCGATCAAAGATGCCACAACCGGAGCAATGAGAATCCGGTATGAACGGGCCAAGCGGGTGATGAAATACCCAGGACCCAGAGGACTCCTGGCGGACGCACCCGTCGCACGGGTGGACAGGGATACGGCTTGGGCGAATGGGAGGTGAAGGAACCTGGAGGGGTCGAGGAGAACCCAGAGATATGTCATGTCCTCACCAGACACCTTCTCGCCCCCCTCCCTATGCATGATGGAGGTGGAAATGATGCGGTGCATGAGTCTGTGAAGCGGATCGTGAAGATGGCTCTCTCTGGATGTCCCTGCCTCGTAAAATACGTTAGACAATGGTGCCCACATCTGCATATTGGCAGCCCTCTCTGGTTGCCCCTGAATGCACGCCGTAAGAAACTGCGTGAAATGGCGGTGCTGGAGGTCCGCCTCTGTGTATATGCCGGTGCGCCTCCCAAACTCCCGGAGACTGCACTCCCTCTGTGCTCCCCCCAATCGAAACAGTATCAACCTGGAACGAGGATTTGTCGAGCCCGGTGCAAACTGGAAAGTGGATAAGAACTCCAAGAGAAGCTCGGTGTATACTGTAACCTCCTCGTTGGCCAAAAGCCTGTCCCAGCCTCGGCACATGAATGAAGCATCCCCATAGATCCATGTATGGTGGAGGAATGGCTCGATCTCTCCCCAAAGCCCTGCGTCCCTAAGGATGTCCCCGTCAATGATTGTCGCCTCGAGAACCCGACGACCTACTAGCGCATCCCTCCTCGAACTATACATCATGGAGCTGGCTGGCCCCTCGGGAAACTAGAGGAACTGGTGATCTAATCTGAACGACATCTGCACAAACGACAAAATTTTTGCAATTCAGGTCCTTTTCTTCCCCACCGCACCCAAGAACCAGGGCGCGGCGCGGCCCGCGGCTGTTTCCAATTTCCAAACCAAAATCTCGATTTAACCTGTTTAAACTCAATCCAAATACACTACAAGGTAGCCTAAGTGTCGACTAACTCATCTAGGGTCATTATTTGGCAAAATAAACACCCTACGAGTCAGCATTGGCGATTTCTAAGTTTTTGAGTTTTTTGAGAAATCACCAAAATCAACTACCTAAGCACCAGTTTAAACACGTAAAAACTAGTTAGAATGACGTACCTTGGCAGTAGGTATGAAATGAGTAAGAAAAAACACGATAAATTTTTTGATGATCAGAGCTCCGAGGCGTGGTGTGTGTGAATAGTGTCGCGGCTTACCTTAATATCGAAGAAATCCGACCGATCAATTCCCGCGGAGCGCATATGAACAAACCGCGTCGCGCGTGCTCCCAAATCAACCCCTGCGCATCGGGTTGGTTTACGATCCCGCAGCGCGCATATGAACAAACCGCGTCGCGGTCATAAAAAATTCAAATTTCTTCACAACCCCACACTTGCCTTGGACCAATAATACCTGCAAATGACGATGATATAATTTCCTAATTACTCCTAAGAATACAGTACCTAACCTATGAAAAGATGGGTTGCCTCCCAACAAGCGCTAAGTTTAACGTCTTCAGCCAGACATGCTACTCCTACTCCTATTCTTCCTGAATTTTTGATGGCATCTCCTTGTGATTTGGCATGAAATTGTGGGCCATCATTGACATCAGTGAGGTGAGCTGAGTCATCCTGTCACTAACCCCGCTAATCCATTGTTGCTGGACTTCCAGGAGCTGAAAGACCTTTGCTTCTCTTTCCCTTGCATCTTTCTCATACTGCTGGTGCCTTGCCTCCAACATTTCCATCATGTCCAGCAGCTAATCCTTGTCAATGGTGGACAACGGATGTTCCTTTGTGTCCTTTATAACCTCCTCTTTTCCTCCTTCTCCAGGCTCCATCAGCAAATTGCTGTTCAAATTCTTCTCATCATACCCTTGAGGTAGAGATACGGGACTTCCAACCATATTTAACCTTCTTTTTCTCGACCTGAAGAAGATGTCCAAATCTCCTGTTTTGTAGTCAATAATAGAGCCAGCTGTAGCCAAGAACGGGCGTCCTGCAGGAGCATCTTCCTGACTCTCATACTCCATAACTAAAAAGTCCACTGGGTAAAAGAAATCCCCAACCTTTACTATGACATTGGTAAGCTTACCGCGGGATGCTTTAGTTGACTGGTCAGCCAGCTGTAACACAGTCTTTGCCAGCTCTAATTCCTCATTCTTGTACTTATCATACAAGTATCCAGGTAGCACATTCACACTTGCTCCCAAATCCAGCAAGGTGTTCCTAATGACCACATCTCCTACAGTAGCAGTGATTAGTGGTGATCCAGGATCCTTTTATTTCTTGGGCAGTGTTCCCAACAGTGCCTCACTAGCTTTAATTGTCAACCTTACAGTGTCAGGTGTGGGAATCTTACTTTTTCCATTTTTCTCGCACATCTCCAAAAGAATTCTTGTATCTTCAGGAGCATTCTTAAGTTCATCCCACAATGGTTGGTTTATCGCTGGCCTGTCGATTTAGATGTTTCTTGCTTCGTCTTTCCCTTTTTGTCTTTCTTCCTTTGTTTGATCCCATCTATGATTGGTTGCTTTTCCTCCTGGCCATCCTTGTTCTCCTTTGGTTGAGTTTCCTTCTCAACAGGAATTTCCTTTAATTCCTCATCATCTTTATTTTCCTTTTCAATCTCCACTCTTCCTTAACTTCTTCTTTTTTACTCTCTGCCTCACTTCCAGATTCTAGCAGATCTTCCAAGGTGACTTTCCTCCATTCAGCCTCGACAGAGTTAACATGTTCCTTTCCGGCTCGCTGACCATGGGTTTTCAGCCATTTGGGCGATTTGCCTCTCCATATTGACGATGGCTTTCGCGTTAGCCTGCGATTGCTGCTGTGTTGTATTAAACATTTCATACATTTTCGCGACCAAATCCTCCTGAGTCCCTGGGGCATTGTTGATGGAGTTATTGGGCCCCATATTGTTGCTGCTACCATTTCCATTGGCATTACCATTGTTGTTCGTCGGTTGATGCTGCCTGGGCGGGTTGGATGACTACCCTTGGTAGTTGTTCTGCCTCTGGTTATTGAAATTCTGCTGACCTTGGTTATATGGTCTGTAGGGTCGTCCATTGCCATATTGTCCTTGACCCTGACCATATACTTGATTCACTTATTGAGTCTTTGGTCCTCCTTGACCTCCTTGTGGCTAACTCTGAGGTCCATTCTGCAAAGTAGACACAAGCCTATCGAATTTCTTATTGAGCTCACTTATCTCCTTCTTTACATCATTTTTTCAGTCGGCATCGGCTCCTATTGCTGCAGCTGTGCCTACCGTCTTCCTTGTAGAAAAATTCGCCTTGGAGCCATTACTTAGTTGTTCCAAAAACCACCAAGCCTCCTCTGGGTCTTGCATCATAATAGTGCCACTAGATGATGCGTTAATCATAGGTTGGTTCGTCTCACTTGCTCCTTCAAAGAATACCTTGACCAGTTGCGACTTTGGAATATCGTGATGAGGGCTTGACCTCATCAACTCCTTTAGACGATCCCATGCATCATGAAAAGCTTCTCCAGGCTTCTGCTGGAAACCCTGAATGGCCCTCCTGATCTCCGTCGTCTTGCTTGCCGGATAGAACTCTTGTAAGAACTTAGCTTTGAGTTGGTCTCATGTAGTGATGCTATTCAAGGGTAAGGAAGTAAACCAATATTTGGCTTTGTCCTTAAGAGTGAATGGGAACAATCTTAGTCTAAAACGTTCTTATTAGTATTCTAGGGGTGTTAGCATTGGCTATGGCAATAAACTCATAGAAGTGATTGTATGGGTCATCTTGTTTGTATCCTCTAAATTCCGGTAATATCCCTAACAACTGAGGCCTAATTTCTACTTGAGATTCTATATCCTTAGGAATGTAAATGGGCGACGAGTCATCATACTCCCGTGGCTGGAAGTGCGATGCAACCGATTGCCCTCTCGGTTGTGCAAAATACAAGGGTTGAGCAGGATTACCGTAAAAGTGATGATCATTATATCTCTGCTGACCTTGTAGTGGTTGATGCTGCTGTGCTCTTCTAGGAGGTCCCCGACCTCGGTTCCATGGTTGCTGTGGTGCTGGTGGAACCCATCCTTCGTCTTCTTCATCATATCTCTCCTCAGCCTCATGATACTGGTGCTGGTGGAACCCATCGTTCGTCTTCTTCATCATATCTCTCCTCAGCCTCATGATACTGGTACTGCTGCTGAGGTGGTTGCTGGTATTGTTGTTGCTGTGGTATAGGTTGGAATGTGGTTTGTGGTTTAAAAAGTACTGGTGCTGGTTGGGAAATGGATTGGGAAATGGGTATCTGATGTCTAAATACTGGGGTGCCATCGTGGGTCGGTGCTCCCCAAGACATGGCAGATGTAAATGGGTTTGTGTGGCAACTGTCAAATTGGCCAACGAAAGTTAACTCAAGTCAACCAGAGCACACGTTAGGTCAAGATATTGAAATATAAATTTTATAACATCTACGATGTATTATTGGACATTATAATACTACATACACTAATTTAAATCAATTATACGAACATACACTGCAAAGTTAGACGTTTTGAAAAAAATAATTAAAAATTAAAAATTTCTACGTCGTGAATTGTGACCGGCGTGAATAGTGAACGGTAAAATTTAAAACTCGTCGGAATATTACAAATTTTATATCGAAACGTAGATAAAAATACGACGCTTCCGAATATGTATTTATATTTTTACCAAACGTTATATATAAAAAATTATGATAGAAAAAACGTTTAATTTAACTTGAAAGCGACGTTTGATTATTAAAATATTTATATATAATATAAATAAAAAAATAATAAAAAATGTTGACAATGGAAACACGGCTGCGGCCGTTTTAAATGTTTGAAATTCTCTTATTATTTTATTTTAGTTATTATATAATGTAGGCCCCACTTCATTATTTAATCAATTTTTTACATTTTACCCTCAAAGAATTTGAATTTTCATTTCGAACACTACGTATTCAATACGTATTTTTAAATTTATCGATAATATTATGACGTTTTATAAAACGGAAAAATTACCGTCAAAATGGTATCGTCGATACGAACAATCTGACGTCAAAATTTAATATTATTGATATTAGTTTTATATTTAATATTTTCTTTTTTTTTTAAATGAAATTGTATTTACATTTAAACCCTATATTTTCATTAAACTTACAATTAATACCCTTTCGTTAATTCGTTAAAGACTTTTAGTTAAAAAATTGATATTATTAAACTACGATTTTCGTTGATTATATTTTAATAAACAAAAATTATTTATTTTATGTAAAAACTATTAAATCTATTTAAAGAGTATTTTAAGGGTATGTTTTATCATAAACAAATTCTAAAAGCCATAAAAGTCATATATGTGTATCTTGAGGGCCGCAATACGAAAATAAATCTACTATAAATATAGCCTCATTCTAGCCATTCAAATCACACAAACAAGTTCTTCGATACGTATAGAGAGATATACGAAGAATGAGCGTTAGAAGTAGATATTTCAGTTATAAATATAGTGAGTTCGAGTTAGAAGCACGAAGAGTCGGGCGATCTAACAACAATTGGCGATAAGGTCCTAGTCGACATTGAGGTGAGTTCATACCCCTTCTTTTTATATTTATTCAAGTTTTTAAGGGGAAGAATACAAGTTACACTATAAAAATAGCTATTTATACTCATTTCTAACAGTAGTAAACAAAATGTGAATTTTGTAAACATCATTATGACAACAATTCAATTATAGTTCCAAAATATAATATCGAATGATCTACTTACGAGAGCGGTGTCTAGGCCGATCATTTGGGTTAGGTTGTTGGATTTCCGAAAGGCTTGTACGCTGAAAGAGTCCTGCATCCCCATTTGATCTTCTACCTGGCCGTTCTTTTTTTGATAGTCATGAAGTATTATATTGGAATTAATAAAGAGTATAACCAAGTTATTACACCACTATTGTGGAAAATATCTTAAAATATGTTGTTTATAACCATCTAAATAAGTTATTTGACATATATCCGTAACTATATGTCTTTCACAACGGAATACTAAAAATAAACTATTATAGGAATAGTTTGTTGATACAAATGTTACTATGACGTTTTAAAGAAGACAAATAATTTTATAAAATATATAATTATTATACATTACTATATTATCATGGGAAAAATGATAATGGACAAATACAAAGGTTTTTCATATACAAACTTTAACAAGTTGATTGATACATACATTTTTGTGAGACGGGTCTTCATAGTACTTATTTAAGTACATACTATAAGTCCTGAAATTTATAACCAGAGTCTCGGTAAGAGAGCGTGATATTTGTGTATAGATCTATACGGGATTGACAACCCCGCACCTGAGCTGCTAGCTACAGCTAGACCGACGGGTCTGAGGTGACAAATATCATAACAGTCCGACGCCTGAAGAACGTCGAAGCAGGTTTACATGGTCACAGTATGGTTATAGGACGTCTCGCATGGGAAATCAACTTTATAAATTGTTTTCGTCGAAATATACATTTTCAAAGGTTTTATACTACAAACTACGCTATACATTTTAGTCTTTGGATTTTTAAGACTTGGATACATTCATAAGAAAATATGGGATTTTCTTGGAGTACAATACTACCTTTTACAAGGAAAGAGATTCCTCATATAAGTTTTATGGTATTAAAACTACATTTTAACGAGTTACAAATATAAGTATGGTTTTACTTATACACATTGGTTCTATGAAATTAAAACTACGTTTTATCAAAGATATAAATATAAGTACGGTTTACTTATACATACGAGTTTTATGGAATTAAAACTACAATTAGTCTACGAGTAAACATCTATTTACACTGTTTCATACAATAATAAAACTATGTAATACTATTTTCAAGTATACAAATACTTATACATTCTCGGTCTTTGGGTTTTAAGACTACGACTCATTTATTAGAAAATATTGGGTTTTCTGGTTTCAAACACTATCCTTTTACAAGGAAAAATGATTATGGATTTTCTCATACAAAAATCTTATGAACTCACCAACGTAATGTTGACACTCTTTCAAACTACTTGTATTCTCAGGAAATTTATAAGGTAACTACAACCTTTGATGATGGGTCGCTATAGCATCATACTATGTATTTTGATATCATATTGTAATTGTATTTAAAATGTACAATCTTTTGAACTCTTGTAACATTACAATTATGTATATGATGGATGTGTTTGCTTTGATCACTATTGTACAAACATTGTTGTGATACTGTTCATGAAGTCATCCACCCTCAGACGTTTCCGCTATCGTGGTTTGGGGGTGTGACGGTTTGTGGATTGAAGTTGAGATAAAGGTTGAAATGGTGGAATCGACGGCGGAGTGCATGAAGGTATAGGTGCAGGGGCTGAAGCTGCACCACCAGTAGCACTCGTGCTCCCAATGTGAAATTCTGAAACCGGGGGAATAAATGACATCCGCGTTGCCTCACCCGAGGGTTACTGGGCAACACTCACTATACTACTACTGACAATACTAAAACTCATTGTATTTAAACGCCTACGTGCACGGATCTTGCGCGCAGTTCGCTCAATCTCTGAGTCAAAACGCAAAGGGGATAATTGCTCACCCCTACGGGGTACGCATGCACAAATGCAACACGCCCGAAAAATCAAAAACCAAATTACTAACAAACCAAAAAATCAAAAACTAAAAAGTCAGCAAGGGAATTCAGTCTAATCAAGGTCATTCAAGCATCCAAACAGAAAACAAACATTCACAATCCAATAAAAAGCATAAATACCGAAAAATCAACACTTAACATAAACTGAATGATTATTATTAACCAAAACAAATTCTAAGGTTCCAAAACAGTAACCAAACAACCAAAAACAGGAACTAGAACTAAATATCAATGGTTGTCACTCCCAAAGATACTAGCCTATGATTTCTAACTATTTTACTAAATGAAAATTAAATATAGAAACATGAAAATCCCAAATGTGGTTCTTGAAGCTGAATCTCGGAGTCAAAGAGCCTTGGGGATCGATTTTACACCAGGTCTTCGCTAGTTTTTTCGACCTAAAAGCCTGTATTTATAGTTGCAAAAATCTCGAGACCGCGCCGTGCTTTTATTGATCCCGCGTCGTACGTAGGGGTTTATCCCCGTTTAATCGGAATTTGAATTCTTTCCACTGCCTCTTATTCGTGTCGCACCTTTATGATTTCCGCGGCGCGCGTATGTTTTTTCCTGATTTTGCCTTGATCTTCAAACTTCTTCCAAATTGCACGCTTTTGATCGTTGTTTTCATTATTTCCTTCCAAACAAGTGCTGGCATGAAAAGTGAGAATACCATGATTTATATTATATAATTTCACTAAGAATAGGGCTCAACAACGACTAAAATATGTGATATTACTAGGCATTGTCACTGATCTCAAGTTTGAGGCTCAAAAGTTTTCTTTAAAAATATTTTTACAAAAAAGGGGTTTAATGAACGGGGTAGTAAAGAGACAGTGTGTACCGCCAGCCGACGCTAGTGGGGAAAGAGGTTAAGTGCTTAGTCCTTGTTGATGCATTCTAGAGTATATGATGTGTGAATGCTATGTTGACTGCTAGAAAGAATATTGTTGATATTTTTATTTTCTGCTACTGGCTTATGGAATGTATGCTAGTGTTGATTAGTGGCTTTGTGAATGCTATTAGAGTTGTATACAGCAGGAATTGAAAAGCCTTAGAATGCCTGATCTAGCCTTATTGCATGTTCCTTGTTTGGTTGTTGCCTTAGGGTAAGATCTTTTATTCGAATGTCTATTTGATTCTATGCTGTATATGACTGTGTATTTAGGAGGTGACTCATCACCACTAGAGGAAATTCCATCTTAGTTGAGTAGCATGTTGGGGAGGAATTCATAATGGTGTAAGAAGAGGTAAGATGTGTATATGTGGGTTGGCCTATTAGAAAGAATTCCTTGAATGGTTGTTTATCTGCTGCTTATTGTTAGGGATGCATGCTAGTATTGATTAGTTGTTAGCGAATGCCATAAAAGTTGTATACAATAGGAACTGAATACTCTGAGGATGCTTGACTTGGCCTTATTGCATGTTCCTTGTTTGGTTGTTTCCTTAGGGTAGAGTCTCTTATTCGAATGCCTATTTATTCTATATTGTATATGACTGTGCATTTGTGAGGCGATTCTTCAATGCCGGAGGAAATTCCTTCATAGTAGAGTAGTAAGGCAGGTGGGATTCCTAGCAGACTAGTAGAAGTGATGACATATGCTAGTAGGGGTATATGTGTTAGTATCATCAGTGAGAAGCGAATTGGGGATTTCGGGATGGGTCTCGGAACGGACATGGATAGGTGTGGAAGGTAGTAGTAGAGCTCCTACTATCGAAAGCATAGGATTCGAATTCGATTTAGGAATTCGTCACGAAGAATCCAAGGAGCTGAGTGTGCGAGTGTCTAGCATAGTTGGCTTAAATGCTAGTGTGATATGGTAAACCTTTATGCAGCTGATTGTTGAGTGGTGATCATGAGGTTTGGTAAGAGTGGTTAGGATGCTGGCCTGAGTACCCAAGAGTCTTGAGATCTGATGGCGACAGAGGTGTCGCGGGCGATTAGGGAGGAATCTAGGGTATGTCTATACAGACCAGGGAGGAGCTGAGGAAGGTGTTAGAGTAACATTTTGCTACAATGTCATTCATCAAGGAAGGCAGGACCCATAGGTAGCATGCGATGGATATCTGAAGTTGAGGGCGTATTTCTTACTAGCGGTTGCCTGGATGGCTGGAGGGTTCGCCTCACCATGAATCTTTTTGGGGGTGGCGAATGATTAGTGGGGAGTTGACACCAGATGTATGAATGCAGGGCAAGTTGAGGCATTTACATGGGAGGAATTCATGATGGGGTTCTTGAGGTAGTATGTGCCACGAGTAGAGGGGCAGCGGATTTCCAATGAATTTTTGGCTTTGAAGCAAATGATAGAGACTTTGTCTGAGATGGAACAAAAATACATAAATGTCGCAAGTGAGGGAGCGGTCATGTGCTGCAATAATGGTTCAGGCAGGGACTGAAAGGGCGTGTTGTTGAGCTTTACGACTCACGACCGAGGATGTGCCGGTGATGGTTAGAGTGGCTAGTAGATGATGAGCAGTATATAATGGTTGATGTGAATCTCTTTACATCGTCAAAACACCCATACTGAGATGGTATTTGGCATCGATCCGAGTTGCTGGGTTGATAAGGTAGGCTTACTTTTTTCATTCTACAAAGAAGTTGAAGAAGTTGGAGGTGACAGTAAAGTGTGCTTACTTAAGAGTTGTCGAGGCTTCGAGGCAAGTCTTATGTTCAATCTAAGTGGCGGAGCCAGTCAAGTCAATGAGTCCGACTACGAGAAGTAGAATTGAGCTTTTGGCACAACTAGAATTGCTAGAATGGAGACGCACGAAGTGATTGAAAGTAAAAGAGTGTGGATCATTGTTGCATGGGTAGATGTCACTATCAATAGTAGGATCGGGTTGAACCCAAGCGGGGAAGGACTGATCATTTATGATGGAAGAAGGTGCTTAAATGGCAAGAGTGTGTTTAAACGCATTATGGCATGCTGTGAGCTAGAGTTGGTATTCCAGGGGGGTTGAGGTGGTATCTTGATTGTTAGGTCTAGTTTGTGGATGTATTGGCTCGATGTACTAAACAATATAGGGTGGCTCGACGCATTGAGTCACATGGTATGGAGCAGGAATGCCCAGCAAGACGCACTGAGTAGATACACATGGCTCGACCTATAGAGTGTCCGCGACTCGAAGTGCTGACCGGAGGGGCACGACAATGGAGTAGACCGTTGATTACTGTGATGTAAAAACCTCTGATAGAAGGTTACTGTTGGTCAGGGATGAGATTGGAATAGCAAGTGTCAAAAGGTAGAGTTTTGGACATTAGGGGAGGGTAGCTAGGATGCTTACCTCCCATTGGTTGAGTTCGCCTTCGCTGATAGTTGTCAACTAGAGCAATGGTGTACCGGTTCTCGAGATGTGGTTAGGAACTCCATTCTGTTAAGTTAAGGACGAACTAATATAGAGCATGGAGTCATGTGAAGGTTCTGTAGCGAGTTGACCTAGGGTTGTTAGTGGAATTTCGGGGACGAAATTTTTATAAGTATGGGAGAGTTGTAACACCCTGTTTTTGGTATGTTCGTTTTTGGCGAAATAATCGTTTTAGCGTAAAATAAAAACAAAGATAATAAAATAATAATAATAACTAGAAAAATAAGATCATAAGATGGTGGTTTTGTGTCACTTTCTGAAACTTAATTTGAGGAATTCTGTTAATTTTGGGACTTTTAAAAATACATTTAAAATGTTGGAGGACCAAGATTGTCATGCAACCAAAGTTGGATGGCTTGCGTGTGGTTTGTGTTATCTTCTGGCCGAGAAAGTGAAGCAAGGGCTGGACTGTTTGTTGTGCTAGGAGGATAAGGACCACAGTTTAAATATGATTGGAGATAAGGACTTGTACAGAACGCTAGCTAGAGCTGTAGACCTCTTTTGCTCTCCCTCGTTTTCTCATTTTTCCAGCCGAGGGTTTTTACTTCTTGTATTCTCTATTGCTGCAGTGAACCAAGGAGAGGGATAGGCGTATTGTTAATGCCATCGTGAGTAGCGATAGGAAAGAAGTTCTTGTACATGTGTGTTGGTGAAATTCTTGAACAAGAAGAAGGCATGGTACTCGTAAACTTGCATCTAATCTTATTTTATTCTTTGTTCTACATAGCCGACAATTTCACTACCACCACACCTACATCGTGGGGGTGTGTGTTTGGTGTGGTTCATGTATTTCTCCTGATTTTGGTACTCTAATGGTCAGATTCCTAAGTTCTTGTTTAAATTCTTGGCTCTAGTTCTTCCACACATCACACACTTATGTCTGTTGATTTGTGTGAAGGAGTGTATGGCTTGTTGTTTAGTTTTATGATGTATGTTGTTTTTTATTTTCTAAGCTCCTTAAAGTCCCTTCAGACCTTAAAAGGTCTTAATAGATGTCTTGATGGGTTAGGTGGGTGAAAACCATAACCCTAGTTGTTAATTCTTGTGATTCTAAAGTACCTATTTTGGGTCATTTTGTGAAAATCATATCAAATCGTGTAAGCATCCATTGGAGTTGAGTCTTATATCCCTGGAATTTTAATTCTCTCTAGTTTCATAGTCCAGAAGGCCCTAGCCTATTTCGGGCACTAGGTTAGGTTAAAGTTTCAACTTTCACTGACTGGTCCAGGGCTAAGTTTAGCAGTGAATTTGATATTGCTAAATTCATAATTAATTGTAAAAATATCTTTTGGGGTCAAGACCAATGGGAAAGGTTTATGTTAAGAGTCTACATTGATCACACCAAAAAACAGAACCTAACGCCTTGAACATTTTGATCTTTGATTGAATCTTTAAAGTGTTTTCTAGTGGGTGGACTGACTGTATCAGTCAACTTTGGGGATTTTTCATTTATTCTTGAAAGGTGAAAATGACCTGAGGTCATACCCTGTGATGTGATCCTTGGGTCTATTCTTTGAATGATTTTTCTCAAATTTTATCTTGAAACACTCCTTGGGTTAATATTGAAAACCTTGCAAGTGAGTCAGAATTCAGTTTTGCGGTCAAGTTCCATTTTTGTGATTATGGTGTTGTTTTGGGTTATAGACATTTAAAGTATAAGTAAAGCTATAATTATCTATTTATAGTAAGTCTAGTGGGTATACTTAATAGTAATTCACTTAAAATTCCTATAGGAGTATAAGGTGCTCGAGTGGAGCTCGGTGGGACTTGCAACAGTTGTCGTGTGGAATGTTGCTTGTGCTGTTCCGAGGTGAGTTCTTGACTACATTGTATGGAAGTTGTACATCCTTTACTATAGCTAGCGTGTGTTGTTTCGGATGTAGATGGGTAGTAACAGGCCATAGGAAGTTCTAGTAGGTGTGTGAGTGTGGGAAGTGACATCGTTGAGCTGGGTGCCATTCATGGAGCTAGGGGCCATGATTGAGTTGGGGGCCATGATGTGTGATGTCTTGTGAGGGTGCTGGGTGCAATCATCGAGCTGGGTGCTGGGTAGAATCATCGAGCTGGGTGCCATCATGGAGCGGCGTGCCATGATTGAGCTGCCATGATTATGTTGTGATTGGTGGTTGAATTGTGAAACATGATTGAGATGGGTGCATAGATCATGTTGTGTGTTCTAGTTGTATCATGCCTAGTAGTTGTGCTATGTGCGTTGTTGCATGGTGTGCCTTTATCGTGCTGTGTGCCTATAATAGGAGTAGAATATGTGTGATGGATATGTTGTGTATGTGTTGAATTCACTAAGCTGTGTGCTTACCCTTTCCCTATAAATCATTGTTTCAGGTTCTTCACGTGTAGGTGGCGGCAAGGCGTGACGAATACATACTAGTGATGCTGCCTTTGGATATTTATTTAGTGTTGAGTTGATATTGTTTTGACTTTAGTTGTTGGAGTGGTTTGATATTGAATGTTTTTGGATAAATAAAGATGTTGAGTTCTAAATATTTTGGAATGATTTAAATAATGTTTACATTTTGAGGTTTAAATAAAAAAGGGTGTTGCTTATTAAAGAAAATGTTTTATTGAAAATTTTAAATTTGATATAAAAACTGGGACGTGACAGCTGGGCGTTAACTTAGTCAACACCCCTCTGATGCCTAAGTCAGTATTTAGGTTTTGAAAGTAAGCATACACAAGAATAAAAAAAGAATGGTGAAGGATCACGTACCTTTTGTTAATTAATGGTTTCATAATGATCTTAGCTGAGGTAGATCTTGAAGTTTACTACAATCCAACCTCTTGGCAAGATCTGTCCTTTCAGGGTAGCTAGCCAATGTGCCCCTTTACCGACTTTGGAGTCAATGAGGTATGGGCCTTAGCTTCCCAATTCTTGGATCCTTTGTGTTTTCGAAGAATTTTCATAGAACCAAGTCACCTACATAGAATCTTCTTATTATGATATTGCTATTGTATAATGCTGCTATTCTTTGCTGGTAGAAGGCTATCTGGATCATGGCAAGTTCTTGAATTTCATAGATAATGTCAAGATCCTCTATCTGTATCTGGTTATTTGTAGCGTTTTTTGACATTGTTGATGATGATCTTGTTGCCGGATTCTGCCTGACCATTGGCTTGTGGATGCATGGGGTTGAAGTGACTAGCTTGATTCCGCATCTCGCACAAAAATCCTGAGTCATGTTGCTGATGAATTGGGATCCGTTGTCACATATGATATCCGAAAGGATCTTGAATCTTGTCAGGATGTTGCGCTTGATGAAGGATACCACTTATTTGTCTCTAACTTGAATACATGGTTTAGCTTCTATCCATTTAGAGAAGTAATCGTTCATTGCCAACAAAAAGACCTTGCCCCCGTTTGCTTTTGGTAGTATCCTGACTATATACATGCCCCACTTCATAAACGGCCAAGGAGACAAAATGGGATGCAAGGGTTCCGCCGGTTGGTCGAGGATGTTTTTGTTCCTTAGACATGCAATGCACTTCTGAACATACTCAGACGCTTCCTTTTTCATGGTAACCCAGTAATATCTAATTCTTAACGGTTTTTAGAATAAAGAACTGCCCCCTCATTGGGATCCATAGTCACCTTCATGGATCTCCTTGAGGATATCCCATGTTTCAGCGTCTTAAGTAAGGACCTGCCAAACATTTTCTAAAAAGAATATTGTCAACTATATGGAAGCGAGAGTTCTCTAACCTGAAGGCCTTTAGATTGGGTTCGTTATCGTGAATGATCCCAATTTGGATGTAATCCTTGTTTGGTGATATCCAAGATCTTGATTAAGATGTTGCTTTGGATCCTGGTTGGGATGTTGGATCTACGCCTTCGATATCCTGAACTTCCTCCTATCTTTCAATGGCTAGAGTAGTTATGTGAATTATTAGGATTGTTGAGCAAAGAATTTGAACAGTGCTATAAGTTTATAGATCGGAAGAATAATTCAAACAACTAAATATGAAGAACACAATGTTGGTGATGTTAGGATCGAATCTGACAAACTGAACAATAAATGCTATAAATTAAACATACAACGACAAAAGATATGAATCGTAACGGTGCCGAATGATTGATTAATCGGGTTTGAGTATAATGATAGTGCTCCTAATTACAAAATGTAACGAGCAACTTGAATAAGCTCTAAAACGACTCAAAACCGAAACCGTATTTTCATCACCTTTAATTACACTATAAAAACATCATTTATACTAAACCGACATAAATTACATAGGCTGAAACCCTAGCCCATAAATACATAAATCGTTGAAATGGTGACTCGCCTAGGTCGTCGTGTGGTCAAAAATAAGAAAATAACCTAACACACACACTAGCACAGTGGTAGTCAGGGTCGATCCGTAGGAGTTACGTGGTCAAGTCAGGTGACAGATTACCAACTGTAGTGTCACGCTATAGTCAGAGGACTTAGTTCCTAAGATTTTGACTACTAATCCCAGAAAACATAAATTGAAACAATTCCAACCAAACATAAACTTAAACTAAACTCCAAACAAACCTAGTCACTTACTGAAATCAGAAGTACATCTCTAATTCAGAAGCAAACAAAGGCAAACAATCAAACATAAACCAAGGCATAAACTGAACCAATAACTAAGGTCCAACTGAACAGTCACTGGCTAAAGTTCAAACCACAAGGCTAACCCTAGTTGGCTACTGAAATCAGCAAAGGAATTCAGTCCAAACAAGGTCATACAAACATCCAAACAACAAACAAACAAGCACACTCCAATATCAAGCATAAAATACCAAAAAAACCACAATTACTTGTAACCAAATGATTACCATAAACCAAACTCAGATCCACGAGTACAAACAGTAACCAAATGATTCAAAAACATAAACTAAAGCCTAATATCAGTGGTTGTCACTCCCAAAGATACTAGCTAATGAATTCTAACTATCTAGCTAAATGAAAATAAATTCTAAAACATAGAAATACCAAATGTGAAGTTGCAGAAGCTTAATCTCAGAGTCAAAGAGCCTTGAGGTCGATTTTTCACCAGGTCTTTGCTAGGGTTTTCGGCTGAAAAAGCCTCTATTTATAGTTGCAAAAATCTCGAGACCGCTAGACAACGCCTAGTGATATTACATATTTTATTCATTGTTGAGCCCTATTCTTAGTGAAATTATATCATATATCTCGTGGTATTCTCACTTTTTGTGCTTAGTCTATGCTTGTTCTGGGATTGTTTGTGTTGAAAAATATTTTTGTATGTGACCATCACTGAAATAAGATGAACTGTTTTTATTTTATCTGACAAATATTATCAGTTTATTTCAGGTTGCATGAATTCGAGATAAAAAACAAGAATGAATCAAGACCCAAGAAACTTTGAGAAAACAACCTAACCTGAGTAAGTGATGCTATGAACCAAAGAGCAAAATGCGAAAATATCACCCAGCTACAGCAATCACGACGCGACAGTCACACATGTCGCGACGTGAAGAAGAACAAAACACAAGAGTCCAGATGGTACAGCAATCGCGACGCGACGGAAGGCCTGGTCGCGACGCGAAGCCCCAAACGCGACTATACCAACTTTTCAATCGCGAGGCTACCAACAACGCACTAGCCAGACCAGTGGCCGACCAAAAGCAACACCACTACGCACCATCGCGACGCGACGGCAAGATGGTCACTATGCGATCCCTGTACTTCAGCAACTATAAATAAGAAGCTCACCTCTTGCCAATCAAACACCTTACACCATACTCTTACACACTCAAAGAAACCCACGACCAAACACCTCAAGACACTCAAATTTCTGAATTTGGCAACAAGAACCAAACCATATAACCGCAAGAAACAAAACCTCCACCCGACACCAAACTTCAAACCTCTAACAAAACCTCCACCCGACACCAAACTTCAAACCTCTAAACAACCTCTACCCTACACCAAACAAAACCTCTATAAAACCCGACACCAAACCCATACAGCACCAATACAACTACAATACACACACACAAGCAAACCCACGTCCAAACTAACACAAAACCGAAGAAATACCATTTCAGCAAGGAAAACCAAGCATACCACCCTTTCTACAAGAACCAAACCGCACAACCTCAAGATTCAAAAATCCATTCCACCCAAACACCAAAATCACCAAACCTCATCCTACCGCAAAGAACAAGAATCGACGCTTCAAAGAAAAACACCATCTTCCTCTACTATCGATAAGTTCTTTTGAAATTACAATTCCAATAATTTACCTGTGCCGTTATTGATTTATTTAAACTTTTATAAATAAATTGTACTAAATTCCAAGACATACAAATTGAACCAAGACAACAACAACATATGTGGACTGTATTTAACCGAGACATCTAACTTCTAACTTCTAACTTCTAACCTTTTATTTATTGTAAAAACACTTTATCGTTGATAATGACGTTTATTACATCTAACCTCTAACTTCTAACATTTATTTTATTTACCACTTTCTGTCTATTTAAATACTGTCTAGTTTAAATTTACCGCTGCATTTTATTTATTTATAGCTTTCAGTAACTTAATCTTATTGCGCAACTCTTATTTATTCCGCATATTATAACTAAAATACATATTTGTCACACAGTAATCGGCTTAAAAACCTTATTCGTGGAGATCAGTTATCGTATTATCAACAATTGGTATCAGAGCTCGTGTGATTTAGTCTGAAATTTTTGTCGAAAACTTTTGTGTAGCGTTTTTATAAACCACCAATAAGTTTTCTTTAAAAATTTCATCTTAATATCACTTGTTCAAAAAAAAAAGGGAAAAATTAAAAAAAAACAACTAAAAATGTCTTCCACAAACTACTCAAACATAAATTCTGTATCTATTGCTAACAGTATAGGTTCAGGTACTCGAGCACCCATTCTTATTCCTGAAGAATATAACTCATGGGTAGGTCGTATGAATCTTCATCTTAACTCTATAAGCGAAGATGTGTGGAAATGTGTAGACGGATCTCTACCAGATAACATGACCTCTCTTATGAGTAACTTGGATATACTGAATGAAAGGAAGAAACTTGAAGTTCAAGCCAAAAAGGAACTTGTGTCTGGAATACCCCACAGTATTCTAAGCCAAATGAATGATATAATCCTTTTAACTGCAAACCAAATTTGGCAAACTTTGAAAAATCGTTTTGAAGGAAATGAGAGAATCATTGGAAACAAGAAAACATCTGTTTTAAACGAATTTGACAACTTTAAAATGTTTTCACATGAGACCATCCATGATGCTCATGACAGGTTCAATCTCATTACCATCAAAATGAATAATTTGGGCATCAAAAAGTCACAGCATGAGATAAACCTCAAATTTTTAAACAACCTTTATGAAAGCTGGAAAATGGTAAAACTAATCATTCAGGGAAATCCAGCAATTCATACTGAATCTTTGTACAATCTGTACGGAGAATTACAATCATATGAATCCTCGATTGACCCACCAACGTCTACTTCTTTTAGAGGACCACTTGCTCTTTTGTTAACATCTTCTCAAAACCAAACATATTTTCTTGATCAAAGTCAAATTGATTTAAATCAAAACCAAGCTTTTTTAAGTAATTCTTGTGACTTGTCTGATCCAAATAATGAAGCTGATTACCAACAATTGTGTGCTTTGGTAGCAAACACTAATCTCGAAAGATTTTTGCCACATCATAACTTCAGACCAAATTTTCAACAAAGATCCACTTTTGGACAAAACTTTCAGAATCGTGGATTTCAAAATAATCACAACTCTTATAATCAAAACAATGGTTTCAAAATAACCAAAGTTCTGGATTTCAGCAAAATCATTCAAAACCATCTCAACAGAAACAAACTCAAGCACCTGAAAAATCACCCGTTAAGAGCCAAAAGGCTGACAATAACGATGATGATAATGACGTAATCATTTGTCACAACTGCAAAGGACTAAATCATTATGCCCGAGATTGTCGAGCCAAAGTCAAGGTAAAAGACTCAGCTTACTATGCTCAAAAAGCCGAAGAGCTGAAGAAACAAGAAAAGAAAGCAAAGCAAAAAGCTTTGATGGCATTCCACGAACCTAGCGTGGAACACTGGCCAACTTCTGATGATGAAACAGATACTGAACCAGCTCAATCAAACTTCTGCTTCATGGCTGATAATGAACCAACCACAAGAGCTCCATATGTCATCGATCAGGTATGGTCTATGATCTCAGAACTCGTTCTTTCAAGAACACCATTTGAGTCCCACATGACTAAGATTGAGAACAGTCTAAAAGCTGATCTCAGACTGTATCATGACACAATAGTCAAATCTGATATCTACAAATCTGAATTACAAACCTTGCAACTCAGATTTGGAGAATCTACAAGGACTAGAGACAAACTTGAAAGAGACATTGAACGAAAATCTGAAGAAAATAATCATGTCCTAGAACAATTAAATGAAGCTCTAAAACAAAAAAGGGACTTAGAAATAAAAAATCAATCTGTTATTTCATCTGAAATAAAAGATACCTTAGAAAAGGAACTCCTTCAGTTAAAACAAAAAATTCAAGATTTAACTGAAAAAAACACTAGTTTAATTTTAAAACTAGATGATTCTTCAAAACAAATCAAATTTCTTGAATCCGAAAATCAAAGATTTCAAGGAAAAATGGATTCTGTCAATATTGCTAGAAAATTGAGTGATGATATTTTCACTAAAGCAAACAACTTAGGAACTGGCAAAATTGATACGAATTATAAACCAGGAATTGGAAGAGAATCCTTTGAAAATGAAGAGACTGAAAAGAAAAATGGGACAATTTGTGAAAACTCTAAATCGCCTCTACCTGATTTTTTCTTATCTACTAATGAGGACGATTCAGATGATGAAACAGTTATCAACTGCAGTCCAGATGATACTTTTTTCAACAAGTCATTCAAAAAGGTTGTAAAATCTGAATCAGACTCTACTAGTTGAGTAACTCATCAATTGAGGTCTACTAAACTAACAAGGAATGATGGCACAATCAAACTTGAAAATTTCTTAAATGGAGAAAATTCTGTTCATCAGAATGGTAGTACTTCTGTTCCAACTGTCTTTCCCTCTTTAAACTCAAACTTTATTGGAAAGAACAATCTGAGACAAAAGTATTCAAAGAAACAGCAAACAAATAAACAATCAATTCAAGCTGTCTTTAAACAAAGCAAGCCCATTGTTTTCAAAGAAACCCAAGAGAAACCTTTGAAACAAATCTCTGTGCCACAAAAACAAACCTTTAATCCAAAACAAAAACCTTTTCAAAAACCAATTCAAAATCGCTTTAAAGAGATAAACTTCAATATCTCAAGGAACTTTCAGAAACCATCATTTCACCAAATTCCATTCCATCATCATAATGTTTTTCAAAATCATCAAAATCCCAGATACAAAGAAAGGTTATCAAACGGAACTTCACATATAGGATACTTTTCACAAAATCAGAAATCATTTCAAATGACAGGTTTTCAAAAACAAATCTCACTTTGGGAAAATCTAATAAATCAACTTAAACCTCAACCATTCCGTCCAATCAACAAATACTACAATGATTCCAAATTATCAAAAACCATTAACAAATCAGGACCCACCATGGTTTGGGTACCTAAACTTTCTGTCTAATTGCAGGCACTTTGTGCTGGAGAGCCCAAGGATGGCACATGGTATATCGATAGTGGCTGCTCCAAGCATATGACAGGAAACCAGAGCTTTCTACGAGACTTCAAACCCACAGAATCCAAACAAGATGTTACTTTTGGAAATAACATGACTACAAGAATCAAAGGTTATGGAAACATAACAAATGGTCACTTCACCATCAAGAAAGTACCCTACGTTGACGGCCTGAAACACAACCTAATCAGCGTATCACAACTCTGCTACAACAATCATGAAGTTCTTTTCACCAAACAACGAAGCATAATCATGGATGCCAAGACCAAAGCCATTCTAGTTAATTCTGATCGTCTAGGCAACATGTATCCACTAGATATGGACCTTATCTATGGAAAACCAGACATCTGTCTCTTATCCAAAGCTTCAGCTGATATTAGTTGGTTGTGGCATCATCTTCTTTCCCATCTCAACTTCGGCTACATCAACAAGTTGATTGCAAATGATCTTGTTCGCGGACTACCACTTCTGAAACTTGATAATGAAACTCTTTGTGTAGCTTGTGAAGGAGGAAAACTATCCAAATCCTCTCATAAAAGCATTCCTGAATCTAGTGTATCCGAACCACTAGAATTACTGGACATTGATCTTTGTAGCCCTGCAAAAACCCAAAGCATAAAAGGGAATAAATACATCCTTGTTATTATTGATGGATATTCATGCTTTACTTGGGTTTTCTTTTTAAGGCTAAAGTCAGAAGCACCTGAAGAAATGATCAACTTCATCAAACAGATTGAATTAAAGCTCAAACGACCTGTTTGTAGAATCCGAAGTGATAATGGATCTGAGTTTAAAAACATAACTCTAGATTCGTTCCTCAGAAACAAGGGAATTGAACACGACCTGTCAGCTCCATATACTCCACAACAGAACGGAGTAGTTGAAAGAAGGAACAGAACTCTGTGTGAAGCTGCAAGATCAATGCTTATCTTTGCTGATCTACCACAATACTTCTGGGCAGAAGCAATAGCTACAGCTTGCTACACTCAAAATCGTTCTTTAATCCATAAACATCTTCATAAAACACTATATGAAGTCATTAACAACCGAAAACGAAACATCAAATTCTTTCATATTTTTGGTTGTCGATGCTTCATAAAGAATAACAAAGATCACCTTTCAAAATTTGAATCAAGATCGGACGAAGGAATTTTCCTTGGTTACTCTTTTACCTCAGCTGCTTATCGAGTACTGAACAAACGTACTAGAGTAATTGAAGAAAGTACCGATGTTCATTTCGATGAATGTTATGTCAGGAAATTGGATCGTAAACATTTTGGTTCTAAAATGATTGATAATATTTTTCAAAATCCAATTCAACAAATGCCTTCTACGGACATAGAAATCGATCTTGATTTACTTTTTGAACAACCCAAAACCGCTTATAATTCTGAATTTCTAACATCTTCTACTATTCCTACAGGTAACTCTGATGTAGAAACTTCACAATCAAACCAAGAAAATGCAGATCAAGTTGAGGGGGAATTACCAACACTAAATCCCTCTTTAAATCCACCTGTTCAAAATGATCCCAGTGCATCATCTATGGGGGAACCTTCATTACCCCATTCTCACCCTATAATCCAAAAAGACATATCCGACAACAACCAAAATCTATTCCCAACAGAATCACCTGACCAAGAAGAACAATGGGACATAGAAACACCAATCGAAATACCTGAAAAAACTCGCCTAAACAAATAGACTAGGAATCATCCTACAGAACAAATCATAGGAGATCCCAATTCTGGTATTCAAACAAGAGCCGCTACCTCAAATGAATGTTTATACGGAGCATTCTTATCCATGACTGAACCCAAAACCATCCATTCAGCTCTCAAAGATCCAGACTGGGTCAAAGCCATGCAAGAAGAACTAGCTGAATTCGAAAGAAACCAAGTATGCGATCTTGTTCCTACTCCTCCCGATGTTACTGTAGTAGGTTCAAGATGGGTTTTCAGAAACAAAACTGATGATCAAGTAATAGTTTGTCGAAACAAAGCAAGACTTGTCGTCAAGGGCTATTCACAACAAGAAGGAATCGACTACGATGAAACTTATGCTCCAGTTGCAAGACTCGAAGCCATTCGTATCTTTCTAGCATATGCAGCACACAAGAACTTCAAAGTATTCCAAATGGATGTAAAATGTGCATTTTTACATGGAGAGATTGATCGCGATGTGTATATTCAACAACCTCCAGGTTTTGAAGATCCACAGTTCCCAAATCACAGTTTTAAGTTACAAAAAGCAGTTTATGGCTTAAAACAAGCACCTCGAGCCTGGTATTCAACATTGTCAACATTTCTAGAAGAATCAGGATTCAAAAGAGGTTCAATTGATCAAACTCTCTTTCGTAAAATCTTTAATAAACATCTGTTAATCGTTCAAATATATGTCGATGACATTATTTTCGGTTCTACTGATGAATCTCTGAGTATCAAGTTTGCAGATTTAATGAAGAGGAAATTTGAGATGAGCATGATAGGAGAAATGACTACTTTTCTTGGACTTCAAGTCAAACAATCATCAGATGGAATTTTCATCAATCAAGAAAATTATGTCAAAAATCTTCTAACTCGTTTTTCTCTTGACAAATCCAATACAGAAAAAACCCCAATGGCCCTTGGTTACAAATTAGATGCAGACTTAAATGGTAAGCCTGTTGATCAAAAGAAATATCGAGGAATGATAGGATCACTCCTATACCTCACAGCCAGCAGACCCGACATCATGTTTTCTACATATGTCTGTGCCAGATACCAAGCCAATCCTATGGAATCTCATGCTGTAGCTGTGAAAAGAATTTTCAAATATCTTAAAGGAAATCCATCTCTTGGCCTTTGGTATCCAGCTAACTCTGATTTTCAGCTTAACGCCTTCACCGACTCCGACTATGGAGGATGCAGACTAGACAGGAAAAGCACATCTGGTTCTTGCCAATTTCTAGGAGGCAAACTGGTAAGTTGGACTTCAAAGAAACAATCATGCGTGTCCACTTCAACCGCAGAAGCTGAATATGTAGCCGCTGCAAGCTGTTGCTCACAAATCATGTGGATGCAAACTCAATTACGTGACTATGGCTACAAAGTCTCACAAATTCCCAAATTTGGTGACTCAACCAGCGCTATTGCCATTTCTCACAATCCCGTGCACCATTCCATGACAAAGCACATCGACATTCGATATCATTTCATCAAAGACAACATTCAAAAGGGTCATATCGAATTGCACTTCATCAACACCGAAGATCAAATTGCCGATGTCTTTACTAAGGCTCTAGACGAAACCAAGTTTCAATACTTCCTAGGCCGTCTAGGAATGTTAAATCCAGATAACATCCATCCCTAATCTCTTACTTTTTGTTTGTACAAAAGAGTGTTTACTTTCATTCAAAAAAAAAAGAAAATCCAAAAACATTCAAATAACCAAATTTTTCAAAAAAAAAAAAACATCCACATAATCAAAAATCACAAAAATTAGGATAAAGTTTTATCTTGTTAAAGTCTTTATAAAACCATGTGATTAACATCTTCTTGACTAAATTTTCAGATACTTATGCTCGATGAATGTTCTCAGTCATATTGATTCTTAATTAAAATGAAGGTTCAAATTTCAAAATTTTCGTTATGTACACTCTCTTATTCCCTTTGAATTTATTTCAATTATAACGATTTTATCTATTAAGGGACATAAGATTAGGATATTCAGATGAAAACCAAAACCATGTGAGAATTTGTGCCTCGTCTTCAACTGCTAAGTGGAATTCATTTCTGTGAGCAAAGGTGTTTTCATTATGACTTATAGGATTTATACTCTTATACCGTGATGCTAGTCTCATTTTTTGTATATCAAAATGACCAGGGACGATACATTCATTTTCTTATATATTAGACAAACTGTCTTTTATATCACCTATCCCTATCCTCAATCAAGCCACATCAAGAAAAGATTTATCATCTTGCATAGCAAGTCTGACAATTGAAGAAACGACAAGTCATATCCAAGAAAACCAGAAGAAAACATGAAAATCAAAACTCAAAAGTGCAAAGTCATCCCTAACAAATGCTGTCAACAAATCACAATTGCTAACCACATCAGATATCTTTATACAATGTGTATTCGCACAAATCAAGAAAAGATAAAGACAAAGGTGAACACTTCACCAAAGAAAAGGAAGATTTACAACAACAATTCATCAAGACAAGCAACGGATTCTCAAATGCTTTATCATATATAACTGTCAAAACCGAAGATTTACCAGGATACTGTAGCCTTCATAATTGAATATTCTTAGTTGCAAACTGCACTATGAAAATTTCTAAACCCCTCTACATGTATTTCCCGACGGAGAGAGAGTGAACATCAATGGCATGAATGAAGAAACCCTCAGAGTAATGCCGAAACTAGTCTTATGTGATTGATTATCTAATATGAAGACCAAGTGACTAAAGTATATAGGTATAAATCCACATTAAGCATAAGTCAACACCTTCAAACTGAGAGATATCACTCATCTTTAGTGATTATACACCAGTTCTGCACCCAGAACAACCAAAACACCTCAGTCAAGTGTAAGCTATACCTATGAGAGTTCTTCTGAATCGACCTATTAAGATCACTTGTCGTCTTTATAAATGCTATAAAATCTTAAGGAATATTATGAAAATACATATACAAAAACCCTTTGATAATTGAACATGAAACAATGATTCAGAAACAAATATTCTTGACAAACATTTTTCAAAACATAAGTAAAATCTAGTCACACTTTTTCAAAACAAGTGATATGGTTTTATAAATGTTTTATCCAAATTTCAAGAATTTTTCAATCTTACCTTTTAATCTGTCCTTATTTCAGTAATAATCACATAGGGGGAAATTGTTGAAAAATATTTTTGTATGTGACCATCACTGAAATAAGATGAACTGTTTTTATTTTATCTAACAAATATTATCAGTTTATTTCAGGTTGCATGAATTCGAGATCAAAAACAAGAATGAATCAAGACCCAATAAACTTTGAGAAAACAACCTAACCTGAGGAAGTGATGCTATGAACCAAAGAGCAAAATGCGAAAATATCAACCAGCTACAGCAATCACGACGCGACAGTCACACATGTCGCGACGTGAAGAAGAACAAAACACAAGAGTCCAGATGGTACAGCAATCGCGACGCGACGGAAGGCCTGGTTACGACGCGAAGCCCCAAACGCGATTATACCAACTTTTCAATCGCGAGGCTACCAACAACGCACTAGCCAGACCAGTGGCCGACCAAAAGCAACACCACTACGCACCATCGCGACGCGACGGCAAGATGGTCGCGACGCAATCCCTGTACTTCAGCAACTATAAATAAGAAGCTCACCTCTTGCCAATCAAACACCTTACACCATACTCTTACACACTCAAAGAAACCCACGACCAAACACCTCAAGACACTCAAATTTCTGAATTTGGCAACAAGAACCAAACCATATAACCGCAAGAAACAAAACCTCCACCCGACACCAAACTTCAAACCTCTAAACAAAACCTCCACCCGACACCAAACTTCAAACCTCTAAACAACCTCTACCCTACACCAAAGAAAACCTCTATAAAACCCGACACCAAACCCATACAACACCAATACAACTACAATACACACACACAAGCAAACCCACGTCCAAACTAACACAAAACCGAAGAAATACCATTTCAGCAAGGAAAACCAAGCATACCACCCTTTCTACAAGAACCAAACCGCACAAACTCAAGATTCAAAAATCCATTCCACCCAAACACCAAAAATCACCAAACCTCATCCTACCGCAAAGAAGAAGAATCGACGCTTCAAAGAAAAACACCATCTTCCTCTGCTATCGATAAGTTCTTTTGAAATTACAATTCCAATAATTTACCTGTGCCGTTATTGATTTATTTAAACTTTTATAAATCAATTGATTTATTCTAACTTCTAACCTTTTATTTATTGTAAAAACACTTTATCGTTGATAATGACGTTTATTACATCTAACCTCTAACTTCTAACATTTATTTTATTTACCGCTTTCTGTCTATTTAAATACTGTCTAGTTTAAATTTACTGCTGCATTTTATTTATTTATAGCTTTCAGTAACTTAATCTTATTCCGCAACTCTTATTTATTCTGCATATTATAACTAAAATACATATCTGTCACACAGTAATCGGCTTAAAAACCTTATTCGTGGAGATCAGTTATCGTATTTTCAACAGTTTGGTTTAGAATTTCTGAGTTTGACCTTGTTGGACTGTTTTCCTTTGCTGATTTCAGTAGCCAATTAGGTTAGCTTTATAGGGTTTGAACTTTAGCCAGTGACTGTCCCGTTGGATCTTAGTTTTTGGTGTAGTTTGTACCTTGTTTTGGTTTCTGTTTGGATTGTTGGATGCCTTTGATTACTTCTGAATTAGAGATGCACTTCTGATTTCAGAAAGTAAGTAGGTTTGATTTGAAGCTTAGCTTAGTCTATGCTTGTTATGGGATTGTTTGGTTTAGAATTTCTGAGTTTTAGTAGCAAAGGTTTGGAAACCAAAGTCCTCCAACTATAACGTGACACTATAGTTGGTAATATGTCATCTGAACTGACCACGTAGCTTCTGCAGATCGACCCTGACTACCACTGTGCTAGTGTGTGTGTTAGGTTTTTCTTATTTTTGACCGCACGACGACCTAGGCGTGTCAAATTTTGGCGCCGTTGCCGGGGAGTTGTGAGCTTAGTTCAGGTGACTAGTAGGAACTTTTTGTTTCTTGATTTTCTTTAAGTTTCATTTGGTTAGTTTTTGGTTTTTGATTTTTCGGGCGTGTTGCATCAATGCATGCATACCCGCAGGGGTGAGCAACTATCCCCTTTGCATTTTGACTCAGTGATTGAGCGAACTACGCGCAAAATCCGTGCACGTAGGCGTTTGAATACAATGAGTTTTAGTCATGTCAGTAGTAGTACAGTAAGTGTTGCCTAGGAACCATCAGGTGAGGCAACGGGGATGTCTTTTATTCCCCAGCTTCAGAGTTTCAATTCGGGAGCAAGAGTGCTTCTGGTGGTGCAGTTTCAGCCCCTGCACCCACACCATCATGCACTCGGCCATCGATTCCATCATTTCCACCAATATCACAACCACAATCCACCAATCCATTCACCTCTGCAATGTCTTGGGGAGAGCCGACCCGTGATGGAACCCCAGTCTCTAGACAGCAGACACCAACTTCTCAACCATTTTCTCAACCACCACCAGTATTTTCAAACCTCAACCTACTCAACCACAACAATACCAACAACCTCCTCAGCCACAGTACCAGTATCCAGAGACAGATGAGAGATATGAGGAGGAAGATGAAGGATGGGTGCCACCAGCACCACAACAACCGAGGATTCGAGGCCGAGGACCTCTAAGAAGAACACCGCAGTATCAACCACCACAAGGCCAGCAGGAATATAACGATCATCTTTACGGTAATCTTGCCCAACCTTTATATTTTGCACAACCGAGAAGGAAATCAGTTGCATCACATTTCAGCCACGAGAATATGATGACTCGTCGCCAATTTATATTCCTGGCAATATTGAATCTCAAGTAGAAATAAGGCCTCAGTTGTTAGGGATATTACCGGAATTTAGGGGTACAAGCAGGATGACCCGTACAATCATTTATATGAATTTATAGCGATTGCCATTGCTAATACCCCTAGGAATACTAATAGGAACATCTTTAGGGTTAGGTTATTCCAATTCACTCTTAAGGACAAAGCCAAATACTGGTTTATTGTGACAACTGTCAAATTCAGGTCAAACTTTGACTTAACTTGGTTGACTTAGACTTTTATTTTGACTTTATTATAGAAATAGGTCACAAACACGTAGATGCTCAACTCCAATTAGAATCTAGAACTAGTATGCTTGACTAGTGCAATTCAAAAGAATTGTTCGAATTCTGCGGAAAATGCCAGTAAACTGTTAAAAATAACTGAAAATATCTTTTATAGTTAAAAACGATTATGAACAATTTAAAATAAGGTGAAAATATTAAAATTCACTTTATAATAATTACAAGGTTTTAAATTGGTCATAAAAACCTTAAAAAGTCTTAAAAACTCAAATTTTATAAATTTGACGTTTGAAAATCTATAAATTTCGTTATAAGACTTATATTATCAAAAGTAATTAATTAAATTATTAAATATAAGTAGGAATGCAAAAAAAAATTTGATTCCTAGAAATTATTTAATAGTTATAAGCCAAATAAGTCTAAATAATGCACATTTTAACCAAAACTTTTATAAAAATGATGGGTTTTTATAAAATATAACAAATAAATGAAAAATAAAAAAAAAGACAAGAGAGAGAGAGAGCCTTATGATCCGGCCACACTCTCCCCTCCCTTCCCATGCATGTTGTCATTTCTTCTCTCCATAAATTGAATTAAAAACCATACTCCACCTTCACCTTTTCACTTTTCCCATACACCTCATTATTTTCTCTCAAAATTGTCTCTTCTCCTCTCTCTTTCTCACGAAAATTCAGCAGCAAGAACAACATATTTGACCTCCAAAAATCAGATTTTAGAAGTACTCTTCGAAGGTATAACTTATTACACTAGTTCTTACTTCATTTCTAGCAAATATCTTACCATTTCAAGCACATATCTTCACTTCTACTCATTTCTTTTGGACTATATCATGGGGTATGTTAAACCCACGAATTTTTGATGATGATGATGGTAGAAACTCACATAAACATCAAGGATGTGCATGCATGTGAATTTCCATGACCAATCTATGTCAAAAACCAAGATATGTGCAAGTTTTCAAGTGTTCTTTTCAAAAATCGTGACATGCATGGTACAATTCGTGTATGAATCTGTGTTGGAACTTTTAAGACACATGCAGGGTGGTTAAACCTTCATGCATGTGCTCCTCTTAATGGATTAAGTCATAAAAATCAAAGTTTGATGCTAAAAACCTTTAAAAATGCAAAAAATGACATAAATCTATAAATATAACTTAGCCAATCTTTTTATTCTGGTCTGATTTATGGTGATAACCTATGAACATGAAATAATTAACTGGAGAGTTTCAAGGTCTAACTCGAATATATTGATTTTATAAAAATGTGACAAGAAATCAAGACCATAATTCAAATAAATTACTTTTCAGAAGGAATAAAATCTGAACAAATTACAGCAGCTTCTATAAATTGTGTGTACATTTCCCATAAAGTTTCAGAGCTTTTTGAGTAATTTAGATACGCTTTCTGATTTATTGTTGATTTACACAAATAAATCCATAAAATAGAAGATTCTCTGTAAAAGTGATCAAACCAAATTTTCGAGACTTCTATATATTGTAGGAAGTCTGTATAATATTTCCTTGAATTTTTCAGAACCAATTAATATTATTTACCCGAATTTATATGTTTTTGGCCAAATAACGAATAAAAATAGAGAAAACAGGGGGTAAATGTTCTAAAAATTCTAAAAATGGGTCTAGACACTTAATAAAATGTATTCCTCTGGAATTTAAAATTTTAAGCCTTAACTAAATTGTTAACTAATTTTTCTTGATTTTTAATTGAATTAAGACATTAAACGTATAAAACCGAAAATTGCAAAATCACAATAATTGGACTAATTTAATTCCAAAACATATTTTAATGACTCTTGCAATTGATATAAGTTATATAACAGAGGTTTAAAAATAATGGACAAATTTATAAATTATTTTCTATTATCTATGAATTTTGAAGTAATTTTCAAGGAATTTAATGGAAAATAAATAAATGTAAATGTGTAAAAATTATGAAAATTTTTAATAAGTCTTATATTATAATAACAAATGAAATTATATAGTTGGCGACTATTAATATTCATATATAATGTTCTTTGTAAATATTTCATATCACCGGACACGTTTAAATGACAATACGCAAATAAAAGGACTCCAATTGTAAATTTTGTCAATTGAATTGTTCAGAAATAAAATAATATATATAAAAATTAATATTCTGAATAAGATTAATTTTTATATGAATTCAACCTTTGGAACAAATTATGGCATTTTCTAAGAAGAATTAAGCGTATTTCCCTTATCATAGGATTCCGATAAGAAATACGTGGACTGTTCGTGAGCATCTATTGGGCCATTCCTTATCACCGTGAGTATTCACAACCCCTCTTTACTGTTTTATTATTTTGGGGTGGAAAAGCATGATCGTACTATTTTATGTTCGTTGATCTAAATTGTTTGTTCGATATGATTTTTTTGTGTTGAGGTATGTAATATGTTCGCATGAACTTTGATAACTTATCGTACAAAGTCCCTAGTATACACAACTCATTAACTCTTTGAGCCGATGGTCATTATGGATAGCGCGCTATTAGGATTTGACAACTCCTCACTTACTGGGAACGCAGAGTGCATTTTACCATTTACTTATGTCACAATAAGCAAAAGTGGTAGGGCTTATTCTAGTCATAGGTTTGGGTTGTGGACTATTGTTCAATTACATACATACACAAATGGTTTTATTTAGCAACGAACTTCTATTATGGAAACTTTTATCAATGCTCAGAAATTCACATCCGATAAAATTGAAACGTTGATCTATTACAAACCTGTGAACTCACCAACTATTTTATAGTTGACCCTCGTTTTTCATGCTTTTTCAGGAAACAATTAGTAGGCTCACTCTCGGTTGGTCATATTGAGCATGCTGCATTGGGAATGTTGTTATTTGAAGCTTGGTCTTTTGAAAAACTTGATTTTATGAAAAGCATGTTTAAACAATGTTGAATTTGTGGATTGTAAAACTCTAATACTTTTGTTTTATGATGATTCTGTGTTGCTTTGCTATGAAACCGTTTCGCTGTCATTCCTCGTGTTTCTGCTTTAGCGGGGTGTGACAGAAGTGGTATCAGAGCCAAAGTTATAGAGAACATCGGATTTTAAAAATCCAATCTATAACCAAAACAAATATTTTGACATAGAAAACATATGACTGATATAATTAGGTTGGGAATTGTATTACTGGACTCTAATTAAGCATAGCCTAATCACCTATGTTTAATTAAGGAAAAGTTATACGAGACTTGAACTAATTGTAATAGGATTATGTTTGACTTGAAAAAAAAAATTGTGACAACAAGCATTCCCTTTTAAAAACTGAAAAACGGGTCATTTGGTATGGGTCACATTGCATACTAATAGACTTTTTATTATCATGTATTCACTTGTCTATTTATAAATATTGCTCCAGTACACTATGTCAAGGTCGTCGTCATCATCCCACTTCACCCCTTCGGCTGATGAGTCGGGGTATGTCACTGTTATCCCACGTCATGCACCGTCCACATCGGCGGAGGAAGACCCGTCGTAGCACACGGCTGACTCTCGAGAGACTAGCGAGGATACCGCCACTAGCTAGCATCGAGAGATCTCACCCACGCCTGTGCTGCCACAGCCATCGCGCTGCGGATTACGCATACGTCACACCGCTAGAAAGAGGGTTCCTATTCCTACTAGGGTATCATTAGGAGGAGCCGGCCCGAGTGAGCCAGGTCTCAGTAGACCTAGACCCCACACGCAAGAACCACAGCCAACTATCGGGATTGCTTTTCCCCAGCAGGGATGACTGACGAGGAGTCACGTATGGTCCGACAGATGGCTGCCGACATTTACTATAGCCGTAGGATGTTGATGGGGCATCAGCAGGCCCTTGACGATGTGATCACCAGAGTAGAGGTCTTGCGTGATTATACCGAGGAGGCCGTTTATCTCGCTAGGAATGCAGAGGATGTAGCAGATGGCTTGGTAACTGTTTGTCAGGCTATTGGGAAACTACTTCTGATTCTCCTCGTGGTGTTTCTTGTCGGACTAGTTTCACGTGTTTTGTTGTGATTGTATGGTTGGCTATCTTTTGTGTTAAAACTTGTTGGGTTGTCCTCCGAAAAACTTTATTTTTGGTGACAATGTATTTTGGGATATTAAAAACCATTTTGGAATGACCATGGATAAATTGTGTTGTTGCAAACCTTAGTTTACCATAAAAATCATCTTTGTTCATGTGGTAATATTTATTACATTGTTTTAATCTTCGATTGTGAAGTAAAGTGATTGTGCTGAATTTGCAAAACCTATATGCATAGTAGTAATGCAAGAAATTTGTTAAATGTTGTCAATCAAATATTTTATCTTATAATTTTTTTTCTTAAAAACAAAATTTACGTGTATTTTTCCTTGTGTCTTAGAACTATACCTCTTAGACCAACTACATGAGGAAACCCTCAGAATGAAACGCCCGATGTGGCTCAGTTAGTCACTCAACAACTGATGGCGGCAATTCCAAGCATCGTCACGCAAGTGACAGCAGGTCTTAATGCAGCTCAAGGAAGTCAAGGAGGAAATCGACACAATGCTGAACGAGAGTGCACCTACAAATCCTTCATGTCATGTAAGCCTAAAGAATTCCATGGGAAAGAAGGTGCAGTCGGGTTATCAAAATGGATTGACAGCATGGAATCAGTCCTCCATATCAGCAAGTGCACGGAAGGTAATAAGGTGAAATTTGCAACGTGTATGCTCCAAGATCGGGCTTTGACTTGGTGGAAGAATCAGGTTCAGACTCGAGGTTGGGAAGCCGCATATCAACTTTCCTGGGAAGATCTGAAAAAGCTACTCATTGAGGAGTACTGTCCTAAAGATGTGCTGCAGAAACTGGAGTCTAAGCTGTGGAACCACTCAATGGAAGGAACACAGATCGAAAAGTGCATCATTCGCTTCCATGAGCTGGCAAGACTGGTACCTCACATGGTGACACCCGAAGAAAAACGGATTGACCGTTTCATTTGGGGTTTGGCACCCGAAATCAGGGGGATGGTTACCTCAGCAAATCCAACCACGATTCAAAGTGCGGTGGTCCTAGCTAATCGACTGACCAACGACCTGATTCGAACTAGAGCAACGACAACTGAAGGTTCCAATAGCAAGAGGAAGTCGGATCAACAAGAGGAAAGAAGATCAGGAGGTAAGTCGAGGAGAAAGCCTAAGACCTCAAAGAACTTCCTGGTAAAGACTCAAGAGCCGGAAGTGACTATAACGCAGGAACGGAAACAGTATACGGGACCCCACCCCAAGTGTGGAAAGTGCAACTACCATCATGCGGGAGCTTGTTGGGTGTGTTCGAAGTGTGGCCGACTAGGTCATTTAGTGGGGTACTGTAGACAAAACAAGGAAGGAGCCAAGGCGTGCTATGAGTGTGGGAGTACCGATCATCTCCGTGCTACTTGTCCCAAACTGACTAGAGGGCCCGGTACTGGTGGACAGAACCCGACCAGACACAATAACCAGGGGAATGCAGGTGGACAAGCTAGGGGTGTAGCTTTTGTGATTGGTGCGGAAGAAGCTCGACAACACCCTAAAGTGATTACAGGTACGTTTCTCCTAAATAATCATTATGCTTCAGTAATATTTGATGCGGGAGCAGATAGGAGTTTCGTTTCCTTAGACTTTAGGCCACTCATTAATTTGCCCTCAAGAGTGATGAAAAGTGTTGTTACTATTGAACTGGCTGATGGACGAGAAATTAGGGCTAAAGACATAGTTCCAGGTTGTACTTTGAATCTAGCTGATAAACTCTTTAGCATCGACCTTATTCCTATCGAGATAGGCAGTTTTCATATTATAGTTGGTATGGATTGGTTAGCAAAGAATAGGGCAAATATTGGATGCTACGAGAAGGTTGTTAGAATACCCCTCCCGAATAGTGAGACCCTTATCATAAAAGGTGAGAAGCCAGGAAGGAGTTTGAACATTGTGTCAAGTACGAAGATTCGAAAGTACTTGAAGGAAGACTGCATTGCCTTCATGGCCCATATAGTGGAGAGAGAATCTGAAGTGAAGCAAATCCAAGATATCCCAGTAGTACGAGATTACCTGAAGTATTTCCAGAAGAATTGCCTGGTTTACCCCCACATAGACAAGTCAAATTCAGAATTGACTTGATTCCAGGAGCGACTCCAGTGGCGAAAACTCCATATCGTTTGGCACCGTCCGAAATGCAAGAGCTATCTGGGCAACTGCAAGAACTTTTGGACAAAGGGTTCATTCGCCCGAGTTCTTTACCTTGGGGAGCTCCGGTGTTGTTTGTCAAAAAGAAAGATGGATCATTTTGGATGTGCATCGATTATAGAGAGCTAAACAAGCTAACAATCAAGAATTGTTATCCCCTTCCTCGAATTGACGATTTGTTCGACCAATTGCAAGGCGCGTCATACTTTTCATAGATAGATCTTCGGTCAGGATACCATCAACTGAGAGTTCATGAAGAAGACATCCATAAGACGACATTTAGGACTCGGTATGGGCACTATGAGTTCTTGGTCATGCCATTTGGACTGACGAATGCGCCAGCTTCCTTTATGGATTTAATGAACAGAGTTTGCAGACCCTACATGGACAAGTTCGTGATTGTGTTCATAGATGATATACTTATTTTATTCACGCAGCAAAGAAGATCACGAACAACACTTGAGGCTGATGTTGGATCTATTAAAAGAGCAGAAGTTGTACACCAAGTTCTCTAAGTGTGAATTTTGGATTAGAGAAGTACATTTCCTTAGCCATGTAGTGGGTAAGGAAGGAATTCATGTGGATCCAGCCAAGATTGAAGCGATCAAGAAATGGGAAGCTCCGAGCACTCCAACAGAGATACGCCAATTTCTAGGATTGGCAGGATACTACCGACGTTTCATAGAAAACTTCTCAATGATCGCTCAACCGTTAACAGCTTTAACTCAGAAAGATAGAAAGTTTCTTTGGGAAGAGAAGCAAGAAGAGGCTTTTCAAACTCTAAAGAATAAGCTGTGCAACGCACCAATTCTGGCCTTGCCAGAAGGATCGGAAAACTTCGTAGTGTTCTGTGACGCATCTCACCAGGGCTTAGGCTGTGTGTTAATGCAGAAGGACAAGGTCAGTGCATATGCGTCCCGACAGCTCAAACCGCATGAGAAGAATTATACAACCCATGATCTGGAGTTAGGAGCAATAGTGTTTGCGCTCAAAATCTAGAGACATTACCTGTACGGTACCAAATGCACTATCTACACAGATCACAAGAGTCTTCAGCATATTCTAGATCAGAAGATGTTAAATATGCTCCAAAGAAGATGGGTTGAATTGTTTAGCGACTATGATTGTGAAATTCGATACCACCCATGCAAAGCTAATGTAGTAGCTGATGCACTTAGCCGAAAGGAAAGGGTAAAACCTTCACGAGTGCGAGCTTTGGGAATGGTGGTACATACAAGCTTGAAGTCTCAAATCCTTAGTGCTTAAGAGAAGGCTTTGACCAAAGAAAATCTGCAAGGTGAAAGTTTGCATGGTCTAGAAGCAAGGTTCGAGATCAAACCTGATGGAGTACGCTATTTTAAGAACAGGATTTGGATTCCAAAGGTGGATGAATTAAGAAAGTTAATACTAGATGAGTCTCATCGTTCGAGATACTCAATTCACCTTGGAGCGGATAAGATGTACAAGGATCTAACGGAATACTATTGGTGGCCTGGAATGAAAAAGGATGTCGCATTATATGTTGGAAAGTGCCTAACGTGTTCAAAAGTTAAAGCTGAACATCAGAAACCGTCTGGGCTACTACAACAACCGGAAATTCCAGAATACAAATGGTAGCAAGTATCTATGGACTTCGTGACCAAACTCCCTAGAACATCTAAAGGCCACGACACGATTTGGGTTATAGTGGATAGATTGACGAAGTCAGCACACTTTCTTCCTATCCGTGAAGACTACAAGACGGAAAGACTGGCTCAAATTTATATCGACAGAATTGTGGCGCTTCATGGAGTACCCTTGTCTATCATTTCTGATAGAGATAGTCGTTTCACATCAAGATTTTGGCAAATTTTACAAAAGGCTCTAGGTACTCAACTAATGTTGTAACACAAGAGTTGGATCGAGATTCAAATATTGCGGAATAATATAAATAAACAAGATCAAGAACATACAATATGATGAACTGATGTCGAATGATTAATATGCAACTCAAGAACAATTCGATGTGAACTATTCTGTATGAGTGCCGTAGAAAAGATTACAAAAGTTAACCCTAATTAGGGTACGTGCATGCTATTTATACAAAAACTAAGTATGGAATGATAGACCCATTCATAACCGATAGCTAAACTAATGGCATTAAATCTGGCGATAAATCCGATCAGCATCTTTGACTCAATATTTATTTATGACTTCATTAGCTTGTCTATCAAACACCTTCGGAATCATGGCCAGTATCCTCTTTCGAAATTCTATGTACCATCTCAACATGTCGTTGATGAATGTTTTATCATCAGCGGTGTTGGATTGGAGTTTGTTGGTGATGTAAAGATTGTGTTCCAACACTGGAGTTCTGTGAAGATGTTTGTCCGAAAGATAGAATATCCTTTTAATATTCTCAAGCCCTTCCTTTGAGTTGTATGCCACACTCCAATTTGAGTTGACAATTTTACCGATTTTACGCCTACTAAGATTTTTGGGAGGAGGGCGTCTTACAGTCAACGGAATCTTGTCCAGAACACCAGCTACTTCAACATCCAACTTCGCAACTTCAAGAATATAGTATCCAATCATTCTTTTGAGATGATCAGAAAGAGGATGATACTTTTGTTCTCTCGACAAGATGTTGAACAGAGATATCCAGTCGAATGGATTCATGAATGGTAGATCAACAAGTGAAAATTCCATCTTCTCTTTATCATCGCCTCTGAAAGCCAAAAATATTGAGTTTTTGAATGGAACATTAACCTCTGGAAGACGGGGAGTCAGTTGTATAATCTTCTTCAAACTCCAGGTTAAATGTTGAGCAAGCGCATTTTTCAAATAAAAAGTGAACAACAACTCATTCACTTCCGAATTGGAAAGACGAGTGTCTTTGAGTTCCTCGAACCCTTGGAACAAAAGTGCTTTCGCCGTCATCGGAAAGTCAAGCTGTGAATTTACGTCATTGCTTGTGTTATACGAGGTAACTGGTTGAAGCCAGTTCTCCACAGGCTCAGTAATTGCTTCCAATGTCATCCTTTTATAGTGCCAGGGAGGAAATAACAACATCTGAGTTTTCAAGAGTAATTCAGCCTCTCTTTTGGCGGCTTCCTCAGCATCAAGTTTGCGAGTGAGGTTGAGAATTTTATCAATTTCCTTCTCCCTAGTTGATTTGGCAGCATCCTGATCAGAGACTTGTTTTTCCAATATCTCCTTGCCTTTGCCTTTTGAAGGATCTGTAGAGGAAGGACCAACATCTCCTTTAGCATTCATCCTTTTGAACCAATCAGAATCGGGGTTCTGAGAAGCATGTGTAGCCCCTTTTTCATTGGCTTTTCCGATAGTAGAAAAGGAGGTTTTTGTTGAGATCATTTGTGTTAAAGTGCTGATATATCCGAAGTCCTACCCATAAGAAACCCCGAAGTGAATAAACAAGAGAAGACACTGAAGTCCAAAGACTCCGAAGTGCTATGCATAGAAGATCCGAAGACTTCACAGCCTGTCCTCTTGTGTTTTGTGTGCATGTGTATAGTACAATACATGTTGCATGAATCTTCTATCCTATTGGTTAGTACACTGATAGGATATTCTCTGTAAAAGTTGTACTATTGGTATCACTAATTCAGTATAAATATCAGTGATACCATACCATGTCAAAAGTGAGATTACAAGCTTAGTTTACAAAAATTGTATATCTCCAAGATAGAAAACCCAATTGTAAAACCAAAGTTCTAATCGAATCATTCGGCACATGTTATTCATATATTATTGTTCAATTAGCTCTGTTGCATTATCATTATATTATTGATTGTGTTATTTATTGCATATTAATATTAGTTCATCTATTCTCTTATTTCAACACCCAACAAGTGGTATCAGAGCAAGTCAGCTCAAAAACCTGTTGATAGAGTTCGAATTCGTTTGCTTCAGCTCTAAATCTGAATCGATTCTCAGATTTAGTCTTCCGCAACTGTTGCAAATCTCTATCACCCGTTTTTACTGAAAAGATCCTGTTGAAATACATCAAGATGACTGATTCCACAGCAACTTATGCCAATATGCTTAACTATGCAAACCTCATCGGTTCAGCAACAAAGGCCCCTGTTCTAGTAACTTCTTACTATGATAATTGGGCTGGTCGAATGAAGGATTGCCTTATAGGACTGGACAAAGATCTATGGAGGTCTGTGACTGAAGGTCCACACACAGACATTGCTGGTCGATTCGTTGTTCCTGACGGAGAAGAAGCCGTTGTTCTTAATGCTGCAGATATGAAGAAGATTGAAAACGACGAGAGGGCCATGCGCGAACTGAGAAGTGGCTTGGGTCCCGATGTCAGCCACCACATTGCTGATGTAAAATCTGCAAAAGAGATGTGGGACAATCTCGAACTCCGTTTCGGAGGAGATAAAATCCTCCATACTAGCAAAGTTCAAGAAATCCTTGCAGACTTCGGGAACTTTAAGCAAGAAGAAAATGAGTCCTTAGAAGCCTGTTATGAACGTCTGAGCAACATGATTTACACACTCGATAAGTATGGGGAAACAAGAAGCCAACAAGAGATAAATATTAAATTTCTCTACAGTCTTCGCAAGGAGTGGAGACCAATCATGCTCATGGTCAAATCCTATGAGAATATTGAGAAATACAAGCTAGCTGCCCTATACCATCTATTAAAATCACATGAACCCGATGTGGTAGGTCGTAGAAGTGAAATGGCTAGTTCTGGACCACTAGCTCTCGTGTCAAAAGAAGAGGAAGAATCAAGTGATGAAGACATTGCTGCCTACATGGTAGATGATAATGGAGATACTGTTGCTCTCTATGCCGCCAACAATCGAAGATTCAAGAAACCATTCTTCAAAAACAACTCTGGAAAGCCATTTGTGAAAAACTTTAACAAATCAAACTTCAACTCCAAGCCCAAACCTGAAATATTCACTCCAAAAGAAGATAACTTGAAACTGTCAACCCCGAAGCTATCTGAAAAAACCGGCTTCGGAGTTATCCAAAGAAAAGCCTGAAGAGAAGAAGATCTCAGGTGATTCTGGTTATGATTGCAATTATTATCATGGCAAGAATCATTTTGCAAAAGACTGCATGCTTCGTAAGCAAAACGAAAAGAAACCACAAGTGAAGGACGAAGCCTATTACGCAAGAAAAACGGAGGAAGTTAGAGTAAGGACCAAAGACCTAGCCTTAATGGCTGCTGATGATCGTCAAGGATCATATCAAGTTTGGTCTTCGGATTCAGATGATGACGAAGTGAGAAAGTCATCTCATAGTGCTTTCAGGGCTTATGATGTCGATAAGAGCTTTCTACAAGACACTTCGGGGAAGTTAAATGAAGAGGAACTGATGAAGGTTGAAGCGACTGCGGGTCTTGGGTTTGTTACTTCGGAGAGACTGAAAATAACTACTGCTGATACTCCGAAGACTTGGTTTGAAGACTCTTCTGATGATGATGAGGAAGTGTGCTTGATGGCAAATGACAATCGTTTGACAATCCCAGAACAGGTATCAAAACTTCTTTCATCTTTTAAAATTCCTACTTCTCAATCTGCTCCCATTATAAGTGAAATAACTCGTGATTGTTCTGTCATGCATAAATTACTCATTGATGCTAAAAATAGGGAAATACTCAGTGAGCAGGAGCTTCTAAGCTTGAGGGGGAGAGTAGAGAACCTGAAGATAGCATTAGAGAAATCTAATCTTAGAATCTCCTTGTTAGAAGAAAATAGAGAAAAATTTTAAACAATCATGATGTAATCTTAAGACAGAGAAACATATTTTGTGAAACAGCCAAACGATTATATGCGCATATTACAAGAATTTATCATTCAGCCGATGTTTGTAATGTCCAGCATAGACAACTATTTCCTTTTATTGAGTTTAAATTAAAGGAAGTCGATAGTATATCTTATGAATGCGAATCTATATTATCAGGCTCCGAAGTTACTAATCCATCATATAGACATGGCCTGATATCTGTGGAAAAACATCTAACTGCTGATAAATTGTTGAAAATATTGCCTCAAGAAATTCCAATCCTGAATAAGGCTGTACCTCAAATTGAAACAAAAGAAAAATAAATTGCCAATAACTTGTCTGAAAAGGATTCTGAAAGTGATTCGGACATGGAGGAGATTGATTGTTCCTCTTTGATTTTGTTAAAGTCATCCTCCATATCCGAATCAACCTCCGAAGACATCTCACAAATGTCTTCGGTGGACAAAGGAAAAACAAAAATGAATTGTGAATCAAAAATTCTTGAGACCAAAGAAACTTCAAATTATAAACTTCAAATCACAGATGAATCTGTCTCTTACGATCAATATCGCAAGGATAATTCAAAAAGGCTAGTCCATTTGGCATGTATTGAATGAGAAAATGGAAGTGAGAATAAATATAAGGAAACAAGAACTATACGGCCACAACGTGTACAATCGTCTTTGTTTTGAAAAAGAGAAAGTACCCGAAAACATGTCACACTTACTAAATCTCAAGAACGACGATCACATTTACATTAATCGAAACTACAAACAAATTCAAGTTGTGGAAAAACCCACAGTTCCGAAGATGGATGTATTGGAATTAATGGAATCTTGTGAATGTGTCCCTTTTTCACACAATCCTGAAAATGAAATTTCAAAATCAAAATTTTCAACTAACAAAACTACACAACAAGTTCTACAAAAACCAAAATCAGCAGTGGTGATTTCAAAACCAACTCAAAAACCCACTGTTGAGAATTCAAAAACCAAGCAAACCCTAAATCTTGTGAAAAGAAAAACTCCTTTTAGAGATTCAAAACAAAATGAAGCAATAGCTTCCACTTCTGGTACAAAGCTTGTTTGCTCAAAAATCTCAGAAGTTAAAAATCGAAATGAAAAACCAACCTTTACACCAACGAAATCTAACTTTCCGAATCCTAAATTTCGAAAACCGACGAAGAAAACATTTTCAAAAGGAAACAATCTGATAGATACATTCCACAAATGGCTGGACACCAATCTGGAAATGTTCAAGGATAAGGATCTCTCATTAAATGACTTTAAATTGGCATACGAAGAGTATCTTTGTACCTCTACGTTGTGTAGCTCAATTTCAACGAAGTCAAAAATGGAAAAACCAAAACAAAATTGGAAAAGAAATGACCTTAAAGAAAACTTAACTACAAAAACAAAAACTTCAAAATCTTCAAAATCCTCCAAATCAAAAAATTCCATTCAAAAATGGGTTCCGAAGTCTGTCACTTTGTCAGTCACTTCGGACTCATTAATTTTAACTACAAACTCTTCTGAATCCTGCTCAAACACTTCGGAATCAAGTTCATCACATGAAGCTTCGGAGAATTTGATTAATTTAAATGCAAATGAAATTTCTGAAGAGGCCGTAGAAAAATGGATTCAAGAATCCTTTGCTTACCCTGAGGACCCAAGATTGATTGGGTACCAACTCCTTCTTGATTGATTGCAGGTTATGTCTGATGAGCGGTATGATTCAAAATGGTACATGGACAGTGGCTGCTCAAGACATATGACTGGGAGGAAGGAATATCTCAGGGATTACAGGTATTTAGATGATGCTGGAAATGTACGCTTTGGTAATAATGAAACATGTCCAATTCGAGGATATAGAAAAATAACAAATGGCCAATTCACTATCAACCGAGTGGCATTTGTTGAAGGATTAAAACATAATCTTGTGAGTATATCTCAATTGGTGGTTGGAACGGGAAACGCTGTAACTTTCGACAACCAAGGGAGTGTAATCACCAAAGAAGCAACAAACGAAGTCTTACTGAAATCAGAAAGGAAGGGATCTATGTTTCCCTTAAATCTAAAGCCAGTGACCGGTTGGCAATCTCTATGTCTTCTCTCCAAAGCCAACTTTGATGTCAGCTGGTTATGGCATAGAAGACTTGCCCATCTGAACTTTAAAGATCTGAACAAATTGGTGGCCATGGACTTGGTTCGAGGTATGCCAGCTCTCAAATTTGACAATGATTCCCTTTGCTCTGCTTGTGAACATGGCAAGCAGACAAAACAAAGACATCCCATAGTGATCAACCCCAAAATCACCGAACCTCTTTCTGTTCTATACATAGATTTGTGTGGACCATCTGCAATAGAGTCCATAGGAAAGAAGAAGTACATTCTGGTTATCGTTGATGACTATTCAAGGTTTACTTGGGTGTTGTTCCTAAAAAACAAATCCGATGCAGCTGAAGAAATCATCATCTTTATAAAGAAAATGGAATTGATGCTCAACAAGAAAGTCCGAACTGTGCACAATGACAACGGTTCGGAGTTCAAAAATCATACCTTGGATGGATTCTTGAAGACAAAAGGAATTGGTCATAACTTCTCTGCACCCTATACTCCTCAACAAAATGGGGTTGTGGAAAGAAGAAATCGTTCTTTGTGTGAAGCAGCCAGAACAATGCTAAACTTCGCAAACTTACCCATGTACTTCTGGGCTGAAGCTATCTCTACTACATGCTTTACTCAAAACAGATCCTACATTCACAAAAGATTTCATATTACACCTTACGAAGTACTCAACCAAAGAAAGCCAAATGTCAAATTCCTTCACATCTTTGGTTGTAGATGTTTTATCTTAAACATGAAGGATCACTTGACCAAGTTTGATGACAAATCAGAAGAAGGCATCTTCCTTGGTTACTCTCAAGACTCAAAAGCCTACAGAGTCATGAACAAGAAGACTCGCAAAATCGAAGAAACCTTTAATCTAAGGTTTGATGACTACTACATCAAGAAGTCTCTGCACCCATTTCCTATGTCTTCAATCTTTCCAAAGCCTGCTGTAGATGCTACTCAAATCACAACATTCGACACAGACTTCTCACTTTTATTTGATCAACCTGTGAGAGCTACGGACTCCGAAGTCAGAGCACCAGATAACCATGAGTCCGAACTCTCCAAGCTCACAGACGGACCCGATGACTCCTCTACAAGCAGCATACAAGGACCATCTTATGTTGAGGAGGAGCCATCTAACCAGAGTATGGAAAATGCAAGTGTTGAGGGGGAGCCATCAAACCGAAGTACTGGCAGTACAAGTACTGATGGGGAATCAAACAACAATCCAGAAGGAACCAACACTCTTATCTCTACACCCCAGTCAATCTCAAATATCATATCCATGTATCCAACAATCCAGGGGGAGCCAGAGATTTCCACTCCGAATTTAGTCACAACAATCGCTTCGGATAAAGCTACCACCTCCTCAACACCAACAAATGTCCAAGGGGGAAACGTATCAAACTCTACTTCACAAATACACACACCACAAACCAACACAAATTCGAATAATCACTTGCTAATGGGTGATTTTCCTTCCACTTCGGGATATCCCTCAGATATTGAGGACATCGATGCTGAAGGACCTCCTGATTTTGATCCAAACTATCCTCCTTTGGACAAATGGATGAGAAATCATCCTCCATCACTTATCATCGGTGACGTTCGAGATAAAGTGCTGACTCATGCACAACTTCACGAAAAGCAATTAGATCTTAACAAAAATTCTGAGTTGTGTATGTGCAATGTCTTTATCTCTAAGGTAGAAGCTAAGAACGTCAAAGATGCATTTGATCACTCAGACTGGATTGAAGCAATGCAGTTGGAATTAGAAGAATTTGAAAGAAACAAAGTCTGGAGGCTAATTCCAAAACCTGCAAATGCCTCAATTGTCGATCTCAAATGGGTGTACCGTAACAAACTAGACACCGAACGCAACGTAGTTCGGAACAAAGCTAGGTTGGTTGTCAAGGGTTACTGTCAACAGGAGGGGATTGATTATGAAGAAACTTTTGCTCCTGTTGCCAGACTCGAATCAGTTCGGATATTTTTAGCTTATGCTGCACACAAAAATTTTGATGTCTATCAAATGGATGTTAAATGTGCCTTTCTGAATGGTGATCTCGAGGAAACCATTTTTGTTGAACAACCACCTGGCTTTGAAAGTAAAACTCATCCGAACTATTGCTATGTCCTAGACAAAGCAGTCTATGGTTTAAAACAAGCCCCAAGAGCTTGGTATGAGACCTTGACTAAATTTTTAAAAGAATCAAACTTTAAACAGGGATCAGTGGACCCAACACTTTTTAGAAAGAAAGTTGGATCTCACTTGATGTTAGTCCAAATTTATGTGGATGACATAATCTTTGGATCCACTGACCCCAATTTGTCAAAAGACTTTGAAAAACTGATGAAAAGCAAATTTCAAATGAGTATGATGGGAAAGATAAACTTCTTTCTTGGTTTACAAATCAAACAATCTAAGGAGGGGATATTCATCAATCAACAAAAATATACGAAGAGTCTGCTTGAATGCTTCGGAATGACTAACTGCTCCAAAGCAAAAGTTCCTTTACCTGCAGGTACAAGGTTAAATCCATCATTGGACAAACCAAAGACCGACATACAGCAATACCGAAGCATGATTGGATCATTGCTCTATCTTACAGCCAGTCGTCCTGACATCATGTTTGCAGTCTGCAATTGTGCAAGGTATCAGGCTGATCCAAGGGAACCTCACTTGGCTGCTGTTAAGACAATATTCTGATATCTTCATGGAACTACTGCTTATGGTCTGTGGTATCCAGCAAACTCTGGTTTCTACATTCAAGCATACTGAGACTCTGATCTTGGTGGATGCTCTATTGATCGCAAGAGCACTTCAGGGGGTTGTCAATTCTAAGATGGAAAACTTATCAGCTGGCAATCCAAGAAACAAACTTGTGTCTCTATCTCCACCGCAGAGGCTGAATATGTATCAGCTGCAGCATGTACTTCGCAGATCATTTGGATTCAAAGTCAATTGAAAGACTATGCCATTAATATGAGAAAAATTCCTTTGTTCTGTGACTCTCAAAGTGCAATTCGTATATGCCACAATCCAGTTCAACATTCCAAGATGAAACATATAGCTCTTCGCTACCACTTCATCAAAAGTCATGTTGAGGAGGGGAATATTGAGGTGCACTTTGTTTACACTACAGAGCAATTGGCAGATATCTTCACAAAGGCTCTAAATGAAGAAGCATTCACAAGAATCGTTCGGGGAATTGGAATGATAGATGGATCAACTCTTCAATAAAATCCAGATTTGTTCACTCTTACTCTGTTCAGAAAATTTACAAAAAGAATAAACTCTGCAGACCCCCGAAGTTTATTTTGACTTCGGAGCTCATCGGAGAAATATTAGCAGTTCTGAAAATTTACAAAAAGAATAAACTCCACGATCCCCGAAGTCAATTTTGACTTCGGAGATCATCAAAGAACTTGCTACCTTGAAAAGATACAAAAACAACTCAGCAGACCCCCGAAGTCAATTTTGGCTTCGGAGGTCATCGGAGAAAAACAAGCAAAAACACTTGCTACTTCACCGCAGTATTCCGAAGTAAAATATCACTTCGGAGGTCTGCGGAACAAACTTTTCTTCAAAATAAACCCTTCAAATTTGAAAATCACTTGAACAAATGTTAACTTCATCCTTTAAAGATAAAAATAAAGAGTTGTTTAAGACTAAGGAAATTCAAAAACAAGAAAAATTTATACCAAACGAAAAGAAAATTCTGATACACAATGACAAAGTTTAAGTTTTCTCTCATGAATTAACCAAGTAAAGGACAAAACTTTGATTTTAGATTCTGAAAATCATACCTTATTGCACTAAAAGGTATTTGGGAATCGACTTGAAACATTGGTAAGAAAACAGACTTCGAAATGAGGTCAAGGCTATTTTACACTTTGAAGCCTTGTTTGATTTCAATAACCTTAACATAATGTCTATTTCTAACCACCCTTCGAAACTTGACTCGCTTCAACTTCAAACTAATCATGTAGCCGCAAAACTACAAAGGATAATTCAAAGTGCTCCGAAGTTTTCCTCAAAAATAGAACCAACATCGTTTGATAAGCAAATTTACATCTCTTTTCATTAAATGGTACAAATTTGAACTATATGAAGATTTTCACTCACAAGGACTGTTTAAAACAAAAACAAAATGCACCAGAGAAAGAAAACATATGGTGATGTTCTATATCTTCGGATAAGGAAATTCAAAATAGAAAACAAGAAAGAAAAAGAAAAATAGAAAACAATTGTCAAAAGAAACAAAGACAAACAAAAATCAAAAGATAACCAAGGGAATGCAAAAGAAAAATCAGCATTCAAAAGCTTATTCTTCTATTTTAAATAACGATACAAGGAGCTCCTATAACATAGTCGAGTACCTTGTAGAGGAATATGAACATTTCAAGTAGTCTGTATTAAATGATAAAGTAGGAGTGGTATACGAAGCTCAAAGGCTTGTCATCTGAGCTTAGTATCCAAACACTTCAACTGATGAAAAGGAATAAATTTTTCAAATGAATCTTCAAAACAATCCAATCAAACCTTCTGAAACACTTCTGATGTTCAATTCATGAATGAAAACCTCTTTAAATTTCAAATGATAAGGATGTTATCTTTATTATATTTGAAAAGTTTGAAGCACATAAGCACAACTCAAAACATGTTTCCTAATGCGAAATCAAGTCAGTGATGGGGTAATTAGACTTATAAATTCATGACCGATATTGAATCAAACAAACTTCCAAACGAAAAATAGACTTCCAACATGATTCGAACGACTCTGAACATTAACTCGAATAAATCATCTTTTCATATTATTCATGAAAACTAAAGTTAAACGACATATTGCATCAGTCAAAAGAAAAATCAAAAACTTATAGAAAAACAAAGAGAAAAACATATGGACTTCGGTACAGTGATGAACACTTTGCAATCATTTGTCAATCACCGAAGTGACAGAACACTCTTCGGAGTCAATAGTAAACGCACCGAAGTGAGGAACTTTATGATCCGAAGCGTACCCTCAACGGTCATAATTTTTCATAACTGTGAAGTCAATTAAATGTTCAAATGATTTCCACATTTATGATAAATCACAGAGACAAACATTCCTTGAGTTATAACCGTTTGCTTACAGCTGTCAATGAGAATAAAATGAAAAACATTAACCATAATGACTTCTCAAAAGATAACAGTTCAAATTTTGAATCATTGTAACTGACAGCCGTATATTTCTCCTTTTTGCTGAGATAGTGGGACGAGCAGGTGCTAGGGTGTCCACTTTCTACTGGACCATTTCAAACGTGCATTAAATGGCCTAGGGACCACGAATGCTATATAAACTTCCCACCTCTTCCATTGCACTCTTTACGCGAACACAACTCTCATTTCTCTCTGCAAACTTACTCTTAAAGAAATCTACAAACTTCTCATCTTCTTCATCTGACCATCAATGGCTGCTGAAGCATCATCGCAAACCGCTGAAGCCATGTCTATTCCTAATCTCAAGAATCAATCATCAAACCTAGTTCTACGAAACGATCTATCTCTTTACCCTAAACCCATCGATGCATTGGTGGAATGCATGAAGAGGTCCGTACTAGGTTACGCTTTAACCTGCACTCCCTCCATCCCTGCGACTCTGGTTCACAGGGCACACTACACGTCTAATGCTCTGTTTGACTCCAACAACCAAGTCAAGTCTGTATTCTATGAAGTTGTCGACTCCAAGGGCAAAACGAAGAAAGTACAATTAACTAGAGAAAAATTTGCTGAAGCTCTTCGCCTTCCTGTTTACAATTCCAAAGAAATGGTTGTACCCTCTGCTGAACAACTCGTTGGCATCTTCAATGAGATGGGATACGACCCTCCGCTCGAGAAGAACAGTCTGTTCAAGAAAAACCAACTTCCTGATCTTTGGAGATACTTCTTCAGTATCTTCCTTAGATGTCTCTCAGGAAGAACAGCAGGATTAGACTCGGCGAGTGTGGCCTTCCAAAGTCTTCTGTATGGGATCTTCTACGATGTAAAGGTAGACTATGTATCTATCCTCTGGTCTGATTTTTGCTCCCATATAAACCACAGCTTGAAGGGAACTGAAATCGCAAACCCTATATTTTGGGTGATTGTTGTACATGCTCACTACCAAAAAGCCGGATATGTTCCTGACCCTTCACTCGCTGAGATGAAGTTCACTCCCATTGCGATTCCTATTCTAGATGACAAACCTGCTCACTTCTGTGCTCAAATACCAAATGTCATGCTATCCAAAGTTCCACTGGAATGCAATGAGGTAAACTCCTATCGCAATACCTTAATAATTCCTTACCCAACTCGCGATATGAGTCAGGTTGCACCTGTGAAAGAGCTTCCAAAAGGAAAAGGGAAGAGGAAAATGGCTGGTGGACCCAGCGGTCCTAAAAAGGAAGAGAAGAAAAGAAAGACTTCGGTGAAAACATCACCGAAGAGGAAACAGCCGAAGAGGCAAAGGAAAATCATGGTTGTGGATGAGTCTTCGGACTCAGAAAGGACTCCATCCACAGTCCATGAAGAAGAACAAGAAGAAGAATTGTTTGCTGATCAACCTCCTTCACCTACATTAACAACCAGACCTACCTCTCCATTACAAACTACCATTCCTCCATCTCCACCTAAAACAACCAAACCACCCACACCTACACATACTATACCTTCTCCACCACCTCCCACAACAGCTCAACAAACTACCACCATTCACGCTACTACATCTGACATACCACCACCACCACCAACAACTGCTCCTCCAACTTCCGAAATACCTGTCTCTGTCTCTGGTATTGATTTTTCATTACCAGAGTTTGATTTACCCATATCACCATCAAGACAAAACCCCACTTCAGTTGCCTTCTTTGAGGCCTTTCATATGGCTCCTTTGTATGTTGAAGGAGTATCAGACAAAGATTTTCCAGATGAAGAATTTGTACTAATGAAACAGTACAAAGTCCTCAACTCTAAGCTTGACACTGTCATTCAAGCTCAAACTGGCTTTGATCCCACCAAACCCACCTTGGGTGACATCACCGAAGAGATTGAATCTCTGGAGTTCTCCTTGTCCAAAGAATTCAAGGATTCCATACAAAAGCTTGAACAAAAGCTCTTGGATGAACAAAATAAGATCCAATCTTCCTTCGAAAAGAAGTTGGAATCCGCTGTCACCTCCATCAACAAGAAAGTTGATGCTCTTGCTGAGAAGACCGACAAAACAAACTCCGAAGTCATGAAAGCCTTGCAAGGACTTCGGAGTGAATTCCAGCAAAGTACCAAGCTTGAAAAAGAGCTTGATGAGGCTAGAGCAAAAATTGAAGAGCTCACTGCCGCCTAAACCGCTTCGGATGTTACTAGATTTACAGAGGAACTGCAACGAACGAATGCAGCTCTCACACAAGATTTGATTACAAAGCTGAGAGTTGCACTTCAACCTCTAATAAATTTTTCTGACAGGTTGTCTAGGCCACAGGGCAGGCCTAGACAGATCCCTGCAGCCACAGCAGGTCCTTCAACCTCAAACATTACAACCACAGCCATGGGTGCTATTGGATCGGCTGGAACTGGAAGCTCAACAGATCGATCACTAGAAAACATAATTGCCGCACACATGGAAGAAACATACATGGCCAGGCAAGCATATTACAATTTGATGATCAAGATAAATGAATTTGCTCGAGATAATGGTGAATGGACCGTTGAGGCAATCAAGCAATTTGGATTTCAAAATCCAAATGTACTTAACAGACTTCCTCTTTGGAGTTTTGCAATTGTTGACTCCGAAGACATCCAGCTTGACATTCCATTCAATCCGAAGACTTTCGCTTTCCTTCAATTCGTCTCTTCGGTACCAGAGGATCAGAAAGCAAGTTTTTGGACCAACAAAATAAACTTTCATGCCAAATACATTCAACGGCAGAGCTATGTTTGGAGCCTGAACAAGATAAAGAAAATCATTTCAATTAAAGAAGCTGAAGTCTATTTGGGCTTCAGAAATTATGAATTTCTTGTTCTTAGGGGGGCAGACGAAGTTGAATCCAGGTTCTCAATTGCAGACATCCCAATCATGAATCCTATGGACTTCATCCAGATTCTTGATCTTCTACGAAGCGGGGATGCTGCTCATGCTGCAATGTCTGCCCTTGCTATCAAAAATCACATACTGGGCTTTCTTAACAATTATCTTCTCCGGTTTGCAAAACAAGACCTGGAGCTATGTTCCTACTACAGACAACCTTTGAACACGCCTCCTGTTGTAGTTCGGAACATAGCAAGATTCAAGAATGGAGAGATCTTAGACGAACCATATGGCGTAGTTTTCAAAGGACTTCGAAATGAAACCGAAGTCACAATCAAGTTCTTTGAAATAGACTACATACGCCTTCATCCCTCCTCATTCATCACAGGGATGATTTCTCATGTGAATGCCTGTCATGCAAATTCCACCGAGAAAAAGAAGAAGTTCATAGATCATATGAACTGGTATCTTGCAGTAAGAAAGACTCTGAAGCGGGCATACAAGAGAAACTTTCGAGTATAGACTTCGGATTCACTTCACACAAAGGGGGAGATTGTTGAGATCATTTGTGTTAAAGTGCTGATATATCCGAAGTCTTACCCATAAGAAACCCCGAAGTGAATAAACAAAAAAAGACATCGAAGTCCAAAGACTCCGAAGTGTTATGCATAAAAGATCTGAAGACTTCACAGCCTGTCCTCTTGTCTTTTGTGTGCACACGTATAGTACAATACGTGTTGCATGAATCTTCTATCCTATTGGCTAGTACACTGATAGGATATTCTCTGTAAAAGTTGTACTATTGGTATCACTGATTCAGTATAAATATCAGTGATACCATACCATGTCAAAAGTGAGATTACAAGCTTAGTTTACAAAAATTGTATATCTCCAAGATAGAAAACCCAATTGTAAAATCAAAGTTCTAATCGAATCATTCGGCACATGTTATTCATATATCATTGTTCAATTAGCTCTGTTGCATTATCATTATATTATTGATTGTGTTATTGATTGCATATCAAAATTAGTTCATCTATTCTCTTATTTCAACACCCAACAGTTTTGATCGGGTTGTCTTTCTTCGGAGTGTCCTGATTGAACGTACTTTCTTCATTGGTTTCGTCTCCCCCTTGTTTTGGAGAGGCAACACCTTCCGAAACACCCTTTAATGCGGCTAGAAGATTGAATTCATGATGAAGCTTAAGGGTTAGATGTCTGCGCACCTGAGGAGTGAGAATTGGATCAATGTCTTCAACAATCCAATGAAGGAAAGAGTCAATTTCAGATACACCATTTCGAACAGCTTTGTTTTGAGAGACAGCGGAGGTGAGAATGGCAGACTTGTGTCGGATATCCGACTTGAGAACCTGGATTTTGGTTTCTTTGGCTGCTAATGTATCCATCAAGGAATTTTCCGTGGCCAAATCCTTTTGCAGTTGTTCAAACTTTGTATCCATAGAGGATACCCATTCGGAATATCCTGCCTTCATTTCCGAACGTAATGTGGAAAGCTCCTCTCTTTCTTTCTTCAGAATGTTCCCAAAGTTAGAGATGACTTGTTGCATCTTTTCATTGTTCCTGACATGAGAGTCTCGGAAGTCCTGAGTAAATTTGAGAACATCTTTTTCCAGCCTGCCAATAGAGGTGGCAGAATTTTGCATTTGGGTTTCTGATTTCTCTATGAGGGAGGAGAATTCACGCATGAGTTTGACATTTTCGGTGATTAAAGTGTCCACCGAGTCCTTGTGAGCATCCAACTAGGATTGCCAGTCGGAGATTGAGGGATGCACCTTGGATTGAAGAAGTAAATCCAGTTTTTCGGAGATTTCCTTAAGCTGATCAGACGCCATCGAAATAGAAGAACTGTGGGTCTTTAGTTTAACAGTGGACGGAGATTCAAGGAAGTCGGAAAGATCATCCTGGTCATCATTAACCAGAATATCTTCCTTGTCATCATCATCTGACGGAGGGTTGACATGTGGCGAATTCAGAATGGTAGTTTGTTTGGGTGATATGGATGGAGACTTTTGAGTGTTGGTGGTTCGGAGGGGTGAGCGTTCAGGAGTTAATTGTGGACTAGAATGAGGAGTGGTTTTTGGTGTAGGGTCATGAGGCGGCGATAGTGGAGGAGGAGAAGGCTTGGAAGGGGGTACATCTTCAAGATTTTCTGAAATCGGAACTTTGTGTGGGGAATTCGGAATATGTTGAGTATCAGAGAGTTCGTTTTCGGAATGAAAAGACTGGACAAGCTTCCGAAGCCTCCTTGGACGTTTGGGCTATTTTTCGGTGTCAGACGCTGCAGCTTTACCTTTTCGTTTAACCATTTTCTTTGGATTTTCAAGTCTGTCAAAAGCGTCTTGATGTGCTTGGTCAACATTACGAACTACCGATGGAGATAACAGTCTATATTCAGCGATGCATTGAACGTCCTTCGGAACTCGGTCCAACATCGTGATCTGAATTGATCCGATGAAATCAAAATCCTCCGACTTATTGGTTGCAAACGGAGTGGTTGACAACGTCGGAATAACCGCTAAGAGAGAATCGGTCATGACATGGAGATGATTTTGCTCAATAGCCCTTTTCACCACAATGGACCAAAATCGAGCACAAGATATTTTAGAGTAACGGTTCTTGTAGTTTACGCTCTCGACAAATTGGCTCCAGATAATAGACCCGTAATCAAGATTGATGTCATGATATAGTCCATAGAAGATAGAGTAAAAGAGCTTACTTGCACTGTCTGTGCCTGTCGTGCGTTCAGAGAAACATTTGAACAAGATGGTGAAAAGAAAGTTCCACATAGGCGGTAGACCCTTCTTTGTGAACTTGGAGAGTTGCGTTATGTCGCCCTTGTAGCCTAGTTGGTAGAAAAACCATGGAAGAGTAGCAGGCGGAAGGGAATCAGGATCGACAATATCAGTTTGATCAGTAAACCCTAGCAATTTTTCAAAACGGGACTTGGAAATGCGCGTCTTGATGGATCCTACCTCAAAAGTAACAACATCATCAGCCTTGTTGTAGAATGCTGATGAGTATGCAGAGGAGAGATACACGATTGGAACCTCCTCTGAAGCAGTTAGGGCTTTGCAGATTCTGGAAAATTTGAGACACTCGATCATCGGCTGAAGAGCTTCATTATACTTGGAAGAGTTAAGATCAATAATCATATTCTGATTTTGTTTGATCTTCAACATAAGAGACGAGGATGTATTGTCGTTTGCAGAAGATGAACCAGCCATTTGAGAGTTCTTGAGAGTGCGTGAGAAAAAGAGGGCTTTGAAGATGGAGAGTTCTTGCGTGAGAGATGAAGAGCGGAGATGAAAGAGAGTAACCCAAGAAACCCTTTAAATATCCTTTGGAGAGTGTTTAGAAAAGGAAATCCCGCTTCAGTCGATTATCGTTTCCCAAGAATCACGCCTTATCATCATGAGTGACCCCCAAAAGTCGCATTGCAGGAGCGTGAAAAGCGAGAAAGTAGCTGCTGTGGAGATGACGTTGTAACGGACACATCTTGATTACCTCATCCAAAAATTCAAAAAATGCCAGGTCATCAACCTGAATCCTTATCATAAAATCAACCAGAGTTAGAAAAATCAATAATGATTTTCGTGCAAGAGTGTGTCAAAGATAAAGAATAAAATCAAAATTAATTTGGTAATGTGTGATGTCGGAATGACATAAAACTGATTGACCCCGGGCAATGATCTCTTCCTTCGGAATCAAGAGAGATTCAAAAGTGATTTTGTGGTATCCCGTTGAATTACGATCAATTGATTGATAAGAATCATTGAAAGGTTTCTTTTAAGATTTTGGGTTTATGAGGTGGGTTTAACTTTCTTTCGAATTCCGAAAACGTGAGAAATGTCCGAAATCAGAAGAAAGGACTTGTTTGACCAGAGAAGTCATGAAAACAAGTGAGGATGAGGAGAATTTTGTCTGACTTGGGAAATATTTTTGAAATCTCAAAAAAAAATGAAAAACTGGATCTTTTTGGATAGAAAGTACTTTGGTGGAGTAGATTTCATAAAGATCACGCAAAAACAAAAAGGTTGAGATTTCCTTTGAAGTCTTCGTCAATTCCTTAGTGTGTTCGGATTTTTGGGTTTCATTCGAAACTGTGGTGGAAACAATTCTGAAATCATGAACACAGATTTTGTATAACCATCAGCTTTCAGTGGTAACGCTGAAAGCCTTCATAAGGGTTACAGTTATATGGAAATGTATTGAGTGTGGAGAATTGATAGAAGGGTCGAGAGAGGTTGTTTGAGTCTCACAGCTTCTCATGGTGAAAATGAGTTGCGATCTTTGACTAGAATTTTCGAAATCATATATTGAAATTGGTTGTTATTTCAATAATCATAGATATTCATTAGATAGATAGACAGGTGGAAGAGAGAGTTAAATTTACTGAGAAATACTGCTGAAGAATAAAGTCAGTATGAGAACTCATTAAATGCTCTGGCGAAAAGAGTGGAAAACGTCTAATCAGTCGCTAATCAGCCGTCTCTGCTTTGATGACGCGTAATAATTGCAACAGATTTGCATCATTACTCCCAAAAAGTAATTTAATATCCACTATTGGGAAGCGTAATCGGAGTCCTGTTTGCCTATAAAAGGAAAATATTGTTAGCAGAAACAGCACACATTTACGAGAGATTACCTTCATACTGTTCATCAGATGGCTTAGCGTCCTTACAACAGTGGTGACAAGGTTGAAGTGAAAATGCGTGAAGGTGAATACGCAGGTGGCACATATGGTGGAGTCGTCATGGCGGTTTGGAACCATTTGTATAAGATCAAGATGACGACGCTCAAGGATAGCGATGGTGGTGGTCCCCTTACAATCCAGACCGGTTATCCCTACTTGCAGCCTGTCCCACCAAAGATCTTGGTGGAGTATAAACAGTTCGACCTCGTGGAGGTCTGGCACAAGCGGGGATGGTGGCCAGCGGTGATCATCCGGACAACTCCTCACGACCAGTTCTTGGTGGGACTGGCGGATGAGACTCGTCTCTTCGTGGATGAGTGTGAGGTGCGAATCCATCAATCCTTCCACCTTGGTGATCCTCCGATGTGGCACTATTATAAGCTGTAATTTGAAGTAGTTGTTTTTTTTGATGTAATGAACTACGTCCCTTCAGCTTGAATAAATAGTGTCTTTCTTTTTGTTTATTGATTTCTCTTTGAATTCTGCATCTGCATTCTCAAGGATATTGGACAGCAAGAAGAACAAAACAAAAAAAATAAAATAAAACACACAACATAAAAAAAACAGAGTTTTAACGAACTACAAAATATTTTTGATATTTTGATATATCTAAAGAAAGTAAAGCACAAAAAAAATAAATTTGGTATTTTTGATATTTTGAAGGAAAGAAATTTTTATGTATTGTAAAAAAAAAATTAAATAGCAAAAATTCAAATAAAGAAAAATAAAACAAAGTTTCAGAAAGGATACATGCATTCCAATTTATTCTTGTCTAAATTTCGATTCTGAGGCGTTCCGAATGTCGGAATCAATCGGAAAATTAGTTGGATTTCGGAACAGCTTCAGCTTCCATCATTCCGAGACCATGAAGAATTCTGTTGAATGCAAGCTCTGGAAGTGCCTTGGTGAAGATGTCTGCCAGTTGATCATTTGAGCGAACAAAATGAATCTCGATGTTGCCGTCTTCAACATGATCTTTGATAAAGTGATATCTGAGTGCAATATGTTTATTCTTTGAATGTTGCAATGGATTGTGACAAATCCGAATCGCACTTTCGGAATCACATTAAAGAGGAATACGTTTCATACTCACTCCATAGTCTCTCAGTTGGTTTTGAATCCAAATTATCTGAGAGGTGCATGAAGCAGCAGCAATGTACTCAGCTTCAGCTGTTGAGAGTGACACATAGGTCTGTTTCCTTGATTGCCAGCTTACTAGTTTTCCATCGAGAAGTTGACATCCTCCTGAAGTGCTTTTGCGATCCAATCCACAACCACCAAGATCAGCATCAGAAAATGCTTGAACGAAGAAGCCAGATCCTGCCGGATACCATAGTCCAAGAGAGGTTGTTCTTTTGAGATATCAGAATATGTTCTTCACAGCATTCTGATGTGGTTCTCTAGGATTCGCCTGAAATCTAGCACAGTAACAAACAGCAAACATAATGTCAGGTCTGCTTAAAGTAAGGTAGAGAAGTGAACCTATCATTTGACGATAAAGAGTGATATCTGCTGCAGGTTTTTCTAGAGATGGAGTGAGTTTGGTTCCGAAAGCCATCAGAACTTTGACTTTAGAATCTCCCTTCATTCCGAATTTCTCTAAGAGAGACTTGGTATAAGCTTCCTGATTGATGAAGATGCCTTCTGAGCTTTGTCTGATGTTAAGGCCTAGAAAGAAATTGATTTTACCCATCGAGCTCATTTCAAATTTTGTCTCCATTAGTTTTCGGAATTCAGTCGTTAGGCTAGGATGAGTAGATCCGAAAATGATGTCATCGACATAGATTTGAACAATCATCAGGTGACTTCCTTCATTTTTGCGATAGAAAGTCGGGTCGACAAAACCTTGCTTGAACTTGGATTGCTTGAGAAACCGAGTTAAAGTTTCATACCAAGCTCTTGGAGCTTGTTTTAAGCCGTAAACAGCCTTATCTAACACATAGCAATGATCAGGATGTTTACTGCTCACAAAGCCTGGAGGCTGTTCAACGTAGACTATTTCTTCTAATTCTCCATTCAGAAATGCACACTTGACATCCATCTGATAGACATCAAAACCCTTGTGTGATGCATAAGCAAGAAAAATCCGAACGGACTCCAGTCTGGCCACTGGTGCAAATGTTTCTTCATAATCAATTCCTTCTTCTTGACAGTAACCTTTAACTACCAGTCTTGGTTTGTTCCGAATGACATTCCCTTCTTTGTCTAATTTGTTTCGGAATACCCATTTCATTCCGAGAACTGAAGCCTTTTCCGGAGTCGGAACTAATCTCCACACCCTGTTGCGTTCAAATTCATTTAGTTCATCTTGCATTGCTTGGACCCAGTCAGCATGATCGAGTGCTACTTTAACTGTTTTAGGTTCAATCTTGGATATGAACGAGTGAAACATGCAAAATTCCACTTTTGAAAATAATGCGGCTTGCTTTTCTTTAGCTTGAGCTCGAGTGAGAACGCCAGCAGATGTCGCTCCGATGATTTGAGATTTTGGATGATCTCTCGTCCATTTTATCATTGGAGGATAATTTGGATCATATTCAGGATTGATTTCAGAAATAATTTCTTCTGCTTCCGATTGTACATCTGACTGTGCGTCAAGGTCATTGTTTTCAACTGCATTCTCCCCCTGGAAGTTTACATCGTTTCTTGTATCAGAGTGACCCTGTTCAACCAATGGAGTGGTGGACTCTGATTCAGGAGCCATTCCCTCATTATGAATGGGTTCTGAACTCTCCCCCTGGATAGGATCTGGGTTCTCCCCCTGGATGGTTGCATCAGAAATGGGAGTTGGACCATTGTTCAGAATCGGAACATCAGTGGAGTTGTCGTGTGAAGTTTTGTTTTCACTGACAGTACTCTCTATAAGCTTTAACAACTCATCTCCTTGGTTATCTCTTGCGTTTGCTTCTGCTGATTTTGCATTTTCTTGTTCATCGAACAAATTCATGAATTCCTCATATAGATCCATAAGAGGAATTGTTGATGTATTTGATTCGGGAAAGATTTCTTCAATTTTTGTGGTAAAGTGCTTTGCTCGTGAATTGTATCTATCATCAAAGGTGATGTAGTATGTTTCTTCAATCTTTCGAGATCTTTTGTTCAGAACACGATAGGCCTTTGAGGTAAGAGAGTATCCCATAAAAATACCTTCATCAGCTTTTTCATCCCATTTAACTCGTTTCTCTTTGGAGTTAAAAATGAAACACTTAGATCTGAAAACATGAAAGAATTTCACGTCCGGTTTTCTTTTGTTGATGATTTCATAGGGAGTGAGATTAAATCGTTTGGTGATGTTTGATCGGTTCTGAGTGTAACAAGCAGTTGCGATGGCGTCGGCCCAGAAGTATAGAGGAAGTTATGCGAGAGAGAGCATTGTGCGAGCAGCCTCACAAAGAGAACGATTTCGTCTTTCTACAACTCCATTTTGTTGAGGAGTGTAGGGTGCAGAGAAGTTATGCGAGATTCCTTTATTGACAAGAAAATCATCTAGAACTTTATTTTTGAATTATGTGCCATTATCACTTATTATCATCTGAACTTGCTTTCGAAGAAGAATTTCTATCTGCTTGATGAAGTTAATCATGTTGATCGCTGCTTCAGATTTTTGCTTGAGAAAGAACACCCATGTGAAGCGAGAGAAGTCATCTACCACAACCAGAATGTATTTATTGTGAGCAACGCTTTCGATGGCACACGGACCACAAAGATCAATGTGCAGAAGTTCCAATGGTTCGATTATCTTAGTGTTGATGATTGTAGAATGACTCTTCCGGCTTTGTTTTCCTAGCTCACATGCATCACACAGTCGGTCTTTGTCGTACTTGAGTAGTGGTAATCCTCGCACAAGATCACCAAGTAGCAGTTTATTAATATCACGAATGGTCATGTGAGATAAACGTCTATGCCATAACCAACTATCATCGTTCGTAGCTTTTGTGAGTAAGCAGATGGCAGGTTTTCCTTGGATGGGTCGCATGTCCAAAGGAAACATCTCTCCTTTTCTTTTTGACTTCAAAATGATCTTCTTGGATTCCTTTTCAACTAGTTCAGAGCTGTCTTCATCAAATGAAACTTTAAGACCTGTACCGAAAACTAGTTGCGAAACACTAATTAAGTTGTGCTGAAGTCCTTCAACATATGCCACGTTCCGTATCGAAATTTCACCATTTGTGATCATGCCATAGCCTTTGATGTTTCCGGTTGCATTGTTCCCATAGCTAACTTTTCCTCCATTCGTTAGCGAGCGATATTCTCGTAATTCCTCCTTCCTCCCTGTCATGTGACGTGAACAGCCGCTATCAATGTACCATTCCGGATCATACTGTTCGTCACGTAGAACCTGCACAAGTTAGAGTGATTTAGGAACCCAAACCAATGTGGGCCCATGTGAGAATTTACGAGAGATAGGAAAAATGCATGATCTTTCAACCCAAAAGGATTTTCTCACAGATGGTTGATTTTTCTTATTTTCAATTTGGAACACTTTCATTTTTGTAGATTGCCATTGTTCTTTAGCAAAACGAGATTTCGTTGGAGTAAATGTGTTGGAAAGTTGATAATAATGGGTTTTCTGACTGCGAGAGTGATGAGTAGGATTTGAAAGTTTAACTGACTGAAATGAGAATTTTGGTTTAAGAATAACTGTTGGGTGAATCTTGTTGATTTTAAGATCCTTAGTGGTTTCAGGATAGAGCTTTGCCTTCCCCTTTGAATCACTTGAACCGAGAACACGAGTGAGATTCTTTGTTGGAACTGATGCTTTGGTTGTTGGTTTTGAGGTAGGCTCAAGTTTCTGAATTGGAATTGGATTGACTTTCCGGGTTGTGTTTAAGTCGTTTTTGTTTCTCCAAAACTGTTTTCTTTCTTTCAAATTCTTTTTGTACCTGGCATTCATTTGTTTCCTTTTGGCTATCAGCTCTTCAGGAGACTTATGAATACGAGATGTTGAGCAGTGGTTAGAGTCAGATTTGAAAGTACTTGTCTTAGAGTTTGAGGAATTGAATTTCAAATTATTTGTACCCCATGAATCTTTTTGAGAGACAGAATTTTTACAGTTCAACGATCCAAAAATGTAGTTACCACGAGACTTCCACGAGGTCATTTCAGAAAGACCTTTGGTCTCATCCGAGTTGTCAATCGGTTCCGACCAAAAGAAAGAATCACAGACATCGGAATTATCGTTATCGACCAGGACTTTAAGTTCAGTTACATCTTTTGTATTTAGGCCTAGTTTAACGAAAACTTGATTTGGTACTGTCTGAATCTTTGGAAAAACAGTGGCTTGTTCGTTTAAAGTGTGTGATCCTTCATTTTCAACAATTCTCGCAAAAGCAACTGAATTTTCAGAAATAAGATTTTTCTTAGTTTCAGTAGAATTGGATACGAATTCCGAACAGTCAATTTCATCCTCAACAGATATCTCACTCATATCACTTTCATCAAAATCAGAAATATTCTCATTAATGGGAGTATTATCAGAATTTAATTTAGAGCATAGTGAGTGAAAATTCTTTAAGGTTGCTGTTTTAATTTCCTCATGGTCATTTTCTGAAAAATATTCTTTAACCATATTTTTATGTTCTTTGGACTGAATATATCGTTCAATTTTATCAAGTCTGATTCGATAAGCTTCTGAAACCTCATCGGATGAAACAATGGTTTCACATTTGTGACATTCTGCATCGATTTCATCCTCTTTCAACTCAAGAAAGGGCAAAATCATTTTGTGTAAACCCCTGCCTATATCACAGTCAAGATGCAATTGAGTAATATTATTGTAAAGACGCTTTGCGATTAAACAAAAAATATTTCTCTGTTTGACAAGAACTAGATTATCCCTTTTGACATAAATGATATCGTCTCGTGCTCTAACTAACTCACTATCCAATGCCTCGATTCTCATTCGTCTCTCCTCATTCTTATTCGATACCCTGCTCAATTGATCATTTAGGTTAGAATTGCTTAGACGTGTTCTTTTTAAGCTATCACTCAAACTAGAGACAGTGAATCTAAGATCATCTAATTCAGTATCATAACTAGAAGAGAAAATATTTAATGATTTAAGGATAGAGCGTACCTTATTAACCACAGCCTCACATTCCTCTACTTGTTCAGAAACAGGTTTCGCAGCAAAACAACTTGCTGAGGTTTGGCACCCATCGGTAGAGTACCATCTGCTGTCGGAATAATCAGCCTTCACTATCAAACATCGGCCATGCGTCGGATTTCTTACCTCCTCATCTTCCGAGTCCGTTGACCAGACCTCAATGGCACCAAACTCGCTATCCTCCTTTACCACGAAGGTTGCTTTGGTAGATGAAGCATCATTCTTTTTCAGTTCCGCAATCTTCTTTGCGTAATAAGCTTCATCCTTTACCTGCTCCTTCTTCTCAGCTTCCTTTCGGAGCAAACAGTCTTTCACAAAATGGTTCTTACCTTAAAGTAATGGCAATCATAGCCTGAATCGCCAACGAGTTTATTCTTCTCATCACCTTTCTTTTTCTTGCTTTCTTCCGATGCCTTTTCAGAATTGAAAATTCCTTGTCGACTTCAGTTTTTGAATTTGGAGAAGTTTTTATTAAAGAACTTCTTGGGATTTGATACCATTAATGCTTTGTCTTCTCTAGTCAGATCATCGTCTGAAAAATCTGAGTCGGAATCAATTTCAGCCGATTTCTTTCCAGCAGCAACCAGTGCGAGTGAACCAAGACCGTTAGTCGCTTTGGCTTTCGAAATGACTTCATTTTCATGGGACTTGAGGATTCCCACAACTTTAGCCAAAGTGTAAGTTTTAAACTTTTCATGCTCTTTTATGGTTGATACTATAGCCTTCCATTCGGAACGAAGACCATCAAGAAAAGTAACCTTTTGCTCAATAACATTCCAAGCCAGCTTGTATTTTAATAATCGACTGAGAAGATGATTGTATCGATTGAATGTCTGGGTTAGAGTTTCTTCCAGACCTTGTGCAAAAGATCCGAAATCGGAAAGAAGAGTGGTCTGAATTGAGTGCTCAAGATCAGCATCTCCGGAATACAATTCTTTAAGTCTATCCCAGATCTCTTTAGCCGTCTCGCATGAACTAACCAGGCAAAGAGTGTCTGCTTGGAGAGCAAATCAGATAATCCTGAATGCTTTAATGTTGCACATTAGTTTATCTTTTTCGTCTTGAGGAATGTCTGTGTGAGTAACAAGCAGGTTGTTGTATTCTTTTAGGGTTTTGATAACCCTCCTTGTGGTTGTGTGGACATGAGTTTCTTCAGTAATAGCTTGCCAAATCGTTGCTCCATGTTCTTCAATGCCAAGAACATAATCTTCAAAATGCAACGCCCAGACTTCATATTCTTGAGTAAATAAAATTGGATTCCTGGTAGTGGATCCAATGCTACTTGAAAGATTGAAAGACTGAGTATGTGAGTCGTCAAAAGCCATTGAAACTTGTTTACTGTTTGAATCAGAAGTGTAAGATCAAATCAAAAGAAGAATCGAACGTAAAGATCAAAGTCTGATATCCAAAATTGATCAAAACGATAAGGATAATCAAAACAGATCTGTGAATAGCACAAACTCCTGCTCTGATACCAATTGTTGTAACACAAGAGTCGGATCGAGATTCAAATATTGCGGAATAATATAAATAAACAAGATCAAGAACAGACAATATGAAGAACTGATGTCGAATGATTAATATGCAACTCCAGAACAATTCGATGTGAACTATTCTGTATGAGTGCCGTAGAAAAGATTACAAAAGTTAACCCTAATTAGGGTACGTGCATGCTATTTATACAAAAACTAAGTATGGAAGGACAGACCCATTCCATAACCGATAGCTAAACTAATGGCATTAAATTTGGCGATAAATCCGATCAGCATCTTTGACTCAATCTTTATTTATGACTCAACAACAAAACCTGAGTACTGCATACCATCCTGACTGACGGGCAGACGGAAAGAACAATTCAGACATTGGAAGACATGCTCTGGGCTTGTGCTATTGATTTTAAAGGAAATTGGGATACTCATTTGCCTTTAATTGAGTTCTCCTACAATAATAGTTATCACACAAGTATCCAATGCGCTCTGTATGAGGCATTGTATGGCCGTAAGTGTTGTTCCCCATTGTGCTGGGTTGAAATTGGAGACAGGCAGCTGACTAGGATCGACCTTATACAAGAAACCACTGATAAGATCGCCATTATTAGAGACAAGCTCAAAATTGCAAGAGATCGTCAGAAAAGCTACGCAGACAATCGTATGAAACCTTTAGAAAGGACTCGTACGTTTTGCGAAGAAAGGAAAATTAAGTCCTAGATACGTCAGACCATTTGAGATCATGGAAAGAATTGGTCCGGTGGCTTATAAACTTCAGCTACCTCAAGAGTTGAGTGCTATTCACGATACGTTCCACGTCTCGAACCTCAAGAAATGTTTAGCCGACGAATCATTGATTGTGCCGCTGGAAGATATTCAGATCAACGACAAACTAAACTTCGTTGAGGAACCAGTGGAGATTCTTGATCGAGAAGTTAAACAACTCAAGCGAAGTAAGATTCCAATTGTGAAAGTTCGTTGGAACTCGAAGCGCGGACCAGAGTACACATGGGAGCGTGAGGATTATATGAAAGGGAAATATCCACATCTGTTTCCTACAATACCATGATGATGACAATGACTGAATTTCAGGATGAAATTCTTCTTGACTGGGGGATACTGTGACAACTGTCAAATTTAGGTGAAACTTTGACTTAACTTGGTTGACGTAGACTTTTATTTTGACTTTATTATAGAATTAGGCCACAAACACGTAGATGCTCAACTCCAATTAGAATCTAGAACTAGTATGCTTGACTAGTGCAATTCAAAAGAATTGTTCGAATTCTGCGGAAAATGCCAGTAAACTGTTAAAAATAACTGAAAATATCTTTTACAGTCAAAAACAATTATGAACAATTTAAAATAAGATGAAAATATTAAAATTCACTTTATAATAGTTACAAGATTTTAAATTGGTCATAAAAACCTTAAAAAGTCTTAAAAACTCAAATTTTATAAATTTGACGTTTTAAAATCTACAAATTTACGTTATAAGACTTATATTATCAAAAGTAATTAATTAAATTATTAAATATAAGTAGGAATGCAAAAAAAATTTGATTCCTAGAATTTATTTAATAGTTATAAGCCAAATAAGTCTAAATAATGCACATTTTAACCAAAACTTTTATAAAAATGATGGGTTTTTATAAAATATAACAAATAAAAAAAATAAAAAAAAAAAAGATAAGAGAGAGAGAGAGAGAGAGAGAGCCTTATGATCCGGCCACACTCTCCCCTCCCTTCCCATGCATGTTGTCATTTCTTCTCTCCATAATTTGAATTAAAAACCACACTCCACCTTCACCTTTTCACTTTTCCCATACACCTCATTATTTTCTCTCAAAACTCTCTCTTCTCCTCTCTCTTTCTCACGAAAATTCAGCAGCAAGAACAACATATTTGAGCTCCAAAAATCAGATTTTAGAAGTACTCTTCGAAGGTATAACTTATTACACTAGTTCTTACTTCATTTCTAACAAATATCTTACTATTTCAAGCACATATATTCACTTCTACTCATTTCTTTTGGAATATATCATGGGGTATGTTAAACCCACGAATTTTTGATGATGATGATGGTAGAAACTCACATAAACATCAAGGATGTTCATGCATGTGAATTTCCATGACCAATCTATGTAAAAAACCAAGATATGTGCAAGTTTTCAAGTGTTCTTTTCAATAATCGTGCCATGCATGGTATAATTCGTGTATGAATCCGTTTTGGAACTTTTAAGACACATGCATGGTGCTTAAACCTTCATGCATGTGCTCCTCTTAATGGATTAAGTCATAAAAATCAAAGTTTGATGCTAAAAACCTTCAAAAATGCAAAAAATGACATAAATCTATAAAAATAACTTAGACAATCTTTTTATTCTGGTCCGATTTATGGTGAGAACCTATGAACATGAAATAATTAACTGGAGAGTTTCAAGGTCTAACTCGAATATATTGATTTTATAAAAATGTGAAAAAAAATCATGACCATAATTCAAATAAATTACTTTTCAGAAGGAATAAAATCTGAGAACATTACAGCAGCTTCTATAAAGTGCGTGTAAAGTTCCCATAATGTTTCAGAGCTTTTTGAGTATTTTAGATACGCTTTCTGATTTATTGTTGTTTTACACAAATAAATCCATAAAATAGAAGATTCTCTGTAAAAGTGACCAAACCAATTTTTCGAGACTTTTATATATCGTAGGAAGTCTGTTTAATTTTTCCTTGAATTTTTCAGAACCAATTAATATTATTTACCCGAATTTATATGTTTTTTTCCAAATAATGACTAAAAATAGAGAAAACTGGGGGAAAATGTTCTAAAAATTCTAAAAATGGGTCTAGACACTTAATAAAATGTATTCCTCTAGAATTTAAAATTTTAAGCCTTAACTAAATTGTTTAATAATTTTTCTTGATTTTTAATTGAATTAAGACATTAAACGTATAAAACCGGAAATTGCAAAATCACAATAATTGGACTATTTTAATTCCAAAACATATTTTAATGACTCTTGCAATTGATATAAGTTATATAACAGAGGTTTAAAAATAATGGACAAATTTATAAATTATTTTCTATTATCTATGAATTTTGAAGTATTTTTCAAGGAATTTAATGGAAAATAAATAAATGTAAATGTGTAAAAATTATGAAAAATTTTAATAAGTCTTATATTATAATAAGAAATGAAATTATATAGTTTGTGACTATTAATATTCATATATAATGTTCTTTGTAAATATTTCATATCACCGGACACGTTTAAATGACAATACGCGAATAAAAGGACTCGAATTGTAAATTTTGTCAATTGAATTGTTCATAAATAAAATAATATATATAAAAATTAATATTCTGAATAAGATTAATTTTTATATGAATTCAACCTTTGGAACAAATTATGGCATTTTCTAAGAAGAATTAAGCATATTAATGACAGATTACTAATCTAGAATCTCACTAGCGTATTTCCCTTATCATAGGATTCCGATAAGAAATACGTGGACTGTTCGTGAGCATCTATTGGGCCATTCCTTATCACCGTGAGTATTCACAACCCTCTTTACTGTTTTATTATTTTGGGGTGGAAAAGCATGATCGTACTATTTTATGTTCGATGATCTAAATTGTTTGTTCGATATGATTTTTTTGTGTTGAGGTATGTAATATGTTCGCATGAACTTTGAGAACTTATCGTACAAAGTCCCTAGTATACACAACTCATTAACTCTTTGAGCCGATGGTCATTATGGATAGCGCGCTATTAGGATTTGACAACTCCTCACTTAGTGGGAACGCAGAGTGCATTTTACCATTTACTTATGTCACGATAAGCATAAGTGGTAGGGCTTATTCTAGTCATAGGATTGGGTTGTGGACTCATTGTTCAATTACATACATACACAAATGGTTTTATTTAGGAACGAACTTCTATTATGGAAACTTTTATCAATGCTCAGAAATTCACATCCGATAAAATTGAAACGTTGATCTATTACAAACCTGTGAACTCACCAACTATTTTATAGTTGACCCTCGTTTTTCATGCTTTTTCAGGAAACAATTAGTAGGCTCACTCTCGGTTGGTCATATTGAGCATGCTGCATTGGGAATGTTGTTATTTGAAACTTGATCTTTTGAAAAACTTGATTTTATGAAAAGCATGTTTAAACAATGTTGAATTTGTGGATTGTAAAACTCTAATACTTTTGTTTTATGATGATTCTGTGTTGCTTTGCTATGAAACCGTTTTGCTGTCATTCCTCGTGTTTCCGCTTTAGCGGGGTGTGACATTTATGTCTTTACCATCAAACAGCATCACCACATGGGATCAGCTCAAGGCCAAGTTCCTACAAGAATTCTATCTGGCAAGCAAAACAACGGAGATTAGGAGGGTGATTCAAGACTTCCATCAAAAACCAGGAGAAGCTTTCCACAAAGCTTTTGATAGGTTGAAGGAGTTGTTACGATCCTACCCGCATCATGAGATTCCCAAGTGGCAGTTAGTGAAGTTGTTCTTCGAAGGCGTCAGTGAAACACATCAGGCTATGATAAATGCCTCGTCAAGCGGGACATTTATGTGGCAAGATCCAAAGGAGGCTTGGCAGTTCTTGGAGCAATTGAGCAATGGCTCCAAAGCAAACTTTTCTATGAGAAAGACTGTTGGCACATCAGCAGCAGTGGGAGCTGATGCTGATTGGAAGAAGGAAGTAAAAAAGGAAATAAGTGAATTAAATAAGAAGTTTGATAGGCTCATGTCAACGCTGCAGAATGGACCTCAGGGTCAATCACAAGGAGGTCAAGGAGGACCGAAAGTTCAGGAGGCAAACCAAGTTCATGGCCAGGGTCAAGGTCAGTACAACAATGGACGACCCTACAGACCATATAACCAAGGGCAGCAGCAGAACATCAACAACCAGAGGCAGAATAATTATCAAGGTCAATCGTCTAATCAGCCTAGGTCATACCAGCCCGCAGGCAATAATGGAAATGCGAGTGGGAGTGGTAGCAACAATAATAATCGGGGACCCAACACTACTATCAACCATGCCCCAGGAACTCAAGAAGAGATGATTGCAAAAATGTACGAAATGTTCAGTGCTACTCGGCAGCAGTCCCAAGCTAATGCAAACATGCAAAGGCAAATAGGGAAAATGGCTGAGGATCAGCAAAAAAGGGACAATGGAAAGTTGCCAAGTGCTACGGAGGTTAATCCAACCCATAACAGCGAGCTGGAAAGGAGCACGTAAACACTGTTGAGACTGCATGGAGAAAGGTCACTTGGGAGGACTTGTTAGATTCAGTAAGTAAAGCAGAGCCTGAGAAAGAAGAAAAGATACAAGAAAAGGAGGAGACTAAGGAGATTAAAGAGGAAGGTAAGGAAAAAGAAATTCATGTTGAGGAGGGAACTCAACCAGAGACGGACAAGGAGGTCCAGGAAGAAGAGCAGTCGACAGTAGCAGGAATCAAGCAGAAGAAGAAAGAGAAGAAAGGGAAGAAGAAACAGGAAGCGCCTAAACCAATAGGGCCATTGATAAACCAACCTCTGTGGGATGAACTTAAGGATGCTCCTGAGGATACAAGAATTCTTTAGGAGATGTGTGAAAGAAATGGAAGAAGTAAGATTCCCACACCAGACACTGTTAGATTGACTATTAAGGCAAGTGAGGCACTGTTAGGAACACTGCCCAAAAAAGAGAAGGATCCTGAATCACCATTGATCACTACTACTGTAGGAGATGTGGTCATTCAGAACACTTTACTGGACTTGGGAGAAAGTGTAAATGTACTACCGGGGTACTTATATGATAAGTACAAAAATGAAGAACTAGAGCCAGCAAAAGTTGTAGTGCAGCTGGCTGACCAGTCAACAAAGGTATCCCGGGGAAAATTGACTAATGTCATAGTCAAGGTTGGAGACTTCTTCTATCCTGTAGATTTCCTAGTCATGGAGTATGAAAGTTTGGATGACGCGCTTGCGCTCATTTTAGGACGCCCATTTTTAGCTACGGCTGGCGCGGTGATTGACTACAAGACGGGGAATGTGGATATCTCCTTTGGGACACGAAAAAGAAGGTTGAATGTGTTCGGAAATCTTGTATCCTTGCCTTCAGAGAACGGTGACAAACAACTGGACAAAAGTGTGTTAATGGAGCTTGGGATTAGGAACAAAGGAAAAATATGGAGGCGAACAGGGGAAGGAGGCAAGGAGGAAATTTTAAAAGGAACAAAGGATCATCCATTGGCTACAATTGATAAGGAGCAGTTGCTGGATATGATGGAAATGCTAGAAGCAAGACACCAGCAATATGAGAAAGAATCAAGAGAAAGGGAAGCAAAAGTCTTCAAGCTTCTGGAATCACGGCAACAATCGATTAGTGGAGTAAGCGATAGGATGACTCACCTCACATCCTTAATGTCAATGATGGCCCACAATTTTATACCAGGATTCAAGCAAATGCCATCAAAAGTTCAAGAAGAGGAAGAATAGGAGTTGGAGTTCTACGTCTGGCTGAAGACGTTAAACTTATCGCTTGTTGGGAGGCAACCCATCGTGTCATAGGTTAGGTTCTGTGTTTCTTAGAAATAATTAGGAAAAATATCATCATTAATTGCAGGTACCATTGGTCCAAGGCAAGTGTGGGGTCGTGTGAAGTTTTGGAATTTTTAATGACCGCGCCGCGATAATCACAATTGCGCGTCCCGGGATCGTAAACCAACCCGATGCGCAGGGGTTGATTTGGTGACACGCGCGCCGCGGGTTTTGCATTTGCACGACGCGGGAATCGATCGGTCGGTTTTCATCTATATTAAGGTAAGCCGTGACAGTATTCACACACACCACAACTCGGAGCTCTGATCAACAAAAATTTCTCGCGTTTTTTCTTGCTCATTTCCTTCCCACTACTACGGTACGTCATTCTAACTAGCTATTACTTGTTTAAACTAGTGATTAGGTAGTTAATTTGAGTGATTTGTTCAAAAAGTTCAATACTTAGAAATCGCCAATGCTGACTCATAGGGTGTTTATTTCGCCAAATAGAGACCCTAGATGAGTTAGTCGGCATTTAGGCTACCTTGTGGTGTATTTGGATTGAGTTTAAACAGGTTAAAACTCGATTTGGGTTGGATTTTTGGAAACAGCCGCTCGCAGCGCTGCGCCCTTACTCTTGGGCCGCGCCGCGGTGTGGTGGAAAAGACAATGACTTATTTTGCAAAAAATTTTCGTTTGTGCAGATCATGTTCAGACTAAACCACGAGTTTCTTCAGTTTCGAGAAGGGGCAGCGGCCTCTGTTAAGTACCGGTCACGGAGAGACGCTTTGACGGGTCGCCGGGTTCTTGAGGCGACCGTTATTGATAGGGCCATCCTCGGGGATGCCGGGTTATGGGGCAAGATAGAGCCATTTCTACACTGCACCTGGACCGGACCCATAGGGACGCTTCTTTCACATGCCGGGGCTGGGACAGGATCATGGCCACCGACGAGGATGTCGTGTACACAGAGCTCCTCCTGGAGTTCCTTTCTACCATCGAGTACACGCCGAGGGCGACAGACCTGTGGGCGAGGTTGATTCGATTCAGATTGGGGGGTGTGGGACAGGGAGTGCAGCCTTCTAGAGTTCGCGACGCGCACTGGGATATATGTGGAGGCGGATTTTCAACACCGCCGTTTTCCCCAGTTCTTTGATGCATGTATTCAGGGGCAGCCGGAGCGGGCTGCCAATATGGAGGTTTGGGCACCGTTGTCCAAGATCATCTACGAGGCACGGACCTCCCGGGAGAGCCACCTCCGCGATCCACTCCACCGCCTCATGCACCGCATCGTCTCCACCTCCATCATGCAGCGGGAGGGGGGCGAGAAGGTATCCGGGGAGGACATGACGTTTTTCTGGGTTCTCCTCGACCCCTCCAGGTTCATTCACCTTCCCTACGCCCTAGCAGTTGCCCGATCCACCTGTGCGACGGGTGCCTCCGCCAGCAGTCCTCTGGGCCGGGGATACTTCATCACCCGCCTGGCCCGATCATACCGGATCCTCACCGCCAGGACATTCGCCACCTTGACCACTTTACCTCCATCTCGCACTACGGCGCGAGCTGAAGATGGGGCTGATTGAGCAGCAGCGCAAGAGCCAGCGCCAGCACCAGCACCAGCAGAGCCACAGCCGCAGGAGGACTCAGCGGCCATCCACCAATTGGAGGTCAGAGTCGCCAGGATGGAGGACCAGCTTGAGTGGATCGGGGAGGTACTTCTGGATCTAGCTACCCAGCAGGATCAGCGTCCCCGACCATTCCCAGCCAGAGCCCACGATCATGAGGCTGAATCTTCCAGGGCCACCAGGTGACAGTTGATGTATTCTTTTTCTTTTTCTTTATTTTTGGGATATATGTACTGAATCTATGACACACCTTTATATTTTGTCTATTTATATTTTATTTGTTATGTTGCTTTTAATGTTTTGTTGAGTCATGCATGTTATACCAAATTGGGAAGGAGTTGTCTCAGACAAGTGTGGGGTCACCGTGCCCCTCCACTTGTCTTGACCACCGGCGTGTTCACTGTTGCGCCACAACTCCAGAATGCGAAATCAAGAATTCTTTTTGTTCGAATTTGTACCTGTGATACCGAGTACCAACCAAGCAGTCTACCGTCCAAAGGGGTAACTCTTTCTCCCTTGTTCTAAATAGTTTTTGTACAACGGGGACGTTGTACGGTTTTAAGCGTGGGGTGTGGACGGTCGAAAGAGTAGTTTTTTGAAATTTTTGCAGAAATGACCAATTTTCAAATTTTTAGCAACTTTTTCAAAATTTTTAATAAGTTGTAATTTTGAAACAAATGATTTGTGATTGTGATAGCACTGGTATTTTTCAAGAGATACTATTTATTTGTGATCATGCTATTAGTTAGTAAAACAAGTTGAGTTTTAGGAGTTAGACGATTGGATTGTTTTAAGATTGGAATTTATGAAGGAAATGTCAATCTGTTGCCTTTGTTGTTCGAGCCGGTAGGTCCGAAAAGGGTGGCCTCGAAGAGGCATTTATGCACCTTACCACCTAAGATCATCTGGTTTGGGATTGTATTTTAGAAAGCTCGTTACACGGACAACATCGAAAGTCATGGACAATTCCTTAATGGCCTTTAGAATCTGAATGAGTAAGTACACTTCATTGTGGACAGAAAATTTGTAATCAAGGGTTCTTTAGAAAGCCATAAATTCCAAAGAACATTCTAATTAGGTTTTCATGAACTATTTCACTCTAACTCCTGAGGCAATAAGCTTTGAAACTAAACACAGTCAAAAATTGTTTGAGTCTTAGCTAGAATTTATTAAAAAACTCTCTTGCTTGGGGACAAGCAAGGCACAAGTGTGGGGTGTTTGACAACGCCTAGTGATATTACATATTTTAGTCGTTGTTGAGCCATATTCTTAGTGAAATTATATCATATATCTTATGGTATTCTCACTTTTCGTGCCAGCACTTGTTTGGAAGAAAATAATGAAAACAGGGACCAAAAGCGTGCAAATTGGAGAAAGTTTGGAGAAGAAGATAAAATCAGGATAACACATACGCGCGCCGCGGAAGTCAAGAAGGCGCGACGTGGCTTTTGAGGCGGTGAACTAAATTCAAAGGCCGAGAAAACGGGAGAAGATAAGTACGCGCACCGCGGTTCTCTTAATTGCGCGGCGCGGCTGCGGGAAATTTCAACTATAAATAGAGCCATTTACAGCCGAAAACCCTAGCAAAGACCCGGTGGAAAATAGACCGTAGAGGCTCTTTGACTCCCAGAATTCGTTTTCAGCAACTACCTTTTGGCATTTCAGGTTTTTATGTTTAATTTCTTTTAGTTTAATAAGTTAGCATTAGTGGCTAAGGTCTTTGGGAGTGACAACCACTGACCCTGAGCATTTTAGTTACTGTTTTTCAGTCTTTGTTACTGTATTGGATGATTGGAATTCATTTTGAGTTTATAATAATCATTTGGTTACAAGTAATATTGGTTTCTCGGTGTTTTGATGCATGTGTTGGTTTTGAATGCTTAGATTGTGTTTGAATTGTGATTGGATGTTTGATTTGACCTTGTTGGACTGTTTTCCTTTGCTGATTTCAGTAGCCAATTAGGTTAGCTTTTTAGGGTTTGAACTTTAGCCAGTGACTGTCCCGTTGGATCTTAGTTATTGGTGTAGTTTATACCTTATTTTGGTTTCTGTTTGGATTGTTGGATGCCTTTGATTACTTCTGAATTAGAGATGCACTTCTGATTTCAGAAAGTAACTAGGTTTGGTTTGCAGCTTAGCTTAGTCTATGCTTGTTTTGGGATTGTTTGGTTTAGAATTTCTGAGTTTTAGTAGCAAAGGTGTGGAAACCAAAGTCCTCCAACTATAGCGTGACACCATAGTTGGTAATCTGTCATTTGAACTGACCATGTAGCTCCTGCGGATCGACAGTGACTACCACTGTGCTACTGTGTGTGTTAGGTTTTTCTTATTTTTGACCGCAAGACAACCTAGGCGTGTCACCGCGCCGCGCATAGGTGGATCCCGCGTCGCGCGTAGGGGTTTATCCCCGTTTTATCGGCATTTGAATTTGCTCCACCGCCTTAGATCCGCGTCGCGCCTTCTTGATTTCCGCAGCGCGCGTACCACAATATATATGATATAATTTCACTAAGAATAGGGCTCAACAACGACTAAAATATGTAATATCACTAGGCGTTGTCAAACACCCCACACTTGTGCCTTGCTTGTCCCCAAGCAAGAGTTTTTTAATAAATTCTAGCTAAGACTCAAACAATTTTTGACTGTGTTTAGTTTCAAAGCTTATTGCCTCAGGAGTTAGAGTGAAATAGTTCATGAAAACCTAATTAGAATGTTCCTTGGAATTTATGGCTTTCTAAAGAACACTTGATTACAAATTTTCTGTCCACAATGAAGTTTACTTACTCATTCAGATTCTAAAGGCCATTAAGGAATTGTCTATGACTTTCGATGCTGTCCGTGTAACGAGCTTTCGAAAATACCATCCCAAACCAGACGATCTTAGGTGGTAAGGTGCATAAGTGCCTCTTCGAGGGCACCCTTTTCGGACCTACCGGCTCCAACAACAAAGGCCACATATTGACATTTCCTTCCTAAATTCCAATCCTAAAACACTCTAATCGTCTAACTCCTAAAACTCAACTTGTTTGACTATACTAATAGCATGGTAACAACTACATAGTATCTCTCGAAAAATACTAGTGCAATAAACAATCACAAACTATTCGTTTCAAACTTACAATTTATTAAAAATTTTGAAAAGGTTGCTAAAAATTTGAAAATTGGTCTTTTTCCGCAAAAATTTCAGAAAAAAACTCTTTCGACCGTCCACACCCCAAACTTAAAACCGTACAACGTCCCCGTTGTACAAAAGTTATTTAGAACAAGGGAGAAAGAGTTACCCCTTTGGACGGTAGATCGCTTGGTTGGTACTCGGTATCATAGGTACAAATTACGAACAAAAAGGTCCTTGATTTCGCATTCTGGAGTTGTAGCGTAACAGTGAACACGCCGGTGGTCAAAACAAGTGGAGGGGGCACGGTGACCCCACACTTGTCTGAGACAACTCCTCCCATTTGGTATAACATGCATGACTCACAAAACGTTAAATGCAAACATAACAAATAAATATAAACAAAGAAATGTACAACAAGTGAAATGTTTGTGTTACGGATGACCGCGGCGCGTGATTGAAGAACGCGCGTCGTGGTAATTACGAGAGTTGAAACTATCGTCAAGTGGGAAATGACCGCGTCGCGTCCTATAAGGACACCGCGGCGCGGTAATTTCAGCAGATTGCTACAATTTCAAATCTCACAATAAACGATTCAACACCAAAAACTACTATTTTATTACTGTCTACTGCCTTTAAGAGGCTTACTTTCCTAAACAACTTTCCTTACAATTTATTCCTAAACTAAAAGAAAATGCAAAACAAATCTACTTAAAGAAAAATTCAAACAGCATTACATTCATCCCTTTGTTAATTATGAGCCGTATCATCATAATCAACTTCCTCTTCTTCTGGATCCTCCTCCATAGGCTCTTCCTCCTCTTTCCCTCGGAGTGTCGGCTGGGGTCTCGGCGGGGTACACCTGTTCTTTGCCATGAGTATGACCATACAATCTGCAAACCACAGGAGCTGTGTCTGTGTGTTTTCTGTTCTTCTATCCACCTCGTGCATAGTATAAGACTGGACCTGATGCTCCCGCATGTGTGCCTCCATGGTCCTCTGGAGTGCCTTTACCTCGTCCGCGAGGAATCGGGACTCCATGCTGGCGGGTGATGGACCACGGGGTAGAATGGTGCTCGAATTTGCCCGCTTTCTAGATGGCTCGGACCAGAGTGCCGGGAAGGGCATACGATCCACAGACGTGATCCCATCATCCATGTATATAACATCCCGCGATGTAGTCATAGGCGGACAAAACAGGATTGGAGGGAGACCTCTAGTCCCTCAGTCGTGTGCTCAGATATCAGTCCATACGAGTCCGCCAATCGAGTAATGAAGTGTCCCCTCCTAATGCGGTAAACTTCATCGGCGCATCGGTGATTTGTTTGAAAAAGTCGGCAACGAAATATGGGATGTTACAAGTTTCCAACATCCTCGTTGCTGCCCACATCAAACTCGGGGCAACACTTTCTCCTCATCGGCGCGAGGCCACAGCATGGTCGATATGAGCCGATGTAACATACGGTGTGCTAGTAGGTGCATGGCGAGAAAGGGTCTCCCATGGTACGGCTGGCACGTCTGTGAAACGTCCCAAGCTCCTGTGTCTGCGACTCCTCTTCGGTGTACAGCCCGATGCGGTACCCGAATTCCCGTAAAGTGCAACTGCGATCATGATTTCCCACGCGAAATCGAACAGTCTCCAAAGTGTCCATACCAGTCTGTTTGTGATCAAAATGATAACTGGTGAGGAATTGAAGGAAGACCTCACGGTATACGGGTTGATTAAGTTGTGTGGCATTTTCAAGTGCCCTGCCTCGTATCCTTCTTAGACCAGCCAGTCCTTGAGATGATCTAGAATTCCTAATTCCCTGGTCAACTCCCAGTTGACCGTGCGGCAGGGCAATATACGCTTATGTCGACACATACCCCGGCGATTGAGGAAGCTCGCCGTGCGAACCCTATCAGTTTGGGTAGTCAAAGAATTCCAGTCAAGTGTTTCAGAACTACCAGATGACGACATAATGCCTGCAGAATGCATAAAAAATTGATAATGAGTGCACGGTCCAGCGTTCGACGCGGCGCGCACCAGGCATACCGCGACGTGCTAAATGAACATTCAAGTTGCGCATCGTGGACTGCAACAGACCGCGGCGCGGGGAACCATTTAAACCCAAAAACTGATGATTATGTCTAATTTAAACCAGTTATCTCGAATTTACGTATTGGGTTTTAATGAGTACAGTAATCTAAACCTAATTTTACTATCAATTTCACCAGATGATTACGACATTACGCATTACAGAGGCATTTAGTCAAAGTTCAAGACTATAAAGAAAAAGAGAAGAAAGAAGGAACTTACTTGATTTCCTGTGAAGAGAAGACGACGCAGGTGAATTGAGTGATTGAGAAGATTTTTACCACGATAAAAAGAATGACGAAGTTAGCAGATTGATTATATACAAGTGTGGGAAATTTTGAATGGCTTCCAAACTCTGTTTTAGTGATTATCTTTAATTTCAAATTAAGATAAGGCCGCGGCGCGGGAAGCTTCTATCCGCGTCGCGTATAAAAATCTGATTTTAATTATAATCGCGAAAACTCAATACGCGCGGCGCGGATCCTAAGATCCCGCGTCGCGGTATTGCAAAATTACCAAAATGACCCCACACTTGCTCTTTTCTCACCGTGATCAAATGGATGTGATGAATTAATATGCAAATATACAAATGACGATCGGGTTGCCTCCCGACAAGCGATAAGTTTAACGTCTTCAGCCGGACGTACACTTACCTGATTTATGCAGTATACACTGGAACATCTACCACGAATTCGACTGTTTCCACTTCCAGTTTCTGGAACGTGCCCGCAACGACATAAGGTTTGAGCCTATGTCCATTGACTTTAAATGGTTGACCACCTTTCAAGTCTTGAATCTCTACTGTGCCATAATCTGTGATGCTAACCACTGCATAAGGGCCATTCCAATTACTCCTGAGTTTCCCAGGAAACATCTTCAACCACGAGTTGTACAGCCACACTTTCTGTCCTACCTCAAAGGTTTTCAAGAGGACCTTGGCATCGTGATATCGTTTCATCTTCGATTTGTATGTGGGCGCATTTTCATATGCTTCGTCTCGTAGCTCCTCTAACTCCGACAGCTGGAGTTTCCTTTCTTTTCCTGCTTTCGTGTAGTCCATGTTGACTTGTTTGACTGTCCATAAGGCGCGGTTGGCAAGCTCAACGGGCAGATGATAGCCTTTCCCATAAACCAGCCGATATGGAGTGGTTCCAATTGGTGTCTTGAAAGCAGTTCGGTATGCCCAAAGCGCGTCATCCAGCCTTAAAGACCAATCTTTCCTATCGGTTTTGACAGTCTTTTACAGAATTTCCTTTATTTGCCTATTAGATACTTCCACTTGGCCACTTGTCTACGGATGATAGGGTGTTGCAATCTGATGATTCACTCCATAGTGCTTTAGCAGCCTCCCAAATTTAAAATTCTTGAAATGGGACCCTCCGTCACTTATGATCACTCATGGAACTCCATGCCTCGTGAAAATGTTTTTCTTCACGAATTTACACACCACATGGTGGTCATTCGTACGGGTTGCCTCTGCCTCGATCCATTTGGACAGATAATCCACTGCTACCAAAATGTACACATAACCATGTGACGTAAGGAACGGACCCATGAAGTCAATTCCCCAGACATCAAAAATGTTCACTACCAAGATTGGGTTTAAGGGCATCTGATCCCTTTTTGATATGTTTCCTAGCTGTTGGCAATTGAGGCATTCCTTAGCAGTTTGATGTGCATCTCTGAAGAGTGTTGGCCAGTATAATCTAGCTTCAAGAACCTTGTACCCTGTCTTTTTACCACTGAAATGCCCTCCACATGCTGACGCATGGCAGTGCTCCAATACCTCACCAATTTCACTGTCAGGCACACATCGTCGAATTATTTGATCCTCTCCCACCTTGAAAAGGTTAGGGTCGTCCCAAATAAATCTCTTCGCATATGTGCGGAATTGCTTTTGTCTTTGTTTGGTCCAATGTGTCGGTATTGCTCCTGTGGCCAGAAAATTCGCATAGTTCGCGTACCATGGAGCTCCAGTAAGCTCCAGCAGCTGCTCATCTGGGAATGAGTCCTTAATTCCCGCTTCCAATCCTTCAGCTGGTAATCGAGAAAGATGATCTGCCACGACGTTCTCTGGTCCCTTCTTGTATTTAATCTCCACATCGAACTCTTGCAATAGAAGTATCCATCTAATCAATCTGGGTTTAGACTCCTTCTTTGCAAGCAAATGTCGAACAGCACTATGATCGGTGTAAACTACCACGTTGGATCCCCAAATATATGATCTAAACTTGTCTAATGCAAATACTACGGCGAGTAATTCTTTTTCAGTAGTTGTATAATTTAGTTGAGCTTCAGAAAACGTTTTACTAGCGTAACAAATGACTACAGGTTTTCGATCAATCTTTTGACCTAATACTGCACCAGTAGCATAGTCACTGGCGTCACACATTATTTCGAATGGTTGAGTCCAATTAGGTGGTTTCAGGATAGGAGCCTCGACCAATTTATTTTTGAGGATATCGAATGCTTTTACACATTCTTCATCAAAAATAAATGGCGCCTCTTTCAAGAGAAGACCGCAAAGGGGTTTAGAAATGGTACTAAAGTCTTTGATAAACCTACGATAGAATCCTGCATAACCTAAGAAAGATCTGACCCATTTTACTGATGTTGGGGGTGGCAACGTGGATATAACCTTGACCTTAGCACGATCCACTTCGAACCCTCTCTCAGAGACTACGTGACCTTACACTATCCCTTCATTGACCATGAAGTGGCTCTTTTCCCAGGACAGCACCAAATTCGATTCGACACATCTTTCCAATACTTTTTCCAATTGACCCAAGCAGGCTTCGAATGTCGGTCCAAAGATTGAGAAATCATCCATGAAAATTTCTAATGCATCACCAATCATATCAGAGAAGATTGCCATCATGCATCATTGAAATGTAGCAGGCGCATTACACAACCCGAATGGCATTCTACGAAATGCAAAGGTGCCTTAAGGACACGTGAATGTTGTCTTTGCCTGATCCTCCGGGTGAATTGCAATCTGATTGTACCCAGAATACCCATCCAAGAAACAGTAATACTTCTGTCCTGCTAGCTTTTCCACGATCTGGTCGATGAATGGCAACGGAAAATGATCTTTGGAAGTGGCCGTATTGAGCTTTCGGTAATCGATGCATACTCTCCATCCAGTTACGGGTCTCGTGGATACCTTATCACCATCCTTTGTATCCACAACAGTTATTCCAGACTTTTTCGGCACTGTCTGTGTCGGACTAACCCATTCACTGTTAGAGATCGGATATATGATTCATGCGTCCAACATTTGAGGACTTCCTTTTTTACAACTTCCTTCAGTTTGGGATTCAATCTCCTCTGCGTATCCCTGGCTGGTTTAGATCCTTCTTCTGTGATGATTCTATGCATGCACATGGTCAGACTAATTCCTTTTAAGTCCGCGATTGTCCAACCAATGGCCTCCTTGTGCTTGGACAATACCTTGAGCAATTCCTTCTCTTGTTCCTCTAAAAAGTCTGCTGCTAAAATTACTGGCAAAGTACCCTTGTCCCCTAGAAAGGCATATTTTAAGTGTTCTGGTAATGGCTTTAGTTCCAGCTTCGGTGGTTCTTGTAAGGAGGGTTTCAACGTCCTTGGAATCTCTATTGGTAATTTCTCTATGTGAGCGCATTCTTCAGACTTCAAACCCTTCTCTCCTTCTACTTATTTTTGCTGCTCATCATTTTCAACACTTCCTTCTTCTTGAGTCTCCTTTGCCTCTGATTGTAGTACCTCAGGAGTGAACTGCTGAACTAGCTCATCTATGATATCTACCTAATAGCACTCTTCTTCTTCCATGCTACTTCCCTTGGCATTGGCATTGAAAATGTTGATCTTGGTCTGTTGATGCCCAAAGGATATTCCCATTTCTCCAGTGCGACAATCGATATTTGCATTGGCAGTGGGTAAGAATGGTCGCCCTAAGATGATCGTGGGTTGTTCTCCATTGGTCACCTGACGAGTGTCCAGAACTAGAAAATCTGTTGGGTAATAAAATTCTCCCACCTTGATGATAACATCAACTAGCATTCCCCTAGGGATCTTTGTTGACTTATCAGCCAGTTGCAAAATTACGTCGGTAGATCTCATGGTGCCAAACTCGTGCTTATCAAACAACTTTCCAGGTAATATGTTCACACTTGCACCTAAATCTAACAAAGCCCTTTTAATGTGCACATCACCTAGATCCACGAAGATGAGAGGAACTCCAGGATCCTTCATCTTGGGAGGAAGCACGTGCATTAAAATAGAACTTACATTCTCAGGTAAGCTGATCATTTTAGGCAAATGGGACAAGATATGTTTCTTATGTATGCACATATCCTTGAGAAACTTGGCGTATGCAGGAACTTCCTTGATAAGTTTAACTAGTGGAATGTTAACCTTAATCTGACTAAACAGTTCCCACATATCTTCTGCCTGTGGTCCCTTCTTCCAATATGGTCTTTTCTCCGGCTTTTCCAAAGCTGTAGGAAAAGGAACTGTCCCACTTGATTCTCCTTTCTCCCATGTACTCGTTTTCTTCTTCTTATTCGCATGTTCCTCCTTACCCTTCTTCTCCTCCTTCTCCAGTTCTTCTTTTTCATCAAAAATTATTTCTACATCGCTATCCTCGTCTACTGGTGGAGCTGTATCCTTATTATCCACTTTCTTCCCGCTCCTAAGCGTGATTACCTCATTCACTTGTACCTTTGATGCCTGCGCCCTTTCTTGTGCTCTATCCTCTTCCATCTTAATAATCAATTCTCCTAACTTCAGAATTGCTTCTGAATTAGAATTCTCCACTTCCTGAAGCTTGACTAACATCCCAAAGATTTCTTGTATACCAATGTTCATTCCTCCCGCTGGAGGTGGAGGTTGCACCTGCTGCCTCATTGGTTGTTGCCTTACTTCCCGTTGTTGATTGCTTCGGAATGGTCTTGGTGCGTTATGAAATCGACCATACCCATGCACTTGACTAATCTCCTCATGAGTCGTCGAGCACTCATTATGATTATGTCCTATACCCCCCACATGTATTGCATATAACTTGCCCATGCAACACATATGCTCCATTCTCTTGCTGAAACCTCGCGAGAATTTGATTAAACTTCTTACTCACAGCGCTTAGCTCTTTCTGAATTTCTGTCTTCCATTTGCTTTCCGCTTCAATGTTCGCTACATAGACTGTATTATCTTTCATGGTTCCACTAACCTTCGATCCTAAGCTCAACTGCTCCAGGAATCTCCAAGCGTCTTCTGGCTCTTGCCACATAAATGTCCCACTTGACGAGGCATTTATCATTGCTTGATGTGTTTTGCTGACTCCTTCGAAGAACAATTTCACTAATTGCCATTTGGGAACCTCATGGTGCGGGCAGGATCGCAATAACTCCTTTAACCGAACAAACGCTTCGTGGAAAGCCTCTCCAGGCTGCTACTGAAAGTTTTGAATTGCACGTCTGACTTCTGTGGTTTTACTAACTGGTTAGAACTCTTGTAAAATTTTGCCTTAAGTTGGTCCCAAATACTGATACTATTAGACGGAAGAGAGGTGAACCAATATTTGGCCTTATCGTTTAGTGTGAAAGGAAATAATCTTAATCTAAAAGTATCCCTATTGTTGTTTCTAGGAGTATTAGCATTCGCAATAGATATGAACTCATACAAATGATTGTATGGGTCATCAGTTTTATATCCTCTGAACTGAGTTAATATTCCTATCAACGGAGGCCTAATTTCTACGTGAGATTCTACATTATCAAGAATATAGATGGGCGATGAGTCATCATACTCCCGTGGCTGGAAGTGTGATGCAACCGATTGCCCCCTCGGTTATGCAAAATACAAAGGTCGTATAGGATTACCGTAACATTGAGGTTCATTGTATCCCTGCTGACCTTGTAATGGTTGATGCTGTTGTTCTCTTCTTGGAGGTCCCCGACCTCGGTCCCATGGTTGTTGTGGTGCTGGTGGGACCCATCCTTCATCTTCCTAATCATATCTCTCCTCGACCTCTGGATACTGGTACTGTTGCTGAGGAGGTTGCTGGTATTGTTGCGGGTGTGTAGGTTGAGGTTTGAAAAATACTGGTTGTGGTTGTGAAAATGGTTAGGAAGTAGGTGTCTGCTGTCTAGAAACTGGGGTGCCATCACGGGTCGGCGCTCCCCAAGACATGGCAGAGGTGAATGGGTTTGTGGATTGTGGTTGTGATACTAGTGGAAATGGTGGAATCGATGGCGGAGTGCATGATGGTATGGGTACAGGGGCTGAAACTGCACCACCAGAAGCACTCGTGCTCCCTAAATGAAATTCCGAAACCGAGGGAATAAAAGACATCCCCGTTGCCTCACCCGAGGGTTCCTGGGCAACATGCTCTAGACTACTACTAATGTTACTAAAACTCATGATATTGGAACGTCTACGGGCACGGATTTTGCGCGCAGTTCGCTCAATCTCAGGATCAAAATGCAAAGGGGATACTTACTCACCCCTGCGGGTACGCATGCACTAATGGAACACGCCCACAAAATCAAAAAGCAAAAATACTAACCAAATGAAACTCGCAAAATTTCAGAAACTAAAGTTCCTACTAATCACCTAATCTTAAGCTCACAACTCCCCGACAACAGCGCCAAAATTTGACTCGCCTAGGTCGTCGTGCGGTCAAAAATAAGAAAATAACCTAACACACACACTAGAACAGTAGTAGTCAGGGTCGATCCGCAGGAGTTACGTGGTCAAGTCAGGTGACATATTACCAACTATAGTGTCACGCTATAGTCAGAGGACTTAGTTCCTAAGCTTTTGACTACTAATCCCAGAAAACATAAACTGGAACAATTCCAACCAAACATAAACTTAAACTAAACTCCAAACAAATCTAGTCACTTATTGAAATCAGAAGTACATCTCTAATTCAGAAGCAAAAAAAGGCAAACAATCAAACATAAACCAAGGCATAAACTAAACCAATAACTAAGGTCCAATTGAACAGTCACTGGCTAAAGTTCAAACCACAAGGCTAACCCTAGTTGGCTACTGAAATCAGCAAAGGAATTCAGTCCAAACAAGGTCATACAAACATCCAAACACCAAACAAACAAGCACAATCCAATATCAAGCATAAAATACCAAAAAAACCACAATTACTTGTAACCACATGATTGTCATAAACCAAACTGAGATCTACGAGTACAAACAGTAACCAAATGATTCAAAAACATAAACTAAAGCCTAATATCAGTGGTTATCACTCCCAAAGATACTAGCTAATGAATTCTAACTATCTAGCTAAATGAAAATAAATTCTAAAACATAGAAATACCAAATGTGAAGTTGCAGAAGCTTAATCTCGGAGTCAAAGAGCCTTGAGGTCGATTTTCAACCAAGACATTTCTCCCCCTAAATTGTGAGAATCATCAGTGTCGGGATTTCCAAAAATTTCTCATCTAAGCAATTAAGTTATTAAATCCCGAATCTTGAAAATAAACCAACCCAATTCGGATATGTTGAATCAAAATATGTATCCAAATATACCAAAATTGAAATTTGACGGTGAACACATGGTGCCGGAAAACGACGTCTGAAGTCCATTTAATGCTCCCATAATCCTTTTACTTTAATCTTTTTTTTTATTTAATATCCGTGGCATTGGAGAGAATAATTTGCCCAAAAAAGGGAAGTGATTCATACACGATAATGATTCGTACACAACAATTCATGCTTTAAGGATGTTGTATATTATGCAAAAAAATGTTAAATTGTTGTGTATGGAGAAAAATTGTTGTGTACGGATCACTTCCCAAAAAAACTTGACTTTGTACTCCAGCAATTAAGGGTAGGTGACATGTTGCATTTAATGAGTATCCATTCTTCCTTTACGTGGCATATGTGGAAAGAGACAACAATCGGTGAAAAACGTCAGTGAAACCGGATAAAGAAATTTAGTTGTATTTGAGCTGGACTAGTTGATAGTAGAGATGCAATGTTGTTTCCAAGACAACGTGACGTGTGTACTAAGTGAGGGGACTACATCCTTTTTATTGAGTGTGGCAGTAATGTTGTACCCGATAATGGTCGTAACCGGATAAAAACTTTGTTCCCATATTACCGAGAGTAAGAGACTCTGACTTAGGTCTTGATACTTTCCGTTTGATCACCAGATTTTAAGCTTAACCCTTTATGCATCTTCTCTATTTGAAGACAAATAGAAGCCATCGTCAACCTTGTTCCTATCATCTCAAGCAAAGACACCATACTATAAATCAAAATCTTCTGATATCTTCTCCATCAAGATTATTGTCATAATCACCTTCGCCTCATCCCATCACCGTCCACATAGCCGAAGGTGTACCACCTTCGCCTCATCTTTAACAACCAGCAGAACCGAAGGCACCATTCAAACGTTCTTTCTTTAGCAAACATCATATAAAATTCAATCGAAGGGCAACACTTGAATCTACCTTCTCATCCTATCGCCACTTTAATTCTGCACCAGAGAAATCAACAATCACTTTGCCCTCAATTCTCCACCAGGTTCAACACTTAAATACACGAAGTCCTGGACTGAGTGACCCACTTCGCCTTCAGAAACTTCAGGTCATCGATGGTTGCTGGCAATTTCTCACAAGGGTAGGAGAGCTGTAGAATCGAGTCATGGACATCAATAAAACATCGTGACTATATTTCTTTGTTCAAACCACCCCTAATCACAGGAGAGGGTGGGATCAGTTTTACCGGTTGTAATCAACCGAAGGTAGATCATTATTCGCATCCTTTCATTCTATGTCAATAGATCCTGTCCAATCGTCATCTATAAGAAGGCGGTAACAGCTTCACCATCAACCGAAGGTAAATCAGTGACCACCGTCTGAAGGCAGTTTGGCCTTCGCCTGCATATCCTTCTTCACCTGCAGATCGTTCTTCACTTGCAGATCACCATATAAGAAGGTATACGTACCTTCATCTGAAGGTAATTTTCCTTTTTGCCTGAAATTTTTCTCATCTTCCACTTCGGTTCCAAATATACTCGTAAATGGGTTGTTTTGGAATATTAACGTCCACCTTCGGATTGGAGTGGACCAATTTTATTAAACACATCCGAATTCCAATTGGGATTGGGATTTGAATTCAAGATCAAGGTGTGAGAGGCGCTCTGACATTGACTTTCTTCTATCCCAAATTAGCAAAAGAGAGATGGTAGGCTTTTCTTTTTGACATTCTATTAACCAGTTTAATTTTCGTCCAGGCGTGAGAACTCATAGATGTGAAAGGGACTATACTAAACGATGAGAGAGAAAGTGAAACACCCTCGCTTAAGGCTTTTCATAAAACATCATTTTAACCCATGGTTTATCATCATTATTTCAAAAAATCATCCTTTAGTGAAAACTTTAATTTCAACATCTTCAAATAAGTCATTTTCGTTAGAAACCATTTTAAAACACATGGGGTTTAATGGGAAATAATTTAGGTTTAAGTTGCGGAAAACATCGTCTGGTCCCATTTTAGATAAAACATTTTAGTTTATAAAATAACGAGGTTGTAACAATTCAAATACCATTACACAGCTCAAATGATACCACACAAACCGTGGTCTTCTAAACATCCAGCTCTTCTAAGTCATCTAAACTCTTCAACCTGAGTACACATCAAAATAAGTTAGGCAATTGAAATGCCTAGTGAGCTTACCCGAGGTTGACCCATTTCGAGTGGGCAGTGAACTACCACCCTCGGGATAAACCCCCAAAAATAGTTTTGAAACATACTTCAAAAGTTATTTAAAACATCATAAGGATTTACTTCAAAATAGATAGTTATGATATGCAAACGCAAATGCATGATGAAACTATCCCAAACCTACATCCATCTCATAAATGTCCAACTCACCTCAATGGCACCCACCTAAGTTCACAAGCAAACGCACGAAGCATAATACTTGATTCCCGTATGGGTTGAAACTAAGACTAGTGGCCATTACACTAGCCTCATGAGGGGTAGCAACTTCCTCATGCGGTTCCCTATTGTCGGGAACAAACTCTCCTCACCCTCTTTATTTTAGAGACAGGTAAAACTCATAATAACTCCTTACCCTCTTTGATTGAGAAGGGTAAAACACGTCCTCAAGGTATCACACGGTCAATCCCATCCTATATGCAATGCAATGCACAAATAGGATGCTCAAAACATTTTTGAAAAACATCATTATCATCTTTATTTAAAACCATCTTTAGAAACTCATGTTCATGCAATGCACAAGTAGTATTCATATAACAAATTGCACATAATAACATGCATGAAAAGTAATTGATAACACACACAAAAATAGTGGGAAGGATGTGTACTCACAGCTCCCCGGCAACGGCGTCAAAATTTGACACGCCTAGGTCGTCGTGCAGTCAAAAATAACAGAAACCTAACACACACACTAGCACAGTGGTAGTCAGGGTCGATCCGCAGGAGCTACGTGGTCAGACCAGATGACAGATTACCTACTATAGTGTCACGCTATAGTCGGAGGACTTTAGTTTCTAAACCTTTGCTACTAAAACTCAGAAAACCTAAGCTGAACAATCTCAAACTAAGCATAGACTAAGCTAAGCTTCACACCAAACCTAGTTACTTTCTGAAATCAGAACTACATCTCTAATTCAGAAGTAAACAAAGGCATCCAAAAATCTAAACACAACCAAAAACAAGGCATTAACTAAACCAATAACTAAGATCCAATGGGACAGTCACTAGCTAAAGTTCAAACCTAAAAAGCTAACCTATATGGCTACTGAAATCAGCAAAGGAAAACAGTCCAACAAGGTCAAAACAAACATCCAATCACAATCCAAACACACACAATCAATAACAATCATCAAAACACCGAGAAACTGAGATTATTTGTAACCAAATGATTTTCATTAACCAAAAACGGATTCCAATGATCCAATACAGTCACCAATACTGAAAAACAGTAAACTAAAGTGTTCAAGCTCAGTGGTTGTCACTCCCAAAGACCCTTGCAACTATTGCTTACTAATACTAAAATGAAATTAAATTCTAAAACATAAAAATACCAATTGAGAGGTTGTTGATGCTTAATCACAGAGTCAAAGAGCCTTCAGGTCGATTTTCCACCGGGTCTTTGCTAGGGTTTTCGGTTGTAAATGGCTCTATTTATAGTTGCAATTTTCCCGCAGCCGCATTGCGCAATTAAGGAAACTGCAGCGCGCGTCCTTATCTTCTCCTGTTTTCTCGGCATTTGAATTTATTCCGCCGCCTCAAAGCCGCGTCGGGCCTTCTTGATTCCCGTGGCGCCCGTACGTATTTTCCTGATTTTTCCTTCTTCTCCAAACTTTCTCCAATTTGCACGCTTTAAGTCCCTGTTTTCATTATTTTCTTCCAAACAAGTACTGGCACGAAAAGTGAGAATACCATATATATGATATAATTTCACTAAGAATAGGGCTCAACAACGACTAAAATATGCAATATCACTAGGCGTTGTCAATGGGTTACTCCTCAAAATCGGGTTCTAAACAAAAGAACACGAGTCATTGAAGAAAGCTTCGACATAGAATTCGATGATCAGTATCACTGGAGAAAGAAGAATCAAGATATTCTATATGTAATGGAGAATGATATTCCAGTGAGACATCGACCCATTCATACAGTTGAAATTAATTACGACTTACTCTTTGACGCACCAGTCACTGCAAAAGATGCCGAAGTTATCCACTCTCCCGATGCAATTCAACAAATCATCTCAGCATCAGGACCTTCCACAACATCAGAACCCATGCCATCTGACAATCAAACAGAACCTCCGATCAACGCTTCAACAGTTGAGGGGGAGCCTTCGCTCCCTTCTCCGAATCATCAGACACAGAAGGAACCATCACACCCAACAATCTTTGAGGGGGAGTCTAGACTCCTTACTCATGTTGATGGGATACCTCAATCCGAGGGGGACCATCAAACCTCAGGAAATACCTTGTCAGCAGATGTCCCACCAGAAGATGCTCAAATTAACTCCTTTGATGCTACGATTAATAATTCACCAGTCTTCACCTTTGAAGTCGATGAAAATACATCAGCTGAAGAATCACAAATTCAAAACACATCTCCTGAAGACACCCACCATGTCTCTCCTCCTATCTCTGATATAGCTCTTCTTCCAAGATTACATAAATGGACTCGGAGTCATCCTCCGAACCAAATCATCGGAGATCCCTCATCCAAGGTTTAGACAAGGTCAAAGAAATCAATTCAGGATGAATTCCATTATGCCGCTTACATCAGCAAAGTTGAGCCAAAAACAGTTCAAGATGCTCTACACGACGACGATTGGATCAAAGCCATGCAAGAAGAACTATCAGAATTCAAAAGAAACAATGTCTGGGATCTTGTTCTGAGACCATCAAATCACAGAGTCATAGGTACTAGATGGGTCTTCCGGAGCAAACTTGATGACATGGGAACAGTAGTCAGAAACAAAGCCAGATTAGTGGCAAAAGGGTGCAGTCAGATCGAAGGACTTGACTATGATTAAACCTATGCACCGGTAGCTAGACTAGAAGCCATTCGGATCTTTCTAGCCTATGCCGCACATAAAAACATCATTATACATCAAATGGACGTGAAAAGTGCATTTCTTCAAGGTGATCTTCAAGAAACAGTTTATCTTCAACAACCTCCTGGTTTTGAAGATCTGTCTTGACCAAACCATGTATATCATCTGAATAAGGACGTATACGGTCTAAAACAATCACCCAGAGCTTGGTATGAACACTATCCAACTTTCTAGTATCATCCGTATACAGAAGAGGAATCATTGATCCTACATTCTTCGTTCGATCACATCATGATCGTACAAGTCTATGTAGATGATATCATCTTCGGATCAACTAATCAAGCAATGGTTGATGAATTTGCAAAAGTGATGATAGACAAATTTCACATGAGCATGCACAGAGAAATAAATTTCTTCCTAGGCCTACAAATCAAACAAACCAAAAGAGGAATTTTCATTCATCAAGAAAAATATACAAATGAACTTCTGAAGAAATTTTCCCTTGAAAACTGTTCTACTGCCAAAGTTCTGATATCCACCAACCATAAAATCTTTGCAGACCCCGAAAGCGAGCCAGTAGATCATAAGTTGTATCGAGGAATGATAGGTTCACTCTTGTACTTAACCGCAAGTAGACCCGACATCATGTTTTCAACCTGCATGTGTGCCAGATATCAAGTTGCTCCGAAAATGTCACATCTGACAGCAGTGAAGCAAATTTTCAAATATCTCAAAGGTACTAAGGCAATGGGCCTATGGTATCCAATCGGAGACAACTTCAAACTCCAAGCATTCACCGATTCGGACCATGTCGGATGCAAATTAGATAGGAAGAGCACATCCGGAGGTTGTCAATTCCTAGGTGGAAGATTAGTCAGCTGGTCCTCAAAGAAACAAAACTGTGTAGCCTTGTCATCAGCAGAAGCAGAATACGTAGCTGCATCTACCTGCTGCTCACAAGTTCTCTGGATGAAGACTTAACTCATGGATTATGGTTACAGATTTCTTCAGGTTCCCATCTACTGTGACTCCAAGATTGACATAGCCATCTCTCATAATCCAATTCAGCACTCTATGACGAAGCACATCGATCTTAGGTATCACTTCATCAAGGATTAGAACTTAGAAGGTAACATAGAACTTTACTTCATTCCCACTGATGAACAAGTTGCTGATGTCTTCACAAAAGCCTTAGATTCCACAAAATTCAACAATTTTCTGGACAAATTGGGTATGTTAAATCCTGACTCTGATTTCTTCAGAGAATGATATTCAGTCTCTGACTATCATCTATTCAACAAAAGCTAAGTTCCGTACAATCTCTGACTATTCTCTCAGAACCATAAGACTTCCGACTACTCTCATTGAACTTCTACAGTCTCAGAAAATCTCTCTCATTATAATCACAGTAACATTGTCACATATTTTAGTTAAGGGTTATCAACACACACACACATAAAAGAAAAACATATTATCATTAAGATTCAAAGATATTACAAGATCTGAATCCATTAAGTGGTAAACAAAAACATCTCAAAAGCTACGACTTAAGATTCTAATACAGCAAACAAAAACATCGAAAAGATTAATACTTGATCCCCCCACCTTAGTGCTTGTTGTACTGCCACTTTGGAGGATTGCCATACGTAAAGTTTTGTGTGATTCGCACAAACATATCACACACGCGAACAATCTTTCCATCCAGCAGCACAACATCATACACATCATCACTGATCACATTGTCGACGATGCCACTCCACCATCCCTGTCGACCCCATGCATCGACGTAGTCTCCAAACATGTATTCCACGATCACCGTAGGTGGAATGGGACAAAGAAGACCATATTTGACCTTCACGATCATCATCTTCCCGGTTGTGTTGTCCGTTAAACACCTAAGCTGAACTTCACAACGTCTTTGTGATCACTCCCTCGTAATAACCTCCTGCGAAATCTCCCTGAGTAAGCTTTACCTCGACCTCATCGAAGCAGTTGAAGAAAAATCGAGCCAATGTTAAAAGCAAATTATGTTCAGCTAAATTTTTTTTATGAATGGTTAAACATTTAGTCAAAAACCCCTTTTTATAATCAAGCAGCATGCCGATTCACCTTCTCTAATTCAATTAATTAGAGGTCATAATGACCCTAGTGGGAAGTTAATGCACCCGTCACATCAGCATCATGGCCTAAAACGGTTGATTAGATGGTTCGGCAACTTTGACGGCGTAATGGATAAACTGCTCTTGCTCCCATACAGATTATTCTCATTTTCCCAAAACTGACACATCCTCACCTAACTCTCCCACTCCCCCTCTCTCTATACCTTTTCCCTCTAAATACGACAAACCTTGTCTTCTCTTTGAATCTTTTCATCTCCGACTTCTTCCTACACACTTTCTGAATGAAAAGTGCTGAATTCCATTCACATATTAAATCAAACAACACAACTTGCTTTCATTCATAACACCCAAAACATCACAAAATACAACAAAAGCAATTTTCACATAATCCTAGCCACACAAGCAAACATACTATCCGACAACTAGACACATAAACTACCAGGAGAACAACAGACTTCATAAATCATCAGAGCTTATAGTACTGCCACATTGGAGTCTCCCCAAGATGATACCTCTGATGAATTCTCAGTTCCGACTCATCAACAAACAGACGAGTCCCATCCACCAACACCACATGGAACTGATTGAATGGACTTTTCCTCGAAATGGCAGCTGGCCACCATCCTCGACGGTACCACACCTCCACAAAATCAAACTGCTTAAACTCCACCAAAACCTTAGGAGGAACAGGTTGCAGATATGCAAAATCCAAATGCACATTCAAAGGACCTCCAGTGGATCCATCTGTCAGTGTTGTCATCTTCACTTCATAACGATGATTCCACACAGATTTGATCACCCCACCATAAATAGCACCAGCAAACTCACCATCTTGCATCCTAACCTGTACCTTCTCATCATGGTTAAAAGGACGTCTTGAAGCCATATTAGTCCTCAAAACCTCTCTTGTGTGATTTCATCGGTTCACAGCAAACCCCCTTTTATTTCCACTTCCCCCTTCACCGCTTCACGACACCTCATTACTTCGAGATCAGTAATATAGAGATGCGCTACATGATTTGACTGCTTAACCTAAACAGTCAGTGCCATTGATTATCTCTACAGAAATGACATGACAACTTCTAAGTTATCTATTAAACTGCCATTCTCAGAAAGCACCTTCCGAGCTTTCCTCTCCGACCTACAATCAGAACTCTGACACTTATATCACTTCTGATCTGTAGCCCTCAGAAACACTACCCCCTTTTCAAATCTCCAACTTCAGAATCCCTCTATCCCTTTCTGAATCAATCCTTCTGATTCATTCACATATCTCAGAACCCCTATATCCTTACCTTCACTCAGAACTCTCTCTCTCTCTGAATTTCCACTCCGAAACCCTACTCAGAGCACAATTTTTGATATTCACACTACCTCAGAAAACCTAATCCTACTGATTTGCAATTCGCATCAGAATCACTCATCTTTCTGAACAGGTCAAAACCACCACAGTTACACCAGATCCGTACCTTAGACACCTCACCTCGACATATTTAATATGAGAATATAAATTAAATACGAACAACATTTAATATCCAATAATTAAAAACCACACGATCAATATTTCTCCAACGGATATTCTCTCTGTCATACATGTCCGTCCTTTAATGGACCATCCTTTTTCATCATTTCTTAGCATTAAATGCCAAGCACACACTTTTCTGACATAATTGTTCACACGTCCCTTCATTCTCTTACCCGACGGTTTCTTATACATTTTCAAAATTGTTATAACCGTTCCCTCTCCTTCTAGTCTCACCCACTCTTTCATCTCTTCCATATTTCCCTCTCTATCATTATAACCCTCTCTCGCCGCCGTCTTCAATCTTTCAACCCTAAATATCTAAAACTTCCATTACTCTTCATCTCTCACATCATAACTCTTCAATGGCCTCCCAATCAAAGAGCGATAATGACACAGTCCTTGTTGCCCTCTCCAATCTCTACCTTTCAAAAGATCTCAAAGTTTACAAACAACACCTACGCGTTCTCCTTCACATTCTATCCAGACACAAACTGGTTAGAGCTTTCTTCCATCCTTCCCCTGCTATATCAGTCTCCTTACTTCAAGATATTTTCTCCTCCTCCACCAAATGTCCCACCGGTTACACCGTAACCCTACACGTTGGTCAAAACGTCATCATCGACAAGAAAAATATTTACAGCAGCACTAGATCTCCCATACTACGAATCCACTTTTGACCAACCAACCGATGGGGATCTTAAATCCATGATCTATAATATGGGGTATATGTATGATTTTGCCAAAACTGTTTCACATGTCTAAAGGACACATCTCACCATTATGGCAATATCTAATCCACTACATCATTAAGTGCTTAACTGCCAAAATAGGCGGTACTGACCAGTTAAACAGACGCCTCATGGGACTCCTTTGGAGCCTTGACTCCAGTCGCGAGGTTGATCATGCAGCCATTCTTTTTGAAGATTTCCTTTCCTACATACCCTCCTCCCTGAAACCAACATGTCAAATTCACTCAGCATGTGTTTAGGCTATGTGCATCGAGCACATCTATCAGACTCTTCAGATCCCAATCCCTACACCCAGATCAGAAGAAGACAAATTGGTCATGCCCAAAGCCAAACCTTATACTGCCAAAACAGACTCCATATTTGGCAAAATCCGTAGATTGCCTGAAGCCCTTCTGAAATTGGTTGATCTGACAGAACCTGCTGTCTCTTTTCACATCACCTCTACAGAAGGAGTACCCGATTATCCACCTCACTCTCTCAAACAATGTGAGGCCCCCAAGAAACTTAAAAAGAAAGCTTCCGAGTCCTCCCCATCCAAACAACCACCTAAAAAGAAGCAACGGAAAGTCAAAACGGTATTTCTTTCATTGCCTCTCTCTAATTTTCAGAAGTATCTTACTTCTGAATTACCTCTATCTAATTTTCAGACGTATCTAAAAAGAAACAACCAATCACCCAAATGCAATCTAAAAAGAAACAACCAATCACCAAGGATGACCCCAAAATTGATCTTATCCCAGATCTCACTCAACCTCCATCTGATGCATCCGAACTTGACAAGTGGAAGTTCAAGACCGCAGTTCAAGAACAAAAGTCTTTTATTGATCGTCTCCAACATCAATTTGAGCATAAACAAAAGGAACTTCAAACCCTCTTTACCTTTGGTCCACCATCCGACAATGACTCAGAACATGTCAAGTCCGAAAGAAGGCGAATCCATTCACTGACTCTCTAGATCGATTCCCTTCTGCACACCTCTCTTGACAAACAGGCAGACTCCTCCTTCTACCTGTTCGATACTACTGAAACCGACTGGTCGAAGATTGCCTCAGCAATCATCCCTCTCACTTGGGACAGATTTGTGCTCAATAACTTCAGAAAAAGACACTGCAGAAGCACACAGTCGAACAACCCACTGAGTCCGACTCCCGAGTAATTATCTCCGAGACTCAATCAATCCCAATCGGCACCTCCCTCTTTGGTGCTGATCAAGAGGTAGATAAACCCTCTTCATCCCAAATGCACTTGGTCGACCTCAGTGACACCAATTCATCCTCCGATAAAGCTACCAAACACAATCCTCCTCAATCGTCACCTCCTTACTCAAGGATGACTCTCTCCATCAGAAGGTTGACATCTTAACCACCCTCCTGACTGAACTAAAATCCTCACAAAATCAGGAAGCTCTGACCAAAGAACTCACAGCACTTAAAGATCGAGTCGCTGCACTAGAGAAAAAGGACAGAGACATTCTTCTACATTGCGACAGTCAAGCTGAAAAGATCATCCACGATGGGATCGCAACCCTTGATGCTTAACGTGAATCTGATGCGGCACACATGATGAAAACTGCCCAAAAGATGCTTGATGAAGTTGAAAAATGTCAACAGCAAGTTCCTGAGCTCAAAGCCTCCATGGACCTTATGGCCCACTACCTGAATGGGTCCTGGTCGAAAACTTCTCCCTCTGAAGAACTAATGCTCTCCTCCTTCAGATGGTTACACACACTTTGCAAGCCATCACCGGCACAATGGAAGGTCCTATTGAGTAGATCAAACTCTGCACAAAATTAAACATAGAGGTTATGGAAGAACTCCAAACAATTGCAGCCACACCACTTCCCGATTGTATGAAAAAGGAAGTTGACAACGTCTCAGACAAACTCGACTCCATTCAGGCCTGCCTGCCTATGCCCCCTTCAATTATTGCAGGTGTCCCAGGAGGGGGAGAGGCGGATAAGTCAACAAAATCTCCGACCGACGACATGGGAATAGATACCACTGCTGGTCCAAGTGGAATAAAAGACCAAGGAGACACTCAGCAAGAAGACACAAATGCCGATGAGGATGAAACTCATAATAAGGAATCAGAAAATGATCGTCCTATCATTCCTCCTCCGAAATCACCTCCTCAGAAATCTCCTCCTCCGAAATCCCCACCTCCAAAATCTCCTTCCAAATCTCCTTACACTTCTCCTCCGAAAAATCAAAATCTAATGAATGATGATCAGACAGAAGACGATGAAATCTTCATGTACTCACCTATCAAGGAATCTGATCCCCCAGATGTCAAGGAAAAGAAATCAAAGTTCTTCGACTCCCAAGCTAATGAACATGCTGAAGATTTTAGTACTGAGTCAGAACCTGATCGAAACCAAGCTGATCCAACTGGTCCCAGCAGACCTATCATCTCAAACATCCTCAAGTTCCGACCATTGACCGACTTTGATTTCAAACCCTTCAAGTCATACAATCCCCCCCACATCTTACCACAACTGGGATATACCGTTGACTCGAAACGGAGAAAAATATCGCTATACCCTTAATTTCACAACAGAACCAGGAGTCAACAAAGAGCTAGCAGCGTACTACAAAAATCAGCAATTCTTCAAGTCATGGACCAAACCTCAAGTCGACACATGGTCAGAAGAAGTCATAACAGCTGTTCGAAGTGTCAAAAGAAGAAAATTTCAGAAATCAGAATTCTTCGAATATGAGCTGGTCAGAAATAACAACTACGCCAAAACGATTCTTATAACAGAGGCCGACTTCCGGAAAATGAACCCTGCACACATATTGACAACGCCTAGTGATATCAAGTATTTTAGGCATTGTTGAGCCATGTTCTTGATAAAATTATATCAAATATGTTTGGGTATTCTCACTTTTCGTGCCAGGACTTGTTTGGAGAAAAAGAATAGAAACACGGACTAAAAGCGTGCAAAAGGAAGAAGTTGGGAAGGAATGAGAAATCAAGAGAACTCGTACGCGCGCCGCATGAATCAACCATGCGCGCCGCGGGCTTAAGGCACTGGAACACATTCAAATGCCGAAGAAAACGGGAAAAGATAAGTACGCGTGCCGCAGATTTCATTTATGCGCGGCGCGGTTGCGGGAAATTTGCAAGTATAAATAGATGCATTTCCAGCCAAAAACCCTAGCAAAGAAACGGGTGTAAAGTCGACCTTGAAGCTCTTTGACTCCAGGATTTCATTTCAGCAAGCTCACAATTGGTATTTTATGTTTTTGGATTTAATTTCCTTTTAGTAGCAAATAGTCTTTGTAGCTAAAGTCCTTGGGAGTGACAACCACTGACTTTGAGCACTTAGGTTTCTGTTTTAGAAACATTTGGTTACTGTTTTTGTGATTGGAATTCAGTTTTGGTGAATGAAAAGCATTTGGTTACATTTAATCTTAGCTTTTCGGTGTTTTGGATGTTTGTGTTTGGTTTGATTGATTGTGTTTTGAATATTGTTTTAGACCTTGTTAGGACTGTTTTTCTTAGCTGAAATCAGTAGCTAATTAGGTTATTTGGTAAGCATTAAACCTTGATAGTAACTGTTCAGTAGGACTTTAACTAGTAGCTAGTTTATGCTTTGCTTGGCTTGGTTAGTTTGGATGCCTTTGATTGCTTCTGAATCAGAGATGTACTTCTGATTTCCGAAAGTGACTAGGTCATTTGGACATAGCTTAGCTTGTCTTGAGTGTTTGATTATTGTCTCAATTGCTAGTAATTAGGAAAATAGAAACCAGATCCTCCGACTATAGCTGTGACACTATTAGTTGGTAATCTCTCATCTAGCCTAACCACGAAGCTCCTGTGGATCGACCCTGACTACCGCTATACTAGTGTGTGTTATTTTTTCTCTTATTTTTTACCGCACGACGACCTAGGCATGTCAAATTTTGGCGTTGTTGCCGGGGAGCTATGAGCTTAGGTTAGGTGAGTAGTAGGAACTCGTTTCTTGCTTTTTGAAATTTCATTTTGGTTTGATTTTTGATTTTTGTGGGCGTGTTGCACTAGTGCGTGCGTACCCGCAGGGGAAAGCAATTATCCCCATTGCAGTTTGATTCTGAGATTGAGCGTACTGCGCGCAAACTCCGTGCCCGTAGGCGTTTAAGCATCATGAATTATAGTCAAGTTAGCAGTAGTCCAGTCAGTGTTGCCCAGGACCCATCAGGTGAGGCAACGGGGATGTTTTCCATTCCCCCACTTTCAGAATTTCAGTTTGGGAGCACGAGTGCTTCTGGTGGTGCAGTTTCAGCCCCTTCACCCATACCATCATGCACTCCACCATCTATCCCACCATTTACACCCGCTTCACAACCCCAATCCACCAATCCATTTACTTCTGCTATGACTTGGGGAGTGCCGACCCGAGATGGCACCCCATCTCCTAGACAGCATACACCAACATCCCAACCACAACCAGCCCTCTTTAAACCCCAACCCACTTACCAAACAACACAACCTATACACTTTCAGCCACCGCCTCAGCCACGATACCATTACCCAGAGACGGAGGAAGTGTATGATGAGGAAGATGAAGGATGGGTGCCACCAGCACCACAACCACAATGGAACCGAGGTCGGGGACCTCTTAGAAGAACGCCACAATATCCACCACCAGGTCAGCGGGAGTACAATTTCAGCGGGAGTACAATGATCATCTTTACGGTAACCCCGCTCAACCTTTACATTTTGCATAACCGAGATGGCAATCGGTTGCATCACATTTCCAATCGCGGGAATATGATGATTCGTCGCCGATCTATATTCCTGATAACATAGATTCGTAAGTAGAGATTAGACCTCAGTTATTAGGAATATTACCAGAATTTAGAGGATATAAGCAGGACGATCCCTATAATCATTTATATGAATTCTTAGCGATCGCTAATGCTAATAATCCCAGAAACACAAATAGAAATATTTTTAGGCTTAGACTGTTTCCGTTCACCCTTAAGGATAAAGCCAAGTATTGGTTGACATCGTTGCCATCAAACAGCATCACTACGTGGGATCAGCTCAAGGCAAAGTTCCTTCAGGAATTTTATCCAGCGAGCAAAACAACTGAAATCAGAAGAGTTATCCAGGATTTCCAGCAAAAGCCTGGAAACGTTTTTCATGAAGCCTTTTACAGATTGAAGGAGTTGTTGCGATCTTGTCCGCATCACGAGATTCCCAGATGGCAGTTGGTCAAGCTATTCTTCGAAGGAGTCAGTGAAACACACCAGGCCATGATAAATGCCTCATCCAGTGAGACATTTATGTGGCAGGACCCAGAAGAAGCTTGGCAGTTTTTGGAGCAGTTGAGCAACGGCTCCAAAGCAAACTTTTCCACCAGGAAAACTGTAAGTACGGCGGCAACAGTAGGAGTCGATGCTGATTGGAAAAAGGAAGTGAAAAAGGAAATTAGTGAACTAAACAAGAAGTTTGACAGACTTATGTCAACATTACAGAATGGACCGCCAAGTTCATCACAAGAAGGTCAAGGAGGACCTAAGACTCACGAGGCAAATCAATTTTATGTCCAGGGTCAAGACCAGCACAATAATAGACGACCCTATAGGCCATACAACCGGCGGCAGCAGTAGGAGTCGATGCTGATTGGAAAAAGGAAGTGAAAAAGGAAATCAGTGAACTAAACAAGAAGTTTGACAGACTTATGTCAACATTACAGAATGGACCGCCAAGTTCATCACAAGAAGGTCAAGGAGGACCTAAGACTCACGAGGCAAATCAAGTTTATGGCCAGGGTCAAGGCCAGCACAATAATGGACGACCCTATAGGCCATACAACCAAGGACCACAGCAAAACTTTAGGCAAAACAACTATCAAAGTCAACCGACTAGTCAGCCTAGGAACAATGGAAACAACAACAACAACAGGGGTCCACTAATACCAACAACAACACCCTAGGGACCCAAGAAGAGATGATAGCAAAGATGTATGATATGATCACTACGACACAACAACAATCTCAAGCGAATGTAAAGGCAATCGCAAATATGGAGACACAAATAGGTCAAATGGCTGCAGACCAGCAAAAGAGAGATAGTGGCAAGTTGCCAAGTGCTACTGAAGTCAATCCTACGCATAATCAGCGTCCAGGGAAGGAACAAGTCAATACTGTAGAATCAGGATGGCGAAAGGTCACTCTGGAGGACTTGTTCGAAGTAGGGAGTGAGGAGAGACCAGGGGAAGAAGGAAAGGCTCTAGAAAGCGAGGAAGGTAAAGAAGGAGAAGTTCCGGTTGAGAATGGCACTCAACCAGAAATAGATAAAGAGATCCAAAAGGAAGAGCAATTAACAATAGCAGGGATCAAACAAAAAAGGAAGAATAGGAAAGAAAAGAAGAAGCAGGAAGCATCCAGATCAACGGGACCCTTAATGAATCAGCCCCTGTGGGACGAACTTAAGGATGCCCCTGAAGACACAAGGATTCTGCAAGAAATGTGTGAACAGAATGGGAAAAGCAAAGCACCTACACCAAAAACGGTGAGATTGACTGTGAGAGCCAGCGAGGCGTTATTGGGAACACTGCCCAGAAAGGAAAAGGATCCCGGATCATCATTGATCACTACAACTGTAGGGGACGTGGTCATTCGAAACACCCTATTATATTTGGGAGCAAGTGTTAACATCTTGCCAGGATACCTGTACGACAAGTACAAAAACGAAGAAATTGAGCCAGCAGAAGTTGTACTGTAGCTGGCTGACCAATCAATTAAGGTATCTAGGGGAAAGCTAACAAATGTCATAGTCAAAGTAGGGGACTTTTTCTATCCCGTAGATTTTCTGGTCATGGAATATGAGAGTCCGGACGATGCGCCTGCGCTCATCTTAGGGCGTCCATTTTTAGCTACTGTCGGGTCAGTGATCGATTGCAAGACTGGAGAGATGGATATCTTCTTCGGGACCAGAAAAAAAAAGATTGAATATGTTTGGGAACCCGATATCATTACCTTCAGAGGAAAATGGCAAACCAGCAGACAGGAAAACATTAATGGAGCCAGGAATTAGGAGCAAAGAAAAGATATGGACACGTACGCGAGAGGGAGGAAAAGAGGAAATATTAAAGGAAACCAAGGACCACCCGTTGTCCGCCATCGACAAGGAACAATTGCTGGACATGCTAGAGATGATGGAAGCAAGGCATCAGCAATATGAAAGAGAATCCAAAAAACGAGAGGCGAATGTTTTTGAGCTCTTGAAATCTCAACAACAGTGGATCAGCGGTGTGAGTGATCGGATGACCCAACTCACATCCCTTATGACAATGATGGCCAATAATTTCATGCCAGAATACCAGCAAATGCCATCAAGAGGTCAAGAAGAAGAAGAAGGTTCAGCTTAGGAGCAGAACGTCTGGCTGAAGACGTTAAACTTAGCGCTTGTTGGGAGGCAACCCATCATGTCATAAGTTAGGATATATTTCTTAAAAAAATAAAATACAAAAAATTACATCAAACTTTCTGCAGGTACTAGTGGTTTGAAATAAGTGTGGGGTCATTTGAGAAGTTTTGAAAATTTTGAAGTCTGCACCGCGGGTATTTGAATTACGCGACGCGGGATCGTTAACAAACCCGATGCGCAGGGGTTGATTTGGACACGTGCGACGTGCAAAGAACAAACCCGCGACGCGGTAAACGATCAGTCGGTTTTCTCCTTTAAAAGGTAAGCCGCGGCTCGCATAACCCACACGCGACTCGGAGCTCAGGTGATTGAAATTTTCTTGCGATTTTTCTTGCTTATTGTGTTTCTACTACCAAGGTATGCCATTCTAACTATCTATTACTCGTTAAAACTAGCGATTAGATAGTTAATTTTAGTGATTTGCCCAAAAATAATTCAAAACTTAGAATCACTAATGCTAGCTTATAGGGTGTTTGTTTGGCCAAATGGAGACCCTAGATGAGCTAGTCGGCACTTAGGCTACCTTGTGGTATGATTAGATTGAATTCTAACAGGTTAAATTGAGATTTTGGATCGGGGTTTGGAAACAGCCGCGCGCCGCGCCGCGCCCTTGACCTTGGGCCGCGCCGCGGTGCGGTAGGGAAGAAAAGGACTAATTTTGCAAAAAAAAAATTTGTGTTATGTGTTTTCTTTTGCAGATGATGTTTAGATTGGACCACCCCTTCCTCCAGTTCCCCGCAGAGCTTGCCAGTTCATTAGAGTATACTTCGCGGAGAGACGCATTGACTCGTCGCCGGGTCCTTGAGGCAACCGTCATCGATCGAGATATTTTGAGGGATGCTGGGCTCTGGGGCGCGATTGAGTCATTCCTACATCGCACCTGGAACCACGAGGAGGCATCATTCACATGCCATGGCTAGGATAGGATCATGGCCACAGACGAGGATGTGGTCTACACGGAGTTGCTGCTGGAGTTCATATCCACCATCCAGTTCGCACCCCGGGCGGGAGACCCGCACTCCAGGTTGGTACGATTTCGTTTGGGAGGTGAGCACAGGGAGTGCAACCTTCGGGAGTTCGGGAGGCGAGTGGGGTTATACACCCCAGCGGACCTCCAGCATCGCTATTTCACCCGATTCTTCGGGTCTTGCATTCAGGGGGAGCCGGACAGGGCTCCCAACATGGAGGTTTGGGCATCGCTGTCCAACGTCAGATATGAGGCGGGAGCTTCCAGGGAGAATCATCTTCGGGACCCACTTCACCGCCTCATGCACCGGATCGTCTCCACCTCCATCATGCAGCGGGAGGGAGGCGAGAAGGTGTCGAGCGACGACATGACCTTTTTTTGGGTCCTTCTCGACCCATCCAGATTCCTCCACACCCCCGACAGAGCCACATCAGGAGGACCTGGCAGCCAGGGTTGCCAGGATCGAGGACCAGATCAAGTGGATCGGGGAGGTACTTCTTCATATCGCATCAGCGCAGGGCCAGCGTCCCCGACCATTCCCAGCCAGAGCCCACGATCATGAGGCCGGACCCTCTAGGCCGCCTGGTAGTGATTGATGTACCTTTTTCTTTCTTTCTTTTTATCTTTTTTGGGATATATGTACAAACTTATGACACTTCTATTTGTATAGTTTTTGTTCATGTTTATTTGTCATGTGTGTTTTTAATGTGTTTGTTAAGTTATGCATGTTATACCAATTTGAGAAGGAGTTGTGTCAGACAAGTGTGGGGTCACCGTGCCCCCTCCACTTGTCTCGACCACCGGCGTGTTCACTGTAGCGCTACAACTCCAGAATACGAAATCAAGGATCCATTTGTACGCAATTATACCTGTGATATTGAGCACCAAGCAGTCTATCGTCCAAAAAGGGGTAACTCTTTCTCCTTTGTTTTGAAATAAATTTTTGTACAACGGGGACGTTGTACGGTTTTAAGTGTGGGGTGTGGACGGTCGAAAGAGAATTTTTTGAAATTTTTTGCAGAAATGATCAATTTTTCAATTTTTAGCAACATTTTTCAAAATTTTTAATGAATTGCAATTTTGAAATGAATGGTTTGTGATTGTGATAGCATTAGTATTTTTCAAGAAATACTATTTATTTGTGATCATGCTATTAGTTAGTCAAATAAGTTGAGTTTTATGAGTTTAGAAGATTGAGCTGTTTTTGGATTGGAGTTTAGGAAGGAAAAGTCAATCTGTGGCCTTTGTTGTTCGAGTCGGTAGGTCTAAAATGGGTGGGCCTTATGCACCTTACCACCTAAGATCGTCTGGTCTGGGATGGTATTTCTGAAAGCTCGCTACACGGACAACATCGAAAGTCATGGACAATTCCTTAATGGCCTTTAGAATCTGAATGAGTAAGTACACTTCATTGTGGACAGAAAGTTTGTAATCAAGGGTTCTCTAGAAAGCCATGAATTCCAAAGAACATTTCAAATATGTTTTCGCGAACTATTCCACTCTAACTCAAAAGAGCAATAAACTTTGAAACTGAACACAGACAAAAATTGTTTGATTCTTTATTATAATTTGTTAAAAACTCTCTTGCTTGGGGACAAGCAAGGCACAAGTGTGGGGTGTTTGACAACGCCTAGTGATATCAAGTATTTTAGGCGTTGTTGAGCCCTGTTCTTGATAAAATTATATCAAATATGTTTGGGTATTCTCACTTTTCGTGCCAGGACTTGTTTGGAGAAAAAGAATGGAGAAAAAGAATAGAAACAGGGACTAAAAGCGTGCAAAAGGAAGAAGTTGGGAACGAATGAGAAATCAAGAGAACTCATACGCGCGCCGCGGGAATCAACCATGCGCGCCGCGAGCTTAAGGCGGTGGAACACATTCAAATGCCGAAGAAAACGGGAAAAGATAAGTACGCGCGCCGCAGATTTCATTTCTGCGCGGCGTGGTTGCGGGAAATTTGCAAGTATAAATAGATGCATTTCCAGCCGAAAATCCTAGCAAAGAACCGGGTGTAAAGTCGACCTTGAAGCTCTTTGACTCCAGGATTTCATTTCAGCAAGCTCACAATTGGTATTTTATGTTTTTGGATTTAATTTCCTTTTAGTAGCAAATAGTCTTTGTAGCTAAAGTCCTTGGGAGTGACAACCACTGACTTTGAGCACTTAGGTTTCTGTTTTAGAAACATTTGGTTACTGTTTTTGTGATTGGAATTCAGTTTTGGTGAATGAAAAGCATTTTGTTACATTTAATCTTAGCTTTTCGGTGTTTTGGATGTTTGTGTTTGGTTTGATTGATTGTGTTTTGAATATTGTTTTGGACCTTGTTAGGACTGTTTTTCTTAGCTGAAATCAGTAGCTAATTAGGTTATTTGGTAAGCATTAAACCTTGGCTAGTAACTGTTCAGTAGGACTTTAACTAGTAGCTAGTTTATGCTTTGCTTGGCTTGGTTAGTTTGGATGCCTTTGATTGCTTCTGAATCAGAGATGTACTTCTGATTTCCGAAAGTGACTAGGTCATTTGGACATAGCTTAGCTTGGCTTGAGTGTTTGATTTTTGTCTCAATTGCTAGTAATTAGGAAAATAAAAACCAGATCCTCCGACTATAGCTGTGACACTATTAGTTGGTAATCTCTCATCTAGGCTAACCACGAAGCTCCTGTAGATCGACCCTGACTACCGCTATACTAGTGTGTGTTAGGTTTTCTCTTATTTTTGACCGCACGACGACCTAGGCGTGTCACATATTCACTATCGTTGTAAAGCTGTCTCACAAAGAAACACAAGATGCCAGAGAAGTTTACGTTGCAGCCAGAAGATTTCTACATGGCCTCGTAGAAGAATTCTGCTTTAATGATGCAGAAATGTACAAACTCATCAAGAATCATCCAGATAAGCATTTCATAAACAAACCTGATTTATCTATGCCAAACAATCGAGACATCTGGAAAAGCGGTGCCACCTCCGATCCAGTACTCGGATTGGTTTACAAGAATCCTGCAGAAAAAGGATCCTTCCTTTTTCTTCGTGCTGATCAAATCAGAAGAGTTTCTAATGGAATGCTGAAGGAGTACATCAAGGCTGTGCAGAAATCATCCTCATCAGACCCTGAAGCTAAGAAAGAAATGCGTCTGAGAATGCAAAGGCTACTAGAGATCAGAAAATTCTGGTTATATGCTGCAAGACAAGGCGTGATTGACCAACGATGAAGATGCTGAATCAAACTCCTCTACTGGTCATCGAAGGGGGAATTGTTAGTGCTGAAAGTCAAATCGTTGACCAACTCGTAGTTTGATATATTAGGATTGTAATATCAAACTTCTTATTTTGATGGAATGAACTTACTTCTATGTGAATGTTTTAAGGAATGAACGAATGGTTACATTTATGTATGTTGTATATTATTAAAGAATATCTCGGATAAAGCTATGTTCTGATAACATTGTACTCATCCAAAATCCATTCTTGGATTTTGGAACTCCGAAGAATCTCAAGATCAGAAAGGACTTCACCCAGAAGAGTGAGTTCGGAAGATCACACTCCGAACTCACTCAGAAGACCAAGACATACACAACCACATTTTCAAGATACTCTGATTAGACCAGCCAGGACTCCAAAATCCACTCAGGATTTCGGACTATCAATATCAACAAATCTAAGGAAATATCATAGTTAATCATTCAACAAAGAAGACTGAAGATGAAAGAACATCTAGAAGATAAGGCAAAGGATAAGCACTTCAACGTATAGGATATGATCAGACTAGATTAGGCGTGGCCCCCTAGAAACATGTCTGTTGTACTTTAGAGTATTATTATATTATAGATAAGCCACCCTAGTCTGACATTGTATTATTATATTGGATTCACCCTTTCTTATCTGACTGAAGAGAGACGTGTTGTCTCCTCTTCAGTCCATAGGTTACTATCCGAAGGTCCTCCCTTAGTCTATAAAAGGGAGACCAATTCTATCTTCAGTCCTCATGAGTTTGAGATACTTTATGTAAAACTTTCATATTTATCAATACAATCTCTCATTCCATCAACTCCTATTCTTATATTTATTTCTTACTGTCCTTACTTTTCTAGAACTCTTAACTTTCAGTCTTTACTTTTCAAGTCATATAACTATTAATCCTTATTATTTATTGTTGAGCTATTAAGATCTGTTCTAAGTATTAATTCTTCATTATAATTCTGCAACCATATCAAGTCTTCAGACTTGTTCATCTCAAGTCTTCAAACTTGTCCATCTCCGAAACTTCCAAGTTTCGGACCTTTACTTTCCGCAATCTTCCTTTCAGCATTTACTTAGAATATTTGGCGACAACATTCTCGATCTTCTTCAGATTGGCAACACTGGGAACCTCAGCATCTTCTCTTTCACATGGAAGAATCTAACAACAATGTCAACATGAGGTCCTTCGGTCACACATCTCCATAGGTCCTTATCTAACCCAATAAGATAATCTTCCATTTTGTCGGCCCAGTACTCATAAAAGGTTGGTATGAGTACTGGAGCTTTAGATGAAGATCCAATCATGTTTGCTTAATTGAGCATGTTGGCGTATGCAGTTGAATCAACCATTGTATCAAAAGCCTTTTAACAAATCGTTTTCAGAAAAACTTGTAAGATGGAGTGAATTCAAGTTGCGGAAATCTAGATCTAGGAATCGAGCTAGATCTAGAAGTTGTAATGAAGAACAATAAAATTTCTCTCACAGGTTTTCGAGCTGAAACCTGCTCTGATACCACGTGTTGAGTAAAGAATTCGAACAATGTTATATGATGATAAGATCAAAAGAATAATTCAAACAACAAAATATGAAGAACAAAAGAATTGAATAAACAAGGAGCCGAATGATTCGTATTATCTTTGAGAGGGTTTTACAATGTTGGTGATAACAAGCACACTCGACCCAGACGGTATCACTGATATTTATACATTATCAATGATATCGATAGTACACAAATATTCATAGTACAAAAGAGAATATCTTATTCTAGTACTACCCACTAAGAATACAGCAAAGTGTAACGTGTACCGTGAAGTTTATCAATTCAATGTGCTGTTTGGATAAGGTTTCTTACTCAAATCTTCGAATCCTCTAGTAAAAGACCTTCGGATATTCAAACACAAAAACTTGACTCTTCGCATGGCTGGGACTTCAGATGGATAGGAGCACTTCATCAGAAAATTAACTTCAACAGGGATCTTCTTGTCAGGAGGGATCCTTAGAGCTGAAACAAGATTGGCCAACACATCCACTTCAGTATTGTCTTCCCTACGTAAGTATTTGTCATTATAATTTGCAGTCCCCTTCTTGGAGATTACTGGTGGCTCAAAGAAGAACTCTCCCCATGATAGTCCAAATAATTTCGTAACAACGGTAAGTAAATGTGACTTTCATTTGTTTCAAATTATAACCATTTTGTGGAAATTTACATTTTTATTGTTTTCTAGGATACAATGACTAAAAGGAAAGAAAAGTCTTTAATTTCAGCATCCAACTATTTAGAATACATCTCACACAGAGTCCTCAAAACTCCCACAGGTATGTATTTTGGCATCTGCATATTTCATGAATTAAAGTTTATGATTTTAAATTGCCATGAATATGTGTAGACAATAAGTGTAGACTGTGTACCATCAATGCTGCAAATGTTGTGGCACATGATACCGTTCATATTTCAATGGGCAAAGAAACCATTCATGGTATTGCACTTCAAGAAGATTGCTATAGAGCTTCCATTGATGAAGTGATAAAAGGAGCAACTTTTTTGCCAATTAAAACCCCTAAAAACAAATACAAAACTGTTGGGGATGCAATTAATACTTTTGTGCCTTGGCCAAAATCCCTTGTCTTAATGGACTCAAAGTTTTGTTCCTTAACTAATTATCAAATTACTTAATTTTTGATATACTATTTGTATATAAAACTTTTAATTTCTTGGTACATGCAAGTAACTGAGTCCATACCCCCTTGACTTAAAGACCATACCCCCTCGACTTAATGAAACACAAAATTGTAAGAAGCCAAAAACCATTTATACAACTGCATATGCCATACTGAAGAATAATAAAGCCACAAGGAGCAACGTTAAAAAGAAAAATTAATCGTGTCACAATATTTCCCATTGATCATGTATTGTAAATTTGATGTATCTAAATTGAAACATCATTGTAAATTTATACATTATGTATATTAATAATAAAATAATTCTCTTTTATCATGTTTAATTTTATATTTATGTGTAACATTTACTAAAATATATGTGGCTAAATATGTCCATTTATATTTGTGGATGTACACTCATACCCGTCACTGCAAGATATACAATATTTTATGTGGCTATAGATTAACAATAGTCACGTTTATTTTTAGTTTATGTGTTTGAATGATATCAAACGTCATGGTAATAGTAAAAAATAATGGCTATACACAAACATTAGTCATGGTTTACAAAATTTTATGTGTCTGTTAATACAAATTCATGTGACAATTGGACTATCGATAGTCGCATAAACGATATTGTGTGTCGATATAACACGTACGGCTACGCTTTAATAGATGCACCATTTGAAGATTATAATCAATAGCCATATTCACCACTTTTTTGTGTGTATAAAGGATAACACATTTTATGGTTAACATTAATTTATGTGGCTAAATATACCAAAATAGCCACCACGAAAATGATTCGTGTGACTACAAGGACTTTGTAGTCATGTTTTAATTTAACATACGTGACTAAAGGGTAAATGCAATTACACATTCTAGATAAATGTGTGTAAAAGAGAAAAACAATGTCATGCTAATAAACATTCATATGACTAAATATTACCAAACATGACATGAACAATAATTTTAATTTTCATTGCTTGACCAATAGTCACTATCCAAAAATACTTATGTCTCTACAAAGAGGTTATGGCCACGATCATTCGAAATTGTGGGTGATTACATGAACACATTTGGCCACGGTTTGCTTAATTACCTGTGGCTAAAGTTTCATTGAATCAGTCGTTTTATGACTAAAGAATAGAAACGACCACTGTTAAAAGAACTTCATGTGGCAATTTGATGTATTATAGTCATTAGCAATATTTAAATGTGTGTCTATAAACATATTTAGCCACACATATAGTCAAAATGCATCATTATTTAACAAATATTCATACCAATTAGTCACACTTTTTAGAAACAGCCACGGTTTTTCGGTTGACACAGCCACACAAAACTAATGTAGCCATATTGTATCTAAAATCGCGTGACCTTTAGTCACACTTCGGATGAAAAAATGTCGTGTGACTAAAGAGATGTAGTCACAGTTTTTTTGTGTGGCTATATCCGTTTCGTGTACTATGGATCCCCAATTTTTAAAAAGTTAAAGGTTTCGTCCATTCTATAAGCCATAGACGAAGAAGGGATCAGTTATTAAGCCTATCAATTTAACATTTCAACTGTTTTGTCTAAGCTCCTAATGCAACCGCAGTATATGAATCTTTACAACTGGTGAAGCAACTGAAGCAAGTTTCATGATCCATACATAGAACACCCCATTACTTCGTACGATGACAGTCATTCCAGGTTATAAATGAAGTTCTTATGATTAGAATTTTGTAAATCTTGCACTAAATTATCATCACAGAATGTTTTTCTTCAAAGTTAGGTTTTTTTAGGTATATTTAATGTTTGATTATTCTCTCTGAAAAAGAAAAGTTTGTTTTTAATAAAATTCCAAATTCAAACGGTCGAATGAGGAGTGTGATAAGACGTGTTGTACAACATAAAACATACCGGTGTTAGAAAATCTTTTTACACAGTCATCGTTAAATTCATTAATTGTAGGGCGGTTTATCCGTTTATTTTTTATTTTTTTTTGGTAACGTTTTTCAACCTCTTTATGTTCGTCCTCCCTCCACTTTGTCTTCTCACTTTCATATTTCTAACCCTAAAAATCTTTTAACTGTTCATCTTCTTTTCCAAAGTTATTCTCTGAAATTCGTCTTCTTCTACAAATCTGAAACAATGGCGAATCCACCCATTCCTATTTCTTATCTCAAACAGGCTTTGTATAACCTTTAAGTCATTCTCGACCCTAAGCCATATTATCCATCAGTCATGATTATCATCGAAATTCCTCACACTATACCTCTCTTTGCCTCTTTAACGAAAACCACACCCATCAATCATGATTATCATCGAAATACGTGCAAATCGTATATTCAACCACCGTGGTTGACAAGGAAGAAGATGTCATTCAATTCAAATTTTACATAAAGAAGGTGGTTCATCTGCAAAAATCCGTCTTTCTTGAAGCAATCAGCCTTTCTGCAATCACCCTAATTATGTCATTTGATAATCCAACTTTTGATTAAATCAAGAGATTTCTCAATGCCATCGGATATAGAGAAAAGCTCAAGGCGATGAAAGACTTCACGAGCTCCAAACGTCTGCCGATTTGGCGTCTTCTGGCACACGTCATCTTTTGATATTTATCCAGAAAAACAGGGGGAACAGACTAGTTGAACATGCTTTGGTTGGAAATCATGTGGGGATTATACAAGGGAAAATCCATCGACTATGGAACTACATTATGGAACAACTTTTAAAGAATTCGGTGATGGGCACAAAGACACTATTCCATGTTCCAGATTTTAAGCTCTATGCCTCGAGCATCTACAATCGTTTTTCAATGTTCTATTGGAAGATCAAGAAGTACACGATGCCTTTAGACTAGTCGAAGTATGTAAAACCTCTTTTCCTCCCTTCTGTTATTCTTGAAATGGTACCCATCAGTTCCAAGTTTTTGGTGTTTCACACAGTAGAAACATATTGATTATATTCGATCGAACCTACCCATTATGCGTATGTAGCCATGCAAACATCTCCATCCTCGCATGTGATGACCAAAAGCTATGCGAAGAAAACCGTGAATCCACGAAAGAAGGCTACTGCAACTTCTGGTGTCGAAGATCAATTGCGTAAGGTTAGGCATTCAAGAAAATGACATGTTAGTTCCTAAAATTACTTATTTTTCCTTTAAGAATCTCAAAAGTCTAGAGGTGATAATTCATCTACTATCTGATTATCACTAACCCAAACCAACTATTTGTTCTCTCAATGGAAGAACATATTAAAGTTAGAAGGGGAACAAATTATTGCACTATTGTTTTTCTTTCTAAAGAACTAGAAGAGATTCCACTACTGTATTGCGGATGAAAATCTACCTAACATCGGTTTCAAGCAGGCCTATACTAAAAGGTAGTTATATTGGAATCTTGATTCTAATATAGCTTGAATAGAGTTCTTCAGAACTGCTGGTTGTCAGGATATTTGAGATATTGAGTGCCTACTTTAAATTTTTGGTATCACAAATTTTAGAATCATCAAATGGCCACATACCTGATACTGAGTTCATTGGGATTCTAAAGTCAAAGAAGAAAAAGTCTTCGAAATCAAAGTTAACATTTTCCCTTTAAGATGTCTAGAAAGACAATGCACCTACTGAGTTGGATATAAGACATTTTGAGCTTCTACACAGAGCTTGATGAGAGAAACTTTCTACTACTGAAGTAACCACATTACAAGACGAGTTAGATGAGAAGAACTAAGCTGAAAGAGTTGTTGTTGTTGCATCCAAGGAAGCAATGGAAAAGGTAAGAATAAGAGAGGCTTCTTGCTAAGAAAACTGAGGCATAATGAAAACTGCTGCAAAACCTCAAATAAAAAGCCCTACTTGGAGAATATTTGCATATTTATGTTTGCAGATGAGGCTGGGCCTTCATCCGTAAAAGGGGAAGAAGGACCCCCCTACAAAGACAACATAACAACAGGACCCATCACCATCTCTTTGGATCCGAGGAACACGAGAAACCTCCTTATCCAACACCCGAACTAGTGAAAGATAATGAACCAAAAAAAGACAAAGACTCATTTGTCACTCCTCCTCTCAATACTGAAGTTCCTCATTCTCCCTCTACCGTTGAGAAATAAAAAGCAAAGGCAAAAGTCACTTCTATTAATACTTCCGACAGATATATATCATTTTCCTACACCGAATATGGTGAGGAATAGCTAACCGATGAGCAAAATCAGAGCTTATTGAGAAGGATCACATCATTACCCTTAAGTTTCAGGAAAAAGAATATTTTGATGTTGCCACTGAAAAAGGTACTCCTGAGAGTGCATGGGACTTGGGCATTCACAAGTTGAGGGATAGGGACTATCATCCGACCATGACTTAGGATCCTCCCACCTTGTCTGGTCAAGAAAAGGAGTATCCCAATACTCCAAATTGAGCCTACGTCAGAATCTTCAGCCCACTGGAAAATGATATGGCACAACAAGACCGAGATTTTTCCTAAAGGGAAATACAAGAAACTTTATCAAGTCTTGTCAGCACAACACCTTCATATCGAGCTGCAATAACCCAGGTTTCATCAGTCTCGTCAAGGTTAACTATTTTCCCCATTTAATTCTCTAATTCTGATAGATGGTTTAATGATGATTTAATGGAACAAATGGCTAAATAGGTGTTTAAAAGGGATCATAGTAGGGGATTTGGAAATTTCTTATGTATTTTTTTTACAGAGGATGCAATCTTTTTGGGAGATTGGTCGGGTGAAAATATTTATGGAATTTTGATAGTATGGGATGCTTTAATTTGGCATTGAGGTTGGAGATTAATATTAGAAAAAGAAATATGTTTGTATTTGTTGTCCAATAGAATGAAGCCGAAAGAATGACAGACTAGATTCATTATACCCTAACGAGTTTTCCTTCTAAGTATTTTGATGTTCCTATTGGATGTAGATATGTAAAGGATAAAATAATTGACATTATTTGTTACGTAAATCTAATAAATTTGTTACATAAATCTAACAAAATATGTCAGAATTGAAACATTAGGCCTTGTTGAGGAAGATTAACATTTATTAAGCCTATACTTTTCACAATTGGAAATGATATATTCTTGAGGTATAAAGATGTTATAAGAGTGTTAAACGAACTTCAAAGACTCCAAAATAAATTTCTAGGGCAGTGAGGTAGATGATTTAAAAATTCTATGGGCAAAGTGGAAATTATGTTTTCTTTGAAAGAACGAAGAGGATTAGAGGTAGGTAGGGAATTTATTTGATATGAATCGAGCTCTAATTTCCAAGTAGCGTTATGTAATAAATGAGTTATATGGTGTTAAATTGCATACAAGTATTCCCATGGTTAAAAATGGAGAGTGGTGATAACACAAAATTTTGAGACAATTTGTGTGGACCGGGATATAAAAAAATCGAATGCTTTCCTTCATTTTTAACAAAATGACTTGTGGGTATGGGATTTGTGACACCCTCCGAGTTATGTGAAGTATGTTTGACCCATTAAATTCTAAATAGAATTGTATGGCTCCAAACATAAAATTTTGAGAAAATTCGTGTGGACCGGGATATAAAAAAATCGAATGTTTTCGTTCATTTTTAGGGACCATGACTAGTGGGTATGGGATTTGCGACACCCTCCGAGTCATGTGAATGATGTTGGACCCATTAAATTCTAAATAGAATTGTATGACTCCAAAAAAGGTTTACAATTTTTTATGGAGACTTATTTTTGAAAGAATATTAACTACTTACGCACAACTTTTTATAGTGATACGACGAAGCAAATACGGGACCATGTTTTTATTTTTTTTAAACGACACAAGGTATTTCACAAAGAGATTATAAGCCTTGGAAATTTTGTCAAAGTTTTTGATACAGTTGATGAATTGACATGGAAGTCCCCTAATTGTTTTTCTTTGATGTGGTGGTTCTTACGACATTGTTGATGATTAACTCTTTCATAGAATTCCAATAATTTTTCCCGCTCCTCAAAAGCCCACATGAATGGAGTTTATGCTCCCACATCAATATCATGAGCAGAATTAGTGGCTATGTCTTATTCTTGGGTTAAGTGATATATAGAATATATATTTTCTTCCTTTGATCGATTGAAAATCCTTGTCTTATTCCATGAAATTTGTAATTTAGATGAGACGAATTTCTTGTGAGTCTTGTGTTTTGAATAAAATCATTATTTGGTTATTTTAGGAAAAAATGGTTGCGGATATAACTATTTTCTTTTCTTTATAATGGGAGGTAATTTGTATACTTATTAAATAATGAGTTGATTTGATATTGCAATATATCATATTAAACATTGTAAATTCAAGCACCGAAAACTTATTACCTATAATGATTACATTATAATAACAAATAAATTTAGATTAAAAATATATCCATGGAACGTAATTTGTCTTTATTCAAAATATCCAAAAACTGGCATATTTTTTTATTTGAAACAAAAGAAATATTTGTCAATCCATGATGTAGACTAACGATACTTTATTTACTTCATCACATATTTATCGACATAAGAGCAGTTACATGTTTGTACGACAACATTTTGTAATTGAGCTACATGTTTTCTTAAATTCAGCAGCAGAAGCATAATCACACGTGGCAAGGTTGCCGGTACAACAGCACCATTCATCTTCATATTTTGTTGTGCACGACGGGGGATTGGAACATCGAAGCTGCATAACAGTTTTTATGTTGCTGATCGTAATTATGCTACCTAAGCAACCAAAACGATACTATTAGCTATGAAATCATTTGAAATTAAAAAGATGCAATATGTGAAGAATAAAAAACTAATAGGAACTATACATTGGTGATAACCAAGCAATATGAGGAAACATAAAAAAAAGACGATCACATGTGATTCGAAGTGTCTTGTCATTATCTTGATTGCTCTCTTTGACTACTTTTACTTATTTCTCATATAGCGAGGATTCAATGAACCACAATTCTAAAAAAAATCTTATATTTATATGTGGGTTTTAGGAGTGAGAATCAATTGTTTCTTTTCCAATCTTAATATATAAAAAATTAATTTAATTAAAAGTGGCAAATAATATGTTTAACGTATGTCTCATCTAAGTGTATGTATATACTCAACTTCAAAATGGAAATTCATTGTAATATTTATGTGCATATTGTGTTGTATTTGTGACAATTGAACTTTTTGTATAAACGGAAAGTAAATCCAAGGGAAAAATGGTAAAAGATCGTAAAATATAGAGATCAATGCATTTACTGTTAAAGACATACCGACCGAATGAAAAATTCTGGACAAAAATGAAGTAATTATTGACCAATCTCTAAATATTATTATCTGAATATCTAAAAGGAATTGTTAAAAGTCAACAAGGTGACTATTGTAATACATGAAATAACTAATATATAGGAAAAAGATTGAAGTTTTTTGAGTTATAACGAGGAAGTTATATAGGTTAAAAATAGACAAAAAGTAACAAAAGTTATAAAGCTTATTCTCACCGTTCTAAAGGTATAAAGCAAGTGATGCCTAGCCTAGCTGGGTTGATGCACCTGGGTTATATACCCACTGGGTGGAGGTCTGGGGTTCGACTCCAACTAAGGCTTATGTGGGGGATTTTCCCTGGAGGCGAGGCACAGGTGGAGGGGAGAGGCTCTTGCGTCATAGGTAATTGCCAACCGTCTTGGGTTGCGGGGCTGAGTACCCTCAGGTGAGACCAATTTGCCGGTTCCAAAAAAAATATTTAGGAGTTATGATTGTTCAAAAATAAGGAAGAATCTGGGTGTAAAAGCGTAAATATATCTAAGGCATAAGTGAGTAAGGATATTTTAGACATTTTCAAATTTTGACTAGTCAAAATTGTTGGTATACGTCAATAAAACATCTCAGATTCTACAATAAATTTAAAATGTTTTAAGACAATCGGTTTCATTTGAAAAACCACGGTAATTAAGTTCGCAATAACTTAAGGAAAGTCCAAAAATTCAAAACAAATAAATGTCATCATACGTAAATATCAGCGGAAGTTCCAACACATATAAAGTATTATGAAGAGAAAGAACACAACATCATACCACAGTAAACCCTAGTCAACTCCACTTGTATGTTTAGCCATGCCATCTTGGTCAGCACCCCGAGCCATGCATACAATCTTGCAGGTGCATCTTGCTAGCTAGTCAGCACTCTCAACGTGCATACAATCTTGCTTTATGTATCTTGCCGGGAAATCTTGCTCTGTACACAACTACCTCCACAACACTATACATTTAACCTCCTATTACCACATACATACACATTCACACACACACACACACACACTAGGATTCCAAACAACCTAGCACTACCCACAAATATCCCATAAGCATACACGAGCTATAGTAAAGCGTGCACAACATCAGTACAATGTAATGAGAAACTCACCTGATATATATAGTAGCAGATTACCATAAGGGAAAAGTAGTAATCAAGGTCCCTCCTACTTGAAACGACCTACATTTCCATATGTACCACTACTTAGAACGGAATATATGTATCGTTATATAATTAATTATCATTAGTTTTATTTATTCATTATTGTCTTGCGTCGTCTCTCATCCATGAACCCCTTAATATATGGCCATCATTTACCGAAAATTATACTTAGTAGATGCATCTATTCATATTTTATAAGTATTAGGTACTCATTCCCTTCACTCGAGATCGTCACGATGGAAATGCCAATTTCACATGACGTAGGGTCTGAATCAGCTAACACCCTTTTTAAGAAACACACTAGCCTCAATCTTGCTCCGTGTATCGTGTCTAACAATCTTGATGTATACACAACTACCTCTACATACACTAGACATTTGACTCTTAGTACCACATACATACAAATTCACAGACACACTAGTATTCCAAACAACCTAGCACCACGTACAAATATCCCATAAACATACATGAATTATTGTAAAGGAATCACAACATTAGTACAATGCAGTGAGAAACTCACCTGATATAGACCAATAGATTACCACAAGGGCAAAGTAGTAATCAAGGTTTCTCCTCCTTAAAATGACCTACATTCCTATATGTACAACTACTTAGAAAAGAATTTATGTATCATTATATATTTACTTATCATTTTTTTATTTCTTCATTATTGTCTTGCACCATGTCTCACCCATGAACACCTTAATGTATGACCATTATTTACCAACCATTATAGTTAGTATATGCATTTATTCATATTTTATAAGTGTTATGTACTCATTCCCTTCACTCAAGCTCACCACCAAGATGGAAATGCCAATATCACATGACTAAGGGTCCGAATCAGCTAAGCCCCTTTTTAAGGAACAAACTAGTCTTAATATTGCTCTGTGTATCTTGCCAGGAAATATTGCTCTGTACAGAATGACATGCCTAGGTAGTCGTGCGGTCAAAAATAAGAAAAACCTAACACACACACTAGCATAGTGGTAGTCAGGGTCGATCCGCAGGAGCTACGTGGTCAGACTAGATGACAGATTACCAACTATAGTGTCATGCTATAGTCGGAGGACTTTAGTTTCCAAACCCTTGTCACTAAAAATCATGAACTCTAAACTAAACAATTCCAAAACAAGCATAGTCTAAGCTAAGCTTTAACCCAAACCTAGTTACTTTCTGAAATCAGAAGTGCATCTCTAATTCAGAAGTAAACAAAGGCACTCAACAATTCAAACATAAACCAAATCAAGGTATGAACTGAACCAATAAATAAGGTCCAATGGGACAGTCACTGGCTTAAAGTTCAAACCTAAGATCTAACCTAGTTGGCTATTGAAATCAGCAAGGGATCAGTCCAATCAAGGTCATTCATGCATCCAAACACAAACAAACACAATCCAAGCATTCAAGAACCAACACAAGCATTAAACACCGAAAAACCAATGTTACTTGTAACCAAATGATTATTACAAATTCAAACTGAATTCCAATCATCCAATACAGTAACAAAGATCCAAAAACAGTAACTAAAATGCTCAAGGTCAGTAGTTGTCACTCCCAAAGACCCTAGCCACTAATGCTAACTATTAAACTAAAAGAAATTAAACATAAAAACCTGAAATGCCAAAAGGTAGTTGCTGAAAATGAATTCTTGGAGTCAAAGAGCCTCTATGGTCGATTTTTCACTAGGGTATTGCTCGGATTTTCGGCTGAAAACACCTCTATTTATAGTTGAAATTTACCGCAGCCGCGCCGCGCATTTATGTGAACCGCGGCGCGCGTACTTATCAGATTCTGTTTTCTCGGACTTTGAATTTGGTTCACCGCGTTTGACCCGCGTCGCGCGTTGTTAATTCCCGCGGCGCGCGTACGTATTTCCTTGATTTTTCATTCCTTTCCAAACTTCTCCAATTTGCACGCTTTTAGTCCCTGTTTTCATTCTTTTCTTCCAAACAAGTCCTGGCACGAAAAGTGAAAATACCAAGATATATCTGATATAATTTCATCAAGAATAGGGCCTAACAACACCTAAAATACTTGATATCACTAGGCGTTGTCAAACACCCCACACTCGTGCCTTGCTTGTCCCCAAGCAAGAGAGTTTTTAACAAATTATAATAAATACTCAAACAATTTTTGACTGTGTTCAGTTTCAAAGCTTATTTCCTTATGAGTTAGAGTGGAATAGTTCGCGAAAACATAATTGAATTGTTCTTTGGAATTCATGGCTTTCTAGAGAACCCTTGATTACAAATTTTCTATACACAATGAAGTGTACTTACTCATTCAGATTCTAAAGGCCATTAAGGAATTGTCCATGACTTTCGATGTTGTCCGTGTAACGAGCTTTCGGAAATACCATCCCAGACCAGACGATCTTAGGTGGTAAGGTGCATAAGCCGCACCCATTTTAGACCTACCGACTCGAACAACAAAGGCCACAGATTGACATTTCCTTCCTAAATTCCAATCCTAAAACAACTCAATCTTCTAAACTCATAAAACTCAACTTATTTGACTAACTAATAGCATGATCACCAATAAGCAGTATTTCTTGAAAAATACTAATGCTATCACAATCACAAACCATTCGTTTCAAAATTACAATTTAGTAAAAATTTTGAAAAAGTTGCTAAAAATTTGAAAATTGATCATTTCTGCAAAAATTTCAAAAATACTACTCTTTCGACCGTCCACACCCCACATTTAAAACCGTACAACGTCCCCGTTGTACAAAAATTATTTTTTTAGAACAAGGGAGAAAAGAGTTACCCCTTTTGGACGGTAGATTCCTTGGTGCTCAGTATCACAGGTATAATTGCGAACAAACATAATTCTTGATTTCTGCATTCCGGAGTTGTAGGGCTACAGTGAACACGCCGGTGGTCAAGACAAGTGGAAGGGGCACGGTGACCCCACACTTGTCTGAGACAACTCTTTCTCATTTGGCATAACATGCATGACTCAACAAACATTAAAGCAAACATAACAAATACAAAATATAAACAGACAAAATATAAATGAGTGTCATAGATTCACTACATATATCCCAAAAATAAAGAAAAAGAAAAAGAGTACATCAACTGTCACCTGGTCGCCTGGAGGATCCAGCCTCGTGATCGTGGGCTTTGGTTGGGAATGGTCGGGGGCGTCGTCCCTGCTGGGTAGCTAGATCAGAAGTACCTCCCCGATCCACTCGAGCTGGCTCTCAATACTCGTGACTCTGACCTCAAGTCGGTGGATGGCCGCTGAGTCCTCCTGCGGCTGTGGCTCTGCTGGCACTGGCTCTACAGGTGGTTCCCGCCTCTGTCGTCTCCGGCCCGGCTGGGCATACGCTGGCTGGGGTGCCTGGGTTGGCTCTGTCGGTGCCCGGATGAACTGGCCCGGGCGCTGCTGCTCGATCAGCCTCATATTCTCTAGAGCTCGCGCCATAGTGCGAGATGGAGGTAAAGCGGTCAAGGAGGCAGCAACGGGGGCGGTGAGGATCCCGTATGAACGGGCCAGGCGGGTGATGAAATACCCCCGGGCCAATGGACTGCTGGTGGAAGCTCCCGTCGCATGGGTGGATAGTGCGACTGCAAGGGCGTAAGGAAGGTGGATGAACCTGGAGGGGTCAAGGAGAGCCCAAAAGAACGTCATATCCTCCCAGACACCTTCTCGCCCCCTTCCCGCTGCATAATGGAGGTGGAGACGATGCGGTGCATGAGGCGGTGGAGCAGGTCGCAGAGGTGGCTCTCTCGGGAGGTCCCTGCCTCATAGATGACATTGGACAACGGTGCCCAAACCTCCATGTTGGCAGGCCTCTCCGGCTGGTCTTGAATGCATGCCCCAAAAAACTGTGAAGTAGCGGTGCTGAAGATCCGCCGTGGTGTATAACCCCACTCGCCTCCCGAACTCCCGGAGGTTGCACTCCCTCTGTGCACCTCCCAAACGGAACCGTGCAATCCTGGAACGTGGGTCCGACTCCCGAGGTGCGTACTGGATAGTAAATAAGAACTCCAGTAGCAGCTCGGTGTAGACAATATCATCCTCGGTGGCCATGATCCTGTCCCAGCCCCGGAACGTGAATGAAGCCTCCCCATGAGTCCAATTGCGATGTAGGAATGGCTCGATCGCACCCCAAAGTCCGGCGTCCCTCAAAATATCCCTATCAATGAACGTCGCCTCGAGAACCCGATGACCAATCAGTGCGTCTCTCCTCGAACTGTACTGTACTGAACTGCCAGGTCCCTCTAGGAACTGGATGAAAGCGTGATCTAATCTGAACATGATCTGCACAAAAAGACACAGAACCACAATTTTTTTTTTCATTTTTAGTCCTTTCTTCCGCCTGCACCGCGACGCGGCCCAAGAGCAACACCTAAAATACTTGATATCACTAGGCGTTGTCAAACACCCCACACTTGTGCCTTGCTTGTCCCCAAGCAAGAGAGTTTTTAACAAATTATAATAAATACTCAAACAATTTTTGACTGTGTTCAGTTTCAAAGCTTATTTCCTTATGAGTTAGAGTGGAATAGTTCGCGAAAACATAATTGAATTGTTCTTTGGAATTCATGGCTTTCTAGAGAACCCTTGATTACAAATTTTCTGTACACAATGAAGTGTACTTACTCATTCAAATTCTAAAGGCCATTAAGGAATTGTCCATGACTTTCGATGTTGTCCGTGTAACGAGCTTTCGGAAATACCATCCCAGACCAGACGATCTTAGGTGGTAAGGTGCATAAGCCCCACCAATTTTAGACCTACCGACTCGAACAACAAAGGCCACAGATTGACATTTCCTTCCTAAATTCCAATCCTAAAACAACTCAATCTTCTAAACTCATAAAACTCAACTTATTTGACTAACTAATAGCATGATCACCAATAAGCAGTATTTCTTGAAAAATACTAATGCTATCACAATCACAAACCATTCGTTTCAAAATTACAATTTAGTAAAAATTTTGAAAAAGTTGCTAAAAATTTGAAAATTGATCATTTCTGCAAAAATTTCAAAAATACTACTCTTTCGACCGTCCACACCCCACATTTAAAACCGTACAACGTCCCCGTTGTACAAAAATTATTTTTTTAGAACAAGGGAGAAAAGAGTTACCAATTTTGGACGGTAGATTCCTTGGTGCTCAGTATCACAGGTATAATTGCGAACAAACATAATTCTTGATTTCTGCATTCCGGAGTTGTAGGGCTACAGTGAACACGCCGGTGGTCAAGACAAGTGGAAGGGGCACGGTGACCCCACACTTGTCTGAGACAACTCTTTCTCATTTGGCATAACATGCATGACTCAACAAACATTAAAGCAAACATAACAAATACAAAATATAAACAGACAAAATATAAATGAGTGTCATAGATTCACTACATATATCCCAAAAATAAAGAAAAAGAAAAAGAGTACATCAACTGTCACCTGGTCGCCTGGAGGATCCAGCCTCGTGATCGTGGGCTTTGGTTGGGAATGGTCGGGGGCGTCGTCCCTGCTGGGTAGCTAGATCAGAAGTACCTCCCCGATCCACTCGAGCTGGCTCTCAATACTCGTGACTCTGACCTCAAGTCGGTGGATGGCCGCTGAGTCCTCCTGCGGCTGTGGCTCTGCTGGCACTGGCTCTGCAGGTGCTTCCCGCCTCTGTCGTCTCCGGCCCGGCTGGGCATACGCTGGCTGGGGTGCCTGGGTTGGCTCTGTCGGTGCCCGGATGAACTGGCTCGGGCGCTGCTGCTCGATCAGCCTCATATTCTCTAGAGCTCGCGCCATAGTGCGAGATGGAGGTAAAGCGGTCAAGGAGGCAGCAACGGGGGCGGTGAGGATCCCGTATGAACGGGCCAGGCGGGTGATGAAATACCCCCGGGCCAATGGACTGCTGGTGGAAGCTCCCGTCGCATGGGTGGATAGTGCGACTGCAAGGGCGTAAGGAAGGTGGATGAACCTGGAGGGGTCAAGGAGAGCCCAAAAGAACGTCATATCCTCCCAGACACCTTCTCGCCCCCTTCCCGCTGCATAATGGAGGTGGAGACGATGCGGTGCATGAGGCGGTGGAGCAGGTCGCAGAGGTGGCTCTCTCGGGAGGTCCCTGCCTCATAGATGACATTGGACAACGGTGCCCAAACCTCCATGTTGCCAGGCCTCTCCGGCTGGTCTTGAATGCATGCCCCAAAAAACTGTGAAGTAGCGGTGCTGAAGATCCGCCGTGGTGTATAACCCCACTCGCCTCCCGAACTCCCGGAGGTTGCACTCCCTCTGTGCACCTCCCAAACGGAACCGTGAAATCCTGGAACGTGGGTCCGACGCCCGAGGTGCGTACTGGATAGTAAATAAGAACTCCAGTAGCAGCTCGGTGTAGACAATATCATCCTCGGTGGCCATGATCCTGTCCCAGCCTCGGCACGTGAATGAAGCCTCCCCATGTGTCCAAATGCGATATAGGAATGGCTCGATCGCACCCCAAAGTCCGACGTCCCTCAAAATATCCCTATCAATGACCGTCGCCTCGAGAACCCGGCGACCAATCAGTGCGTCTCTCCTCGAACCGTACTGTACTGAACTGCCAGGTCCCTCTGGGAACTGGAGGAAAGCGTGATCTAATCTGAACATGATCTGCACAAAAAGACACAGAACCACAATTTTTTTTTTTCATTTTTAGTCCTTTCTTCCCCCCGCACCGCGACGCGGCCCAAGAGCAAGGGCACGTCGCGGCGAGCGTATCTATTTGGCAAAACAAACACCCTATGAGTCAGCATTGGTGATTCTAAGTTTTAAACCTATTTCGCATTTTAACCTGTTACAACTCGACCCAAACATACCACAAGGTAGCCTAAGTGCCGACTAACTCATCTAGCGTATCTCTTTGGCAAAACAAACACCCTATGAGTCAGCATTGGTGATTCTAAGTTTTAAACCTTTTGGATAAATCACTAAAATTAACTACCTAATCACTAGTTTAAACGAGTAATAGCTAGTTAGAATGACATACCGTAGTAGTGGCAAGGAAATGAACAAGAAAGAACGCGAGAATTTTTGTTGATCAGAGCTCCGAGTCGTGGTGTGTGTGAATAGTGCCACTGCTTACCTTAATATAGGAGAAAACCGACCGATCGATTCCCGCGTCGCGCAATTGCAAGACCCGCGGCACGCGTGTCACCAAAACAACCCCTGCGCATCGGGTTAGTTTACGAACCCGCATCGCGCAAGTAAGAAAACCGCGGCGCGGTCATTAAAATTTCAAATTCTTCACACGACCCCACACTTGCCTTAGACCATTGGTACCTGCAATTAATGATAAGATTTTTCCTAATTATTTCTAAGAAATAAAGAACCTAACCTATGACACGATGGGTTGGCTCCCAACAAGCGCTAAGTTTAACGCCTTTAGCCAGACGTTGAGTCCTTCTACAGCTACGGTGGATCGTATGTCTTCTTCCTTCGCTGATTTTCGGTCACCACCGTCCCTTTGTTGACCCACTGCTCCTCAAACTTCCCTGGGTCGAATGGCTTGCTAATCCTTCTGCTGCTACCCGGTTGCTGCCTTCTGATTAACTCCCGTGAATGCTTGGAGGTAGCTTTGAATCTCCAAGCTCAGTCCTTCCTTCTGCATCACTTCAAAATCACTGGCTTAACATGAAGCGCGCCCATTGCCTCTTCCGGTAGTTGTTTCATACCTCGTTTGCTAGTATCCCATGTGCTATCTTCAATTTGCAATTTTGGCTTGCAGTACCAATAAAAATTTTCCAATCAAATGGGATCGGGAGGCAACATATCGGGATGCTTCCATATCACCTCGTCGATGGTATTGATCACATCTAATTTTCCATTCATGAATGGATCATGAGTGGTGATAAAACCATGTTTATTGTTTTCAAATATCAATTCGTCAGCATAAACTTCATGATCATCTTCCAACAGGTGGATTGGTACCAAGAGTGAGTGACTGGTTTGATCTGATGGTGGTACAAAGTCACCCATCACCAGATCCTTGCTTACAAATTTCTCAAAATTTTCAAAAATTATAGGTTCGGGGGTCGTATTGTCATCTACACCCCCTTCCCCAATAGTATCAAAAATTTCGGGAATCGTTGGGCTGGGGTCTGTACTGTCACTTACAGCCTCCTCCACAACATCCTCCTCAACCAAATTGTCTGGTAATGGCATGGATTCACTCATCACCAGATCAACATTTTCAAAAACATCAAAAACTTCAAAAGCTATCGAGTCAGGGGTAGTATTGTCATCTACATCCTCTTCCTCAACAACTTTGTTTACCATCTGGGTGGTCTCTTGACTTTCCTAAGGTGTGTGTCCTTCTATCACATGTTCAGGTGATGCAGGCTCACACACATAATTACTGGTATAAAAATCACTCACTTCAAGTTCTGGCGAGGGTGATGAACATTTCCAACCTTCCTCTAACTGATCTAAAGAAGCTTGTAATCTTACAAGAGCATCAGCCTGGTGCTTCTGCTCTTGGTGAGTGTTACACATGAGTAGCTAAAGTCGGGCCCAAGTTGCAGAAATTTCAGGCTGAGATGAATCCTCGGTCCGCCATCCATTGTCATCGGATGATCCATTGTAGCAATCATCCTCGTAATAGGTGTTGGCTGGATTTTCATAATTTTCATAATACTGATTCGGGTACATGTAATCGCCCATTATGAAGACATACACATACCAGAATTCGAAGAACTAAAATCAAACATCAAAAATCAGAAGCTAAGTCCTACAAATCACCTAATCTTAAGCTCACAACTCCCCGGCAACAGCGCCAAAATTTGACATGCCTAGGTTGTCGTGCGGTCAAAAATAAGAAAAGCCTAACACACACACTAGCACAGTGGTAGTCAGGGTCGATCCGCAGGAGCTACATGGTCACACTAGATGACATATTACCAACTATAGTGTCACGCTATAGTTGGAGGAATTTAGTTTCCAAACCCTTGTCACTAAAAATCATGAACTCTAAACTAAACAATTCCAAAACAAGCATAGTCTAAGCTAAGCATTAATCCAAACCTAGTTACTTTTTGAAATCAGAAGTGCATCTCTAATTCAGAAGTAAACAAAGGCATTCAACAATTCAAACATAAACCAAATCATGGTATGAACTGAACCAATAAATAAGGTCCAATGGGACAGTCACTGGCTTAAAGTTCAAACCTAATATCTAACCTAGTTGGCTACTGAAATCAGCAAGGGAAGTCAGTCCAATCAAGGTCATTCAAGCATCCAAACACAAACAAACACAATCCAAGCATTCAAGAACCAACACAAGCATCAAACACCGAAAAACCAATGTTACTTGTAACCAAATGATTATTATAAACTCAAATTGAATTCCAATCATCCAATACAGTAACAAAGATCCAAAAACAGTAACTAGAATGCTCAAGGTCAGTGGTTGTCACTCCCAAAGACCCTAGCCACTAATGCTAACTATTAAACTAAAAGAAATTGAACGTAAAAACATGAAATGCCAAAAGGTAGTTGCAGAAAACGAATTCTTGGAGTCAATGAGCCTCTACGATCGATTTTTCACCAGGGTTTTGCTCTGGTTTTCGGCTGAAAACACCTCTATTTATAGTTGAAATTTACCGCAGCCGCGCCACGTATTTATGTGAACCGCGGCGTGCGTACTTATTAGATCCCATTTTCTCGGACTTTGAATTTGGTTCACCGCCTTTGACCCGCGTCGTGCGTTGTTAATTCCCGCGGCGCACATACGTATTTCCTTGATTTTTCATTCATTTCCAAACTTCTCCAATTTGCACGCTTTTAGTCCCTGTTTTCATTCTGTTCTTCCAAACAAGTCTTGGCACGAAAAGTGAGAATAGCAAGATATATCTGATATAATTTCATCAAGAATAGGGCCCAACAACGCCTAAAATACTTGATATCACTAGGCGTTGTCACACAACTATCTCTACATACACTAGACATCTAACCTCCTATTACCACATGTATACACATTCACACACACTAGGATTCGAAACAACCTAGCACTACCCACAAATATCCCTTAATCACACACGAGCTATAGTAAAGGATACACAACATCAACACAATGTAGTGAGAAACTAAACTGATATACAACAATAGATTACCACAAAGGCAAAGTAGTAATCAAGGTACCTCCTCCTTAATACGACGTACATTCCCATATCTTTCACTACTTAGAACGGAATTTATGTATCATTATAAAATTACTTATCATTGTTTTATTTCTTCATTATTGTCTTACACCATGTCTCGCCCATAAACCCTTAATGTATTACCATCATTTTACCAATAATTATAGTTAGTAGATGCATTTATTAATATTTTATAATTGTTAGGTACTCATTCCCTTCACTCAAGATCACCAGCATGATGGAAATGCCAATTGCACATGACTTTAGGTCCGAATCAGCTAACAACCTTTTTAAGGAACAAACTAGTCTCAATCTTCCTCCGTGTATCTATTCGGGCAATATTGGTCTGTACACAACTATCCCCACATACATTAGACATTTAACCTCTTAGTGACACATTTATACACATTCACACACACACACACACACTAGGATTCGAAACAACCTAGCACTAGACAGAATAAGCACACACGAGCTATAGTAAAGGATGCACAACATCTGTACAATGTTGTCAAAAACAAACCTGATATACAACAGTAGATTACCACAAGGGAAAGGCAATAATCAAGGTCCCTCCTCCTTACAACGACCTACATTCCCATATGTACCATTACTTAGAACGGAATTTATGTATCATTATATAATTACTTATCAATGTTTAATTCTTGTTAGGACAATATTTTGTGGTTTAATCTTTGCATTTTATAGGTTTAAAATGTAAAATACATTTTTTTAGAGGTTTATCGGGTTATTCAGTCAAGGACCGAATTCCTTCGGTTGTTCGGTGTTGTTGACCGAACCACTGGGTTTCTCGGTGGGCTTCACATGGTTGTTCGGTCAAGAGATGGCCTTTGGGCTTTAGGGTTTTCGATAGTGTTAGGGAAGGAATAAATACCTTTTGTCTAGCCTCCTTTGAGGCTAACGGTTGTTTTGGAGCTCTAGTATTGATAGCAAGGATTTGTAAAAGCTCAAGCAACACACCTTATGTACTAGTCTTTTTCAAACAATCGAGTGTATTGAAGGTAATTCCAAGTGTTCCTATTGTGTGATTGATACCAAATATTGAAGATCTTAGAGTGTTTGTGGACCTACAATTGGTATCAGAGCTTGAAAACTTTTGTTTTTGTGTTTTTGGTATCAATCTCCTTCTACTTTGCTTGGAATTCGAGGATTTGAGGGTTTTTGGATTGATTTTTGAGTGTTTGATCCACTTTGGACGAGATTTTGGACTGTTTTGGTGTTTTTATGGTGTGAGTTCTTCGTATTCTTGAAGATTTTCATCCAAAATTCATTCAAAAATCAGTTTTTGATCCAATTGGGTTACAGACGTTGTTTGTGCGTGTTCAGATCTGAAAAGTGGTTAATAGGTAAGGTTCCTGGAGTTAATCGGCGGCGGCTAGGGTTTCTCTTAGTTAATCGGTGGCGCTAGGGTTTTTAGGTGTTTCTCGGTTAGCTTTTGTGTTACTCGGTCCGGTTTGTTGTTGTTCGGTCGGCCCAAGGTGTGGTTCGCTGCCTTGATTGTTCGGTGTGCCTATCACTTAGTTTAGCGATTGCTCGGTTTTCTCAGTTGTTCGGTTACTCTTGTTGCTCGGTACCGCCTTGATTGTTCAGTTCAAGCTATTGTTCGGTTCAAGTCTTTGCTTGGTCCAACTGAGTTGCTCGGTTTCAATTTGTTCCTCATTCAAGGTTGTTCGGTGTTTGACTATTCGGTGCATTTGACCCGTTGTTCGGCCCCGTGACATTTAAATTTTTTCGTTTTAAATTTGTGACTTAATTTTTCAAAACTTTAAAATTACCGATGGATCCTGCTATGTCAAATGTTAATCACGATTTACACTCCGTTATGGGTACCGTTACCCGTATTCCCAGTTTAATTAAAGTCGAAGGTTTTACCGAATGGAAGTATCGTTTTGAACAGTACATTAAAATGAAAGATGTGAAGCTGTGGAAATGGTTTCTATGTCCACCAGTTAGAATTACCATGACTAGATGCGAAGTTTTGGTGGATAAACCATTTGAAGATTACACTGACTTGGACTTTGAAAAAGTGGAACCAGATCAAAGAGCACTTGCTACACTTTCCATGGCACTTTCTCCAAAAATTGCTAAGGGTTTCCATGAATATACAACTTTTGTGGGACGCCTTGATTGACGTGTATGAAGGCAATAAAGACATGAAGCAAAGTATGCAATATATGCTTCGCCAAAGGTTCAACATGTTTAATCACGTCCTTGGAAAATCTTTGGAAGCCCAACTTCAACGGTTCATTACCCTTCACACTGAATTATCTACTGCTGGGATTTTATTTCCCAAGATTGATGTTAACAAGAAGCTTCTCATTTCTCTTCTTAGAAGCTGGGATATGAATATGGCTGTCATCAAGAAGACCAAAGACTTAGCCATACTCTCACTTTCTGATATTATGGCTATCATAAAATCTTGTGACATGGATGACAAGCAGAGGGAAATGAATCATGTTATCTCGTACTAGTCTGCTAACCTCAGTACTTCAACTAACAATGCTTTCTCTGTTCAAGCTATTGGTCAAGCCACTTCAAAGGTTCAAGCTAAATTACAGCCTGGTTCATCCACTGTGGCATCTCAAGTCCCACCTGTTGCTGCTTCTTCTAGCAGGACCCCAATTGTTGCTCAATCTATTCCTCAATGTGCTGAAGAAAATTTTGGTTTGATAGCCGGTCTCCTCATCTGTTACAATGCCTTAGTTGTTGGTGAATTGTTTCATCCTATGACTGCTGGAGATCTTGATCAAATCAATCCAGATGATTTGGAGGATATGGACATTTCTTGGCACATTGCTATGGCGGTGCATAGGGCCAAGAAATTTGCTCATAGAACTGGAAGAAACAGCTGGGTAAACAACACAGGTGAGAGGAAGGTGAGTTTTGGAAAGGCAAATCTTTGGTGTTTCAACTGTAACAAGCTCGGTCATTTTGCTTGTGAGTGTACCAAGCCAAGAATGGAGAATCCAGACAGAACCATTGTACCAGTTGGAGCAAATCGTGATGGTACTCATCCCCAGAATGTTGAAAGGGTAATAGTGGCTTAGTAGTTTACCTGGGAAGATCAGTTGCAGGACCTGAACCAAAACGGAGAGGGTAGAGCTCACTTGGCCCAGATTGAAGGACAGATGGATGTGGATGCAGCTGAAGGAGAGATGATGGACTTGCAGTTTGCCTTCATGGTATCTACCACTCATGCCAGTGATGAGGTTAGTCAAACTTCTTGCTCCTCTCAGTCTTGCATTGATAAAATTCCTAAATATCGTGAAATGAATGAGAACCTAGTTAGAGAAATTCTTGAAGTACAATGCCTTGTCTCTAAACACAAAAAAAAATTAAGACCCCTTCAAGAAGCCTTAGATGCCAAAACTTCTGATTACTTGAAAATGCAAGACGAACTTAGCACAACTAGATGTCACCTTAGGTTTGCCAATGAAGATATTGCTAGTTTGACTGCTGAACTAAATGCATTAGAATCAAAATTTGAAATTGTTGAATCAACCTTTTAAAATGTATATGTATCTAGTGAAGTAGTTGAAACTATTCTTGAAAAAAAAACTGTTTGGTCAAACATATACGGTGAAGGTCTTGGGTATAGTGTTGTCCCCCCTCCATACAATAATAATTTTACTCCATCGCCAAACACTGAAGAATCTGAAGATTGTTTTTTGTCAAATTACATTCAACCGAATACATCTGGCACCGCTGAGAGTTCTGAAATTAAAAATACTGATGTTTCTATCTCATGTGCAGATAAATTAAAAACAAAGATTGTGGAAGTTGAAGACTCGCCTGCTTTTAATTCTATTAAAACTTGTTTGAAGACTACTTTTGATGATTTGTGTGATGATGTTAAATTTGACACTAAGACTCCTGTTGATTCTAAAATTTCTCGTGATTCTGTTTTAAAAACTGATGGGAAGAAAAATTTCTTTGATAAATCTGTTACTTGTATGTGTGTTTGTGGAAATAAGTTGCTTAAATCTGGACCTGGACAAAATTCCAATGTACCTTTAAAGAGACAGACTTGTTTTAATTGTGGAATTGCCGGTCACATTGCCAGGAATTGTGTTGTCGCCAAATATTCTAAGTAAGTGCGGAAATGAAGATTGCAGAAAGTAAAGATCTGAAACTGAAAGTTTCGGAGGGACAAGTCCTGAGAGTTCAGATGGACATGTCCGAAGACTTGATGTTGTTGCGGAATTGTAATAAGGAATGATACTTAGAATAGATCTTAATAGCTCAACAATAAATAACAGGAATTAGAAGTTATATAACTTGGAAATATAAAGACTAGAATTAAAGAGTGCTATAAATGTAAGAAATGCAGATGAGAGTGTAAGAGTTGATGGAATGAGAGATTGTATTGTTAAGTGAAATTGTTACATGAAGTCTCTCAAAACCATGAGGACTGAAGATGAACTTGGTTTCCCTTGTATAGACTAAGGGAGGACCTTCAGATAATAACCTATGGACTGAAGAGGAGACAACACGTCTCTCTTCAGTCAGATAAGAAAGAGTGAATCTAATATAAAAATACAATGTCAGACTAGGGTGGCTTGTCTATAATTTAATAATACTCTAAAGTACAACAGACATACGTCTAGAGGGTCACGCCTGATCTAGTCTAATCATATCCTATAAGTTGAAGTGCTTATCCCTTGCCTTATCTTCTTGATGTTCTTTGGTCTTCTGTCTTCTTTGTTGAATGTTTAAGTGTGATATTTCCTTAGATTTGTTGATATTGATAGTCCAAAATCCTGAGTGGATTTCCGAGTCCTGACTGGTTTAATCAGAGTGTCTTTGGAAATATAGTTGAGAATGTCTTGATCTTCTGAGTTAGTTCGGAGTGTGGTCTTCAGAACTCTTTCTTCTGGGTGAGATACTTTCTGATTCTGAGTTCCTTTGAAGGTCCGAAATCCAATACTGGATTTCGGATAGTTACAATATTATCCTAACACAACTTATCCGAGATATAAGTTGACAAAATACACAAGATATAAGTATTCGTTCATTACTTAAGACATTCATACAAAAGTAAATTCACTCCATCAAAATAAGAAGTTTGATAATATAATCCTAACATATCAAACTACGAGTTGCTCAACGATTTGACTTTCAATACTAACAATTCCCCCTTCGGTGACCAATCGAGCGGTTTGAGTCATTTTTAACGTTGATCCATTACTCCTTGTTTTGCAGCATATTCCCAGAACTTTCTAACTGCCAGTAGCCACTTCATTCTGAGAAGTATTTCTTGCTTGGCTTTTGGATCTGATGACTTTGACTTTTCCATTGCTTTGATGTACTCCTTTAGCATACTATTAGCAACTCTTCTGAGTTGATCAGCACGAAGGAAAAGAAAAGATCCTTTCTTTTTAGGATTCTTGTAAACTAAGCCAAGTTCTGGATCGAAGGTGGCACCTTTCTTTCAGTTGTCTTGATTGTCTGGCAGAGATAAGTCAGGTTTGGGAATGATATGTGGTTCAGCGTGATCTTTGAGGATTTTATACATTTCAGCATCATTGTAGCAGAATTCCTCTACTAGACGGTGTAAAAATCTTCTTGCTGCGACATAAGCTTCTCTAGCATTTTGAATTTCTTTGTGAGATAGCTTTACGGTTATTGAGAAGATGTCGGCTGGATTCATGTTTCTGAAGTTGGCTCCTGTAATCAGAGGCGTGTTGTTGTAGTCGTCGTTTCTGACTAGCTCGTATTCGAAGTATTTTGATTTCTGAAACTTTCTTCTTTTGATGCTTCGAACGGCTGTTACTACTTCATTTGACCATGTATCAAATTGAGGTTTGGTCCATTTCTTGAAGAATTGCAGATTCCTGTAGTAAGCAGCTAGCTCTTTGTCAGGTCCTGATACTGCAGAGAGGTTCGGAGTGTATCGGTATTTTTCTCCATTGGGTGTCAGAGGTATGTCCCAGTTGTGTCAGGACGTGGGGGGAGGATTGTAAGATTTGAAGGGTTGGAAATCCAAGTCGGTCAGTGGTCGATAACTGGTGATATTGGAAAAGATGGATCTGCTGGGACCAGTTGGGTCAGCTTGGTTTTGATCAGGTTCTGACTCAGTGCTGAAGTTTTCAGCATGTTCATTAGCTTGAGAGTCGAAGAACCTTGATTTCTTTTCCTTAACCGCTGGGGGATCAGATACCTTGATCGGCGAGTATACGAAAATCTCGTCGTCTTTTGAGTGATCCTCATTGGAAGGAGATTTCGGGGGAGGAGAAATCAGAGGAGGGGATTTCTAAGAAGGGGATTTATGAGGAGGGGATTTCGGAGGATGGGATTTCTGTGGAGAAGGGGATTTTGGAGGAGGGGATTTCGGAGGAGAAGGGTATTTCAGAGGAGGGGATTTCTGAGGAGGATTGATAGGATGATCATTTTCTGATTCCTTATTATGAGTTTCATCCTCATTAATATTTGTGTCTTCTTAGGTTCCTCCTTTATCAGCATTTACGTCGTCTTGCTGAGTGTCTCCTTGGTCTTTTGTTCCACTTGGGCCAGCAGTAGAGTCTATTAACATGTCAGTCGTTTGAGGATTTCTACTTTATCATCCGCCTTTCCCCCTCCTGGGGCACCTGTAGGGACGAAAGGAGTCACAGGTAGGCGGGCCAGAATGGAATCAAGTTTGTCGGAGACGACGTTCACTTCCCTCTTGATAAAATCAGGAAGTAGCGTATCGTACATGGTTTGGAGGGCTTCCATGGCTTCCATATTCAGTTTTGTGCAGAGTTTGATTTGTTCAATAGGACCAGCCATGGTGTCGGTGATGTTTTGCAGGGTTTGGGCAACCATATGAAGGAGAAGGGCATTTGTTCTTCTGAGTGAGAAATTTTCGGCCAGAACTCCATTCAGATAGTTGGACATATGGTCCATGGAGTCTTTGAGTTTGGTTTGCACATTGGTCAGGAGCTCAAGAACTTGCTGTTGACATTTTTCAACTTTAGTGAGCATCTTTTGTGCAGTCTTCATCATGTTGGCGGCGTCGGATTGTCGTTGAGCATCAAGGGTTGCGAGCCCATCGTGGATGATCTTTTCGGCTTGATCGTCGCAATGGAGAAGAATGTCTTTGTCTTTCTTCACAAGTGCAGCTACTCGTTCTTTAATTTCTACTAGTTCTTTGAGCAGAGCCTCCTGATTTTGTGATGATTTTAAGTCAGTCAGGAGGGTGGTCAAGGTGTCAACTTTCTGATCAAGAGAGTCATCCTTGAGTAAGGAGTTGACTGATGGAGGCGAATTATCTTTGGCAGCTTTGTCGGAAGATGAATTAGTGTCACTGAGATCAACCAAGTGCATTTGGGATGATGAGGATTTATCTACCTCTTGATCAACACCAAATAGTGAGGTGTCAATTGGGATCGATTGAGTCTCATAGATCAAAACTCGGGACGGACTCAGCAGATTGTTTAACTGGGTGCTTCTGTTGAGTCTTTTTCTGAAGGTCTTGTGCACAAAATCTGTCCCAGGTGAGAGGGACGATTGCGGAGGCAATCTTGGACCAGTCGATTTTAGTAGTATCGAACAGGTAGAATGAGGACTCTACTAGTTTTTCAAGAGAGGAGTGTATAAGGGAATCAAGCTGGAGAGTGAGTGCATTGATTCGTTTCCTTTCGGACTTGACATGGTTTGAGTCCTTGTCAGATGGGGGACCAAAGACGAATAAGGTTTGAAGTTCCTTTTGTTTATGCTCGAATTGATTTTGAATACGTTCAACCAATACATGTTGTTCTTGAACTGCTGTGTTGAACTTCCATTTAGCAAATTTGGATGCATCAGGGGGAGGTTAAGTAAGATTTGGGATGAGATCGATTTTAGGATTCTCTTTGGTGATTGGTGATTTCTTGTTAGGTTGTGGAGGTGAGTTCTGTTTTTCCTCCATTAATGTATTTTGCTGAGTGTCTTCCGAGTCTAGAGAGTTCTGTCTTTCCTCCAAATGTTCTGACTTGGAATCTTTTGAAGATGGTTCAGACGTCGTTTTGACTTTTCGTTGCTTCTTTTTGGGTGGTTGCTTGGATAGAGAGGATTCAGAAGCTTTGTTTTTGAGTTTCTTGGGGGCCTTTCATTTTTTGAGAGAGTGAGGTGGATAATCAGTTACTCCTTCAGTAGAGGTGATGTGAGAAATGATAGCAGGATCTGTTTGATCAGCCAACTTCAGTAATTCGGCAGACAGTCTGTAGATTTTCCCAAATATAGAGTCTGTTTTGGCAGTGTAGGGTTTGGCTTTAGGCATGACCAATTTGTCATCGTCTGATCTGGGTGTAGGGATGGTGATTTGAAGCTTCTGATAGATGTGCTCGATGCACATAGCCCAGAAACGTGCTGAGTGAATTTGACCGGTTGGTTTCAAGGAGAAGGGTATGTAGACGAGGAAATCATCAAACAGAATTGCTGCATAATCAACTTTGCAACCGGAGTAGAGGCTCCAAAGGAGACCCATGAGGTGTTTGTTTAACTGGTCTGTACCGCCCATTTTACCGGTTAAGCACTTAATGATATAATGTATGAGGCATTGCCATAGAGGGGAGATGTGTCCTTTAGACATGTGAAATAATTTAGGCAAATCATACATATACCCCATATTGTAGATCATGGAAGATTTAGGGATTCTGCAAAGTGGATTCGTAGTATGGAAGATTTAGGGCTTATGCAAAGATTTTCTTGTCGATTACGATACGTTGATCATCGTGTAGTGTCATGGCGTAACCGGAGGAACACTTGGTGGCGGAGGAGACGATTTCTTGTAGTAGGGAGACTGGAATAGAAGGAGGGGGTGAAAGAACGCTTTCGCCAGTGTGTGTCTTGAGAGTATGTGAATGAGAACGCGTAGGTGTGGTTTGTAAACCTTGAGATCTTTTGAAAGGTAGAGGTTGGAGAGTGCAACATGGATAGTGTCATTATCGCTCTTGGATTGGGAGGCCATTGAAGAGTTTGGATGTAAGAGATGAGGAGTGATGGAAGCTTTTAGGGTTTTTAGGGTTGAGAGGTCGGAGACGGTGGTGAGAGAGATATGAGAATAGAGACAGATTGTTGTGGAAGATGAAGAAGTGTGAGGGATTGAAATAAGAGGGAACGGTTATAGCTATTTGAAAACGTGTAAGAAACTGCCGGGTTGCGGGAATGAAGGGACGTGTGAACAGTTGTGTCAGAAAAGCGTATGCTTGGCATTAAATGCAAAGAAATGATGAAAAGGGATGGTCCATTAAAGGACGGACATGTGTGGCAGAAAGAATATCCGTTGTGGAAAAAATGGATCATATGGATTTTAATTATTGGGTATTAAATGTTTTCGTATTTAATTTTCATTCCCGTATTAAATATGTCGAGGTGAGGTGTCTAGGGTACCGACTGGTATGACTGTGATAGTTCTGACTTGATCAGAAAGAATAAATTCTGAGTGAATTCGTAAGACAGTAGAGTTGTGCGTTCTGAGATGGTGAGAAAACTTGAAATTGTAAGGTGGTAGGTTCGGAGAGGGAATGTTCTGAGTGAGGATAATAATATGAGAGTTCTGAGATGTGGAAAGGAGTCAGAACTAAATATTCCGAGGATGAAGTTTTGAATTTGAAGGTTCTGAGAGTAAGGTAGTATTTCGGAGAACTATTGATCACAAGAAAAAAGTTCGGATTGTGGTTCGGAGAGAAAAATTCAAAACTTGGTTTCTGAGTGCAGTTGTGCAATGGATAACTTTAGGAGTTGTCATATCATTTCTGTGGTGATAAACTATGATGCAGACTGTCTAAAATAGGTAGTCAAATCATGTATCGCATCTCTAAATTACTGATCTCGAAGTGATGAGGCGTCAAGAAGTGGTAAGGGGGAAGTGGTAATAAAAGGGGTTGTTCATGACACTTAGAAATTACACAAGTGAAGATTTTTTAGATTTAACATGGCTTCAAGACGTCCGTTTAATCGTGATGAGAAGGTGGAGGTTAGAATGCAAGATGGTGAGTTTGCTGGTGCAGTTTATGGTGGAGTGATCAAGTCTGTATGGAATCATCGTTATGAGGTAAAGATGACAACGTTGACTGATGGATCCACTGGTGGTCCTTTGAACGTGCATGTAGACTTTGCATACCTGCAACCTGTTCCTCCTAAGGTTTTTATGGAGTTCAAGCAGTTTGATTTTGTGGAGGTGTGGTACCGGCGAGGATGGTGGCCAGCTGCCATTTCGAGAAAGACACCATTCAATCAGTTCCATGTGGTATTAGTGGATGGAACTCGTCTGTTTGTTGATGAGTCGGAACTGAGGATTCATCAGAGGTATCATCTTGGAGAGACTCCGATGTGGCAATACTATAAGCTCTGATGATTGGAGAAGACTGTTGATCTCCCGGTGTTTTATGTGTCTTGTATCGGACTGTATGTTTGCTTCTATCGCTAGGATTATGTGAAAATTGCTTTTGGTTGTATGTTGTAATGTTTTGGGTGTTATGAATGAAAGCAAGTTATGTTGTTTGTTTGTGTGTGTGAATGGGATTCAGGACTTTTCATTCAGAAAGTGTGTAGGAAGAAGTCAGAGATGAGAAAAGTTTGGAGAGAAGACAGAGTTTGTCGTTTTTAGAGGGAAAATGTATAGAGAGAGGGGGATTCGGAGGGTTAGGTGAGGATGTGTCAGTTTTGGAAAAGGAGAACAATCAGTATGGAAGCAAGAGCAGTTTATCCAATACGCCGTCAAAGTTGCCGAACCGTCTAATCAACGGTTTAGGCCATGATGCTGATGTGACTGGTGCATTAACTGCCCACTAGGATCATTATGACCTCTAAGTAAATGGATTAGAGAAGATGAATGGGCATGTTGTTTGGTTATAAAAAGGGGGTTTTGACTGAATGTGTAACCACTCGTATCAAGAACAAAATTTACCAAACTTAATTTGCTTTCAACATTGCTCGATTTTTCTTCAATTGTTTTGATGAGGTCGAAGTGAAGCTGACTCATGGAGATTTTGCTGGAGGATTTTATGAGGGGGTGATCACAAAAACTTGGAAACGACGGTGTGAGGTGCAGCTGAGGTGTTTGTCGGACAATACCACCGGTAAGATGATGATCGTGAGGGTCAAATACGGTCTTCTTCGTCCTATTCCACAGATAGTGATAGTAGAATACAAAGTCGTAGACTATGTCGATGCATGGGATCGACAAGGGTGGTGGAGCGGTGTCGTCGACGACGTGATCGGCGACGATGTGAATGATGTTGTGCTGCTGGACGGGAAGATGGTGCAAGTGTGTGATTCGTTTGTGCGAATCACACAGAACTTTGCGTATGGCAATCCTCCAAAGTGGCAGTACAACAAGCATTAAGGAGAAGGGGAGAAGACATGATCATCTTTTGTTTTTGATGTTTTCTAGTAGTCTTCTTGTAATGGAATCTTAAGTCATAGGTTTTTTTGAGATGTTTAGGTGTATGACTTAATGGATTCAGTGAATGTACTGTTTATCTTAATGAAAGTAGATTTGGCTTTTATATGTGTGTTGGTAACCCTAAAATGAAGAGTGTGACAACTTGTGATTGAGAATTTTGAGATAAGTTTTCTGAGACTATTATGAGAGAAGTCAGAAGGCTTAATGTTCTGAGAGGATAGTCAGAGATTGCTGACTGATCTGCTGAGAGGATGATGATCAGAAACTGACGATCATTCTCTGAAGAAGTCAGAGTCAGGATTTAACATACCCAATTTATCCAAAAAATTGTTGAATTTAGTGGAATCTAAGGCTTTTGTGAAGACATCGGCCACTTGTTCATCGGTAGGAATAAAGTAGAGTTTGATGTTACCATCTAAGATTTGTTCCTTGATGAAGTGATATCTCAGATCAATGTGTTTGGTCATAGAGTGCTGAATAGGATTGTGAGAAATAGCTATGGCACTCTTGGAGTCACAATAGATAGGAACTTGAAGGAATCGGTAACCATAATCCATAAGCTGAGTTTTTATCCAGAGAACTTGTGAACAACAGGTGGATGCAGCCACCTATTATGCTTCTGCTGACGACAATGCGACACAGTTTTGTTTCTTGGAGGACCAGCTGACTAATCTTCCACCAAGGAATTGACATCCCCCGGATGTGCTTTTCCGATCCAATTTGCATCCGGCATGGTCCGAATCGGTGAATGCTTGGAGTTTAAAGTTGTCTCCGATTGGATACTAGAGTCCCATTGCCTTAGTCCCTTTGAGATATTTGAATATTTGCTTCACTGCTGTCAGATGTGACATTTTCGGAGCAGCTTGATATCTAGCACACAGGCAAATTGAAAACATGATGTCGGGTCTACTTGCGGTTAAGTACAATAGTGAGCCTATCATCCCTCGATACAACTTATGGTCTACTGGCTCGCCTTCGGGATCTGCAAAGATTTTATGATTGGTGGATATCGGAACTTTGGCAATAGAACAATTTTCAATAGAAAATTTCTTCAGAAGTTTATTTGTATATTTCTCTTGATGTATGAAGATTCCTCTGTTTGTTTGTTTGATTTGAAGGCCTAAGAAGAAGTTCATTTCTCGATTCATGCTCATGTGGAATTTGTCTGTCATCACCTTTGCAAATTCATCAACCATTGCTTGATTTGTTGATCCGAAGATGATATCATCTACATAGACTTGTACGATCATGATGTGATTTTGATGGGATCGAACAAAGAATGTCGGATCAATGTCTCCTCTTCTGTATCCTGATGAGACTAGAAAGGTTGATAACGTTTCATACCAAGCTCTCAGTGATTGTTTTAGACCATATACTGCCTTATTCAGACGATACACATGGTTAGGTCGTGATAGATCTTCGAAACCCGGAGGTTGTTGAAGATAGACTGTTTCTTGAAGATCACCTTGAAGAAATGCACTTTTTACATCCATTTGATGTACAATAATACTTTTGTGTGCAACGTAGGCTAGAAAGATCCGAATGGCTTCTAGTCTAGCAACTGGTGCATACGTTTCATCATAGTCAAGTCCTTCGATCTGACTATATCCTTTTTCCACTAATCTGGCTTTATATCTGACTACAGTGCCCATGTCATCAAGTTTGTTTCGGAAGACCCATCTAGTACCGATGACTGTGTGATTGGAGGGTCTCGGAACAAGATCCCAGACGTTGTTTCCTTTGAATTCTGTTAGTTCTTCATGCATGGCTTTGATCCAATCGTCGTCGTCTAGAGCGTCTAGGACTGTCTTTGGTTCAACTTTGCTGATGTATGCGGCGTAGTGACATTCATCCTGAATTGATTTCTTTGATCTTGTCTGAACCTTGGATGAGGGATCTCCGATGATTTGGTTCGGAGGATGACTCCGAGTCCATTTATGTAAGCGTGGAAGGAGGGCTGGATCAGAAATAGGAGGGGAGATATCTTGAATGAAGTGGGTTTCTTCAAGAGTGGTGTTTTGAATTTGTGATTCTTCAGCTGATGTATTCTCATCGGCTTCAAAGGTAAAGACCGGTGAATTGTTAATCGTAGCATCAGAGGAGTGGGCTGTGACATTTTTAGATGGAATATCTGCTGATGTGGTATCTTCTGAGGGTTGATGGTCACCCTCGGATTGAGGTATTCCATCTACATGTGTAAGTAGTCTAGACTCCCCCTTAGAGATTGCTGGGATTGATGGTTCCTTCTGAGTCTGATGATTCGGAGAAGGGAGCAGAGGCTCCCCCTCGATTGTTGGAGTGTTTATCGGAAGGTCTGTTTGATTGTCGGATGCAGTAGGTTCTGATGAATTTGAGGGTCCTGATGCTGAGATTAGTTGCTGAATAGCATCTGGAGTGTGAACAACTTCGGCTTCTTTTGTTGTTTCTAATGGATCAAAGAGTAAGTCGTAATCAATTTCAACTGTATGAATGGGTCGATGTCCCACTGGAACATCATTTTCCATTACATATAGAATATCTTGATTCTGCTTTCTCCATTGGTATTGATCGTCGAATTCTATGTCAAAACTTTCTTCGATAACTCGTGTTCTCTTGTTTAGAACACGATAGGCTACTGATTTTGATGAATATCCCATGAATATTGCTTCATCGCTTTTGGGTGCGAATTTTCCCAAATGATCTTTGTTATTTTTAATGAAGCACCGACAGTCAAATACATGAAAGAATTTGACATTAGGTTTTCTTCCGTTTAATACTTCATAGGGAGTCATTTGTAGTCTTTTGTTGACAATGGATCGATTTTGAACAAAGCATGCAGTTGCTATTGCTTCTGCCCAGAAGGTTAGAGGAAGATTTGCAAAGGTCAGCATTGATCGAGCTGCTTCCACTAATGTTTTGTTTCTTCTTTCTACGACACCGTTTTGTTGAGGTGTATATGGTGATGAGAAGTTGTGCTCTATTCCTTTGGATGTCCGAAATTCTTCAATTTGCTTATTGTTGAACTCAGTTCCATTATCACTTCGGATTCTTCTTACTGGAAGTTGACACTTGAGTTCGATTGATGTAATAAAGTTTATGAGTTCTGGGGAGGTGTCTGATTTCAATCTTAAGAAAAATACCTTGGTAAATCGGGAGTAGTCGTCCACGATAACCAGGATGTATTTCTTGTGATTTATACTAGCAACTGTTGATGGACCGCAAACATCCATGTGAAGAAGTTCTAGTGGACGAGTAATGCTTGAGTCGGTGATTGATTTGTGAGGTTTCTTCTTTTGCTTGCCAAATGTGCATGCTGCCTATAAGTTTTCATTGTCAAACCTCAGAAGTGGCATTCCTCTGACCGTTTCTCCTGTTACCAACTGATTCATGTATCGGAAGTTGAGATGAGCTAGTTTCCGATGCCATAACCAACTGATTTCGGAGTGTGCTTTTGACAATAGGCAAAGTCTTGGTTTTCTGATAATCATAGAGATGTCTAATGGAAACATGTTGAGTTGTCTTGGAGATTTTATTAGACATTTGTATCTGTTGCCTGTCATGATGTAACTAAATTCATTGTCGAATTCAACTCGAAGACCGGTGCTGACCAGTTGACCTACGCTTATGAGATTGTGCTTAAGTCCGAGAACGTAGGCAACCTTCTGAATGGTGAAGTTTCTGTTTGTAAGTACACCATAGCCTTTGATGATGTCATTTTCGTCATTACCGAATGTGATGTATCCTCCAAAGTTGACTTCTCTGTAATCTCTTAGAAACTCCAATCTTCCGGTCATGTGCATTGAGCAGGCGCTATCTATTAGCCATTCGTCATCCTGCTCTTCAGTACTAAGTGCCTGAAAGATTAGACAGTTAGTTTGGGTACCCAAACTTGTTTGGTCCCATTTGCTTTTGCAGACATGGTAGATTTATTTTTTACAATTGATTTGATGGGAGTTTCAATTTCAGGAGATAATTTTGACTCAGAAGTGGGTGTTTTAATGATCCATTTTTGAACAAATATATTTGGAAGTTTTGGAGGGTAGTTTTTCATTGAATGCCTAGGATCCGTGACACTGATTGTTTTAGAATGATGTTTGCAACAATGACAGCAAGTATTATTTTGTTGTCGTTTTAAAATTCTCGGAGTAGTTTCAGAACGATTGTAGTTTTGAATCTTGGTTCCGATAACATTTGAGGTTAGCTTGTTGCTTCTGATGATACTTGAAAATGATATTTTTGGTTTCAAGTATTCGTTTACATGTTGCATAGATGTTGAGGGTCTATTTTGAGCTGTTTTTGAATTTCTTGTTAGTTTTGGAAATTCTGAGTTGTAGTCTGAATTTCTGATATTTTGAAATTGCTGAATGGGTTTGATTTTTGGGGTCGGTAGTAATCCCTTGTGGATGTACTTTCGTGGTGTGGAAGAAGTTGATCTCTGAGTATGACTTGGAGTGATAATAGTTGAATTAGCTTCTGATCGTTTCTGAGTGTAGAAGCATTTTTTCTGTTCAAATCTTGCGTGAGATCGAGGAGATCTGAGATCTTTTCTGTTTAGGATTGGTTTTATTCCTTGTTTGGTTTGATTCTTTCCTTTTCCTTTTTGAAACATTTCTCTTGGGAAAGAATCAGATAAAGAATCATTCAGGGAGCTTGTCCCCTAATAATTGACTTTATGTTTTTTGAGCGAAATTTTGATCGGATTGTTTGAAGAATTATCTTTTGATCTGTCTTCAGATGACTTAGTATCAGAACTTGAAGGTTCGAAAGTCACATTGGACATATCAGTAACATTAGGGTTTCTGATTATAATTTTGTTGAAATCATTTTTAATGATGATACTGCCTGGGGACTTCTCCGTTTCAATCTCATCAATTTTCTCTTTATATGAAGCTTCCAAGTTCTTAGAATTTGGAATGTATTCTTCAGTAACAGAGTTACTTTGTTGGTTTTTTATTAAAGAGTGTTGCTGAGAACTTGACGGTGGATAGTTAATGACCGTGGCCATTTGTCTAGGCATGAATTGGACTGAAGCTGTAGACAACTTACTGATTTCGGCAGTGTCTGCTTCTGAGAAATATGAGAAGGGAATGTTAACTCCTATTTTTGACTCAGAAATGGCATTTTCTGATTCATTGATAGGGTTTTTAGAAAGATTCTTGGTTGTGTCCTCATCGTGTTTATCATCATATTCATTTGAAGGGTACTGAAAGAATGGACTTTTTCTATTGTAAATAGGATAGTTTTTATTTGTGGTTTTTCTTGCCCATCCCCAATTGAAAGTGTTTTCTGAAGTGTTAGTATTAGCAGGAGATTTGAAAACTTCAGTCGCATGATACAACTGATCTACTAATTTGTTTAATCTTACATTATCACTTCGGGCTAAATCCCTTTGTGATGTCAAAAGCTTATTTGAGTTTTCTAACAAAGTCCTAGAAGCTTTTTCGATCTTCAAATCAGCAGTAAGTTTATCACAAAATAGCTTTTTATCGTCTAGTCTATTCTTCAACTTTATCACCTCGTCATACCCATCGTCCCTTCCTTCCAGAACCCGCTGGTATGCAGCTAAGGCATTTGCACAAGTGTTAGATATTTTTTCTAGAGCAGGTTCTAGAGTATTAGAGTAAATTTGATGTGTATGAAGCATATTACGTACCTGTTCGATAATACTTACACCTTTGCCTGTTTTGTGGTTGACCATGAAGGCGTAGTTCTTCGGCATGTAAGAAGATGACGATTCAGTGGTGTTTTCGAGATGTTTGCAGCTTGCCAGCCCTGGGATTGGAGTTTCTCGATTTGCATGTACCATCATGCATTCTCCAAATCCTTTTCCTCGTTTTCGCTTGTTTTCAAACTGCTCATCATCATCTCCTGAGGACCAGATCTCGACGTTTCTGGAAGCTACAAATGCTTTGACCTTTTCTTCTTCTTTTGCTTTCGGATAATTTCTTGGTGCTCTGCAGTCAGCAGCATAGTGCCATAGGCCTCCGCAGTTGTGGCATTTGATTACTTCTGATTCTTTCTTCTCAGAAGTTGGGGCTTGATTGGTGCTGTCTGCTTGAGCTGTCTTTGGTTTTTCTTGTTGTTGATTTTCTGGTTTCTGATAGTAACGATTCTGACCAGATTGTTGATGCCCTTCCTGATAATTGCTTCTGGGTTGATAGTCAGAATTTTTATTTGAAGGACGGTAGTTCTTCTTCGAGCCGGAATGTGATGGTATTCTGTTGAATTTATGACTGATCATAGCAATCTCATGTTGATAGGCTGCTTCTTCTGCTTCATTGTATTCTGAGTAGTATGATTCAGTAGTTTGTACTGGTGCTAGAAGTGCAAGGATTGGAGACTTTGATTCAATATATGGTTGCGAGATTTCAGATGATTGGTATTGAACCGATGGATTTTGATAGTTTGAAGGGTAGGAGATTTGAGGCTGAGAAGGGTGATATGAAGGTATAGGATTTGGTAGCTGAGGTTGTGGCAAGTTTTGAGTAGGAGCAAGTTGTGGTGGAGGAATGTTCTGGTTGGTTTGTTGCTGAGATGCTTGCTGATATTGTACCAGTTGCTGAGGGTTGTTGCCAATCGTTGGATAGTTATGTCCAGCAACTAAAGCCAGAGGTCCACCAAGTTGTTGCTGTTGTTGATTGTTTTTTATATCTTTTTCTTGTCCAATGAGGTTGTTGTACAGTCGATACATGTTGAAAGTCTTCAACTTTCCTGAGTCTTGGAGTATCATTTTGACGAGCATCCAGTCCTTTCCAAGTCTATCAAGAAATCTGTGGTTGATTTCCTGATTGGTTCTTTCTTCTCCTGAACTTAGAAGTCTTGTCACAATTATGGAGAACCGGGTGATTGCTTGTCTCAGTGATTCTCTGGGAAATGCTGAGAAGTGGGTGTATTCTGAGAGACTTGAAACCGGCTTTTGATCTTTTGCTTCTTCTGTTCCTAAGAACATATTTTGCAAGAGAACCCAGATCTGTTGAGCTGTAGTACAGTTTTGTATGAGATCGAAGAGTTCTGGAGGAATTCCACACTGGATTTCGGTGAAAGCGATTTGGTCGTTATCCATTTTCTCTATATCCAAGGGAGTTAGCCTTGGATGAGAAGTACCACCTAGAGCCTCTTCTGCAGTGTCTGGTATAGGGGTGTATGTTGGAAGGTGTGGTCCTTCTTCGACTGAACGCCAAATATCTTTCCCTTTGGTTTTGAGATATTTGCGCATACGAGATGCCCAGCCATTATACTCTGTTGGAATGAGTATGGGAGCTCGATTAGAGCCTCCAACGCTGTTGGCAACATTTAGAGAGTAGTTCATCTGCATGATGAAAAGAATTTTCTAGAGAGAGATTAAGATTTATGAGAGCTATAATAGCATGCAATGATCCACAGAGGATTCTAAGGTTGTTGCTACAGCCAGGGTTTTGAGCAAACTAGGCACTTAGAATCTTATGAACAACTATTCAGGCTCTGATACCAATTATTGTCGCCAAATATTCTAAGTACGTGCGGAAATGAAGATTGCGGAAAGTAAAGATCCAAAACTGAAAGTTTCGGAGGGACAAGTCCTGAGACTTGAGATGGACAAGTCCGAAGACTTGATGTTGTTGCGGAATTGTAATAAGCAAAGATACTTAGAATAGATCTTAATAGCTGAACAATAAATAACAGGAATTAGCTGTTATATAACTTGGAAATATAAAGACTAGAATTAAAGAGTGCTAGAAATGTAAGAAATGCAGATGAGAGTGTAAGAGTTAATGGAATGAGAGATTGTATTGATAAGTGAAATTGTTACATGAAGTCTCTCAAAACCATGAGGACTGAAGATGAACTTGGTCTCCATTTTATAGACTAAGGGAGGACCTTCGCATAATAACCTATGTACTGAAGAGGAGACAACACATCTCTCTTCAGTCAGATAAGAAAGGGTGAATCTAATATAAAAATACAATGTCAGACTAGGGTGGCTTGTCTATAATTTAATAATACTCTAAAGTACAATAGACATACTTCTAGAGGGTCACGCCTGATCTAGTCTAATCATATCCTATAAGTTGAAGTGCTTATCCCTTGCCTTATCTTCTTGATGTTCTTTGGTCTTCAGTCTTCTTTGTTGAATGTTTAAGTGTGATATTTCCTTAGATTTGTTGATATTGATAGTCCGAAATCCTGAGTGGATTTCGGAGTCCTGGCTGGTTTAATCAGAGTGTCTTTGGAAATATAGTTGAGAATGTCTTGATCTTCTGAGTTAGTTCGGAGTATGGTCTTCAGAACTCTTTCTACTGGGTGAGATACTTTCTGATTCTGAGTTCCTTTGAAGGTCCGAAATCCAATACTGGATTTCGGATAGTTACAATATTATCAGAACACAAGTTATCCGAGATATAAGTTGACAACATACACAAGATATAAGTATTCGTTCATTACTTAAGACATTCATACAAAAGTAAATTCATTCCATCAAAATAAGAAGTGTGATAATACAATCCTAACATATCAAACTAGGAGTTGGTCAACGATTTGACTTTCAGTACTAACAAATTGTCCCCGACACATGTATGTTTCTCAAAATGAACAGTTTTTGTAGAATGTACCAAAAGGGTTATCTCATAAGAGAAAATCCTCAAGGTCATGTTCTAGAAAGAGAAATCAAAATAACACGAATGCCTAGAATAGAACTACTTCTAGAAGTAATTATGGCTTACTAACTTTTGTAAGACCCAAGTCTTCTCAAGAATCAACTTCTAGCAATTCTAATTCTTCTTCAAACGCAAATGTTCCCATTTGGTCAAAAGATAACCGTTTTAAACCAAATATGAAATGGGTTCCCAAAGGAAGTGTTAAAACATATTCAAATGTCTCACCAATATTTGATCAACGTGACATGAACTTTGAATCTGTTAAATGTGTTGATAGTGAAGGTAAACCCAGTTTTCGTATGGACTGGGTTCCTAAATCTAATTCATCACATGACTTGTGCAGGAACAGTTACGGAGGAATATCAACAGACCTTGGTATGTTGATAGTGGCTGTTCCAGGCACATGACAGGCGACATGTCCCAACTACACGGCATTGAGAAATTCAACGGGGGATGTGTTTGCTTCGCAGGAGGTGAAAAAGGGATGATCAAGCAAAGAGGCATGGTGTCGAATGGTGTGTTGAAGTTTGAGAACGTGAATTTTGTACCTGAACTCAAGCACAGTCTCCTGAGCGTTTCTCAAATATGTGACAAAGGTTTTTCAACGCACTTTATAAAGAAGGAATGTCTAATTCTCAAGCCCGGCGTAGTCATTCCAGAGGAGTGGATTCTTGTTCGATCGGAACGAAAAAGCAATGCTTACATCATCGACATGAATCACAATACTCCTGAAAATGTCACATGTTTATTCTCCAGAGCTGCAGAACAAAGCGCGATGTTGTGGCACAAACGTCTTGGTCATGCCAATGCAAAGAACTTGAATCGTCTTGCAAAGAACAACATGGTTGCAGGACTTCCAATCAAGGACTTCATTACATTCGAGAAATGTGTTGCCTGAATCGTCTTGCAAAGAACAACATGGTTGCAGGACTTCCAATCAAGGACTTCATTACATTCGAGAAATGTGTTGCCTGTGCTCAAGGAAAACATCACCACCAACATGGAAATGCCAATTTCACATGACTTAGGGTCCGAATCAGCTAAGACCCTTTTTCAGGAACAAACTCGTCTCAATTTTGCTCTGTGTATATTGCTAGGAAATCTTGCTCTGTACACAACCACCTCCAGATACACTAGACATTTAACCTCATATTACCACATACATACACATTCACACACACACAAACATACACTAGGATTGCAAACAACCTAGCACTACCCACAAATATCCCATAAGCACGCACGAGCTATGGTAAGAAACACACCTGATATATAGTAGTAGATTACCACAAGGGCAAAGTAGTAATCAAGGTCTCTCCACCTTAAAAGGACCTACATTCCCATATGTACCATTTCTTAGAACATAATATATGTATCATTATATAATTACTTATCATTGTTTTATTTCTAAATTATTGTCTTTGCACCATGCCTCACCCATGAACCCCTTAATGTTTGACCATCATTTTACAAATAATTATTGTTAGTAGATGCATTTATTCATAAAGTGTTAGGTACTTATTCCCTTTACTCAAAATCACCACCAAGGTGGACATGCCAATTTCATATGACTTAGGGTCCGAATCAGCTAAGATCCTTTTTAAGTAACAAACTAGTCTCAATATTGCTCAGTGTATCTTGTCGCACAATATTGCTCTGTATACAACTATCTCTACATACACTAGACATTTAACCTCCTAGTACCACATGTATACACATTCACACACACATACATACTAGGATTCGAAACAACCTAACAAAAACTACAAATATCCCATAAACACACATGAGCTATAGTAAAGGATGCATATCATCAGTAGAATGTAGTGAGAAAATCAACCGATATACAACAGTAGATTACCACAAAGGCAAACTAGTAATCAAGGTCCCTCCTCCTTAATACGGCCTACATTCCCATATGTATCACTACTTAGAACGGAGTTTATGTATCATTATATAATTATTTATCATTGTTTCATTTCTTCATTACTATCTTGCACCATGTCTCACCCATGAACCCTTAATATATTACCATCAATATACCAACAATTATAGTTAGTATATGCATTCATTCATATTTTATAAGTGTTATGTACTCATTCCCTTCACTTAAGATCACCACCAATATGGAAATGCCAATTGCACATGACTTTGGGTCCGAATCAGCTAACGCCTTTTTTTTAGAATATTGGTTTGTACATAACTATCCCCATATACACTACACATTTAATCTCCTTGTGACACATGTATACACATTCACAAAGGGTTTTGTTTGTGAGAATATTGGTCCGAATCAGCTAACGCCTTTTTGTTATATGTAACGCCAAGACACTCCTTATATGTAAAAATAATAAAAAGGGTAAATTGGTCATTTTACCTTAGAAGGGTAATTTGGTCTTTTGGACAGAAAAGGGTTTTGTTTGTGATAATATTTTTAGTTTTGGACTTAAAATGATATAAAAACTGGTTTTTTGTCATAAAATGTGCTAGATGTGGCAAAAGTTCATGAATTAGAACTCTAGGGACTAAACTGCAAATTCTGGAAGTATAAATAGTGGAAAAGCTCTCCCACATGTGCAGAAAATCTAGAAGTCACGGGAGAGGGTTTTCTTGAGCAATCGTTGCAGAATCTTGGAGATTTCTTGAAGGTTTGAACTTGGAATCCGATTATTGGCTCTGAATTGAAGAACTGAAAGCATTGAAGGTTAGTATTTCAAGTTTTAACCAAGATTGTTCTTGATGAGTTTCTATGGAAACTGACATCTGTAATTTCAAACATGAATTGTGTGATTAAATAGTTTGATACTTCCAATAAGTTATGAGTTAAGAACTTAACATAAGAATATGGAAGTAGATTGCTATTTTGAAAGAATTGAGATTTTGATCAAGAACCCTAGATGATAAGTTCTTGTGATAAACTTGATTCTAATGGCTTAAAATGAGTTCTTGTGATAAACAATTAAACCTTGATAATTTTGGTTTTGGACCAAAATTGTGAAAACGGGAAAATTTGGATATGGATTTGAATTTGACAATTCTATGGTTTAAAACCTTATATTAACGAATGATTTTAGTATTGGAACAATTCCCATTGATTAAGTCGTGTATTAAGGGATTAACAATAGAAAATGGGAAGTTGTTGCATGAAAAACGGACAAGGAATTCTGCACAGCGGCAGGTCGCGTCGCGATCCACATGGTGGTCGGGTCGCGATCCTGCGCCTGCAGGAAATTGGCCAAAATCTTTCTGCTCTCTGTTAAGTCTTGGTCCAATTTTGGGACTTGATGCTAGACTTGTCCGTTTGACCTCAAATTTTGAACATATGTCTAATATAGTGTGAAACTTCATCGAAAATTGTCGGAATACGTATACGACATCCCGAAAGTACTGTAGTAGAATACGCGTATTTCGGAAAGTGTATTAAATTTTTATAACGATGGTTATTACTTGTAAATGCTTGGAATTGGTCTTATATTAGACTCTTGTGCACTAGAGTCAACTGAAATGGTAAATTAACCTATAATCATTGTGAAAATGAATGAAATGGTTATTACAAGGCAAGAAATAACTAAAGCTAGTGGTAGCAAGCTTTCAGGTGAGTAATCTTAACTATATCTAGTGTGATATATTATGATTGCAATGGCACTACTTGAAGTAGTTGAATATGAGATAAGGGTAGAATACCCAAATAATATACGGATTTGTTATTGGATTGAGAATTCAAATGGTGCAGCCACTTGGCTATGATATTTGATCTTGAAACTAAACGGTGCGGTCTTAGGACCATGATTTTGGGTTATTAAACCTAAACTGGTGCGGCCTGCGGGCTATGATATAAACGATGAAACTGTTGGTGCGGCCTTAGGGCTATGATTTGATTATCTAAAATGTTTTGGTGCGGCCTATATGGCTATGATATATGGTGCGGTCAGTGATGACTATGATATATGGGACAGAAACTGTTTTGAGAATTTAATTGTTATTATTCTCTTATATATGCAAGATTATTTTCTTGATTACTCATTGGGCTTTATAGCTCACAGTTTTATTTAATATGTCCCTGCAGGTGAGCGTGATCCCGCTAAGGGGAAAGATAAAGTCTGTGACTAAGGACCTAGCATTCATGAAGTAATTACACGGCTTGAAGGATGTATACTATTTATATGTATTGTAATCCTTGATACACTTGTACCTATTTATGTTAACAAATACCCTTTGGATATGGTTTTATTGTAAAATATATGGTTTGAAAAATAAAAAATTTTATGGGGTGTTTTGTTAATAAGTCGGGTGTTACAAGTTGGTATCAGAGCCGAGGTTTAAGTGAACTAGGTGTCTTAGATTAGATTCCTGGACTTAAACCTTGAGAGAAAATAGACAGATGGACTGTTAGACATATATAAGTTTGCTATTATATATGTAATCTAACCGTTTGCTGAATTTTGAAGTATGAGAAATACAAGAAGTAATCCCACGGGTGCAAATTCGGGGCGTGGACCATCACGGAGTGGACCAGCCCGATCACATGGTTCAGTCGGACAAAGAGCAAGGGAACCAGTAGTGGATCCAGTGAGGGAAAATCCACCGGATATACGGGCTATTATGGCTGATGTTGTTAGGGAACTTATGCCAACCTTAATGAACAACCCAAACCCGAGTGAAGAAGCTGCAAAAAGAACCCATGACAAGCAACCTGAAAATGAAAGTCAGGGAGAAAGCCATGCCCGTGCAATAAAAGAAACACAAGGCGGGGAAGTTTCTGAAAAGAAAGTCGGATGTACTTACAAAGCTTTCCTTGGTTGTAAACCAAAAGAATTTTCAGGGACAGATAATCCAGTCCAGGCAATGGAGTGGATTATGCATATTGAGAAGGTGTTTTGGGTCAGCAAATGTGCTGATGAGGACAAGGTAGTATTTGCCACAAATCAACTCACGAGCAGTGCGTTACATTGGTGGCAGATTTACCACAAGTCATTGGGTCCTGATTTGTCCCTATCGATACATTGGGAGCAATTCAAGACCAAGTTCAATGAAGAGTATTGTTCGGAAGTGGGTATCAAGAAATTGGAGGATGAATTTCTACACATGGAACAGGGTTCCAAATCTCTCCAAGAATATACTCTGAGCTTTCTAGAGAAAGCAAGATTTGCGGAACACCATGTAAACACTGAAAAGAGGAAGATTGATAAGTATGTTTGGGGGCTGACGACCCAAATAAGAGAAATTGTGCAACTACTGAAACTGTCTACTTTCCGACAAGTGGTGGATAGGGCCACTGAAAGGGAAACAGAATTGAAACGACAAGAAGATGAAAAGAAAGCCTTTGAAACTAAAAGAAAGGCGGAAGACCAAGGTTGGACGCCTCAGAAAAAGTCGCAACAAACTGGGTCTAAGGGTAAAGGCCAGAAAGATGAAGCCAAGTGGTGTGAAAAGTGCAGAAAAATGCACTCTGGAAGTTGCCGAGTCAACACTGCATCTGTAAATTGTCGAAATTGTGGAAAACCGGGGCATGAAGCTAGCAACTGTCGGGCGGAGCGTAGGTGTTTCCAATGCGGAGCTACGGATCATATTCGCCTGAACTGTCCCGAGTTGAAATCTGGAGCATTCAGTGATCGATCTAGAAATGATCAGGGAGGAAAGAAAGAGGAGGTGAAGAACCGAGGAAGACCGGTAGCCTCGCGAGCCTTTCAAATGACCGTTGAGGAAGCTCGTGAAAAGACAGATGTGGTTACAGGTATTTTTACTCTCAATTCCATACCTGTATATGTTATATTTGATCCAGGGGCTACACATTGTTTTGTATCGGAGTCTCTGATGCCTCGCTTGAATGTACCATTAACCCCAATGGATGAAAGCTTAGAAGTGGCTGTAGCAGACGGTAGATATGTTTGGGTTTCCGAACACCTGGAAGGTTGTCAGCTTAAAATCTACGGGACCACTTTCCCTATAGATTTGAAGCCGATGACTACCAATGAATTTGGTGTAATTGTGGGTATGGATTGGTTGGCAACGAATTATGCTAACATGGATTTTAGAAATAAAAATATAACAGTATTATCACCGGATGGGGAATGGATAAAGATTTAGGGTGAAAGACCTCGGTTGAGAATGCCGGTTATCTCCTTTGCTCAAGCTCGAAGCTGTATTAGTAAAGGAGGGATGTTTTGTTTGGCCTATGTAGCAGTGGCTAAACCAATTAAAGTGGGGGTAGCAAATGTAAACGTGGTAAACGAATTCCCAGATGTGTTTCCAGATGAACTTCCAGGGTTACCACCAGATCGACATGTAGAGTTCACGATTGAACTGGTGCCAGGAGCTGCTCCTGTTGCTCGAGCTCCATATCGTTTAGCACCTTCAGAAATGGTGGAACTGCGAAAGCAACTGGAAGAACTGTTAGATAGGGGTTTCATCAGACCGAGTACATCGCCTTGGGAGCCCCTATCCTGTTTGTTAAGAAGAAAGACGGGTCAATGCGCATGTGTATTGACTATCGGGAATTGAACAAGATCACGGTGAAGAATAAGTATCCGCTCCCACGAATTGATGACTTGTTCGATCAGCTACAGGGAGCATCTTACTTTTCAAAAATTGACCTAAGGTCAGGATATCATCAATTGAAGATACCAGAATCTGACATTCCAAAGACAGCTTTTCGCACACGATACGGTCATTATGAGTTTTTGGTGATGCCTTTCGGGTTAACCAATGCTCCGGCCGTATTCATGGATCTCATGAACCGGGTGTGCCGTCCGTTCCTCGATACCTCAGTGATAGTATTTATAGATGATATCTTGGTGTATTCGCGAAGCCAAGCCGAGCATGAAGTGCACCTGCGACAAATGTTGAAGTTGCTTCGACAAGAAAAGTTGTATGCAAAATTCTCCAAGTGTGAATTCTGGCTAAGAGAAGTTCAATTTCTTGGCCATGTAATTAATGCTGAAGGGGTGAAAGTTGATCCAGCAAAAATTGAAGCCGTAATGAAGTGGGAACCGCCTCGAAGTCCAACTGAAGTACGAAGTTTCCTTGGTTTGGCAGGTTATTATAGAAGATTTGTCGAGAATTTTTCCTCGATAGCTGCCCCGTTGACCAAGTTGACCAAGAAAGGCGAAAAATTTGTATGGGCGGAAAAACAGCAAGAAGCTTTTCAAAGGTTGAAACAAGCCTTATGTGAAGCACCGGTGTTAGCACTACCGCAAAGCAGAGAAGAATATGTGATCTACAGCGATGCTTCTAGAGTCGGCCTTGGATGTGTGTTAATGCAGAAAGGTCGGGTAATAGCTTATGCGTCCCGTCAATTAAAAGAAGCCGAGAAGAAATATCTAGTTCATGATCTGGAATTAGCTGCTGTGATCCTAGCATTGAAGTTGTGGAGACATTACTTGTACGGTGTGAAGTTTGTTATTTACACGGATCACAAAAGTTTGAAGTATCTATTTGACCAAAAAGAGCTTAACATGAGGCAGCAAAGGTGGATGGACCTACTTAAAGATTTTGATTGTGAAATTCTGTGCTACCCTGGCAAGGCGAATGTGGTGGCAGATGCTCTAAGCCGGAAAGAAGCTCCTTTGAATGTTACATCCGCATGTTTGGGTGTAGCATGCCGGTTACCCGAATTGATCCGTTTGGCACTGGAAGAAGCGTGCAAGCCTGAACATGCAAAAAGCGAGCGAATGGTTGGGTATTTGAAGCATTTGGATGAAAATGCACAGAAACTGAAAACCTTTAGAGGTCGCGTGTGGGTCCCAAAACAAGGAGAGGCGCGAAACTTGCTCTTAGAAAATGCACACTGTAGTCGATATGCAGTTCATCCGGGTAGTACCAAGATGTATCGGACGTTAAGACTGTAGTATTGGTGGCCCGGAATGAAGAGAGATATTGGAAGATATGTAGAAAAGTGTTTGACATGCCTGCAAGTGAAGTCAAACCATCAGAAACCATACGGAGAAATCCAACCATTTCCGGTTCTGGAGAAGAAGTGGGACAATATCACTATGGATTTTGTAACAAAGTTGCCGCGGACACCGCGAGGTCATGATACGGTGTGGGTGATTGTTGATCGATTGACAAAATCAGCACAATTCATACCGATTAGCGAGAAGTACAGGTTGGATCAACTGGCGAAAATATACATAGATGAGGTGATTTGTCGACATGGATTACCGGTATCGATCGTGTCAGATCGAGATAGCAGATTTACTTCTCGATTCTGGCAAAGTCTTCAAGAACAACTGGGTTCAAAAGTACTTATGAGTACTGCATACCACCTGCAGAACGATGGCCAAAGTGAAAGAACTATCCAAACTTTGGAAGACATGTTGAGAACCTGTGTAATAGACTTTGGTGGAAGTTGGGAAGATCGTCTACCTATGGTAGAATTCGCGTACAATAACAGCTATCATTCCAGCATTCAGATGGCCCCGTATGAAGCATTGTATGGAGCACCATGTCGTACTCCGACTTGCTGGACTGAAGTTGGGGAAAAGCCGTTGGCTGGACCTGAAATTGTAGCACAAACTGAAGAAAAGATCAAACAAATTCGAGAAAACTTGAAAGTAGCTCAGAACTGACAGAAGCAATATGCAGATAAACCAGTGAAACCGCTGGAGTTCCAAGAGGGGGACATGGTAATGCTCAAGGTATCCCCTCGGAAAGGCTTAATTCGTTTTGGGAAGAAAGGGAAGTTGAGTCCTCGCTTCATTGGACCTTTCCGTATATCCCAAAGAGTTGGAGCTGTAGCGTATAGATTGGAGTTACCTGATAAACTTCATGGTATACATGATGTATTTCATGTGTCCCATTTGAGAAGAACTTTGTTTGATAAGTCTCAACAAATACCTCTTGCAGAAATTGAAGTAGATGAAAAATTGAGATACCCGGAACAACCCGAGAGGGTGCTAGACCGAAAGATAAGACAGCTGCGAAATAAGAAGATCAGCATGGTTAAAGTGCTTTGGCGACATCACAGAGGTTCCGACATTACGTGGGAGACCGAAAGCGAAATGAGGGAGAAATACCCTCAACTCTTTGTATGATTTCGGGGACGAAATCTTTAGAAGGAGGGGAGAATTTGTAACGCCAAGACACTCCTTATATGTAAAAATAATAAAAAGGGTAAATTGGTCATTTTACCTTAGAAGGGTAATTTGGTCTTTTGGACAGAAAAGGGTTTTGTTTGTAATAATATTTTGAGTTTTGGACTTAAAATGTTATAAAAACTCGTGTTTTGTCATAAAATGTGCTAGACGTGGCAAAAGTTCAAGAAATAGAACTCCAGGGACTATACTGCAAATTCTGGAAGTATAAATAGTGGAAAAGCTCTCCCACATGTGCAGAAAATCTAGAAGTCACTGGAGAGGGTTTTCTTGAGCAATCGTTGCAGAATCTTGGAGATTTCTTGAAGGTTTGAGCTTGGAATCCGATTATTGGCTTTGAATTGAAGAATTGGAAGCATTGAAGGTTAGTATTTGAAGTTTTAACCAAGATTGTTCTTGATGAGTTTCTATGGAAACTGAAATCTGTAATTTCAGACATGAATTGTGTGATTAAATAGTTTGATACTTCCAATAAGTTATGAGTTAAGAACTTAACATAAGAATATGGAAGTAGATTGATATTTTGAAAGAATTGAGATTTTGATCAAGAACCCTAGATGATAAGTTCTTGTGATAAACTTGATTCTAATGGCTTAAAATGAGTTCTAGATGCTATATTGACTGAAACAAATCAGTAGAAACAATTAAACCTTGATAATTTTGGTTTTGGACCAAAATTGTGAAAACGGGAAAATTTGGATATGGATTTGAATTTGACAATTCTAGGGTTTAAAACCTTATATTAACGAATGGTTTTAGTATTGGAACAATTCCCAGTGATTAAGTCGTGTATTAAGGGCTTAACAAGAGAAAATGGGAATTTGTTGCATGAAAAACGGACAATGAATTCTGCACAGCGGCAGGACTCGTCGCGATCCACATGGTGTGAAACTTTTGGGACTTGATGCTAGACTTGTCCGTTTGATCTCAAATTTTGAACATATGTCTAATATAGTGTGAAACTTCATCGAAAATTGTCGGAATACGTATACGACCTCCCGAAAGTACTGTAGTAGAATACGCGTATTTCGAGAAGTGTATTAAATTTTTGGTGCGGCCTATATGGCTATGATATATGGTGCGGTCAGTGATGACTATGATATATGGGACAGAAACTGTTTTGAGAATTTAATTGTTATTATTCTCTTATATATGCAAGATTATTTGCTTGATTACTCATTGGGCTTTATAGCTCACATTTTTATTTAATATGTCCCTGCAGGTGAGCGTGATCCCGCTAAGGGGAAAGATAAAGTCTGTGACTAAGGACCTAGCATTCGTGAAGTAATTACCCGGCTTGAAGGATGTATAATATTTATATGTATTGTAATCCTTGATACAGTTGTACCTGTTTGTGTTAACAAATACCCTTTGGATATGGTTTTATTGTAAAATATATGGTTTGAAAAATAAAAAATTTTATGGGGTGTTTTGTTAATAAGTCGGGTGTTACATTATAAGTGTTTGGTACTTATTCCATTCTCTCATGATCATCACCAAGATGGAAATGCCAATTTCATATGACTTGGGGTCCGAATTTGTTGAGAATAATTTTATGCTGAAGTGTTTTTCCCATCTGAAGATCTCATCCACTGCGAAACCTGAGTCCAAGACCTGATGGTCTGAAGGATTTACTCTGGATGATCCGAAGGTATTCCAGTAACAAACCTTATCAAAGTTAACGCACCTTTGGCAGACTACGCGTTGCACGTTGCTGCATTCCTATTGGGTAGTACTAGTATAGAATATTCAGTATATCTTTATGTACTATTGGTATCACTGATCACGTATAAAAATCAGTGATACTATGTGTGTCGAGTGTGCGTAATATTCACCCCATTGTAAAACCCTAATTGCAATACTAAAGCATTCGACACTTGTTCTACTCAATTCTTGTGTTCATAATTGTTCTTAGTTATCTTTGCGTGTGTGTTGATTATATTGTAGAATGAATCCTCCGGAGTACTTGTTCATACTTAGCCATTGGTTGAATTTCGTATCCAACACATGGTATCAGAGCAGGTTCAACTCGAAAACCTGTTAATAGAAATTTGAATCTTATTTTTACAGTTCTAGATCTAGATCGATTCCTAGATCTAGGTTTCCGTAATTGTATTAGAAATCTATTACTCGTTTTTCTGAAAAGTTCCGTGTTGGGCCCTATCTTGGTGGTTTATGCTTTGGTTCTTGGTCTTATAGGTATTTTGGGCTTTTTGGGCTGTTTGTGTATTTGGGCTTACAATGTAATTGGCTTGTTTAGTAGTCTAGTATATAAGGTGTGTGTGAGGCGTGTTTGTGGGGTTGGTTGGCGGATCACAAGTAGAGGGGGAGCAAGGGTAGAGCATGTTTTGTGTGATCATTGTGTACCGGTCGTTCCAATCAATATAACGAGTGCATTTGATCATTTAACTTTAGTTATTCATCTTATTTCTTGTTTTTCTTGATTATTGTTCAATTGGATTTCAGCACCAACTGAACATTTTGTGATTGATACCGTTTTAGATCGAATTTCGGACTTACAATTGGTATCAGAGCTTGAAAACAATTTTTATTGTTTTGGTATCAATTTCTCTTCAAGAAAATTTGAAGTTTTGGTGTGGTGTTCGTGTTTTCTGTTCATCAAGGAGCTTCATATCCTAATCGTGTTCATCGGTTTTAAAAAATTGGAAACAACCAATCAAATGTCAAAAATTATGGATATCATCAACATTTCCTTGTATTTGGTGGTGGCATTGAGGATTTTGGAGGCTAAAGGAGGTTTTCGGTCAACTTTTACGTTAAAGTAAGGGTTTTCGGTCATCATCTGGTCAGATTTGAAGGTTATCAATCAAGAGAAAAGTCAAACTTAGGGTTTTTCAGTCAAACCCTAAGTCAACAGTCAAGATTTTCGACGGCTAGAACGTTTTCTATCAGAATCTGGTCAACATTTTGGTGTTTTCGGTCAAGATTGGTCAAACCTTCAAGGTTCTCGGTGAAATATTGGTGTTTTCGGTCATAAACCTGGTTAAACCTGAGTTTTCGGTCAACTATTGAAACCCTTGGTCAAACTTCTGGAACTATCTGTTGATTTCGTTGACCTTCAAAAGCGTATCAGTTTGTTTTAATTTAAATAATTTTAAATGGCTTCCACGACAATGGACCGGTGTGAAAATTCATGCTTCTCAGACTGTGAAATTAAAATCAATAAATACCATGAATTAAACGATAAACTTGTTAGAGAAATATTTTATCTTGAAAATCTTGTTTACAATACTAAAAAGAAAGTGAAACCTCTTCAAGAAAAGCTGGAAGGCAAGACATCAGTTTTTGATAAATTACAAGAAGAATACAACATTAAAAGTTGTCATCTTAGATTTGCTAATGAGGATATTGTCAAATTGACTGCCGAGCTTGACTCTTTGAAAGCTAAACTTCAAGATACTGATTTTATTTTTAAGAAGTTCGAAGGGTCAAGCACGATAGTCGAATCGATGATCGAACATCAGCTTAAATGGGATGACAACAAGGGTCTGGGTATAAAAGTGTTCCACCTCCTTTCAATAACAATTTCACCCCACCCCTCGATTTGAACGAAATATTTTTAGCTGAAAAATCCACCCAGGCTGAGAAGGTTGAGATAAACAATACTAATGAGTTTGTTCAGTGTGCAGATAAAAACGAGGAAGGTAATAACAAGTCTGATTCTGAAAAGAGTTCCTCTAACATTTCATCTGCAGATACTTCTGATACTTGTGTGGACCAAGGCACTGAAGCTGCCAATTACTCAAAGAAATCTATTGACATTGCTCCAAGATCAACTAATCGGGCCTCTGGAAAATTCAAGTAAAGGAAATCTGTACGGCAAGCAGCTACTTGTGTGTGCAATTGTGGACGTTCTCTAAAGCCAACTACTTTTGAACAAGGATCATATTCCAGTCATGGTGTTCTGAAAAGACAGACATGCTACAATTGTGGAATTCCTTGACACATAGCCAGAAACTGTCCACACCACGCTTACACTCCCTATCGTGCTCAAAGCCAGAAAAGTGTGCCAAGAGGGAGAACCATTAAAAGGAATATTTCAAGATATCACTCAAGGGACGGTGACTAGAACGTTGCCAAAGCGAAACATGCACAAAGGGAAAGAAGGATTAATACAAGAGATGTTTCTACAAAATCAAATTCAGTAAAATCGACGTCATCTCAAGGATCGTCATCCAGCTCCCACTGGCAGTATAGACCTAAGTCAAAAGGCAGTTTTACTTCAAAGTCCAACAATAGAGCACCCATTCGGTCAACCAAGAAGAAATCCATACCAAATTACCAATGGGTTCCCAAATGGAGTAATTCAAAATCATCAAACTGTTCTGTTAACTCTTCACATTCTTTTCTTGATAAACAGGACATGGCGTGGGAACAAGTCAAATGCACATACATCTGTGGCAAAACCAATTACAAAATGGACTGGGTCCTGAAAAGGAACTAATCCTGCATTGTGTGTAGGAGTGGCCATGGAGGAATATCATCAAACCTCGGTTTGTTGGTAATGGCTGCTCTTTGCACATGATGGGAGACATATCTCTACTGTAATCAACTCAAATCTTCATAGAGAGTATGTGTCCTCTACGGGAAAAGGAAAAGAAATGGTGTTCACTCAAATGGCTAATTGTACGAGGTTCTTCAATTGCAGAAATACGGTTTGGTCTCTCTAATCTTTTCTATCTGGTTTTGGTCTGATGTGCTGGTAGAATTTTTCTTAATTTTTGTTTCGTGACTGTCTTTGTTTTCACTTATGTTTTCATTACATTTCCTCTATGCACAATTTTAGGGGGAGAGTTAAACTTATTGAAAATCAAACAAAAATTCAAAAAAAATTCAAAAAGCAAAATAAAAAATTAAAAAATTAAATTAAAAAATTGTCTTTGCATGTTTTAAAGAAAATGAAAATCAAATAAAAATTAGAAAATCAAATTTTCAAAATATCGTGTTGCACATCGTCCAATCCTGCTTTAGTTATAGGTTTGTTCTTCTTTGGAAATGATATTCATGAAATCAAATTTTCAAAATATCGTGTTTCACCTATGTTGCGAAATAAAATAAGTGGAATTGAAATGATACATCGAAGGTGTAGTGTTTGTTTAAGGATATGAATGGTTATTGTGGTCACCTATCTGATTTGTACGTGTAACGCGGAGTCTGGCAATTCAATGTGCTGTTTGGATAAGGTTTGTTACTCAAGTCTTCGGATCCTCTAATAAAAGACCTTCGGATCTTCAAACACAAAAACTTGACTCTTCGCATGGCTGGGACTTCGGATGGATAGAAGCACTTCATCAGAAAATTAACTTCAACATGGATCTTCTTGTCAGGAGGGATCCTTAGAGATGACCCAATATTGGCCAACACATTCGCTTCAGTATTGTCTTCCCTTCGTAAGTATTTGTCATTATAATTCGCAGTCCCCTTCTTGGAGATTAATGGTGGCTCAAAGAAGAACTCTCCCCATGATAGTCCAAATAATTCCGTTACAACGGTAAGTAAATGAGACTTTCATTTGTTTCAAATTATAACTATTTTGTGGAAATTTACCTTTTTATTGTTTTCTAGGATACAATGACTAAAAGGAAAAAAAAGTCTTTAATTTCAGCGTCCAACTATTGAGAAGACATCTCACACAAAGTCCTCAAAACTCCCACAGGTACGTATTTTGGCATCTGCATATTTCATGAATTAAAGTTTATGATTTTAAATTTCCATGAATATGTGTAGATAATAAGTGTAGACTGTGTACCATCAATGCAGCAAATGTTGTGGCACACGATACCGTTCATATTGCAATGGGCAAACAAACCATTCATGGAATTCCACTTTAAGAAGATTGCTATAGAACTTGCATTGATGAAGTGATAAAAGGAGCAACTTTTTTGTCAATTAAAACCCCTAAAAACAAATACAAAACTATTGGGGATGCAATTAATACTTTTGTGTCTTGGCCAAAATCCCTTGTCTTAATGGACTCAATGTTTTGTTCCTTAACTAATTATCAAATTACTTAATTTTTTATATACTATTTGTATATAAAACTTTTAATTTCTTGGTACATGCAAGTAACTGAGTCCATACCCCCTCGACTTAAAGACCATACCCCCTCGACTTAATGAAACACAAAGTTGTAAGAAGCCAAAAAGCGTTTATACAACTACCGAGACCATACTGATGAATAAGAAAGACACAAAGAGCAACGTGAAAAAAGAAAAATTAAGCGTGTCACAATAATGCCCATTGATCATGTATTGTAAATTCGATGTATCTAAATTGAAACATTATTGTAAATTTATACATTATGTATATTAATAATAAAAAATTTCTCTTTTACCATGTTTACTTGTATATTTATGTGTAAGATTTACTAAAATATATGTGGCTAAATATGTCCATTTATATTTGTGGCTGTCCATTCATACACGTCACTGCATGATTTACAACATTTTATGTGGCTATAGATTAACAATAGTCACGTTTATTTTTAGTTTATGTGTGTGAATGATATCAAACGTCATGGTAATAATAAAAAATAGTGGCTATACACAAACATTAGTCATGGTTTACAAAATTTTATGTGTCCGTTAATACAAATTCATGTGACAATTAGACTATCGATAGTCGCATAAACGATATTGTGTGTCGAGATAACACATACGGCTACGCTTTAATAAATGCACCATTTGAAGATTATAATCAATAGCTAGATTCACCACTTTTTGTGTGTCTAAAGGATAACACATATATGGTTAACATTAATTTATGTGGCTAAATATACCAAAATAGATACCACGAAAATGATTCGTGTGACTACAAGGACTTTGTAGTCGTGTTTTAATTTAACATACGTGACAAAAGGGTAAATACAATTACACATTCTAGATAAATGTGTGTAAAAAAGAAAAACAATGTCATGCTAATAAACGTTCATATGACTAAATATTACCAAACATGACATTAACAATAATTTCAATTTTCATTGCTTGACCAATAGTCACTATTCAAACATAATTATGTGTCTACAAAGAGGTTATGGCCACGATCATTCAAAATTGTGCTTGATTACATGAACACATTTGGCCACGGTTTGCTTAATTACCTGTGGCTAAAGTTTCATTGAATCAGTCCTTTTATGACTAAAGAATAGAAACGACCACGGTTAAAAGAACTTCATGTGGCAATTTGATGTATTATAGTCATTAGCAATATTTAAATGTGTGTCTATAAACACTTTTAGCCACACTTTTAGTCGAAATGCTTCATTATTTAACAAATATTCATACCAATTAGTCACACTTTTTAGATACAGCCATGGTTTTTCGGTTGACACAGCCACACAAAACTAATGTAGCCATATGGTATCTAAAATAGTGTGACCTTTAGTCACACTTCGGATGAAAAATTTTGGTGTGACTAAAGAGATATAGACATGGTTTTTTTGTGTGGCTATATCCGTTTCGTGTACTATGGATCCCCAATTTTAAAAAATTTAAAGGTTTCGTCCGTTCTATAAGCCTCAGACAAAGAAGGGATCAGTTATTATGCCTGTCCATTTAACATTTCAACTGTTTTGTCTAAGCTCTTAATGTAACCACAGTAGATGAATCTTTACAACTGGTGAAACAACCGAAGCAAGTTTCATGATCCATACGTAGAACACTCCATTACTTCGTACGATGACAGTCATTCCAAGTTATAAGTAAAGTTCTTATGATTAGAATTTTGTAAATCATGCACTTAATTCTCATCAGAGAATGTTTTTCTTCAAAGTCAGGTTTTTCAGGTATATTTAATGTTTGATTATTCTCTCTGAAAAAGAAAATTTTTTTTAATAAAATTCCAAATTCAAACGGTCGAATGAGGAGTGTGATAAGACGTGTTGTACAACATCAAACATATCGGTGTTAGAAAATATTTTTACACAGTCCTCATTAAATTCATTAATTGCAGTGTGGTTTATCCGTTTTTTGTGGTAACCGAACTGACCATGTTGTTTTTTAAACTCTTTATGTTTGTCCTCCCTCCACTTTGTCTTCTTACTTTCATATTTCTAACCCTAAAAATCTTTTAACTTTTCATCTTCTTCTCCAAATTTATTCTCTGAAATTCGTCTTCTTCTACAGATCTGCAACAATGGCGAATCCACCCATTCCTGTTTCTTATCTCAAACAGGCTTTGTATAACCTTTAAGTCATTCTCGACCCTAATCCATATCATCCATCAGTCATGATTATCATCAAAATTCCTCATTCTATACATGTCTTTGCCTCTTTAACGAAAACCACACCCATCAGTCATGATTATCATCGAAATACGTGCAAATCGGATATTCAACCACCGTGGTTGACAAGGAAGAAGATTTCATTCAATTCAAATTTACATAAAGAAGGTGGTTCATCTACAAAAAATCCGTCTTTCTCGAAGCAATCAGACTTTTGCAATCAACCTAATTATGTCATTTGATAATCCGACTTTTGATTAAATCAATAGATTGCTCACTGCCATTAGATACAGAGAAAAGCTCAAGCCGATAAAAGACTTCACGAGCTCCAAACTTCTGCCGATTTGGCATCTTCTGGCACACATCATCTTTTGATGTTTATCCAGAAAAACTGGGGGAACAGACTAGGTGAACATGCTTTGGTTGGAAATCTGACAACGCCTAGTGATATCAAGTATTTTAGGCGTTGTTGAGCCCTGTTCTTGATAAAATTATATCGAATATGTCTGGGTATTCTCACTTTTCGTGCCAGGACTTGTCTGGAGAAAAAGAATAGAAACAGGGACTAAAAGCGTGCAAAAGGAAGAAGTTGGGAAGGAATGAGAAATCAAGAGAACTCGTATGCGCGCCGCGGGAATCAACCACGTGCGACGCGGGCTTAAGGCGGTGGAACACATTCAAATGACGAAAAAACGGGGATCGGATAAGTACGCGCGCCGCGGATTTCACTTCTGCGCGGTGTGGTCACGGGAAATTTGCAACTATAAATAGAGGCATTTCCAGCCGAAAACCCTAGCAAAGACCGGGTGTAAACATCGACCTTGAAGCTCTTTGATTCCAGGATTTCATTTCAGCAAGCTCACAATTGGTAGTTTATGTTTTTGGATTTAATTTCATTTTAGTAGAAAGTAGTTTTGTAGCTAAAGTCTTTGGGAGTGACAACCACTGACTTTGAGCACTTAGGGTTCTGATTTTGAAACATTTTGGTTACTGATTTTGTATTTGGAATTCGGATTTGGTGAATGGAATCATTCGGTTACATTTTATGTTAACATTTCGGTGTTGTTGGGTGTTTGTGTTTGGTTGTGATTGTTGAATCTTGTTTGGACCTTATTGGGACTGTTTTCCTTAGTTGAATTCAGTAGTTAATTAGGTTATTTGGTAAGCATTAAACCTTGGCTAGTAACTATACAATAGGACTTTAACTAGCGGTAGTTTATGCTGTGCTTGGTTTTGCTAGTTTGGATGCCTTTGATTGCTTCTGACTCAGAGATGTACTTCTGATTTCAGAAAGTGACTAGGTCATTTGAGCATAACTTAGCTTGGCTTTGGTGTGTTTGATTATTGTCTCATTTGCTAGTGATTAGGAAAATAGAAACCAGATCCTCCGAATATAGCTGTGACACTATTAGTTGGTAATCTCTCATCTAGTCTAACCACGAAGCTCCTGTGGATCGACCCTGACTACCGCTATACTAGTGTGTGTGTATGGTTTTCTCTTATTTTTGACCGCATGACGACCTCTGCGCGTGTCAAAATCATGTGGGGATTATACAAGGGAAAATCCATCGACTATGGAACTACATTATGGAACAACTTTTAAAGAATTCAGTGATGGGCACAACGACGCTATTCCATGTTCCATATTTTGAGCTCTATGGCTCGAGCGTCTACAATCGTTTTTGAATGTTCTATTGAAAGATCAAGAAGTACTCGATGCCTTTAGACTAGTCAAAGTATGTGAAACCTCTTTTCCTCCCCTCTGTTATTCTTGAAATGGTACCCATCAGTTCCAAGTTTTTGGTGTTTCACACAGTAGAAACATTTTGATTAGATTCGACTGAACCTACCCATTATGTGTATGTAGCCATGCCAACATTTCCATCCTCGCATGTGATGGCCAAAACCTATGCGAAGAAGACCGTGAATCAATGAAAGAAGGCTACTCCAACTTATGGTGTCAAATATCAACTTCGTAAGGTTAGGCGTTCAAGAAAATGACAAGTTAGTTCCTAGAAAATGACAAGTTAGTTCTTCATGATTATGACCTGGTGGCATGAGGATGGCCTACTTAGGCGTATGGGCTTGTGGGCTTGTTCATTGGGCTCCTTATTTGTTAGCTAGCTATAAATAGTGTTTTGATTATTATTTTATAGCTAATGATCTAGAGGGAGCCTAGTGATTTCATATATAGAGAGAGAAACACACATAGTAAAACACACATTGTAAAACATTGTTGAATACAATCATTCAACTCATTGGATTCTCGATTGGTGTCGTTCTTATTCCACATTTATTGTCAAATCATGTTTCAACATTGGTATCAGAGCCTAACCTTGAAGATTTAACAGATTATTTCAAGGGATCGGTTCTTGATTTGAGAACCCACTACATCATCAATCAGAATTCAAATTTTCAGATATGGATCTTTAGTTTTTGTGAGTTTAATATTATGATATGTTCTTCATCTTTGATCTGTTTATGTTGATCAATATTGGTTTAGATCTCGTTTTTATCATTGAAAATTTGTTCAGATCTGATTCTCTCACTAGAAATCGTTCCAGATCTACTTTCTCTCTCTAAAAACCCACTTCAGATCCACTTTCTCTCTCTAGTTTTATTCCAGATATGGTGAGTTTTTGTTGTTTAGAACAAAAATGGAAGCTACAAATTCCAAAATATGGACTGTTTGTGTTGATAATCTCAAATACAAAGTATCATTTGAACAATTTTTGGGTCTTGTGTTGAGAAATCAGAAAATCACAAATAACACACTCATTTCTGATGGTTTGAAGGATACATATGGGAGATTAGTTTTTAATCCTTTGAAACATGAATCAAACAAGCATTTGTTCACTGAGATGTTAAAAGTTTTGAGAGAAATCGATAGTACACATGGATCAGAAAATCGAAAAACAGTAAAAATATATGTTTCTCTTGTTGAAGATGCACATGGCCTTCTTGTTCCTCAAGACTTTGAAGATGATGTTCTTCATCTTCATGTTTCTGGAAATTCTGAAGAACACTTCGGATCTACACTTGTTCTTCAACCTGAAAAGAAAGATACAAAGGTTAAGGGGGAGTTGGATTTGAAAGAAAACTGTTTGGTGAAACTGTTATTTGTGGCAAAATCTTCAAAGAGAACGAAATCCGAATCTGTTGGTTGTTTGGTTTCAAATGACATGTTTGAAGGTATGAAACCTTATAGAGAAACCACTTTAGTTGAAAATCAAAATTATCAGATCCGAAGGGTTCATAATCCGAAGGTTTTTGATAAATTTCACAAAAATGAACAAAGCTCATATTTCAGTTCTTGTGTTGATAAGTTTAAAAGGAAGGAAAAGAAGTCAAAAACAAAAATGATATGGGTTCCTAAGAAGAAATGTTCTGAAGTTGTTCATATTCCAAAATCAGATGTGAAAATTGATAAAAAGTTCGTTATGGTTAAAAGAAAATTTTCAGAAACTTGTGTTCAAAGAATAAATTATTTGGTGAATTCGGGTTGGTATATTGAAAGATTTGAAGACTTTTTGGTTCCAACCAAAAGACCAAGAAAATTTGATGATTTTTCTTCAGATCTTCGGAGTGGTGTTTATGAGAAATTTGGTTCAAAATGTTCAAAAATGGTTTGGGTTCCCAAAAGTTCAAGAAATTAGATGTTTTGTTAAAAGACTTCCCTATAGGACATCATACTCTTCGAAACTTGATGATGATGGTCGACTCCGAATTCTTGAAACTGTTCGGAGTTTAGATCTGATCAGAGAAGACTTCGACTCCGAAATCTTGAAACTCTTCGGAACCTATGTGATGAAGAAGACGACTCCGAAATCTTGTAACTCTTCAGGAACGACGTGATGAAGAAGACGACTCCAAAATCTTGAAACTCTTCGGAATCCTGTTCGGAATGGTGACTGTAATGTTGACTACGAAGGGTTGAAATCGTTCGGAGTTTGTCATACCCTTCGAATCTTCAGTTTGTCTTGATTTCGTCTCTCTTTTGAACCTGAAAATAAAACCAAATGTTAACTTGAAAAATGAAAAAAACGGGATGCTTTTGTGTTGTTTCACCATACTTTTGAAGTCAGAAAATGGGTTGAACATGAATTATTCATACTGGTTTGCTACTTGGAATTGCACTAGTTGTTTGTATCGACCGGAAACAAAATGTTATTGTGAATGGTGACTGAAAGATCCTTAGGCTATTGTCAGTAAGAGATTATGGAGAACTAGTGTGTGAGTTATATTACCCATGCAGGGTAATGGGGACGGACTAACTCAACATCTTTTTTTTCCGGTTATATGCATGGGAGAGTGTTTATTTTGTGCTCTACTTGCTACAGCTGGCCTTCTTTCATTAAAGACACATGCTTTAACCCGGTTGTCACTCAATCCGCTCTCTTCAAAAGCGACTGCAACATGAAAAGAAAAAGAACAATTACGAAAAAGTCACTCTCTCTATAGTCACGCAAGCTACAGTGATTCAAAGGACCGTTCACTTTCATGCTACAGCCGGCGGTTCTCTATTTCTCTATTTTGCCATGATTCACGAAAATTGTCTGCAAAATGGTACAGCACATCCTTCCCACCTCTATCATGCTGTCAACATCTAGGATGTGTATAAAGATTGTCAACTGTTCTACCATGCTATTGACCGGTCCTAAGCCAAAGAAAATGATCTATTGTCCGGACAGCACTTTTGATCTCTATATTGCTTTTCATCAACGACTACATTCAACAAAGGAGCTTTATCTCTCTTGCTGTCACATTGTCAAACATCCTGCCACACGTTTGATATCAAGGGTGGGTACAGTAAACGAAATTGACGCATGCGACTGCATCATGGTTTCATCTGGTTTTGCTGCTACTTGTCGTTCTCTTTTTCTATTTGTGTACTGCAGCAACAGAAAAGCCATGCTCTTTTGTCCGGTTCCTTATTTGAAGATGTCCGATTAATGAGAAAAAGGTGACAAATTGATACTTTTCACTCGGATGATATTAGACCTAAGTGACGTGGCTGATTTTCAACCTCATAAAATCATGTTTGCACAAACTATACCATTTTTCTCCGTTTCTAATACAACAAGTTGCATGGGATAATAATACCTCATACGTGCCCCACATCTATGAAAATGAAAATGGAAAACAAATGGGAGCATTAAATGATGCTGGACAATTAAATTCTGGAAAAGCATTTGACGTCATTTTTCTAGCATTTAATTGTAGCAAAATTGGGATAGTATGGCTGATTGACATATTTGGTCCCTGCAATTTTGGATTAGTTATCATTTTTGCCGTTTGCATGAAACACTGACATTTTTGGGACGAATTTTAAGTGAACCATAACGTCTTGATTATGGTTCATTTTTCGAGAGGGAGTTATCGGATTATTTTTTTCGGATCGAATGCTTTCTCATAACCATTTGGCAGTTTATGATCTCGTTTATCATAAAAAGGGGGACATTGTTATTATTGGTCATTCGAGAATACTGTCAAAGATTATTACTCACGCGTTTCTTGATTCGCTTCCTATGCCACATCATCCATTCCGATCTTTGAGGGGGAGATTTTTGGGTGCAAAGTTCTTCATGATTATGACTTGGTGGCATGAGGAAGGCCCACTTAGGCGTATGGGCTTGTTCATTCGGCTCCTTATTTGTTGGCTAGCAATAAATGGTGTTTTGTTTATTATTTTATAGCTAATGATCTAGAGGGAGCCTAGTGATTTCATAGATAGAGAGAGAAACACATATAGTAAAACACACATTGTAAAACATTTTTGAATACAATCATTCGACTCATTGGATTCTCGATTGGTGTCGTTCTTATTCCGCATTTATTGTCAAATCATGTTTCAACAGATCTACTATCTGATCATCACTAACCCAAACCAACTATTTGTTCTCTCAATGCAAGAACATATTAAAGTTACAAGGGGAACAACTTATTGCACTATTGTTTTTCTTTCTAAAGAACTAGCAGAGATTCCACTGCTCTATTGCGGATGAAAATCTACCTAACATCGGTTTCAAGAAGGCCTATATTAAAAGGTGGTTATATTGGAATCTTGATTCTAATATAGCTTGAATAGAGTTCTTCAGAACTGCGGGTTGTCAGGATATTTGAGGTATTGAGTACCTACTTTAAATTGTTTGTATCACAAATTTTATAATCATCAAATGACCACATACCTGATATGGAGTTCATTGGGATTCTAAAGTCAAAGAAGAAAAAGTCTTGGAAATCAAAGTTAACATTTTCCCTTCAAGGTGTCTAGAAAGACAATACACCTACTAAGTTAGATATAAGACATTTTGAGCTTCTACACAAAGCTCGATGAGAGAAACTTTCCACTGCCGAAGTAACCATATTACAAGACGAGTTGGATGAGAAGAACTAAGCTGAAAGAGTTGTTGTTATTGCATCCAAGGAAGCAATAGAAAAGGTAAGAATAAGAGAGGCTTCTTGCTGAGGAAAAGCCCTACTTGGAGGATATTCGCACATTTATGTTTGCAGATGAGGCTGGATCTTCATCCGTAAAAGGGGAAGAAGGAACCCCCCTATAAAGACAACAGAACAACAGGACCCATCAACATCTCTTTGGATCCGAGGAACACGAGAAACCTCCTTCTCCAACATCCGGACTAGTGAAAGATAATGAACCAGAAAAAGATAAAGACTCATTTGTCACTCCTCCTCTCAACACTGAAGTTCCTCATTCTCCCTCTGCCGTTGAGAAATAAAAAAGAAAAGGCGAAAGTCACTTCTATTGGTACTTCCGACAGAGATATATCCTTTTCCTATACCGATGATGGTGAGGAATAGCTAACCTGTTGAAAAATATATTTTTGTATGTGAAAATCACTGAAATAAGATGAACTGTTATTATCTAACAAATATTATCAGTTTATTTCAGATTGCGTGAATTCGAGATCAAAAACAAGAATAAATCAAGACCCGAGAAACTTTGAGAAAACATCCAAACCTGAGGAAGTAACGCTACAAACCAAAGAGCAAAATACAAAATATCACACTGCTACAGCAATCACTACGCGACAGACACTGTGGTCGCGACGTGAAGAAGAAGCAAAGCAGAAGACCAAAACTCCACAGCGATCGCGACGCGACGTAGATGATGGTCGCGACGCGAAGACCTCAATCGCGAAGCCTCTCCAACGCGACACCACCAACTTTCTAATCACGAGACTACCAACCCAACGCACTAACCAGTGGCCGACCAAAAGCACCCCGACACAGGCACCTTCGCGACGCGACGGACCTCCTGGTCGCGACGCGAACGCTGTGTTCAGTAACTATAAATAATATGCAAACCTCTTGCCATTCTTGTGCAGAAAAAACCTTACACCAAACGATACCCATTCAAGCACCAATACATCAAGATTATCCCACGTCCAAAGAGCAAAAAAACCTGCCAAAACTCTCTAGAAAACTCTTTTCAACCAAAGAAAATCCACGTCCAAACAAAATCGCTACACCCATACTCTCCCCGACACCAAACAAAACCTCTACCCAACACCATACAAAACCTCTACCCGACACCAAACTTCAAACCTCTAAACAACCTCAACCCGAGCACAACCTACACACATTAACCAAGCTCCATACACTCTTACCCACGACCAGAAACCTCAAGATACTCAAATCTCTGCATTTGGCAACAAGAAACAAACCGTAAAACCGCAAGAAACAAGACATCCTCCCGACACCAAACTTCAAACCTCTAAACAACCTCTACCCGACACCAAACTCCAAACCTCTAAACAACCTCTACCCGACACCAAAAATAACCAAAACCTCATCCTACCGTGAAGAACAAGAAATCGACATATCAAGAAAAACGCTATCTTCCGCAGCTATCGATAAGTTCTTTTAAAATCATATGTGTCGTTATTGATTGATTTAAACTGTTATAAATCAACTGTACCAAATCTCAAATACATCCGAATTGAACCGTGACAACCAAAACATATGTGGACTGTATTTAACCGAGACATCTAACCTCTAACTTCTAACTTCTAACCTTTTTACTTATTGTAAAAACACGTTATCGTTGATAATGGCGTTTATTACATCTAACCTCTAACTTCTAACATTTACTTTATTTACCGCTTTCTGTCTATTTAAATACTGTCTAGATTAAATTTACCGCTTTATTTTATTTATTTACAGCTTTCAGTTACTTAGTTTTAGTTTATATTTATTCCGCAACTCTTATTTATTCCGCATATTATAGCCAAAATACATATCTGTCACACAGTAACCGGCTTAAAAAACTTTATTCGTAGATATCAGTTATCGTATATTTTCAACAAATGGTATCAGAGCTTGTGTGATTTAATCTGAAATTTTTGTCGAGAACTTTTGTGTAGCGTTTTTATAAACCACCAATAAGTTTCCTTTAAAAATTTCATCTTAATATCACTTGTTCAAAACAAAAAAAAAATTAAAAAACAAAAATTTAAAAATCTTAAAATTTTCAAAAAAAAAAAAGGGAAAAACAGGATCAACCCAAAAATGTCTTCCACAACCTACTCAAGAGCTCCATATGTCATCGATCAGGTATAGTCTATGATCTCAGAAATCGGTCTTTCAAAAACACCATTTGAGTCCCACATGACTAAGATTGAGAACAGTTTGAAAGCTGATCTCAAACTATATCATGACACAATAGTCAAATCTGATATCTGCAAATCTGAATTACAAACCTTGCAACTCAGATTTGGAGAATCAACAAGGACTAGAGACAAACTTGAAAGAGACGTCGAACGAAAATCAGAAGAATATAATCACGTCTTAGATCAATTAAATGAAGCTCTAAAACAAAAAAAGGACTTAGAAATAAAAAATCAATATGTTTTTCCATCTGAAATAAAAGATACCTTAGAAATAGAAGTCCTTCAGTTAAAACTAAAAATTCAAGATTTAACTGAGACAAACACTAGTTTGATTTTGAAATTAGATGATTCTTCAAAACAAATCAAACTTCTTGAATCCGAGAATCAAAGATTTCAAGGAAAACTGGATTCTATCAATCTTGCTAGAAAGCTAAGTGATGATATTTTCATCAAAGCGACATCCTTAGGATCTGGCAAAATCGATACAAATTACAGACCTGGATTAGGAAGAGAATCTTTCGAAATCGAACAAGCCAAACAAGAAACCAGGACTAACAGTGAAAACTCTGAATCAACTCTAACAGATCTATCCACATCTGTTAATGAGGAAAATTCAGATGACGAAACAGTTATCAACTGTAACCCATATGATACTGATTTCACTGTTTCCAAAATATCTTTCACTAATAGGTCTTCAACCCACCAAATCCAAATTACCAACCAAAACTCCTTTTACGAGAAAGGCAGTACCTCTAAACCAATTGCTCTTCAAAAGGAACAAGGCAAACCCAAAGTTTTCAAACAAACCCAAAAGAAACCTTTAAAACCAGCTTCTGTGCCACAAAAACAAACTTTGAATCCAAAACAAAAACCTTTTCAAAAACCAATTCAAAGTTGCTTTCAAGAGATAAACTTCAATCTCTCAAGGAATTTTCAGAAATCATCATTTCACCAAATTCCATTCCATCATCATAATGTTTTTCAAAATCATCCAAATCACAGATACAAAGAAAGGTTATCAAACGGATCTTCACATATAGGATATCTTTCACAAAATCAAAGACCATTTCAACTGACAGGTTTTCAAAAACAAATCTTAAATTGGGAAAATCTGATAAGTCAAATCAAGCCTCAACCACTTCGTCCAATTAACAGAAACCATAATGATTTCAAATCACCGAAAACCATTAACAAATCAGGACCCACCATGGTTTGGGTACCTAAACTTTCTGTCTAATTGCAGGTACTTTGTGCTGGAGAGCCCAAGGATGATACATGGTATATCGATAGTGGCCGTTCCAAGCATATGACAACAAACCATAGCCTTCTACAAGACTTCAAACCCACACTACCTCCGATGCAGAAACTTCACAATCAAACCAAAATGATGCGGATCCAGTCGAGGGGGAACCACCAAAACCAGAACCCTACTAAAACACCCCAATCCACCTATCCAAATAATCTCAATGCATCATTTATGGGAGAACCACCAAAACCAAATTCCTCTTTAAACAATCCCAATCTACCTATCCAAAATGATCCCAGTGCATCATTTATGGGGGAACTCTCGTTACCCCATTCTAACTACCAAACCAAAGTTTTCCAAAAACATTCAAATAACCAAAATCTTCCAAAAACATTCAAATAACGAAAATTTTCCAAAAACATCCACATAATCAAAAATCAAAATTAAAAAAAAAGGTTTTATCTTTTTAAAGTCTTTATAAAACCATGTGATTATCATCTTTTTGACTAAATTTTCAGATACTTATGCTCGATGAATGTTCTCAGTTATATTGATTCTTAATTAAAGAGAAGGTTCAAATTTCAAATATTTGTGTTATGTACATTCTCCTATTCCCTTTGAATTTATTTCAATTATAACGATTTTATCTATTAAGGGACATAAGATCAGGAGATTCAGATGAAAACCAAACCCATGTGAGAAATTGTGCCTCATCTTTAAATGCTAAGTGGAATTCATTTCTGTGAGCAAAGGTGTTTTCATTATGACTTATAGGATTTATACTCTTATACCGTGATGCTAGTCTCATTCTTGCTTAGATATCAAAATGACCAGGGACGATACTTTCATTTCCTTATATATTAGACAAACTGTCTATTATATCACCTATCCCTATCCTCAATCAAGCCATATCAAGAAAAGATTTATCATCTTGCATAGCAAGTCTGAAAAATTGAAGAAACGACAAAGTCATATCCAAGAAAACCAGAAGATAACTCAAAATCTCAAAACGCAAAGTCATATCCAACAAATGCTGTCAACAAATCACAACTGGTAACCACATCAGATATCTTTTACACAAGGTGTATTCGAAAGATAAAGACAAAGGTGAACACATCACCAAAGAAAAAGGAAGATTTACAACAACAATCCATCAAGACAGACATCCCTCAAAATTTTCCAAACAAACAGATTCTCAAAACCAAAGACTCATCGGGATACTGTAGCCTTCATAATTGAATATTCTTAGTTGCAAACTGCACTATGAAAATTTCTAAACCCCTCTACATGTATTTACCGACGGAGAGAGAGTGAACATCAATGGTATGAATGAAGAAACCCTCTGAGTAATGCCGAAACCAGTCTTTTGTGATTGATTATCTAATATGAAGACCAAGTGACTAAAGTATATAGGTATAAATCCACATTAAGCATAAGTCAACACCTTCAAACTGAGAGATATCACTCATCTTTAGTGATTATACACCAGTTCTGCACTCAGAACAAACAAACACCTCAGTCAAGTGTGAGCTATACCTATGAGCGTTCATCTGAATCGACCTATTAAGATCACTTGTCGTCTTTATAAATGCTATAAAATCTTAAGGAATATCATGAAAATACATATACAAAACCTTTTGATAATCGAACTCGAGACTTTGATTCAGAAACAAATATTCTTGACAAACATTTTTCAAAACATAAGTAAAATCTAGTCACACTTTTTCAAAACAAGTGATATGGTTTTATAAATGTTTTATCCAAATTACAAGAATTTTCAACCTTACCTTTTAATCTGTTCTTATTTCAGTAATGATCACATAGGGGAAATTGTTGAAAAATATATTTTTGTATGTGAAAATCACTGAAATAAGATGAACTGTTATTATCTAACAAATATTATCAGTTTATTTCAGATTGCGTGAATTCGAGATCAAAAACAAGAATAAATCAAGACCCGAGAAACTTTGAGAAAACATCCAAACCTGAGGAAGTAACGCTACAAACCAAAGAGCAAAATACAAAATATCACACTGCTACAGCAATCACTACGCGACAGACACTGTGGTCGCGACGTGAAGAAGAAGCAAAGCAGAAGACCAAAACTCCACAGCGATCGCGACGCGACGTAGATGATGGTCGCGACGCGAAGACCTCAATCGCGAAGCCTCTCCAACGCGACACCACCAACTTTCTAATCGCGAGACTACCAACCCAACGCACTAACCAGTGGCCGACCAAAAGCACCCCGACACAGGCACCTTCGCGACGCGACGGACCTCCTGGTCGCGACGCGAACGCTGTGTTCAGTAACTATAAATAAGATGCAAACCTCTTGCCATTCTTGTGCAGAAAAAACCTTACACCAAACGATACCCATTCAAGCACCAATACATCAAGATTATCCCACGTCCAAAGAGCAAAAAAACATGCCAAAACTCTCTAGAAAACTCTTTTCAACCAAAGAAAATCCACGTCCAAACAAAATCGCTACACCCATACTCTCCCCGACACCAAACAAAACCTCTACCCAACACCATACAAAACCTCTACCCGACACCAAACTTCAAACCTCTAAACAACCTCAACCCGAGCACAACCTACACACATTAACCAAGCTCCATACACTCTTACCCACGACCAGAAACCTCAAGATACTCAAATCTCTGCATTTGGCAACAAGAAACAAACCGCAAAACCGCAAGAAACAAGACATCCTCCCGACACCAAACTTCAAACCTCTAAACAACCTCTACCCGACACCAAACTCCAAACCTCTAAACAACCTCTACCCGACACCAAAAATAACCAAAACCTCATCCTACCGTGAAGAACAAGAAATCGACATATCAAGAAAAACGATATCTTCCGCAGCTATCGATAAGTTCTTTTAAAATCATATGTGTCGTTATTGATTGATTTAAACTATTATAAATCAACTGTACCAAATCTCAAATACATCCGAATTGAACCGTGACAACCAAAACATATGTGGACTGTATTTAACCGAGACATCTAACCTCTAACTTCTAACTTCTAACCTTTTTACTTATTGTAAAAACACATTATCGTTGATAATGGCGTTTATTACATCTAACCTCTAACTTCTAACATTTACTTTATTTACCGCTTTCTGTCCATTTAAATACTGTCTAGATTAAATTTACCGCTTTATTTTATTTATTTACAGCTTTCAGTTACTTAGTTTTAGTTTATATTTATTCCGCAACTCTTATTTATTCCGCATATTATAGCCAAAATACATATCTGTCACACAGTAACCGGCTTAAAAAACCTTATTCGTAGAGATCAGTTATCGTATATTTTCAAAATAACCGATGAGCAAAAGAAGAGCTTATTGAGAAGGATCACATCATTACCCTTGTGTTTCACGAAAAAGAATATTTTGATGTTGCCACTGAAAAATGTACTCCTGAGAGTGCATTGGACTTGGGGATTCACAAGTTGACGGATAGGGACTATCATCCGACCATAACTTACGATCCTCCAACCTTGTCTGGTCAAGAAAGGGAGTATCCCAATACTCCAAATTTGAGCCTACGTCAGAATCTTCAGCCCACTGGAAAATGATATGGCACAACAAGACCGAGATTTTTCCAAAAGGGAAATACAAGAAAACTTTATCAAGTCTCGTCAGCACAACACCTTCATATCGTGCTGCAATAACACAGGTTTCATCAGTCTCGTGAAGGTTAACTAATGTCCATATTTAATTTTATAATTCTGATAGATGGTTTAATGATGATTTATTGGAAAAAATGGCTAAATATGTGTTTAAAGGGAATCAGAGTTGGGGATTTGGAAATTTCTTATGTATTTTTTTTACGGAGGATGCAATCTTTTAGGAGATTGGTCAGGTGAAAATATTTATGGAATTTTTATAGTTTGGGATGCTTTATTTGGTATTGCGCTTGGAGATTAATATTAGAAAAAGAAGTATATTTGGATTTGTTGTCCAATAGAATGAAGGAGAAAGAATGACAGACAAGATTCATTGTACTCTAACGAGTTTTCCTTGTAAGTATTTTGATGTTCCTATTGGATGTAGATATGTAAAGAATAAAATAGTTGACAGGATTTGTTACGTAAATCTAATAAATTTGTTACATAAATCTAACAAAATATGTCAGAATTGAAACATTAGGCCTTGTTGAGGAAGATTAACATTTATTAACCCTATACTTTTCATAATTGGAAATGATATATTCTTGAGGTATAAAGATGTTATAATAGTGTTAAACGAACTTCAAAGACTCTAAAATAAATTTCTAGGGCAGTGAGGTAAATGATTGAAAAATTCTATAGACAAAGTAGAAATTATGTTGTCCTTGAAAGAACGAAGAGGATTAGAGGTAGGTAGGTAATTTATTTGATATGAATCGAGCTCTAATTTCTAAGTAGTGTTATGTTTTATAAATGAGTTGAATACATTGTGGGAAGGTTATTTTAACACATTGATATTAAAGGAGGATTTTTTGTATGTTGAATAGCTATTCAAGGTTATGTATGCCTTTAGTGAAAACATTCCGTGTAATAAATGAGTAATATGGTGTTAAATTGCATACATGTATTCCCATGGTTAAAAATGGAGAGTGGTGATAACACAAAATTTTGAGAAAATTCGTATGGACCGGGATATTAAAAAATTGAATGGTTTCCTTCATTTTTAACAAAATGACTTGTGGGTATGGGATTTGTGACACCCTCCGAGTTATGTGAACGATGTTGGACCCATTAAATTCTAAATAGAATTGTATGGCACCAAACGCAAAATTTTGAGAAAATTCGTCTGGACCGGGATATAAAAATGGAATGTTTTCGTTCATTTTTAAAAAAATGACTTGTGGGTATGGGATTTGTGACACCCTCCGAGTCATGTGAAGGATGTTGGACCCTGTTAGGATTATGATTGTGATGAGATTTGACATCTGAAGTGTTTATATTCCTATCCGAAGTGAGAGGTTGATCTGAAGTTGGTGTTCTAATACGAAGTTGTGAAGTTTATCAAAAGTGGTTAATTGACAGTTATATTTTGTACTTATGTGTTAATTAGAGATAATGTCTAGGGTCTGTACGTATCTATAACTAATAGGATTATGTGTTTATCCTATTAGATCTTAGCATTTAAACCCGTTCAACCCTAGATGATAGTACGTACTTTTTGCATTGCCGTATTCACTGTAACGTTCTTAATAGTTGCTCATCCTCAAGATTAGGAGCACTATCTTTTTAGTGTGAATAAAATCATTCGGAACTTTGAATATTTATACTTTGTGTTGTCGTTGTTTGCTTTCATTCGTATTTTGTTCTTACAAGTGGTATCAGAGCAGGTTATTTGGTGATCTGTTACTGAAATTATTTACGTTCTTTGATTCGTGGGTTCAAATTGTTCTTGAATCCACTCTTCCGTGTTTCGAAGACTTGATCTGGTAATCTTTCTGCAACGATCTGTAATTTTCAATGGCCTACAATGCGAACGATGCTATGATGAATTACGCAGCTCTACTTGGTTCCAGGAACAAAGCACCCATGTTTATTCCTGAACACTACGATCAATGGGCTGACCGTATGGAAGATCATTTATCGGGCATTGATGAAGATCTCTTACGATCTCTAAAGGAAGGTCCATTCAAGAATGTCCAGACTAGATTTACTGCAAAATTAGGTGAAGCCACTACTCCTCCAGTCGAGACTAAAGTTACCATTGCTGCGAACAAGAAGAAGGTTGAGAATGACAAGCGCTGCATGCGTGAATTGAAGAGTGGTCTACCTCCTGTCGCTTTCAATTTTGATCCGAGGGTCCAAATCTGCAAAAGAAATTTGGGACAGATTGAAGATGCGATAAGAAGGTAATGATGTCATGAAAAAGAGTGTTGTTAACAACATTCTGGCTGATTTTAGTAATTTCAAACAACTGGACGATGAAAAGATAGACCAGACCTTCGAAAGGTTTAATGATGTGGTATATGAACTAGAGAAATATGGTGTGTCAAAGACTTCACATGAAACAAACTTTAGGTTCATGCAATGTCTCCGAATGGAATGGAAGCAGATCACCATGATGGTGAGAGCTCATGAGAAGATCAACTCATACTCGCTTGAAGAACTCTATAACCTTCTCAAATCCTATGAGTATGACATTTTAGAAGCAACCGGTGATTTACCAAATGCCAGAACTCTGGCTTTTGTCTCTAAAACTGAATCCGAAGAGGTCACGGATGCTTATGATGAAGGTGAGGACGATGAAGATAGTGATTCGAAGGCCTTATACTCTAATAACAACAGAAACTTTCAGAAACGGTCACAGAACAAATCAAACTTCAATCGAAATTTCAATAATGGAAAACAGCAAATAAAGCCAGCTGAACATTCCAACAAACCGAAGTCTGAAGCAACACCTCAACCAGAAAAGAAGTTGTTAGGAGATTCTAGATACTGAAGGGTTTTCTAGCAATCAATGAATAAACAAAATCCTAAGTTCACATGCAACCCTAGAAAGATCTATGTTTTCTTCTATGAATATATAATAATAAAAAACCTAAGGCCAACATTTATTTCTAAAGATCAAATAAGAAATTAACCAACCTTTTGATCTTGTTCTTGAAGCTAGCCGCAAAGAGATCCTGCCTCAAATGAAGTCACCCAAGCAATGGAGAAGAGAGTCCAGCAGAGTAATCTTAGAGTGAAGTTGGCGCAGGAAATAAGGGTGCCAGGGGGTTCCTTTTATAGCCTCCTAGGGTTACAGCTGAAACCCTAGGGATCCTCTAAAGTGGGCAAGCCTGTTGACCACTTGGACCAGATCCCCACACCCTTATTAGGGTTTTCGCCAACCCTAGAGGAGCCTCCAGGGTGGCGCCACTTTTGGCCCCTGGACTTCTCTTTGCCAGTTATTCAACTATTGAATAAATACAAACCAGTCCCTGCACTTTTAATTAGTTAATTTAATCACTAAATTAAATCCAATTAATTATAGATTAAATCTTAATTAATTATTATAGTTTCTAATTAATATATTAACACTTAAATATATTAATAAACTATATAATTAATTCTATTGATTTATTAAACAATTAATAAATCAACCTTTAATTCTACTGAACTCTACACTAAACCTCCAACTATAAGGGCAACCCAAATGGACTTTTGGTTCAATTAACAAGATAAATACAATTATAAGTCATGGCTTAGACACCTAATCCAACAGTCTCCCACTTGGATAAGTCTATGACTTTAATTGTCCATTTACCTTCCGATTAATACTAGTTCCCAGAAACTGTTCCTGAACTCTGACCTAGTCAGTTCTGTCCAAAGATAAGTGACAATATGATTCTTCGTCCAACGAGATATTTTCAGACACGAGACATGGATTGAGATCAATCTCTGTCCGATACTCTATTTCCCGATCTCCGATTCTGCTTATGACTTTAAGATTTCTAATTGAACACATTAATTCAGTCCAAGCTGGCCAGCACTTTAGTCAACTTCAAAATCATCGAGAGGCCTACAGATATCTGTTTCCCTATCAGGGTCAAGAAACGAATAAGCTTCGACTCATATGCTTGTGTCTTTTACTTGTCAAAATCGTACACATCAATGCATTTTATAACATCGAGTTATCGATGCCTTTACGCATTATCAATGCACAACCGACTTGCAAATGTCAACTCATATGTCTCCGCTTTAAGATCATAAGATATTATCGTCTCAACATTGCTCGTGATGTAATCCATGAAGCAATCTATTGAGCGCAGGTTTATCCAATACTCAAATCTCTATTTCTAAGTACTTGTGAACGTTGTAGCAGTCTTACTGCAATGTCTAACTCCTTAGACAATCTACAAACCAATTCACGACAGTCTTCGTTCATACTTACTCCCTAAAAGTATGAGCGACTGTGGACCTTTGAATAATCAAATTATTCGGGAAGTGAAACATGCAAAAATGAAACTTAAAATCTGACTGGTAGCTACTCTTGCTAATTACCAAGTCTCCACGAGGTAATCACCAAGTCGGATTTTTCATAAAACTATTATCGGTTTCTAGATTCCTTTTAAACTTTTAATTCGTGTTATGTATCTATGTCTACATGACCTTTCACTGTTTCTATATATCCAAATGTCATACATTTATAAACTTTAATTATCCAATCGGACATCCTTCCGATGATATTTCAATTTGGTCATACTGTCATTCTCACTAACAACTTCATTCTATGAACTGTGACTTTCCATGGTTCTTAGGATCCTTAGTCCACATGACTGCACCCTAAGACTATTTCGAGGTGTTATGATGTCCCGGTGACCCACACACTCTCCATGGGAATGCCAATGAAACTCTTTAACCATTAAGTCCTTTTACTTGTTTGAAACTTTTTCAAATTATTAACATTCACCCCAATCATTTTCCAATGATTTCTCACGTATGTACACAATCCATTAAGTATTCCCAGCCAGGTCATATCAGGGTCACTATGCTGTAAGCATTAAGTCATCAGAACATGTTCATGACACTTCTGATCGATCCAAGAAACTCGTGGGATTTGATCTAGTCCTATTCCAAACTCTTTTGGAATCTTAGGATTATTTATAATCCCTATGTCACGACTTTCAGTAACTATTTCCTTTCGAAGACTTTTCTCATGCATCTTGATTCTTATCAAGATCATGCTTAATATGGCTAGGTCTATACTAACTGCAACATCTATCTGATAGGTGTTTATGGATCATGTGAGTATGTTGCACCTTCTTTACACCTCTCATGCCAAATCATAACACTTTGCAATGATAGGAAACTCGTTTCCTGGTGCTATGAATCTTGAATCTCATCAATATCATCTTGGCAGAGTTTCGATCTATCTTATATACGTTTACAACCACCTGAGTATGTCGTATCTCTATTAAGTATTTCACAGCGATCCGTCTCTTAACACCAAGTCATTACACTTTGTAATGAAAAGAGACGTTTCCTAGAAACAGTATGTAACTCACAGATGGAGATAGCAGATAACAGCGATACTCCCACTGGCTGTGACACGGTTATGGACTATTCACAAAATCCATAACTTTTGGCACATTTTGAGAATCCAAACCTTTCTGACATCTTAATGGAAATCTTTCAGCCCTTTCTCAAAATCCAATCCTTTGGCGTATTTTTAGAATCTGAATATCCTTTCTTGCGAGATGCCCGTGGGAAAATCCCAAGCCCATGTACCTTTATACTGGCATACTCTTTGTGAGTCCCCATTAGTGTGCCGGTGATCCACACGCGCTCCGATAACGACTTACAATATGCAGTATCCTTTCAGATTTTATCTTCTATTGAGAGTGCTTCTCTCGGAGTCAATTACTTGACTCTGAGTATCGTCTCACTCAACCAGATGTTGTGAAGGTACGTGTCTGTCCATGTTGGTTTCTTTTGACGATTCAATTACTCCCACTGGTTTTTAGACCAGTTGTAAAATCAATCAACCTGTCACATAGACTATATCTCGTCCTAAGGTTCTCTTAATTGGCAACAACTGGGCTCACCAATGCTTCCAAGTAGTCGGATTATAAGTCCGTACCAACTATAGTGTTTTACCACTATTCGGTATGTCTCCCCGATCATAACTACTTATGACGGTGGTCAATACTACTGGTCAAGAGAAGATTATGTCAGTTTTAAAACAAAATTTTGATTTCTGCTCTAAGCCTAGTGATGACTAAAGGTTCTATCACATGGCTAATCCTGAACTCATTCACGACTGTCCCAACTCCCACTGTTTCCTAAGAACGTGAGTTCTTTCTAAAAGTGCTCTTTTTATAGGTATAACGGGATAGCCAGTGAAACGACATTGCTTATCAGGTTCAGGCTAGTCATCAGGTTCGGCAGAACACTATAAGACCTTGGACTCTCTATGTGCAAGTGGGATAATCCCAGCTTCACATTTCAGGCAATGTCTCCAAAACCTACTTAGTCTAGAATGTGGTCGGAATATGGTCTGATTGGTTTAGTATTCAATTTATTGGAAACTAACTGACAATGTATCTCATACATCGAGGATCGAACCGTTTTGACCAATGCTCCATCATCTTCCCTAAGACACATTATAACTATTAATGTTCTTGGAAGAGAATGAACTATGAAACATTTTCGCAGTTTATGTTGTTACTCAGGTTCTGTGGATCTTGTACTTCCTTTGAAGTCCTTGAACTGTTCAAGGTTTCAATTCAATCGCTTATTCTGATAAGCGAAGCCATACTCGTCATACCAAATGACAAATACTGTGAAGTACAAACAATTGTGTTCCATTTGAAGATTCGAGCAATACACAGCAACTGATGTGTTCGTTGCTTCTAATCTCAATGTCTTTTACATATCTATGTAAACTTATGACTTTGTTAATTCTGTTCGAGACTTGCAATCAGTTGACTCTAAGTCAACTGATTCCAAAATCCCATCCTCTGGATATTTGGGTGATTCATTTCTTGCCATATGTGCTTTATAAAGAGCTTAATCATCATCTGACTCTAAGTCAAATGATTCCAAAGTCCTGTCCAACTGGATCTTTGGTTGATTCATTTCTTGACACATTTAGAATTCAATTCATCATGAGACTCTAAGTCAAATGATTCCAAAGTCCTGTCCAACTGGACCTTTGGTTGAATTGATTCTTATAACATTTATCTTAACAATCATAAAGGACACAATTCCTAAATCCAAACACTTTGGATGCATTCAACATTCAGGTTATCACCAATCATGCATTCAACACAATCATACAACATTTCAAGGATAATTTCAAACAACAGGTGTTAAAAGGAAAAACGACAATTTTATTAAAACAAAAATCCTTGAACAATGTACTATATGATAGACAATGTCATACGCATCTAAAAGTTAATAACAATATTTCAATATCTAACTAAACTGCAAAACTGCATGAGCCGGAAATCCAATCCAAATGTGCTCCTATGCGCAAAGTCCCGTACCCTACTGATTCCCTGCATACAAACCAAAATGTGACTATCACATTATGCATCAAGGAATTATGGAACAAGAGTTTTGAGGTTTTTAGATATACCTGAGCTTTCAAATGATTTTGACCTTGGAGTGTTTTCCAATCTTTCCGTGATTGTATCCGATTCTGTGGATTCCCAGCTTAAGACACATCCAGACGATCTGGATCATTTCTTGCTGCGTCCTCTCATTGGATTTAATCCAGAAGTAGCTGAACCATTGGAGCTATGCCTATCCAAGAGTGACTAGTATAAAGTCAACAGTGGACGCATTTCCGTAAAAGCCCTTTTCTGGTTTTCCTTTCTATACGTCTGAATGAACAGATCGTACTCACTCATCAGCAAAGCGAGTAAAATGCTAACACTCATTTCCTGACTCATGGAATAACCAAGCTTGTACAATTCCCCTATGTACGCTTTAATCTGAAGAACATGTAAATCGATGCTACTTCCTTCTTTTAGCTTGCACTCTGCAAGTCTTTTGAAGATCCTAGCTTGTTCCTCTTCAATTGGTTTTTGGAACTTTTCCTCAACCGACTGCATTAACCAATATGGCCCCAAGGGTTCAAAATCCTTGCGGAACTCGGGGTCAATGGTCAATAGCATGAGGTCACGAATCTCATCGGATTCATCAACTAAGAAGTTTTTCTTATCATAAGAACTCTTTATGATGACTTGTTCCGGTGGAGCCGGGATCGGATACTCGGTGAGATGCAACTTGCCAGCAATGACGAGAACCAGTCTCCAATTGCGAAGCCATTCCTTACAGTTAAGGCCAGTTAGCCTTTCCATATTTGGCATGTGCATTCTGATGCTCTCAGAAATGGGTGAAGGAGCAGAGGGAGGAGAATGGAAACTTGATTCAGACATCTACAATAAACATAATTTATTAGTTTAATCAATCCTTTTAAATAATTACCCAATTTATTATTTATTAATGCTAGGACCCAAAATACCCCAACTATGATGTGAAGAGGGATGCTAAGAAACGCTTATGGAAGGTTTATATAAACGCTAACCAAAAGTATTTGATGAAAATTTCAAAGTAAATCACACGAGCTCTGATACCAATGGTTGAAAATATAAAATATGATCACCACAAATAAAGGTTTGCACCGTTTATTGTGTGACAAATATATATATATTAAAGATAAATGCGGAATAAATAATAAGAGTTGCAGAATAAAAATATATAATCTGATCGCCACAAATAATGGTTTGCACCGTTTACTGTGTGAAAGATATATAAATAATATAAATTGCAGTAATTAAATGACTTAAAGCGATAAATAATATAAATGACTATACTTAAAAGACATAAAACCATAAATAATGTAAATGACTATAATTATATAAATATATATATATCAAGTAGGTTCGTCAATAGATTGACTGAACTGGTTTATAACAGGACTAATGGAACGACTGGTCTATCAAGTAGGTTCGTCAAATATATTGACTGAACTGGCTTAGGGTTGGACTGGATTTCTAATAGTCTGTGTCTCTATTTGTTCTTGTTTGATGATCTTGGTAATATTGACTTGTTTGGTGATCTTGGTAATCTTGGTGATCTTGATGTTTTTGTTTGGTGTTCTTGGTGTTTTTGGTGTTCTTGGTGTTTTTGGTTGGTGTTCTTGGTGTTTTTGGTTGGTGTTCTTGGTGTTTTTCTTGGTGTTCTTGGTGTTTTTGGAGAGTGTTTGGAAGGTTGGAAATAAGATGGTGGAAGTTGGAGAGGTTTTTGAGAGAGTTTTGGTTTATAATTTGTGTTGTTATGAAAAAAATGGTGTAAAATGGTTTATATATGGATTTTAGAGGTTTTGGGTGAGTTTTAATAGGTTTTCGGAAGTTTAGGGACCAAAACTGTAAATATTTCCATCAGAACACGCGGACTTTGGGTCGGGTTGGAAATGGGTCGGGAACCGGGTTATAGCGCGGATCTTATGTGAGTGTAAGTGGATCGGAGCCGGACGGGTCGGATCATGGAATGGGGCGGGTAAGGTCCGCGAGAGTTTGTGAGTGCGCCGGATCTGGGAGGCGGTTCGGACCGGGTCGGCTAGGCGGGTCAACACGAGGAGCTTTCGTGAGTAGAAATGGAGCAGTGGCGGGTCGGTTCGGGTTTCCGGATTTGGATCGGCGGATGTGGATCAGGAGCTTGGGCTCCGGATTTTGGGCTGGGCTTAGAGCCTGGGCCGGCTCCTTGGGCTGTTGCTGTTTTCTTGGTTTTTAATTTAAAAAATGATTTTAAAATCCGAAATAAATTCAAATAAATTAGGAAAAATCATTTTTAATTTATAAAATTAATTAAGTCTACTAAAATAAATTATTTAGAAAATATATTTCCAAAAATTCATTTTAAATAGATTTAATTTAATTTTCTTTTGAATTTTTCTTTGTTTTGGCTTTAAAAATCATTTTCTAATTTTTCTCGTTTTTAATCTCGAATCCACGCAACCTGAAATAGACTTATAATATTTGTCAGATAATATAAAAACAGTTCGTCTTATTTCAATGATGGTCACATACAAAAACATTTTTCAACAGATAGGTAATTAATTTGACTAATTTGTAATGGTTATCTTTGATTTAATTAATTTAATTAATAGTTTAATTAAAAGATAAATTAAATCACTTAAAGGGTTTAAATTTAATTTTAAATTATTTGATAATTTTCGAAAATTAAAGGATTAAATCCTAAATATTTTAATAAGATTAAAATACATCTTATACATAGTATAATTAAAAGTTAATATTATTTGTATAAGTTTGAATTGGTTAGTCTTACCGTTAGTAGGCCTCATTCACAAAATTGTCCTATAAAGAGGGTATAAGGAGACTGCCTATAAAATGGTAGTCTAATGGGTGTCCACTCTCACCCACCGCTCTCCTGGTCAGTCGAGTGTCGTTAGCCGAACGGGTTTGATAGAACCGCAAAGCCTCTTAAAAGTATAATGCTATAATCGAAAGTACTAGAACTTTGAACAAAATCCCAATCTAGTTACTTTAGGTAAAAAATGTGAATGAGTTGCTAATCCATGAAGTTGCACATTGCACTTTGTGAAACATTGGTGGAGCGTCTGTGGTTAACCGGCACACCAATAGGGGTTCACAAAGATTTGCAATGGGTTTCTTGATTTTACCATTATTGATGGAGCGTGTGTGGTTAACCGGCACGTCAATTAGAGATGGTAATTGACTTCGAAAGTACCAAGCTAACTTGCATGGTTATTCACACCCGGTTTGTGATCCTCGGCATCCCAGTCACAAACAGTGGGGCACATCCAAGATTAAACATGCCATTGAATAGTTCAATGAATCTCAACAGATCTAGAAATTTCATATGATGAAATTGATAAGTGTATTATCTACCTTAATGACCATTATGTTGTGATTACGACAACCCTCTTCACATCATAGTTGGGGTATTTTGGGTCCTAGCCTTAATAAATAATAAATTGGGGAATTATTTAAAAGGACTGATTAAACTAATAAATTATGTTCATTGTAGATGTTTGAATCAAGTGTCTATTCTCCTCCCTCTCCTCCTTCACCCATTTCTGAGAGCGTCAGAAAGTAGCTGCCAAATATGGAAAGGCTGACTGGCCTAAAATGTAAGGAATGTCTTCACAATTGGAGATTGGTTCTCGTTATTGCTGGAAAGCTACATCTCACCGAGTATCCGATCCTGGTTCCACCGGAACAAGTCATCATAAAGAGTCTTTATGATGAGCATGACTTCTTTGTTGATGAATCCGAAGAGATTCGTGACCTCATGCTATTGACCATTGACCCAGAGTTCCGCAGGGATTTTGAATCCCTGGGGCCATATGAGTTAATGCAATTGGTTGAGGAAAAGTTCCAAAAACCAGTTGAAGAGGAACGAGCTAGGATCTTCAAAAGACTTGCAGAGTGCAAGCTAAAAGAAGGAACTAGCATCGATTCGCATGTTCTTCAGATTGAAGCATACATAGGCGAATTGTACAAACTTGGTTATTCCATGAGTCAGGAAATGAGTGTTAACATCCTACTCGCTTTGCTTACTAGTAAGTACGATCTGTTCATTCAAACGTATAGAAAGGAAGACCAGAAAAAGGCTTTTATGGAAATGCGTCCACTGTTGACCTTATACGAGTCACTCTTGGACAGGCATAGCTCCAATGGTTCAGCTACATCTGGATTGAGTCCAGTGAAAAGACGCGGCATGAAATGATCCAGACCGTCTGGACATGTCTCAAACTGGGAATCCATAGGATCGGATACAGTCACGGAAAGATTGGAAGACGCTCCAAGGTCAAAATCTTTTGAAAGCTCAGGTACATCTAAAAACCTCAAAACTCCTGATCCGTAATTCCTCGATACATAATGTGATAGTCACATTTTGATTTGTATGTAGGGAACCCGTAGGGTACGGGACTTTGGCGCATAGGAGCACATTTGGATTGGATTTCCAGCTCATGTAGTTTTGAAGTTTAGTTAGATATTAAAACCTTCTTATTAGCTTATTAGATGCGTGCGACATTGTCTATCATATAATACATTGTTCAAGGATTTTTTTTTTAATAAAATTGTTTATTTTCTTTTAACACATGGTTGTTTAAATTATCCTTGGAATGTTGTATGATTGTGTTAAATGCATGATTAGTGATAACTTGAATGTTGATGCAACCAAAGTGTTTGGATTCAAGAATTGTGTCCTTTATGATAGTTAAAGTAAATGTTATAAGAATCAATTCAACCAAAGGTCCAGTTGGACAGGACTTGGAATCATTTGACTTAGAGTCAGATGATGAATTGAGATCTTAATGTGTCAAGAAATGAGTCAACCAAAGATCCAGTAGGACAGGACTTTGGAATCATTTGACTTAGAATCAGGTGATGATTAAGTTCTTTATAAAGCACATGTGGCAAGAAATGAATCACCCAAAGATCCAGAGGATATGATTTTGGAATCAGTTGACCCAGAGTCAAGTGATGATTGCAAGTCTTGAACGGAATTAACAAAGTCATAAATTTACATTGAGATGTAAAAGATGTCAAGATCATGAGCAACGGACACATCCATGTGTATTGCTCAAATCTTCGAAAAGAACACAATTAGTTATGTTTCGCAATATTTGTCAATCGGTATGACGAATATGGCTTCGCTTATTAGAATAAGCGATTGAATTGATACCTTAAACGGTTCAAGGATTTCAAAGGAAGTATAAAATCCACAGAACCCGAGTGACATCATAAGCTGTGAAAGTGTTTCACAGTCTATTCTCTTCCAAGAACATTAATGGTTACAATGTGTCTTAGGGAAGATAATGAAGCATTAGTTGAAATAGTTAGATCCTCGATGTACGAAATACATCATCAATTAGTTTTCGATAAATTGAATACTAAACCAGTCAGACCATATAAACCATATTCCGACCACATCCTAGACTAAGTAGGTCTTGCAGACACTGTCTGAAATGTAAAGCTGGGATTGTCCCACTTACACATAGAGAGTCCACGGTCTTGTAGTGTTCGTCCGATCCTCATGACTAGCCTGAACCTGATCACCAATGTCGTTTCACTAGCTATCCCACTATACTTGTAAAGGAAGAGCTCTTTTAGAAAGAACTCATGCTCTAAGGAAACAGTGGGAGTTGGGACAGTCCTGAATGAGTTCAGGATTAGCCAAGTGGAAGAACCTTTAGTCACCACTAGGCTAGGAGCAGAAATCATATTTCTGTTTTTCAACTGACATAATCTCCTCTTAACCAGTAGTATTGATCACCATCATAAGTAATTATGATCGCGGTGACATACCGATTGGTGGTAAGACACTATAGTTGGTACGGATTTACAATCCGACTACTTTGAAGCATTAGTGAGCCCGGTTGCTGCCAAATAAGAGAACCTTAGGGCGGGACACAGTGTATGTGAAAATTTGATTGATTTTACACCTGGTTTAAAAACCAGTGGGAGTAACTGAATCGTCAAAAGAAATCAACATGGACAGATACATACCTTCAAAACATCTGGTTGAGTGCGACGATACTCAGAGTCAAGTAATTGATTCCGGGAAAATCACTCTCAATAGAAGATGAAATCCGAAAGGATACTACATGGCACATTGTAAGTCGTTAGTGGAGCGCGTGTGGATCACCGACACACTAATAGGGACTCACAAAGAGTATGCCAATACAAAGGTACATAGGCCCGGGATTACCCCACGGGCATCTCGCAATAATAAATATTCAGATTCTCAAAATATGCCAAAGGATTGGATTTTGAGAAAATGCTGAAAGATTTCCATTAAGATGTCAAAAAGGTTTGGATTCTCAAAATGTGCCAAAAGTTCTGGATTTTGTGAATAGTCCATTACCGTGTCAAAGCCAGTGGTAGTGTCGCTGTTATCTAGTATCTCCAAATGTGGGTTATATACTGTTTCAGGAAACGTCTCTTTTCATTACAAAGTGTAATGCCTTGGTGTTAAGAGATGGATCGCTATGAAAGACATAATAGAGATACGACATACTCAAGTGGTTGTAAAATAGATCGAAACTCTGCCAAGATGATCTTGATGAGATTCAAAGATGCATAGCCCCAGGAAAGGAGTTTCCTATCATTGGAAAGTGAGATGATTTGGCATGAGAGATATAGAGAAGGTGCAACACACTTACATAATTAATAGACATCTATCGGATGGATGTTATCATCAGTATAGACCTAGCCATGGTAAGCATGATCTTGGTAAGATTCAAGATGTATGAGAAAGAGTCTCCGAAAGGAAATAATTATTAAAAGTCGTGACACTGGGATTATAAGTGATCTCAAGATTCCAAAAAGGGTTTGGAATAAGACTAGATCGGATTCCACAAGCTTCTTGGATCGATCAGAAGTGTCATGAACATGTCCTGATGATTTAATGCATAAAGCATAGTAAGTCAGATTCAGGATATGACTTGGCTGGGAATACTTAATGGACTCTGAACAGACGTGAGAAATCATTGGGAAATGATTGGGGTGAATGTTAATATTAAGTTGAAAGGAGTTTCAAATAAGTAAAAGGATTTAACGGTTAAAGAGTTTCGTTGGTATTCTGATGGAGCGCATGTGGGTCACCGGCACATCGTAGCACCTCGAAATAGTCTTAGGGTGCAGTCATGTGGACTAAAGATTCGAAGAACCATGGGAAGTCAAAGGACACATCACCATAATGGAAATGTAAATGAGAATGACAGTATATGACTAAATTGAGATATCATCGGAAGAATGTCTGATTGGATAAGGTGTATCATTGTAAGGCATTTGGATATATAGAAAGAGTGAAAGGTCATATAGACATAGATATAATACATGAATTAAAAGTTTAAAAGGAATCTAGAAACCGATAATAGTTTTATGAAGAATCCGACTTGGTGATTACCTCGTAGAGACTTGGTAATAAGCAAGAGTAGTTGCCAGTCAGATTTTATGTTTCAACTTTGCATGTTTCACTTCCCGAATAATTTTATTATTCAAAGGTCCACAGTCGCTCGTACTTTTGGGGAGTAAGTATGAACGAGGACTCTCGTGAATTGGTTTGTGGATTGTCTAAGGAGTTAGACATTGCAGTAAGACTGCTACAACGTTCATGAGTACTTAGAAATAGAGATTTGAGTATTGGACAAACCCGCGCTCAATAGATTGCTTCATGGATTACATCACGAGCAATGTTGAGACGATAATATCTTATGATCTTGAAGCGGAGACATATGAGTTGAAATTTGCGAGTCAGTTGTGCATTGATAATGCGTAAACGCATCGGTAACTCATGTTATAAAACGCATTGTTGTGTGCGACTTTGATAAGTAAAAGACAAAAGCATATGAGTCAAAACTTATTCGTTCCTTAACCCTGATGGGAAACAGATATCTGTAGGCCTCTCGATGAGTTTGAAGTTGACTAAAGTGTTGGCCAGCCTGGACTAAATTGATGTGTTCAATTAGAAGTCCTAAAGTCATAAGAAGAATCGGAAATCGAGAAACAGATTATCGGACAGAGATTGATCTCAATCATGTCTCGTGTCTGAAAATATCTTGTTGGACGAAGGATCATATGATCACTTATCTATGGACAGAACTGATTGGGTCAGAGTTCGGCAGCAGTTTCTAGGAAGCTGCAAGTTGTTTATTAATCAGAAGATAAATTAAAGTCATAGACTTATCCAAGTGGGAGACTGTTGGATTAGGTATCTAATACATGACTTTATATTTGTGTTTATCTTATTAATTGAAGTGAAGTCCATTTGGGTTGCCCTCATAGCAGGAGGATTGATGTATAAGTCAGTAGAGAGAAAGGTTGATTTATTAATTGTTTAATAAATCAATAGAAATAAATTAATAGTTTATTAATAAATTGACACTTGAATAAATAGTTTATAAATAAATAGTTTAATATATTGACACTTAAATATATTAATAAAACAGTCTCTACTGACTTATTTCGAGATTGACACTTAAACTATTTATGAATAATTTAAGTGTCAATTTATTTAAACTATTTACTAAAAAATCAGTCTCTACTTAATAAATTGACACTTAATTGTTCAAAACCAATTGGATTTCGAGATTTGTGGTGTCACCACCAAATCTCGCCACTTTCCACCCCTAGACTTGCCAGTCAATATTCAACTTTGCCCTCATGTGGTTTGTAAATTTTTTGAAGTAGACTACAAGGGTATTTACCCGTCAACTTTGATAAACAACATAATGACTCAGGTGAACACATGCTCAGCAAACTCTTATGAAGCTATGAAGGAAAACAGAGAACATCTAGCATGGTGGTCAGCGGTAAGATATGCCTTGAAACAAGCTTTTAAGAGGTATTTGGCTCAATAGGCTTCGGATGTACTTAACACAAAGGGGGAGATTGTTGAGAATAATTTTGTGCTGAAGTGTTTTCCCCATCCGAAAATCTCATCCACTGCTAAGCCTGAGTCAAACACCTGAAGGTCCGACGGATTTACTCTGGAAGATCCGAAGGTTTTCCAATAACAAACCTTATCCAACTGTATGCACTTTTGGCAGATTACGTATTGCACATTGCTGCATTCCTATTGGATAGTACTAGTATAGAATATTCAGTATATCTTTCTGTACTATTGTTGGGTCAAAATATAAAGTCGTGGACTTCTTGGAGTTTTTGGTCAGGGACCGAAATCCCCATGGTTCTCGGTGGCTTCATGACCAAAATCGTGTTGATTTCGGTTGGGATTGGATGGGTTCTCGGTGGGCTTGTATTTTCCGATGGGCTTAGTTGTTAGGTTAGGTATAAATACCTTTTTGTTAGTCATTTGTAGGTTAGCTGTTTAGGTGATCATTTTGGGAACCGTGCATAGAGAGAGAATTATTGTTCAAGCGATCACAAGATCTTATGTACTCGACTTTGGATTAATACAAAGTGTGCATTGAAGATTAATTCGTTATTGTTCTTGGTTCATATTGCGTTTCAGATTGATTACTCGTTGGGATTCCGCACCAATCGAGTGATTTCATTGATACATTGTTAGATCTTGAGAGTTTTGGGACTTACAAGTGGTATAAGAGCCTAAAAACTTGTGTTTTTGGGTGTTCCGGTATCATTTTTCGAAACCTTTGCTTAGATCTTGGTGATTTTTGGTGTTTTGGACCGTTTTAGATATGGAGTGTTCGCAAGAACGACGTTTTTCCTATCTAAACGGTGTTTTCAGATCTGATTTGGCGTTTTCACCAGCTCTTTGAGTTTTCGGTGGCAGTTTCTAGGGTTTCTGAATTTCGGTGGTGGCTGGTTGTTTTCATCTAGGGTTTGAAGATTTTGTTTGGGTTTTCGGTCAAGTTGAGTGTTCGGTTGAGGTTTTTGGTCTGAACTCGCGTTTTCGGTCTGGGATTTCGGTCAAAACATATTTGGTTTTTGTGCTTTTCGATCAAGGCTTTCATAGTTTTCAGTTCTGAACCTTGAAATTTTTCTTAGTCTTCTGTATTCAATGGAATTAACTACAACCATGCATTCTGATTTGGATTCTATTATGGGAACTGCAACTCGAATTCCCTGGCTTCTGTCTGCTGAAGGGTTTCCCGAATGGAATTTAGGTTTGAACAATATGTTAAAATGAAAGATGTTAAATTATGGAGAAGCATTGTACGAGGTCCAATCAAAGTTACAACTACTGTAGAAGGCACAGTGACTGTGATAGATAAACCTATCTCCACTTACACAAATGAGGATTTTGAAAAGGTTGAGCACGATGATAAGGCTCTCGCTACTCTCACTATGGCACTATCAGGGTTTCAGAGAGTACAAATCTGCAAAGGCCTTATGGGAAGCACTAATTGAAGTGTACAAAGGCAATAAAGACATGAAGCATAGCAGATAGGATTTGCTTCGCCAGAAATTCAACATGTTCAATCACGTGCTTGGGGAGGCGCTTGAGGCTCAATTGCAGTAGCTTATAACTATTAACACTGAAATGATTGTTGCTGGAATTGTGTTGTCTAAGTCTGAGATTAACAAGAAACTACTGAACTCCCTTCCAAGGAACTGGGATATGAATGTGTCAATGATCAAGAAGACTAAAGACTTGAACAAGCTCTCCCTGGCTGAAGTCATGGCTATCATCAAAGCTTGTGATATGGATGATAAGCAACGTGAGATCAATCATGTCAACTCTTATTCATCTGCCAATCTGGGTGCATCCACCAACAGTGCATTTTCTGCTCTTCTTGCACAACATGTTCCTTCACCCTCCAGTTTATCGATGGCATCTCCAGCCCCTTCTGCTCCAAGCCCCGTTTCTAAATCAACTTCTCCAGCTCTAGCTCCTGCCAAGGGAGCTGAAGAAAATATGGCTTTGATGGCTGGATTCATGAATTGTTACAATGCTTTCGTTGCTGGTGAACTAGTTCAGCCAATCATGATTAGAGATCTTGATCATATTCACCCTGAAGACGTTGAGGAAATGGACATTTCCTGGAAAATTGCTATGGCAGTAATCAGGGCGAAAAAGTTCACTCGGAGGACTGGAAGAAACAACTGGGGAACGAATGTAGACAAGAAGGTGGGCTTCAACAAGAGTAAGCTGAGATGCTACAACTGTCACGAGCCAGGGCAATTTGCTCGTGAGTGCACTAGGTCAAGGGTTAAAAACAACAATGCTGAGAGGACCCTGGTGCCAGCTGGAACTAATTGAGTGGCTCTTTAAAACACTGAGAGAGCTATGGTGGCTCAGTAGTTTTCGTGGGATGATCTGTTGCAGCCCTAAATCTTTCTGAAGATGGAGGTGCTCACTTGGCCCAGATTGAAGCTGATAAGGATGATGATCTTGCTGAATAACAGATGATGGAGCTGCAGTTTGCTTTCATGGTCTCCACCACTTCCGAAACAAAAGAGGTTAGTGAAGTTTCTTGCTCTCAACTTTGTCTAGATAAAATTGCTAAATACCGTGAGCTAAATGATAACTTAGTTAGAGAAGTATTTGACCTGAAAAATGATGTTTACAATGTTAAAAAGAAACTCAAACCTCTTCAAGAAAATTTAGAAGCAAAAACGTCAGATTTTAAGAAATTACAAGAAGAATATAGTATTAAGTCTTGTCACCATATATTCGCTAAAGAAAAAATTGCCAGTTTAACTGTCGAACTTGATGCACTAAAGGCCAAATATAATCATGTTAATTTTAATATTAAAAAATTCGATGCATCAAGTAGGATTGTTGAATCTATGATTGAACATCAGTTAAAATGGCGAAACAAATATGGTGAGGGTTTTGGGTACAAAAATGTTCCACCACCCTTTAATGATAACTACACCCCTTCCATTGAAATCCAAGAAACATAGCAACCTACTGTGTCAATTTTTGTTCAGAATGATCGATCCGACACCACTGAGATGTCAATGGTGAAAAATACTGATGCTTCTACCTCGTGTGTAGATAAAATGAAAGTGGAGGATGAGGACAAGGAGAACAAGCATCATTTTAGTTTTGATAAAACCTGTTTAAAGAAAAATATTTCTATTTCTCTTGTTTTGAATAATTGTGTGCCCCAATACATTAAAAATGTTAATTTTTCAAAAAAATTGTGGTGATGCTAATTTTAAAAATTTAGGCGAAGAACTTTGTTAAAAAAATCGGTTGCATGTATGTGTGCTTGTGGTAGTACTTTGAGACAATCTGGATGAGGACAAAGTCCTATTCAGACCCCCTTGAAAAGACAAACATGTTTTTACTGTGGGACTCTAGGTCATATTGACAGAAACTGTCCTAAATTATTGTATGCTCATTGTCATGAACAAAACTAGCAGAACGTGCCAAGAGGGAGATCTTATGAAAGAAAAACCTCGAGGTCACGTTCACGAAATGGAAATTGGAATGCTTCAAAGGCCAAGACACAGCCTGCCAAGGACAAAAAGGGCTAATTTGAGAGATGATTCTGCCAAACCAAAATTTGTGAGGTCAAAGTCATCTCATGGATCATCCTCTATTCCAAATTTGCAATATATACCTAAATCCAAGAGTAGTATTGATTCTAAATCTAATGCTAATGTTCCCATTTGGTCAAAAGACAAAATATTTAAATATAATTACAGATGGGTTCCCAAAGGCAGCATTCCAAAGGATTGTGTAAACTCATCATTATTTGACAAGCAAGATATGATTTTAGAATCCGTTTCATGTGTTGATAGTATGGGTCAACCCAGTTTCCGAATGGACTGGGTTCCCAAATCTAAGTAATCCCGCATCTTGTACAGGAGCAGCTATGGAGGAATATCATCAGACCGTGGTATGTTGATAGTGGCTGTTCCAGGCACATGACAAGAGATATATCCCAGTTTTACGACATTCTGTTCAGAGACTTTTGCGGGAAGAGAAAGAGGGAAGATCACACAGATGGGGACTGTCATGAACGGTGTGTTAAAATTCGAAAAAGTAAAATTCGTTCTAGAACTAAAACACAGTCTTCTAAGCGTTTCACAAATATGCGACAGAGGCTTTTCGACTCACTTTACCAAGAAAGAATGTCTGATTCTGAAGCCTGGTATTGTCATACCAGAAGATTGGATTTTGGTGAAGTCTGAACGTCATAGCAATGACTACATCATCGGCATGAATAAGAATACTCCAAAGAATGTTACTTGCTTGTTCTCGAAAGTCTCTGAACAGAATGCCATGTTATGGTATCATCGTCTCGGTCACGCCAATCCGAAGAATCTAAATCATCTTGCCAATAATGATCTAGTCTGGGGGCTGCCAATTAAATATTTCATTACCTTTGAGATGTGTATTGCTTCTGCTTAAGGAAAACATCATCGAAAGCCACACAAGCCCAAACTGGTCAATTCCATTGATTCGCTCCTTCAACTTCTACACATGGATCTCTTTGGTCTAGTCGGTGTTCTGAGTATCAACAAAAGCTCTTATTGTTTGGTTATTATTGATGATTACTCACGTTTTACTTGGGTTTTCTTTTTGAAGCATAAGAGTGAAACTGTAGAACTGGTCAAGAGATTCATTACCCTTATTGAAAAATCAGACGAATCCAAAGGTGAAAGGAATCCGATGCGATAATGGGACCAAGTTTAAGAACGCTGTCTTGGATCAATTATGTGCTGAAAAGGGAGTGCAGCGTTAATATAGTGCAGCTCGTACCCCAGAACAGAATGGTGTTGCTGAGAGAAGAAATCGAACGTTGATTGATGCTGCTCGTACCATGCGATGTGATTCCAAGTTGCCTGTGTTCTTCTGAGCTGGAGCCATCAATACCGCATGCTATGTTCAGAATCGGGTTATCATCAACAAGAATCAACAAAAGACTCCGTATGAAATCCTCTACGGCCACAAACCGACAGTTGCTCATTTGCGAACTTTTGGATGTCCATGCACCCTTCTTCATCTCGAAGCTACTCCAAAGTTCAACTCTAAAGCATATGACTGTTACTTTGTTGGGTATGCGGGTCACACTGCTTATCGGGTGTACAACAAGGTCACCAAGCAGATTGTGGAATCTTTTGACGTGCGTTGGCTAGAAGAAAATGAAACGGAAGCCCAAGTCGGTCTGGACTGGTTGTTTAATTACATTGAACTGTTTAAACCTTTTTATTTGTTTTCTGATGTTTCTGGTACACAACCAGGTCCGAGTGGAATCAACAAGGATGAAGATGAGGAAATTCTTGCATAACCAATTAAACCGTCCGTGATTTTTGATGATCCTATTATTTTGAATAACGGTGCATCTCCTGATTCCAGTATAGTGACCGATGATGCTACTGCTGAATCATCAAGGATTGTTGATGAACCATCACCTGTTAAAGAAACTGCTACTCAAGAAGGAGCCATCAACTTTGATTTTACCGATACATTCAATTCTACACTCATGGATTTTCTCTTCCGAGAAAGAATTCCTGATGAGTATGTGGTGAGCACTTAACACGATTTCAGAAATTGCAAAAGAGGTGATTCGGCCGCAGGCAGAGTTGAGAACATAACGAATCTTCCAGATTATTTATTTTTTATATTTAAAAAAAATAAATATACAAAAAGGATACTTTCGTTCCGAATCTTCCTCATTTTAATTTCGATTCCGAGGTGTTCTGAATTTCGGAATCAATCGGAATTTCAGCTAGATTTCGGAACAGATTCATCTTCCATCATTCCGAGACCTTGAAGTATTCTGTTAGATGCCAACTCAGGTAGAGCCTTTGTAAAGATGTCTACTAACTGATCATTTGAACGAACAAAATGAATTTCGATGTTGCCATCTTCAACATGATCATTAATGAAATGATATCTGAGTGCAATGTGTTTAGTCTTTGAGTGTTGCACTGGATTGTGGCAGATCCGAATCGCACTTTCGGAATCACAGTAGAGTGGAATACGTTTCATACTAACTCCATAGTCTCTCAATTGGTTTTGAATCCAAATGATTTGAGAGGTACACGAAGCCGCAGCAATGTACTCAGCTTCAGCTGTAGAAAGTGACATGCGCGTTTGTTTTCTTGATTGCCAGCTCACAAGTTTGCCATCGAGAAGTTGACAACCTCCTGAGGTGCTTTTTCGATCTAATCCACAACCTCCAAGATCTGCATCGGAAAATGCTTGCACAAAAAATCCAGATCCTGACGGATACCATAGCCCAAGTTAGGTTGTCCTCTTTAGATATCGGAATATGTTTTTCACAGCAGTGAGATGTGGCTCTCTGGGATTATCCTGATATATAGCACAGTAACATACAACAAACATAATGTCAGGTCGACTTGAAGTTAAATAAAGAAGTGAACCTATCATTTGGCGATAAAGAGTGATATCTGCTGCAGGTTTATCTAGCGAAGGAGTGAGCTTTGTTCCGAATGCCATCGGAACTTTGACTTTAGAATCTCCCTTCATCCCGAATTTTTCCAGGAGTGACTTAGTGTAAGCTTCTTGATTTATGAAGATTCCTTCGGTACTTTGTCTAATGTTGAGACCTAAGAAGAAGTTGATTTTCCCCATTGAGCTCATTTCGAACTTTGTCTCTATCAGTTTTCGGAATTCAGCTGTTAGGCTTGGATGGGTAGATCCGAAAATGATGTCATCGACATAAATCTGAACAATCATAAGATCATTTCCTTCCTTTTTGCGAAAGAAGGTCGGATCAACAGAACCTTGCTTGAATTTAGATTGTTTGAGGAAACGAGTCAGAGTTTCGTACCAAGCTCTTGGAGCTTGCTTCAGACCATAAACTGCTTTATCCAGAACATAGCAGTGAACTGGATGATTGCTGTTGACAAAGCCTGGTGGTTGTTCTACATAGACTGTCTCTTCAAGTTTTCCATTTAGAAATGCACACTTGACATCCATTTGATAGACATCGAAACCCTTGTGTGCCGCATATGCAAGAAAGATCCGAACACATTCCAGTCTAGCAACAGGTGCAAACGTTTCTTCATATCAATTCCTTCTTCTTGACAATAACCTTTTACAACCAACCGAGCTTTATTCCGAATGACATTTCCTTCTTTGTCAAGTTTGTTTCGGAATACCCACTTCATTCCGAGAACGGATGCTTTTTCCAGAGTCGGAACTAATCTCTAGACTCTGTTACATTCAAATTCATTCAACTCATCTTGCATACCTTGGACCCAGTCAGCATGATCAAGGGCAACTTTGAATGTTTTTGGTTCGATCTTGGAAATGAATGAGTGGAACATGCAAAATTCCACCTTTGAAAATAATGCTGTTTGTTTTTCTTTGAGCTGAGCTCGAGTAAGAACACCGGCAGATGTTTCTCCGATTATCTGAGATTGTGGATGCTCTCTAATCCATTTTAGCATTGGCGGATAATTCGGGTCATATTCTGGATTAATCTCTGGAATAATTTCTTCTGCTTCCGATTGAACCTCTGACTGAGTATCAACGTCATTGTTTTCAATATCATTCTCCCCCTGGAAGATTGCATTGTTTCCTGTATCAACAAGATAGGAGTTTCCTTCTTCAACAGAAGGTGTGCTTGTCTCAGTTTCAGAAGACACACCCTCCCCCTGAAATGGTGCAGAAGTCTCCCCCTGGATTGGTGAATCGGAAATATTGGTTTCAAATTCTGTGAATTCTAACGTAGTGGGAGTTGGAGTCGGAGCATCAAAAGTTATCGGAATTGGAGAAGTTATCGGAATTGGAACATCGGAAGAGTGAGCATTTGAATTTTCGTCTTCTCTTGCATAATTTTCTATGATTTTTAATAACTCATCACCTTGATTATCCTTGGCTTTTGCTTCTGTTGACTTTGCATTTTCCTGTTCATCGAACAAATTCATGAATTCCTCATATAGATTCAAAAGAGGAATTTATGTGTTATTGGACTCAGGAAAGATTTCTTGTGTCTTGATTGTAGATAGCTTTGCTCTTGAATTATATCTATTGTCGAAGGTGATGTAGTACGTTTCTTCAATATTCCGAGATTGTTTGTTCAGAACACGATAGGCCTTTGAGGTAAGAGAATATCCTAGAAATATGCCTTCATCAGCCTTTTCATCCCACTTAACTCGTTTCTCTTTTGAGTTAAAAATGAAACACTTGGATCCAAAAACATGAAAGAATTTCACATTTGGTTTTCTTTTGTTAAGAATTTCATAGGGAGTGAGATGAAAACGTTTGTTGATGTTCGAGCGATTCTGAGTAAAACATGTTGTTGCGATAGCATCGGCCCAGAAGTATAGAGGAAGTTTCGCAATAGAAAGCATGGTTCGTGCAGCCTCACATAAAGAGCGATTGCGTCTCTCTACTACTCCATTTTGTTGAGGAGTGTAAGGGGCAGAAAAGTTATGCGAAATTCCTTTGTTGACAAGGAAATTATCAAGAATTTGATTCTTAAACTCTATGCCATTATCACTTCTTATCATCCAAACTTGCTTTCGGAGAAGACTTTCGATCTGCTTGATGAAGTTAATCAAATTGGTTGCTGGTTCAGATTTTTGCTTGGGAAAGAACACCCATGTGAAGCGAGAAAAGTCATCTACAACGACCAAAATGTATTTGTTATGAGCAACACTTTCGATTGCCGATGGAACACCAAGATCGATATGAAAAAGTTCCAAAGGTTCAATGATCTTTGTGTTGATTATTGTTGAATGACTCTTTCTGCTTTGTTTTCCAAGCTTACACGCATCACATAAGAGGTCTTTATCATACTTAAGTAGCGGTAATCCTCGAACCAGATCACCAAGTACAAGCTTGTTAATATCCCAAAAGTTCATGTGAGATAATCGTCGATGCCACAGCCAAATATCATCATTCGCAGCTTTTGAGAGTAAGCAAATGGCTGGATTTCACTGAATGAGTCTCATATCCAAAGGAAACATCTCTCCTTTTCGGAACCTTCTTCATCAAATGAATCTTTAAGACCGGTTTCAACCACTAACTGCAAGACACTGATTAAGTTACGATGAAGTCCTTCAACATATGCAACTTTTTGAATTGAGATTTCGCCATTCGTGATCATGCCATATCCTTTGATTTTACCTGTTGCATTGTTTCCATAACTAACTTTTCCCCCATTCGGTAGCGAGTGATACTCACGTAATTCTTCCTTTCTCCCTGTCATGTGACGTGAACAGCCGCTATCAATGTACCATTCCGGATCATACTGTTCGTCACGTAGTACCTGCACAAATTAGAGAGATTTAGGAACCCAAACCATTGTGGGTCCATGTGGGAATTTTGAGAAATAGGAAATATGCATGATTATTCAACCCAAAATGACTTTTTCTCAGATGGTTGATTCTTTTTATTTTCAATTCGGAACACTTTCATCTTTGTTGTTCACCAAAATTCTTTAGTAAAACGAGTTTTTGTAGGAATGAATGTGTTGGATTCTTGAAAATAATGAGCTTTCTGTTTTAAAGTGTTATCAGTGGGTTTTCGAAGTTTGACTGACTGAGGGATGGGTTTTGACTTTGGTGAAACAACATGGTGAGACTTGTTGCTTTTAAGAATTTGTTTGATTTCTGGTTCAGGGTAGAGATTGGCTTTTCCTTTGAAGTCATTTGACTTAAGGATAGGTGTGGGATTCTTTGTCTTTGAGATGCTGGAAGTTTAAGTTTTGAGTCTGGGTTTTGCTCAGATTTTTGAATCGGAATAGGGTTGACTTTCTTGTTTCTCCAAAATTGTATTCTTTCTTTCAAATTCTTTTTGTATCTGCATTTATCTGTTTCCTTTTGGCTATTAGCTCTTCAGGAGACTTATGATTGCGAGATGTTGAACAACCGTCAGAAACAGACTTGGGATTGCTTGATTTTGAGTTCGGAAAATTCTTTGTGCCCCATGAGCCATGTTGTGAAACTGAATTTTTGCAATTCAACGATCCAAGGATATATTTACCACGAGACTTCCAAGAAGTCAATTCGGAAAGACATTTGGTCTCATCCGAGTTGTCAATTGGTTCTGACCAAAAGAAAGAATCACAGACATCGGAATTATCTTTATCAACAAGGGTTTTGAGTTCAGTTACATCTTTAGAATTCAGGCCTGTTTTAACAAAAACTTGATTAGGTACTGTCTGAATTTTTTGAAAAACAGTTGCTTGTTCGTTTAATGCTTGTGATCCTTTATTTTCAATGACTCTTGCGAAAGCTACTGAGTTTTCGGAAATGAGGTTTTTAGCAGTTTTAGTGGTTTTGTTTATGAATTCCGAACAGTCAATCTCGTCCTCAACAGATATCTCACACATTTCACTTTCATCAAAATCGGAAATATTCTCATTAATGGAAGTATTATTAGAATTTAATTTAGAGCATAATGAGTGAAAGTTCTTTAAGGTTGCTGTTTTAATTTCCTCATGATCGTTTTCAGAAAAATATTCTTTAACCATGTTTTTATGTTCTTTGGAATGAATGTAACTTTCAATTTTGTCAAGTCCGATACGATAAGCTTCCGAAACATCATCGGATGAAACAATGGTTTCACACCTGTAGCATTCAGCATCAATTTCGTCCTCTTTCAATTCAAGAAAGGGCAAAATCATTTTGTGCAAACCCCTGCCTATATCACAGTCAATATGCAATTGAGTAATGTTATTGTAAATACGCTTCGCAATTAAACAAAAAATATTCCTCTGTTTAACAAGAACCAAATTATCTCTTTTGACATAAATAATATCATCTCTTGCTCTAACTAACTCACTATCTAACGCCTCGATTCTCATTCGCCTTTCCTCATTCTTAGTCGATACCCTGCTTAATTGATCATTTAAGTTAGAATTACTTAGACGTGTTCTTTTTAAGCTATCACTCAAACTAGAAACAGTAAATCTAAGATCATCTAATTCATTATCATAACTAGAAGAGCAGATATTTAAAGATTTTAGGATAGAGCGTACCTTGTTGACCACGGCTTCACATTCTTCTACCTGTTCTGAAACAGGCTTGGCAGCGAAACAGCTTGCTGTAGTTTGGCACCCATCTGTAGAGTACCCCCTGCTTTTGGAATGTTCAGCCTTGACCATCAAACATCGACCATGCGCTGGGTTTCTTACTTCTTCATCTTCCGAATCCGTTGACCAGACCTCAACGGCGCCAAACTCTCTTTCTTCCTTCACCACAAAGGCTGCTTTGGCATTCGAAGCATCATTCATTTTCAATTCCGCAATCTTCTTTGCGTAGTGTGCTTCGTCCTTGACCTGCTCCTTCTTCTCAGTCTGCTTTCGGAGCAAGCAGTCTTTTACAAAGTGATTCTTGCCTTTACAGTAATGGCAGTCCTAACCGGAGTCACCTACAAGCTTCTTTTCCTCTTCACTTTTCTTTTTCTGATTATCCTCCGATGTCTTCTCAGAATTGAAGCCTCCCTGTCGACTTCTGTTTTTTAACTTTGAGAAGTTTTTCTTAAAGAACTTTTTGGGATTTGAGACCATTAAGGCTTTATCTTCCCTTGTCAGATCATCATCGGAAAAGTCAGATTCGGAATCGACTTTGGCAGACTTCTTTCCTGCTGCAACTAAAGCAAGTGAACCCAGACTAGCAGTCGCTTTAGCTTCTGAAGTGATTTCTTTTTTATGAGACTTAAGAATTCCCATTACTTTGGCCAGAGTGTAATTTTTGAACTGCTCATGCGCCTTAATAGTTGAGACAATGGCCTTCCACTCGGAACGAAGACCATTCAGAAAGGTGACTTTTTGCTCAATCACAATTTGAGCAATTTTGTATTTCAGCAAACGACTGAGGAGATGATTGTAGCGATTAAATGTTTGGGTCAGAGTCTCTTCTGAACTTTGTTCGAAGGATCCGAAATCGGAAAGAAGAGTGGTTTGAATTGAGTGCTCTAGATCAACACCTCCAGAGTACAATTCCTCAAGCCTGTCCCAAATCTCTTTCGCTGTTTCGCAAGAGCTTACCAAGCGAAGAGTGTCTGGTTGAAGAGCAAAACGAATAATTCTGAATGCCTTAATGTTGCACATCAGTTTATCCTCTGCGTCTTGTGGGATATTTGTGTGAGTGACAACAAGATTGTTGTATTCTTTTAGGGTTTTGATAACCCTCCTTTTGGTTGTATGAGCGTAGGTTTCTTCAGTAATGGTTTGCCATATTGTTGCTCCATGTTCTTCTATCCCAAGAACATAATCTTCAAAGTGCAATGCCCAAACCTCATATTTTTGAGTAAAAAGAATTGGGTTTCTGGTGGTGGATCCAATACTGCTTGATAGATTGAAAGATTGAGTGTGTGAATCGTCAAAAGCCATGTGATCTTGCTTATGGTTTGAATCAGAAGTGTAATGATAAATCAAGAGAGGATTCTAACATAAAAAATCAAGGTCTGATATCTTAAGTCGATCAAAACGATGAAGATAATCAGAGGTATATCTGTGAACTACACTATCTCCCGCTCTGATACCAATTGATGAAACAAAAAGAGTGGATCTGGATTCAACCATGCGGAATAAGAATAATAAACAAGAAACAAGAACACACGCTATGTAGAACTGATGTCGAATGATTAAATTGCAACTCAAGAACAATTCGAAGAGAACTATTCTGTATGAGTGCCGTAAAGAGATTACAAAAAGTTAACCCTAATTAGGGTATGTGCATGCTATATATACAAAACTAAGTATGGAAGGACAGGCCCGTTCCATAACCGATAAGCTAATCTAGTGGCACAGAATCAGGCGATAAATCAGAACCGCATCTTTGACTCAATCTTATTAATGACTCAACAAGTATCAGCAGCTACTGATCAGTATATGCCTTAGAATCTGATGCTGTCAAAGAGGATCACATGCTGCATGGCTGTCTTAGTGGAAAATCATCAGCTGTAGCGTATTATATTCATTATCTTGTAATTATACCATTTTATGAAATTGTCTCATTTCTATACTTATCATAGTTATAGTTGAGAGGTATCCCTAATTTGTAGGGATACTCCATATACGTAGTTCTACCCTAGTATAAATATAGTGGCTAGGGTTCTTGTAACATAATCGATATTATTAATCAAAGATCGCTATGTGAGATCAATATCGTTTTTGCGTTTGAAACCTCTTGTGTTCTTGTGTGGTCGATCCTCAATAGTTCTAACAACTGGTATCAGAGCAGGTTCTTCTATCATACAAGAATGTCTTCCTCTTTCTCTTCCACCTCTGGTAACAAGATCCCACCATTTGATCCCAATAACTTTGGTATGTGGAAAAGCAAGGCACTTATGGTTCTTGAGACTATGGACTACCACATACCTTATGTTTTGAAGAATGGTCCCTATTTTCCTACCTTTACCGTGACCAAAGATGGTGTTCCTGGAGAGAAGAAGCCAATACATGTTCAAGAGTTCACTGATGAAGACAAGAGATTAGTTAATCTTGATATCCTTGCCAGAGCCGCCATAGGTAACTCTCTCCCTAGCATCAACATCATCTAAAGAGAGTTTGTTAGTCTGACTCTACTTATCTCTGCCACCTTGTTGATCTTCGTTAAGGACCACCCTATCAGTAGAGACAAACTCCACCTTCTAGCGAACACCCATGCCTCTTTCACAGCTCCTTGTGAATGTCGATTTGGTCATCTTTCCAAGCAACCAAGACTCGCATACATCATCCGAATTTATGTAGAATGATTCCAAGATTCCTTCCGACTAGAGCATGTGAGGCGATTCTTGTTTATATGGCCAAGGCGACAGTGCCATAGACGTGATTTATCGAGTACATTCTTATCAGAATCAACATTCAAAGTTATATTTTTATTTCTACCAAAAGAAAAAACACTTTCATAAATGCCACTATAAGGACTAGCTTGAAAACAAATATAACCATTTTTATAAACCAAAATATTTCCATTATCATTGTCAAAAGAAAACTTAAAACCATCCTCAAACAAAGCTTAAAATGAAATAATGTTTCGTGCCATTTCTGGCAAGTAGCAACAATTCAATAACCTAATTGAACTACTATTATCCAGTATCAACTTATAGCTCCCAATCCTTGTAACAGCAGCAGTCTGTCTATTTCCCGTGATCAGGTTGAGCTCCCCATGCTGCGGCTTCCTACTTTCTCTTAGTCCCTACATATCAGCGCGAATGTGAGTACCACACCATATATCAAGGATCTATGGATTGGAAGTCATAGTACCCTGTAATTCAATCATAAATATACTTGAGGTGCCACACTCTTTAACCCTATTGTTTTTTAGGTCCTCCGGGTAATTTGGACAACTACGGTTCTAGTGTCCCTTCTGCTGACAATAAAATCAGACAACCTCATTCGGGTTGCTGGTAGGGGCAATGTCGAAATCAACTTTTCTCTTAAAGCCTTGGTTGCCCTTGGCTTTTCCATTTCCTATAGAATGAGAACCTTTCTTCCTTTTTCCACTAACTCATTCGGGTTACTGGTAGGGGCTAGGACGGGAGCAGGTGAGATAATGCGACGAGCCTGCCTCATGTTGGCTTCATGATGTTGTATGCCCCAGCGTTCTCGAAGCCCTTTTGGAGCTCAGAGTACATGGTCCCCAACATTAGGCAAGCAACCTTACTTGAGTCATCGTAGTTCTTATCATAAGCAGCTACATCTTCATCGGTAGCATCATGAGCTAGCTCTTGGATTTCAACTTCAAGGACATACACTTTGCCCTCGAAACACAAAGCAATCCTCAAGGCCTGGATCCAGTCAAGATAGTTCGGACCCATTAACTTTTCCCTCGAGAGGACGGATAGTAGTGACATGTTCGTTGGTGCCAGATGAGGAGGAGGTCGACGAGGAGAAGTAGGACCCGAGTGGTTGTTATTGTTATTCACAGACATCTATGAAACGGAGTTTTAGTTCACTTAGTTTCAGTTCTAATCCTTTTAAATAATTACCCAATTTATTTAGTAAGGCTAGGATCCAAAATCTTCCAGATGTAATTTGAAGAGGGATGCTGTAATCACGCCACAATGGTCATTAAGGTAGACAAAACTCTTTGTTAGATTCATTCACTATGAAACTCCTAGATCTGTAACATTCATTGACTACAGTCAATGGCATGTTAATCTCGATTGTGCTCATCTCAAATTCATGACAGGAATGTCGTAGATCATGAATCAGATAGTGAATCGACCATGCAGAACCCGCGTGATGCCGGACTCAAGACACGCTTGAGAATTGCGAGTGTCACATCACCCTCAACTACAATCTTATATGGTGTGTCGATTAACCACACAGCTCCACCAGTAAGGTCATAAAGAGAATGTGACTTTCTCATGGGTAGCACATAGTTCACATTGTATTTATAATTAAATTGGGCTTTTGTTTATACTTTAAGTTAATACTTTTAACTTGGAGAACATTGCCCGATCAAACCCTTTCGGTAACTCCACATGGTAAAAGGTGCTGGGCGGAGAAGGTGGTAGCAATGAATGCCACTTAAAAACCAACCTCATTCAGGTTTATAAGAACCTTCCTTCAAACCCCTTACACGATTTTGTGGGTGAGCCTAGTCATGGTTTGACCAATGTTTTTTATTTAACTTATTCTTTTATATATATAATTATTCTTGTAATATGTAATTGTATTTTTTAAACAATTTAAAATATTATTTATCAATTAATTCAATTAATACATTTTAATAATTAATTCTAGATAAATAAATCCTATTGGAATAATCAAACTAAGGCAACAGGAATATAAGGCAGCTTAGCAAGTTAGGAAACTTGCAAGGCAAGCTAAGGCAGTAAGCCTAGCCCCCAATACCAAACAAGGCACAAAAAATCCTTCATAACCCTATCATAATTTGACAAGCATAAGGAGGCACAAAGAAACCAGGTAGATGTCAAAAATTACAGGAAAGCACATGAACTTTTAAGTTTCTACCATAAACCCTAAGATCATAACATGTTTAAATACAAAAAATTCTAGCATAACCCTATGCAAATTTCGATTTTAACAATAATCATGAAATCACATCCAGCAGTTTAAGATCAAAGTGCATATAACAAATGAATAGAGGCTTTGATACCATTGTTGGGATTCGATCATATAAACACATAACACATGCAGTAGAAGACAATCAAGATAAATGACAGATTATCCACGAACATTGTCCAGGATCATGCAGTTCATATCAGTTATTGCTATGTAAAACTTAAACAGAATATACCTTAGCAAGTCTCCTTCTTTGGCTTATGGTCAAGGCCACGATTGCAATGGATGATCAGGATCCAAAGTAGAATCCCTCTAATGGTTCACACCCAGTGATCTCCAGAAAACCAGATCAAACTTTCTTCAAGGGAAAGGAGGCAAAGAACTCTAACCCTATAGAGGGGAGTTTTCAAAGAAAATAAGAGAGAGAGAGAGAGAGAGAGAGAGAGAGAGGGAAGGAGGCGGCACATAAGAGGCTAGGGATGCCTTAGGGTTGAACCCCAAGGCCTCTATTTATACTACATAGTCTCTAGGGTTTCAAACTTAGGAGCCTTTTGGCGGCCGTACACCCTGGACTTGTTTTCTTTGATTAAACCTTTAATGAATTACAATTCGGTCCATTTAATTGATTCTAAATTAATTCTAATTAATTTATTTATCTAGTTTCTAATTAATTTATTTATCAATAAATTAATAAATTAATCATCCATTCTTTTATTCTTTTTTACTCTGTCTATTTTTCTGGGTCGTGATGGCAACCCAAAAGGACACTGCTATTATTATAAATATTACCACTAGTTGATGACCTTGGACACTCATTCCAGCATGATCATATAAACACATAAGCATATGCAGCGTAAGACAATGAAGATCAAATCATAGATTATGCATGAACATTGTCTGGGATCATGCAGTTCACAACTGTTATTGCTACATAAAACTTAGATAAAATATACTTCAGCAAGTCTCCTTCGTTGGCTTTGGTCAAGGATAGGATTACAAGGGTTGATCAGGATCCAAAGTATTATCCCTCTAACGATTCACACTCAGTGATCTCCAGAAAACCAGATCAAACTTTCTTCAAGACAAAGGAGGCAAACAACTCTAACCCTATTGAGGGGAGTTTTTGTAGAAAACAAGAGAAGGAGTGAAGGAGGCGGTGCAGAAGAGGCTAGGGATGCCTTAGGGTTTATCCCAAGGCCTTTATTTATATTGCATAGGCTCCTAGGGTTTCAAACTTGGGAGCCTTTTGGCGTCCGCACCCACTGGTCTTATTTTCTTTAATTAAACCTTTAATCAATTACAGTCAAGTCCCTTTAGTTGGTTCCAAATTAATTCTTATTGATTTATTGATCTAGTTTCTAATTAATTTATTTCTCAATAAATTAATAAACTAATCATCCTTTCCTTTACTCCTTTTGACTATGCCTATTTTTCTGGGTCATGACGGCAACCCAAATCGACACTGCTATTATTAGAAATATTACCACTAGTTGATGACCTTAACACTCATTCCAACACGATCATATAAACACATAAACATATGCAGTGAAAGACAAACAATATCAAATCACAGATTATCCATGAACGTCGTCGAGGATCATGCAGTTCATATCAGTTATAACTACTTGAAAAACAGAAACAAAATATACCTCAGCAGTCTCCTTCTTTGGCTTCTGATCAACCACAATGGCAAGGGAAGATCAGGATCCAAAGTAGAATCCCTTTAATGATTCACACCCAGCGATCTCCATAAAACCAGACATCTTAGTATTCCACTTGCGAAGAGGAGGCAAACAACTCAAACCCTAGAGAGGAATGATAAATCGTAGAAAAGACAGAGGGAGGGGAGGAGGCGGCATAGAATAGGGTTTGGGATGCCTTAGGGTTGAATTCCAAGGCCTCTATTTATACTGCAAGGCTCTTAGGGTTTCAAACTTAGGAGCCTTTTGGCGGCCGCACTCCCTGGTATTGTTTCCATTATTTAACTCTTTAATTAATTATAATACAGTCCCTTTAATTGATTCGAAATTAATTCTAAATTAATTTAATGATCTAGTTTCTAATTAATTTATTTCTAAATAGAGTAATAAACAAATCACTCTTTCGTTTGTTCCTTTTGACTCTGTTTATTTTTCTGGTTCATGAGGACAACCCAAAAGGACGCTACTATTATTAGAAATACTGGCACTATATGATGACCTTGGACACTATTCCAACAATCTACCACTTGGACAAGCTGTCTACTTTGTGTGGTCTCAATATTATTTGATAATCCACAGAGAGTATGTCATTCAATGCAATTGCCAAACTCTAATCAATGAGAAGGGATGACCCTTAGATAAGTGATCATTTAGTCCTCCATTCTACAAGATATCAAGATGAACCTAGGTCATGGAGAATGTCAAAGCCTAAAGGTTTAAAATTCTGTTTCCCAGTAGAGATTTATGACGACTGACACGCCTAGGTCGTCGTGCGGTCAAAAATAAGAAAATACCTAACACACACTAGTATAGCGGTAGTCAAGGTTGATCCGCAGGAGTTACGTGGTTAGGACAAGACGATAGTATACCAACTGTAGTGTCACTCTACAGTCAGCGGTATTGGTTCTACTTTTCCAAAAACCAACTAAAAACACAATTCCAAGACCAATGCCAAAAACCAAATCAAACATGAACTAACCAAACCAAACCAAATCTTAGACTAATGTTACTTACTGAAATCAGAAACTAAGTCCAAAATCCAGAAGTAACAAACAGTTCCAAACACATTAACAAGCATTCAAACATCCAAAATACCGAAAATTGCAAATAAACCATAAACCGAATGATTAACTTTTATAAATCCAAATCAAACCAATATTCAAACAATCCCAATCAAATATCAGATCTAAACAACTGATTATTCTACTGAAATCAGAAACTATGAATCTAAAAAAACATCAAGTAATCGATGGAAATCCCGATTGCGGAATACCTCGATACCGAGTTGATAAAATAAGAGAAAAACTAAATAACTAACCAAAATGGTGATTCCCACTAAAACACTGACGAAATAGTGCCTTTGGATCCCTCCTTTGCGTCCCGGGATGAGTGAAAAGTCGGACGGGACTCCGGTATTTATAATGGTGCGAAATTAGGGTTTCTACGTCGCGGCCACTTAGAATCCGCGACGCGCGTGTTGCCTTATCCCGAGTTTTTGGAGTTTAAAACTCAAAAACGCAGATTTTATGATTTTTTGACATTAGCGTCGCTAATGTGGAAATTTGCATCGCTAATATTGGATCTAGAAACTTCCACGCGCGCGTTCGAATTTTGAATCTGAATTTTTCCCTCCTGCGAACATTAGCGACGCTAATGTGTCCAGACTTCTTTTTCTTGTCCGTTTTGCTCCGTAACTTCTCCAGAATTGCACTAAAACCCCTGCATTTACACTAAAAACATTTTCAAGCACCTTGGCACAAAAGTAAGTGATATTAGCCAATTAATAAATATAAATTAACTAAAACAAGGCTAAATAACGCCTAAAATACTTGATATTACTAGGCGTTATCAACGACTCTTTTAGACTATTGATTAAACACATCAATGTAGTCAAGATTTGGCCAAGCACTTAGTGCCGGCATCAAATCATCGAGGGGCCCATATATATCGCTTCTCTTTGTTAGGCAGAAGGAACGGATAAACTCTAACTACATAGTCTTTGTCTATTTCATCATATCATATATGGACATATCCTTTATAATATACTACTAGTTACAGACAGTGTTTGAGCAAACAAATGCATAATAGAATCATAGCCTAAATCCTCATGTATCTCGGTTTGAAGAAAAAAAACATATTATCATCCTAGATTACTTGTGACTTAATCCATGAAGTAATCTGTAGGTGTAGGTGCAGGCTGTTCCAACACTTGAATCTCTATCTAGTCCTCATGAGTGTTAGTCAGAATCACCATGCTATGTCTAATCTCCATAAACAATCTACTAACACTCCATGACAGTCTTAAATCACTGCTTAGTTCCAAGAGTACAACCGAATGTGGAGGTTTGAGTAAATTAATACTTGGGAAGTGGGTTCTAAACATGCAAAAGTAAAACACATTAATAATTAATGAAAATGGTAGCAAACCAGCTTTTTATTAAATCTCCATTATTAAACACCATTTCAGATATATGTTTCGATTTTCAAATTATTAGCTAAACATTTAAGACATTTCGCTAGAAACCCTAATGCCCATGGTCCTACTATGCTCATCATGTTTGGTCCACGACAATGCCTTGGTGAAGGGATCAACCGGATTCTCCTCTGGCGGGCCCTACTCACCATGCGACTGCACCCTCATTATCACAGAAGACTTCAAGGGGATCACTGATGCTGGGACAACGCCAAGATCACCGATGAAGATCTTCAACGATGTAGCTTCCTTTGCAGCTTCATTAGCTGCTATTTACTCAGACTCGCACGTTGAGTCAGCTACCGACTTCTACTGTGAACGTTTCCAAACCGCTCCTCCGTGCAACATGAACACCCACCCTGACTGTAAGCAAGAGTCACCTCTGTCTGTTTGGAAACTTGCATCACTAAACCCAGTTACACTTGGCTCATCTCTTTCTCCATATACCAGGAACATGTCTTTAGTTCTTTTAATATAATTAAGAATGCTTTTCACTGTCGTCCAATGACTTTTTCCAGGATTGTCCTAAGATCGGCTCACCATGCTCAAAGCATACGACACATCAGGTCCAGTACATATAATGGCGTACATGATTGATCCTATGGCCGAAGCATGTGTGATACTACTCATTTTGTCCATTTCTTCACTAGTACTCAGACATTGCTCTTTATGCAACTTTATGCCATGTTGCTTGGGCAAGAACCCTTTCTTGGAATCATGCATCTTGAACTTCTTCAAGATCTTATCTAACTATGTACTCTGTCTTAGTCCTATTTGATGCTTCGACCGATCCCTATAGATCTTTATACCAAGTATATAATATGCTTTTCCCAGATCCTTCATAGCAAAACACTTCCGAAGCCAAGTATTCAAAAATTGTAATGTTAAGATGTCGTTTCCTATAAGGAGTATGTCATCTACATACAGTACTAGAAATACTACATTACTCCCACTAGGTTTGACATATACACAAGACTCATCCTGACTTCATGGAAGCAGATGTTCCAACTGCGAGATGCTTGTTTAAGTCCATAGATAGATCTTTCAAGCTTGCACACTCTATTCGGATACTTGGTATGTAAAAAACCCTCATGATATGCCATATACACATCCTCTAAGAGTTTCCCGTTAAGGAAAGTTATTTTGACATCAATCTGCCATATTTTATAATCGTAAAATGCAGCTATCGCAAGTAATACTCTAATAGACTTAATCTTGGCTACTGGAGAGAGGGTTCATAATAATCAACTCATTGAGTCTGAGTGATACCCTTCACAACTAACATAGCCTTCAATGTGTGTACATTCCCATCCATGTTGGTCTTCCTCTTAAAGTTCCACTTACACCGAATGGTTTTGAGGTCTGGTGTCTGATCAACGAAGTTCCAAACTTGGTTATCATACATGGACTGAATCTCGCTCTCCATGGCTTCCTTCCATTTGGCAGCCTCAGGACTTACCATCTCTTCCTTGTAGTTGGATGGCTCATCCTCACTAACTAGTGTATTATCACTGATCAGTGTATCACCTTTTGTTGTAATATGGAAACCATAAAATTCAGCAGGATGACTAACTCTACTGGATCTGTGAAGAGGTGGTGGAGATATGTAAGTTTCCTCAACAAGAGTCTCATCATCAAGTTGAGTGGTAGTGTGAACTATAGGTTCTTCATTGGTTAACTCTTGAATCTCCTAAAGATCAATTTTACTCCGACTAGCCCCCTTGGATATGAGATCTCTTTCCAGACATACTCCTGTTCGAGCAACATACACTTTGTTCTCAAAAGGCTTGTAAAACAAGTAACCAAATGACTTTGTTGGTAACCCACAAAATAACACTTCTCTGCTCTGGGTTCAAGCTTGTCATGAGCTTCGTGTCAAACGACGTTCCCCACTCTACATTTCAGATGGTGTCTTAGCAACTTTCTTAGTTCGAACGAGGTTTAAGATGTGAGCTGTAGTTTCTAAGGCATAACCCTAGCAACTTATTGGAAATGTAGCACCACTCATCATATATCGAACTATGTCTAATAGCGTTCAATTTCTCCTTTCAGACACACCATTGTGCTTGGGGTGTTCTTGGAGGAGAAAATTGTAAAACTATTCCAAAATTCCTAAGATAATCATAGAATTCCTGACTAAGATATTCTCCACCCAATCAAATCGGAGCATCTTAATATTCTTGCCCAATTGATTAGTGGCGGATCTGAACAGTCCACAGACATCTATGTGGATTAGTTCCAACAGATCCTTGCCTCTTTCACAGCTGCCTGTGAATGACGATTTGGACATCTTGCCAAGCAAGCGAGACTCACATACATCATCCGATTTTAGGTCGGATGATTCCAAGATTCCTTCCGACTAGAGGTTGGCGATGAGATTATTGTTTATATGGCCAAGACAACAGTGCCATAGACGTGACTTATCGAGAACACTCTCATCAGAATCAACATTCAAAGTTATATTATTATTCCTACTAATGCAAAGAACACTTTCATAAATGGCATTATAAGGACTAGCTTTAAAACAAAGATAACCATTTTTATAAGCAAAAATATTTCCATTATCATTGTCAAAAGCAAACATAACCTAATCGAACTACTATTATTTTGCATCAGCTCATAACTCCTGATCCTTGTAACTACAGCAGTCTGTCTGTTTCCCATGATCAAGTTGAGCTCCCCATCCTACAGCTCCCTACTTTCCCTTAGTCCCCACTTATCAGCACAAATGTGAGTACCATACCCTGTATTAAGGAAGTCATAGTACTATTTAATTCGATCTTAAATATACCTGAGGTGTCGCACTCTTTGACCCTGTTCTTCTTCAAATCCTCCAGGTACTTTAGGCAGCTATGTTTCCAATATCCCTTCTGTTGATAGTAACAACCGACAGACTCATTCGGATCAGTAGCAAGGGCAATGTCGGAGTCAGCCTTTATCTTGAAACCTTGGTTGCCCTTGGCTTTTCCATTTCCTCTGCGATGAGAACCTTTCTTTGTTTGCCTCTACCATGATGAATGGCTAGGACAGGAGCAGGGGAGTTAGTGCCACGAGCCTACCTCATGCCGGCCTCAACAGTCTTTAGTATCCCATGCAACTCCATCAAGGCGTTGTCTAGTATGTTCATATTGTAGTTCATGATAATCTGTTGGTATGAACTACAAAGCAAGTTCAGGACCATATCAGTGGTCAACTCCTTAGGCAACTGGACAATAAGATTTTCCAGCCTTTCTATGTACGACTTCATTTTCTGAACGTGCATACATACAGATGCTCCGTCTTGCAGTTTACAAGAAATCAGGGACTTGAAGATCTCATATCGTTCCTACATAGCGTGCTCTTGGAACATTTCCTTGAGCTGCAGATTGATGTCGTACACCCCCGCATTCTCAAAGCCCTTTTGGAGCTTAGAGGACATGGTAGCCAGCATCAGGCAAGTAACCATTGTTGAGTCATCGTAATGTTTATCATATGCAGTTACATCTTCATTAGCAACATCATCAGCTAGTTTTGGGATATCAACATCAAGGACATACTCTTTGCCCTCGAATCTCAAAGCAATCCTCAAGGCCTGGATCCAGTCAAGATAGTTCGGACCCGTAATCTTTTCCCTTGAGAGGACGGATAGCAGTGATGTAACATCCCAAAATTTTAGAGTAAATTTGAAAATTGTAATACGAACACTTCAATATAAGAAAAGCCACTTAATTAATTTTCATAAAATTCCATAACTTATAAGTTTAATGAAAACATCCCAGGATTAACAAAAGTTAACGAAATCACAATATAGCGGAACATCAATTCAAAAACAATCCTCCAATGAAGCAGCACAGTGTATACACGTCACGCCTTGCCATCCATGGTACCTGATGTACCAACACATACACGACATATCAGTCACACATACTCTACCCTTATCAAATAGGACAAAACCATACAACACGGTAAAATGACATATAGCTTAGTCTACCCAGTACATTGAGTCATACTCCACTCAGCACTCAGAGCCGTGCATACTCTGTTCGTCGAGCCATGTGTATCTGCTCAGTTAGTCATGCTCCACCGCTCATTACTCCGAGCCGTGCATACTCTATTCCTCGAGTCATGCGTATCCGCTTAGTGCATCCTGCCAGTATCTCTATATTGCTCAGTACGTCGAGCCACCCTATATTGCTCAGTTCGTCGAGCCACCCTATATTGCTCAGTTCATCGAGCCACCCTTTATTCTAGACCTAGACACGTCTAGTACCAACCACACACCATAACCCCAACACATACAACTATAACAAGAAGGTATAATATAATTAAAATGCACACAGCTTGGTACTATCCACAAACATCTTACAAGCACACAAAAACTACAGTAAAGCACATATAACGTCCACACTATGTAGTGAGAAACTCACCTGATTGTAGTTGATTATCTTTCTCTGCTTTGTATTCCCTTTCAACCTTAACTGTTAACATAATAAGAAATGTATCATTTCTTAATCATTAACTATATTATAGTCGCATCATTAAAACCTTCAATAATTGCAACATGATACTCCATGATTTATCAAGTAAAGAACGGCCAGGTAGAAGATTAGATGGGATGGTAGGATCCTTTCAGCATTTTAGCCTTTCGGAAAATCCAACAACCAGATCCCAAGTAATCGGCCTAGTCACCGTCCTCGTAAGTAAATCAATCGGTATTATTTTCAGAATTACGAATTGTTATAATAACGACGTTTTTAAGGTTTTTGTGTACTATTGTTGGAAATTAGTATAATGTAACATATGTTATACTTATTAAATATTCTACTTCTTAGCACACAAATTATTTTACAATACTTACTTAAGCTATACAAAGGTTTGTAGTTACCTTATGACCATTCGTCGAGATCTATAACTACTTCGTTAGACTTTTGAGCTTCCTTCCGCTCACTTGCTTACACTCTAGTGCTTAGAAACCTCTATATATTGGCTTGAGATTTATTTTTGTAGTAAATGAGAAGTTGTGGGGGTATATATACTTGAATTCTTGAATTAACAATTGCTTGCCACTTTTGACAAAAGAGTTTATTAATATATATTGTTGAAATTTAAGACATTCTAGAAGCAGCCTGTTCAATACTGGTTTAGCCGATCTTAAATCCATTAAATTCGGGTTTTTATCCGATCTTAAATCCATTAAATTCGGTTGAGATTTATTATGAATTTTTTAAAACAGATTATCTAAGCTGTCAATTTCGAACTAATCAGTGAAGATTGGATTTTTCACCATAGATAATGTCATTTTCAAGCTTACTATTATTTTTAAGAATTGTACTAGACTCAATTTTTAAACTTTGTGTGCTGGTTTGAGGTCCAAACGTTTTTCCTAGAATTAATTATGATTTTTCTAAAAACGGCACACAATGCTGATTTTCATATGAAATTGTTACTAAAGTTTTTCTTAGCTTTATAACTACCAAAAATCATAGAATTCATAACACTCTTATTTTAATTATATGTTATAATCAGGATACGGGTCTTACAAGTGAGATGTTGGTCGATGTGGGTGGAGGAGGAGGGGTAGGACTCGAGTTGTTGTTGTTATTGGCAGACATCTATAAATAAAGTTTTAGTTTAGTTAGTTTGAGATTTAATCCTATAAGTAATTACCCGATTTATTTACTAAAGCTAGGATCCAAAATCTTTGAGTCATGATGTGAAGAGGGATGCCGTAATCACATCACAATGGTTATTAAGGTAGTCAAAGCTCTTTGTCAACTTCATTCACTATGAAACTCCTAGATCTGTAAGATTCATTGACTAGCGTCAATGACATGTTAATCTTGGATGTGCTCATCTCTTGTAACATCCCAAAATTTTAGGGTAAATTTAAAATTTTTAAACGAACACTTAAATATAAGAAAAGCCACTTAATTAATTTTTATTAAATTCCCATAACTTATATGTTTAATGAAAACATCCCAGGATTAACAAAGGTTAACGAAATCACAATATAACGTAACATCAATTCAAAAACAGTCCTCCAATGAAGCAGCAGAGTGTATACACGTCACGCCTTGCCATCCATGGTACCTGATGTACCTGAAACGATGATTTAATGGGCAAAGGGTAAGCACACAACTTAGTGAATTTCAACACATACATTATATATCAACCAAGCATGCTTCGCTAACAAACATAGAACACCAGATAATGCACCCAACAGTGGTAGGAGCCCAACTTAGAACAGCACATAATGCATCCAATAGTAGTAGGAGCTAATAGTAGTAGGAGCCCACCATAGAACACCACATAATGCACCCAACAGTGGTAGGAGCCTAACATACAACACCACATAATGCACCCATCAGTGGTAGAAGCCCAACATAGAACACCACATAATGCACCCAGCAGTGGTAGGAGCCGGGAAATCTTGCTCTAAATACAAACATCATATATACTCAAGGCACACCCTAGCCTAATGCCACACGTTCATATATCCACACATATCTCACATATCACGATAAACAGATATAACATCAAGCTCATATTCACAAAACAACACATCAAATGATGAATGGCATCAATATAATGCAGTGAGAAACTCACCTGATAGGTAGAAGTAAGTTTCACACACAAGCACGTCATACTCAACAACTTTCCTTCTTCCACGTACATACATTGCACACACAAGCACTTCATATACTTTTCCCGATACTCCCACTATACCCTCCCTTTACCTTATAAATACATCATACAATTTAATTAAATAAGTTTGTGAAGGTCCCGACATCCGTTAGCAACTCTAAACCCACATCCAAGGTCAAAACCACAAAAAGAAGGTTTGACAGCAAAGATGACTTTTTGACCCATAAAAATATTTTCAATAAAAGGCCAAGGAAAAATCAGTGATAAAATCTAACAAAAATCATGTAGAAACTAGACCCAAGGTCAAGACCACAGGGCCTGACCTCAAATCGTTTTCATTTTCCATTTGCAAATGAAAAATCTTCGAAGTCACCAAAATTCACTAGATCAACCACAGAACCTACCCCCAACGATATAAGTAAGGAATGAGAATTACAAGGGCTTAGGTTCTGAAACTTGGTGTGAATAGACTAGAACCTTATACAAAACCCCCTAAATGATTCTCCTACAATCACTTGTGAATTTTTCAAGTCAGAAACCACTGTACAGTGCACCTCCGATACCACTATTAGGATTCGATCATACAAACACATAAACATATGCAGCGGAAGGCAAACAAGATCAAATCACAGTTTATACATGAACATTGTCCAGGATCATGCTGTTCATATCAGTTACAGCTACTTCAAAAAATTAAACAGAATATACCTCAGCGAGTCTCATTCTTTGGCTTCTGATCAAGGTCACGATTGCAAGGGATGATCAGGATCCAAAGTAGAATCCCTCTAATGATTCACACCTAGTGATCTCCAAAAAACCAAATACATCAGTATTCCACTTCGAAAGAGGAGGCACACAACTCATACCATAGAGAGGGATGAGTAATCGCAGAAAGGAAAGAGGGGGGGGGGGGGGACAAGGCGGCACAAACGAGGGTTTGGGATGCCTTAGGGTTGAACCTGAGGGCCTTTATTTATCCGACAAGGCTCCTAGGTTTTCAAACTTGGGATCCTTTTGGCAGCCGCACCCCCTGGACTTGTTTCCATTAATTAACTCTTTAAATAATTACAATCCAGTCCCTTTAATTGGTTCTAAATTAATTTATCAATTAATTTGCTGATCTAGTTTCTAATTAATTTATTTTTCAATAAATTAATAAACTAATCATCCTTTCTTTTATTCCTTTTGATTTTGTCTATCTTTCTGGGTCATTAGGGCAACCCAAAAGGACCCTGCTATTATTAGAAATATTACAGCTAGTTGATGACCTTGGACACTATTCCCACAGATTACACCCTTGGTGCCTAAAATATTTCAAGGAGATCACTGGTGTTAATGATAACACCAAGATTACCAACGTAATCCTTTAACCATTAAGTCTCTGACATAACATCTGTTGGATTAAGGTGTCTAAGCTATAACTATAAATGAAACTTGTGTTTGAATTGATGGCAGCACAGTCTTTTTGGGTTGCCCTCATGACCTGGTAGAGGACTAGATTGCATATAGACAGAAAAAGGGATTGATATATTGTGAAGATAATATATTAATCAAAAGAGGAATAAATAATTTGTTAATATATTATGAGTATAATATATTAATTAGAAATTATGATATTTAATTAAGGATTAATCAGAAATTAATTTGGAACTAATTTTAGGATTAATTGGATTAATTAAATATATATGGGTTGAATAATAATTGTTCAAAAGTTGGCCAATAGACAAATATATATAATATATATTTGATCTATATATATATATATATATATATATATATATATATATATATATATATATATATATATATATATATATATATTATTTATGGAGCTTTTCTTATTTATGGTAATGATAAGTCAACCAACTTGTATGATAAGTGGGTTATCATATCAAAAGTTTAAACATGGCAGTTATCTATTATAAGACTTATCAGTTTTTACTATAAATAGAGGGTTCCCCCTCCCCATTCTTCATGCCAACCATAGGGTTCCAAAACCCTTTCTCTCTTGCTTTCTTCCTTGCCAAGTTCTTGGGTGTGAGCCATTAGAGGCATTACACTTGTGGTGCTTGCTTCCAAGAGATCTAAGGATCAAAAGGTTAGTTTTCTTGTGAAATTTATTTTATTCTTATTTTGTTCATAGTTATAGGTTCAATAGATGAAAACATAGATCATTTAGGGTTCATGTGAACTTAAATAATTTGTGTTCATAGTTTGCTTAAAACCCTACGGTGGTATCAGAGCTAGATTTGTTTTTTATTGAACTTTATAATAGTGGAACTGTTAAAAAGGATTTAATGGAATTAACCCTTGGTCTCAAGGGATCGAAATTATGGCTAGGGTTTGAGAAAACCCTAGCCTCCAGCCGTAAAAAAAATTCGACATATGCTAGTGTTTTTGATAAAACAATAGCCTCCACCCTAATTGGCAAAAATAAGGAGGTGGCTTTTAGGGTTTCTTTATTTTTGGTAATTATGATTATCTAATAAAAGGAAACTCTAGACCCTTATTTTATATAACTTGGTGGGCAATAATAGGATTAAATTAAATTGTTTAATAAGTTAATCTTGATGTGATTTAATTAATTAATTTAATTAACAGTTAATTAAAATACAAACATTAAATCACTTTAAGGTTTAATTTTAAATTTTTTATTTAAATGGTTTAAATTTTTGAAAATTTAAAAGGACAAAAAACCAAATATTTTAAATGTTTAAAATACAACTTATACATATTATTAGTAAATGTTAATACCTATATGTATTAGATTAAGTCAGTCAAATCGCTAGTATGCCTCATTCAGAAAACTGGTCTATAAGGGGGTATAAGGAAACTGCTTATAAAATGGCGGTTGAATGGGTGTCCACTCTCACCCACCGCTCCCTTGATCAGTGGACTGTCGTTAGCAGAACGGGTTTGATGGGACAAAAAACCAATCTTCTTAAAAGTATAATGCTATTAGTGACAAAGTACTAGAACCTTTAAAACCCAAACTCTAGTTACTTAGGAAAATGTGAACAGTATGCTAACCCATGAAGTCACATATTACACTATATGAATCGTTAATGGAGCTCGTGTGGTTAACCGGCACACTAATAGGGATTCATAAAGAGTGGTAATGGGTATCTCATAAACTATCATTGTGGATGGAGCTCGTGTGGTTAACCGACACATCAATGTGAGATGAAAAATGACATTGAGATTACCAAGTGATTTGCATGGTTATTTCACATCTTGTTTATGATCCTCGGCATCCCAGTCACAAACGGAAGAGCATAATCCAAGATTAAACATGCTATTGACCTTGGTCAATGAATCTCGCAGATCTAGGAATTTCATTAGACTGAAATTGATAATAGTATATCTACCTTAATGACCATCGTGTTGTGATTACGACATCCCTCTTCACACCATGGTTGGCGTATTTTGGGTCCTAGCTTTGTTAAATAAAGTTGGGTACTTATTTATAAGGATAAAAGTTAAACTAATAAATTTTGATTTTATAGATGTCTGAAGATAGTGTCATCTCTCCTCCTCCTCCTCCTCCTCCTACACCCATTCCTGAGAGCTTCAGAAAATTCTTGCTAAATATGAATAAACTGACTGGACTTAACTACATGGATTGGATCCGCCAATGGAGATTGGTTATGAGATACGTAGATAAGGAATACATCATCGACTTCCCACTTCCCTCCCTACCTAAGCATTGTGTCACTCAACAGTTGATTGACCACCATAACTTCCTTATTGATGAGGACGAAGATGTTCTTCTTCTCATGCTATTAACCATTGATCCCGCCATCCACAGCAGTTTTGAATTCCTGGGGCCACATGAGTTAATACAACTGGTTGAGGAAAGGTTCCAAGAACCAGTTAGGTAGGAAAAGCGTAGGATCTATGAAAAACTTGGTGAGACCAGGCTGAGAAAGGGAAAAAATGTTAGTGCACAGTTTCTCAAGATTGAAGGATATTTGGAAGAGCTATACAAGCTTGGTCACCCTCTCAGTCAAGAAGCAAGCATCAACGGCTTGCTTGCATTCCTGACTGAGGAGTACAAACCGTTCGTATAGATATACAGGGAAAGGGACCTACACAAGACCTTCATGGAAATGCATCCAATGTTGACTTTGTATGACTCACTCATTGAGGTGCATTGTTCGGGATTGAGTCCAGCTCTGACGAACATTAGGAATCCATCTAGACGGGTTCTGAGATGTCTCAAACTGGGAATCCACAGGGTGGGATACAGTCATAGGATAATTGGAAAATGCTCCAAATCCAAACAGTTTGGCAACGCAGGTATATCTAAAAGAAACTCAAGACTCCTAATCCTTAATTCCTTGGTACAAGATGTGATAGTCACATTTGCTTTGTATGCAGGGTCTTAGTAGCATGCATGACATTGACGCATGAGAGCATATTCGGATTGGATCTCGAGCTCGTGCAGTTTTGGAGTTTAGTTAAATATTTTGATATTGTTATTAGATAGTATAATATTATTTTTACATAGTACATTATTTAAAGGATATTTTTATTTAATAAAGGATATATTCCTTTTTAAAAATAATTGTTTAAATTATCCTTGAAATGTTGTATGAATGTAACTTGAATGTTGATTGAATTTATGGATTGTGTTTGTATGATTGTTAAAATGAGTTTTATAAGAATAACTTCAACCAAAGATCCAATGGACAGGATCTTGGAATCAATTGGCTTAGAGTCACTTGATGAAGTTAGTTCTTGATAAAAATGGTCATTATACGAATTGGATCAACCTATGATCCAATAGACAGGATCTTGTAATTATTTGACTTAGAGTTAAATGATGAATTCATATCTTGGATAATTAACAAAGTCATAAAATTTACATAAGAATGTAAAAGAACATTTAGAGCAACAAACACAATGGTTATTGTGTACTGCTCAAATCAGCAAGTAAAACACAAATTAGTTATACTTCATAATATTTGCCATTTGATATGACAAATATAACTTCACTTGTCGAAATAAGTGATTAATTGAAACCTTGAATAGTTCAAGGATTTCAAGGGAAGTATAAGATCAACAAAAACCTAAGTAAAACATAACTGTGAGATTGCTTCGCAGTTTATACTCTTCCAAGATCATTAAAGGGTTATAATGTGTGTTAGGGAAGATTGAGCATTAATCGAAGTAGTTCAATATTCGATGTATTAGATACACTTCCAATAAGTTTATGATAAGTTAGATATTCAACCAGTCAATCCATAAAACCATATTATAACCGCATCTTAGACTAAGTAGGTTGCACAGACACCGTCTGAAGTGTAAAGTCGAGTTCACCCCACTTGTACACAGAAAGGGCTCGGGGTCATGGAGCGTTCATCCAAACCTCATAGCATGACTGAACCTGATCAGTAGTGTCATTTCATTAGCCCTCCCACCTGTGCCTGTAAATGATCATTACCTTTGGAAAGAACTCACATTCTAAGGAGACAGTGGGAGCTGGAGTAATCCTAAAAGAGTTCAGGGATTAGGCAAGTGAAAGAACCTTTAGTCATCACTAAGACTTGATCTGGAATCAGATTTCGTGATAAACCTGACATATCCTTCTCTTTACAAACCAGTAGTCTTAGTCACCATCATAAGGAGTTGTGATTTGGGTGACATAACAATTAGTGGTAAAACACTAAGATTGGTACGGATTGGTAATCCGACTGCTTGGAAGCATTGGTGAGCCTGGTTGCTACCAAATAAGAGAAATTGTTGAAACACAAGAGTCGGATCGAGATTCAAATATTGCGGAATAATATAAATAAACAAGATCAATAACAGACAATATGAAGAACTGATGTCGAATGATTAATATGCAACTCAAGAACAATTCGATGTGAACTATTCTGTATGAGTGCCGTAGAAAGGATTACAAAAGTTAACCCTAATTAGGGTATGTGCATGCTATTTATACAAAAACAAAGTATGGAAGGACAGACCCATTCCATAACTGATAGCTAAACTAATGGCATAAAATCTGGCTATAAATCCGATCAGCATCTTTGACTCAATCTATATTTATGACTCAACAATCTCCCCCTTTGAGTCAAAAATGTGACATGTCTTCATTCTTCAGGTTTCACTTCATCTGCTTGTCTATCAAACACCCTCGGAATCATGGCCAGGATCCTCTTTCGAAATTCTATGTACCGTCTCAACATGTCGTTGACGCATGTTTTATCATCAGAGGTGTTGGATTGGAGTTTGTTGGTGATGTGAAGAATGTGTTCCAACACTGGAGTTCTGTGAAGATGTTTATCCGAAAGATAGAATATCCTTTTAATATTCTCAAGCCCTTCCTTTTAGTTGTGTGCCACACTCCAATTTGAGTTGACAATTTTACCGATTTTACGCTTACTAAGATTTTTGGGAGGAGGGCGTCTTACAGACAGAGGAATCTTGTCCAGAACACCAGCAACTTCAACATCCAACTTCGCAACTTCAAGAATATAGTATCCAATCATTCTTTTGAGATGGTCAGAAAGGGGATGATATTTTTGTTCTCTCGACAAGATGTTGAACAGAGATATCCAGTCGAATGGATTCATGAATGGTAGATCAGCAAGTGAAAATTCAATCTTCTCTTTATCATCGCCTCTGAAAGCCAAAAATCTTGAGTTTTTGAATGGAACATTAACCTCAGGAAGACGGGGAGTCAGTTGTATAATCTTCTTCAAACTCCATATTAAATGTTGAGCAAGCGCATTTTTCAAATAAAAAGTGAACAACAAGTCATTCACTTCCGAATTAGAAAGTCGGATGTCTTTGAGTTCCTCAAACCCTCGAAACAAAAGTGCTTTTTCCGTCATCGGAAAGTCAAGCTGAGAGTTTGCGTCATTACTTGTGTTATACGAGGTCACTGGTTGAAGCCAGTTCTCCACATGCTCAGTAATTGCTTCCAATGTCATCCTTTTATAGTGCCAGGGAGGAAATAATGACATCTGAGTTTTCAAGAGTAATTCAGCCTCTCTTTTGGCGGCTTCCTCAGCATCAAGTTTGCGACTGAGGTTGAGAATTTCATCAATCTCCTTCTCCCTAGTTGATTTGGCAGCATCCTGATCAGATACTTGTTCTTCCAATATCTCCTTGCCTTTGCCTTTTGAAGGATCTGTAGATGAAGGACCAAAATCTCCTTCAGCATTCATCCTTTTGAACCAATCGGAATCGGGGTTAAGAGAAGCATGTGTAGCCCGTTTTTCATTGGCTTTTCCGATAGTAGAAAAGGAGGTTTTGATCAGGTTGTCTTTCTTCGGAGTGTCCTGATAGAACGTACTTTCGTCATTGGTTTCGTCTCCCCCTTGTTTTGGAGAGGCAACACCTTCCGAAACACCCTTTAATGCGGCTAGAAGATTGAATACAGGATGAAGCTTAAGGGTTAGATGTCTGCGCACCTGAGGAGTGAGAATTGGATCAGTGTCTTCAACAATCCTATGAAGGAAAGAGTCAATTTCAGATACACCATTTCGAACAGCTTTGTTTTGAGAGACAGCGGAGGTGAGAATGGCAGACTTGTGTTGGATATCCGACTTGAGAACCTGGATTTTGGTTTCTTTGGCTGCTAATGTATCCATCAAGGAATTTTCCGTGGCCAAATCCTTTTGCAGTTGTTCAAACTTTGTATCCATAGAGGATACCCATACGGAATATCCTGCCTTCATTTCCGAACGTAATGTGGAAATGTAACGCCCCAATTTCAAAAATTTTAAAAATCATTTATTACCAAGGTTCCAATAAAACATTTATTCCAAAACATAAAACTATTCAACATAATACTTAAATTTAACGGCGGAAACATTTGAAAATACTAAATATAGTTCATTGACATCAATCCTTGGAATGCGATGCGCTGCCGTCAAACCTTGCCCTTCCCTTTGTCCTTTGAAATACCTGAAATGTTATAAAACAACGGGTAAGCTTAAAGCATAGTGAGTCCACAAGTTACCATACATGCCCACACATTAAACAACCCGTCCTCGAGAACGACCCGACCCTACCCGCCATACAACAGCTACGGGCGTCCATCATACAACAACTATGGACACGGGAAGGTTCTACCCATCATACAACAGCTATGGGTTCCCGGTTATGGCCCAGCCCATCATACAATAGCTATGGGACAAGGCAATAGTCCAACTCGCCATACAACAGCTACGAGGGGACACGCATCAGTACTGAGCCCAACAACAAATAACCACAGATATAGAGCAAATCATATAACTGTAAATAACACACAAGATGCCTAACATGCAACATCATATAGTAAGGTGAGGATACTCACCTGATTCGAATCCGTGCAGATATTCTCTAATATTGCCACTTAGCTCGACCACACACCTAAATCCCACACATACACAACATATCAATTACTCACCAGGCTTTTACAGACCTGCCTAGAGGGTAGACCCAATATTTGCCACCAACCCGTGGTCAAAACTAAGTTCCTGGTCAAACAGTCGCTCGCCGCGGCATGGCTCCTCAGCCTGCGCGCCGCGGCTATCATCGAATAATCACGGGGTTTCAGCCGAGTCCGCGCCGCTGACATAGCCAGTCCGCATCGCGGCTCGTAACATTCCAAACTGTTTTTAGCATTTAACAGTGCAACAATCGGCTAGGGTTTCACTCCAAACCCTTCCTGAGATCAGAAACTACCCTAAGATCACTTCCTTAGGGACATGCAAGTCTATTCATGTCCTTAGTCTAACCCTAAGGGTTACAAGTCATCTAAGACTACTACTTAAGGGATAACACCATAAAACGGGATAAACTGAAATATCAGAAGGTATATCCTCTTACCTTGCTTCTGGAAAACAGAGAAATGCTCCCGATCGACTACAGCCTTTCCCCACGTTGTATTTCTTTTTTCAAACCTCCCAAAGCCTTGGAACCAAAGAGTCTCTGCTGCAACCTGACGCCTCTGATCCAGAAAGCTCCCAAAAACATGAACCCTAAGGCTGGGTCCCTTTATATAGGCGTTTAAATCCGAATTAGGGTTTTTCACCTTAGCGGCGCACCGCGCCGCGGATCTTTTAAAGCCGCGCCGCGCGTACAAAATCATTCGCGAATCCAGATCTCGCCCGAGTCGAGCCGCGGATCTGTGCTGGCCGCGACTCGGTGGAACGGGTCTTACAACTCTCCCCACATAACTGGATTTCGTCCCCGAAATCCGCACCGGTAAATAATTCTGGATAATGCCTCCGCATTTCCTCCTCCTGTTCCCAAGTCCATTCGGACCCTTTTCGATGATGCCACTGAACCTTAACTAATCCTATTGTTTTATTTCGTAAAGCCTTTATCTTCCTTTCAATGATGGCAATTGGTCGCTCCACATAATTTAGACGTTCATCCAATTGAATATCCTCCAGAGGTACTATTGTAGATTCCTCCGTAATGCACTTCCTAAGCTGCGAAACGTGAAACGTGTCGTGAATTTGGCTTAGCTGCTCGGGCAGCTCCAACCGGTAAGCTACCTTACATACACGAACGGTGATCCGGTAAGGTCCAATGTACCTAGGGCCAAGCTTTCCTCGCTTTCTAAAATGGATAACTCCCTTCCAAGGCGACACCTTAAGAAGAACATAATCCCCAACTTGAAACTCGAGATCGGACCGTCGCCTATCCGCATAACTTTTCTGTCGACTTTGAGCGGTTAACAATCTCTCGCGAACCTTCTGAATTAACTCAGTTGTCTTGAGCACCACCTCTGTACTACCCAAAACCTGCTGGCCAACCTCGCCCCAACAAATAGGTGTCCGACATTTTCTTCCATACAACATTTCAAAGGGAGCCTTGCCAATGCTCGCGTGATAACTGTTATTGTAAGAAAACTTGGCTAAAGGGAGATGGGAATCCCAACTCCCGCCAAAATCGATAACACATGCCCTAAGCATATCCTCCAGCGTTTGAATCGTCCTTTCACTCTGCCCATCCGTCTGAGGATGATATGTTGTGTTGAAATGAAGGCGAGTGCCTAATTCCTCGTGAAACTTCTTCCAAAACCTAGACGTAAATCGGACATCCCGGTCGGATATCACCGAGACCGGTATACCATGCCGAGAGATAATCTCATCCACGTTGTTGAAAATATAAAATATGATCACCACAAATAAAGGTTTGCACCGTTTATTGTGTGACAAATATATATATATTAAAGATAAATGCGGAATAAATAATAAGAGTTGCAGAATAAAAATATATAATCTGATCGCCACAAATAAAGGTTTGCACCGTTTACTGTGTGAAAGATATATAAATAATATAAATTGCAGTAATTAAATGACTTAAAACGATAAATAATATAAATGACTATAATTAAAAGACATAAAACGATAAATAATGTAAATGACTATAATTATATAAATATATATATATATATATATATATATCAAGTAGGTTCGTCAATAGATTGACTGAACTGGTTTACAACAGGACTGTGGAACGACTGGTCTATCAAGTAGGTTCGTCAAATATATTGACTGAACTGGCTTAGGGTTGGACTGGATTTCTAATAGACTGTGTCTCTATTTGTTCTTGTTTGATGATCTTGGTAATCTTGATTTTCTTGTTTGGTGATCTTGGTGATCTTGGTGATCTTGATGTTTTTGTTTGGTGTTCTTGGTGTTTTTGGTGTTCTTGGTGTTTTTGGTTGGTGATCTTGGTGTTTTTGGTTGGTGTTCTTGGTGTTTTGGTGATTGAAAGAGTTTTTGGAGAGTGTTTGGAAGGTTGAAAAAGATGGCGGAAGTTGGAGAGTGTTTTGTATAATTTTTGTGGTTAAAATGAAAGAAATGGTGTTGAAATGGTTTATATATGAATTTTTAAGGGTTTTGGGTGATTTTTGAAGGTTTTCGGAAGTTCAGGGACCAAAATTGTAAAATTTTGGCTGAAAATCTCGCGGGTCTGTCGGATGGATCGGATCGGGTCGAAGCGCGGATCTGTATGTGTGACGAAATGGTTCGGCCGGATCGGGTAGTGGGTCGGATCTGGGGCGGGTAAAGTCCGCGTGTCACATGTGAGTGCGCCGGATCGGAGAGGTGGAGCGGACCGGGTCGGTAGGCGGGTCAACACGCGGAGCAGCGTGTGAGGAGAAACGGATGCCGGGGCGGGTCGGTTCCGGATCTGGAGCGGATGAAACGGGTCTGGGCGGATCTTGGGCCGGTGGAGTGGGCTTGGGCTGCGGATCTGATGGGCTGTTGCTGTAGCGGTCCAATTTCTTTGGTTTTTAATTTAAAATGATTTTAAAATCCGAAATAAATTCAAATAAATTAGGAAAAATTATTTTTAATTTATAAAATTAATTAAGTCTAATAAAATAAATTATTTAGAAAATATATTTCCAAAAATTCATTTTAAATAGATTTAATTTAATTTACTTTTATATTTTTCTTTGTTTTTTGACTTAAAACTCATTCTCTTTTATTTTCTCGTTTTCTCGTTCAATCTCGAATCCACGTAACCTGAAATAGACTTATAATATTTGTCAGATAATATAAAAACAGTTCGTCTTATTTCAATGATGGTCACATACAAAAACATTTTTCCACAATTTCCCCCTATGTGATCATTGATGAAATAAGGACAGATATAATCACATTAAAAGTTTTAATATTGAAGATTTGAGATAAAAGTTTTGTCAATGATAAGATATATATATATAAAACCTTTGTAATCATTTTGAAAGTTTGTGACTTGGCTTTACATATCTTATGTTTTGAAAAAGATTTTGAAGAATGTTTGTTTCCGAATCAAAGTCTCGGGTTCGATTATCAAAGGGTAGCCATATATGTATCTAAAGAAATTTCTTAAGATTTTATAGCATTATTGATGATGACAAGTGGTCTAACAGGTCGATTCAGATGAACGCTCATAGATATAGCTCACATTTCACTTGGGTGTTTGGTTGTTCTGGCAGCAGAACAAGTTAATGATCACTAAAAATGAGTGATATCTCTCTCTGACGACTCACACTCATATTAGAGGTATTCATCTATGCTTTTCCTGTAGAGTCACTTAGTCTCATTATTAGATAATCAATCACATAAGACTGGTTTCGGCATTACTCAGTGGGTTTCTTCATTCATGCCATTAACGTTCACTCTCTCTCCGTCGGGAAATACATGTAGAGGGGTTTAACAATTTTCATAGTGCAGTTTGCAACTAAGAAACTTCAGTGATGAAGGCTACAGTATCCCGGGAAATCCATTGTTGTTGCAGTTTCTTCTTTGATGGTATCCTGTTTGTTGATCAATATCGATTTATTGTAAAAAGATATTTTGCTTTATCATTGAGAAGTTGCTACAAAATTTTTTGTTTTTGTTTTTGTAAGAGTATCTGTCTTGAGTGAGTGAGATGTTTTCTTTTCTGAAAAACGGTTAAAAACAAATTGCGGGATTTGATTATGTTTGTTTTGAAATAACCATTTGATTGAAAGTTTGTTTAACTTGGTATTTCTTCGGTGAGTGATTTGACTTTCTTGTTGATTCGTCTTTGAGGATTGGATGTTGATAGATCTTTGTTTCTCCTTTGGTTTTCTTGTAAAGATATATCTTCGTTTAGAGTCTTTCCATTTTGATGTCGTCTTCATTTTTGGTTGGCTTTTATCTAGGTAGGGATAGGTGGCATAAAAGACACTTTGTCTAGTATGTAAGAAATGAAAGTATCGTCCCTGGTCATTTTGATATCTAAGCAAAAATGAGACCGTGACAAGGTATAATCGGATATACCTTAAAAGCAATAGAGACACACCTAAGCTCACAAGAAATGAATTTCACAATGATTTAGATCGACGAGGCACAAATTCTCACATGGGTTTTTGTTTTCATCTGAACCTCCTAACCTTATGTCCCTTGATTGTTTAAAATCGTCAATAATGAAATAAAATCGAAGGAAATAAAGTTATATACATTATGAAAAGTAGGAGATTTGAACCTTCACTCCAATTGAGAATCAATATGACTTAAAATCTTCATCGAGCATAAGCATCTGAAAAATTAAGTCAATAGACGATTAATCACAAGGTTCTATAAAAGCTTATTATGGCAAGTCTTTTATTGTATTTTTGAAAATTTGTTTTTCTGAATGTTTTTGGTAATTTTGGTTATTTGAATGTTTTTGGAAATTTTGGTTTTTTAAGGAAAGATATGAAAATTATAAAAATCTAAAATCTTTTTGTCTTTTGATGTTTTGTAATTTTTTTGTTTTTCTTTTTGAATTAAAGTAAACACACGTTTGTACAAACAAAAAGTAAAAGTTTAAGGATGGATGATATCTGGATTTAACATTCCTAGACGGCCTAGGAAGTATAGAAACTTTGTTTCATCGAGAGCCTTAGTGAAGACATCGGCAATTTGATCTTCGGTGTTTATGAAGTGTAATCCGATATGACCCTTTTGAATGTTGTCTTTAATGAAGTGATATCGAATATCGATGTGCTTTGTCATGGAATGGTGAACGGGATTGTGAGAAATGGCTATTGCACTGGTTGAGTCACAAAATATGGGAATTTGTGAAACTCTAAAGCCATAGTCACGCAGTTGAGTTTGCATCCATATGACTTGTGAACAACAGCTGGCGGCAGCGACGTATTCAGCTTCTGCTGTTGATGTGGATACACAACTCTGTTTCTTTGAAGACCAACTCACTAGTCGACCTCCTAGGAATTGACAGCTACCAGATGTACTTTTCCTATCTAGCTTGCATCCTCCATAGTCTGAGTCGGTGAAAGCGTTCAGCTGAAAATCGGATTTAGCTGGATACCAAAGGCCAAGTTTGGGAGTGCCTTTTAGGTATTTGAAGATGCGTTTCACAGCAATGACATGGGATTCCATTGGATTTGCTTGGTATCTGGCACAGACACAAGTAGAAAACATAATGTCAGGTCTGCTGGCAGTGAGGTATAATAGTGATCCGATCATTCCACGATATCTTTTCTGGTCAACGGGTTTGCCATTTAAGTCTGCATCGATTTTGTATCCAAAGGCCATTGGGGTTTTGGCAGTATTGGATTTGTCCATTGAAAAGCGAGTGAGTAAGTTTTTGACATAATTCTCTTGGTTGATGAAAATTCCATCAGTTGACTGTTTGATTTGAATTCCGAGAAAAGTAGTCATCTCCCCAATCATGCTCATTTCAAATTTGCTTTTCATTAGATCTGCAAACTTAACACTCAAAGATTCATCAGTAGAACCGAAAATAATGTCATCAACATATATTTGTACGATTAACAGATGTTTATTAAAGATTTTACGAAAAAGGGTTTGATCGATTGAACCTCTTTTAAAACCTGATTCTTCGAGAAATGTTGACAACGTGGCATACCAGGCACGGGGTGCTTGTTTTAAGCCATAGACAGCTTTCTGCAATTTGAAGCTGTGATGAGGAAAGTTGAGATCTTCAAAGCCTGGTGGTTGTTGGATATAAACATCTCGATCTAACTCTCCATGTAGGAATGCACATTTAACGTCCATTTGAAAAACTTTAAAATTCTTATGTGCAGCATATGCGAGAAAGATGCGGATAGCTTCTATTCTGGCGACTGGAGCATATGTTTCATCGTAGTCTATTCCTTCTTGTTGTGAATAGCCTTTGACTACGAGACGTGCCTTGTTTCGACACACGACTCCTTGATCGTCAGTCTTGTTTCTGAATACCCATCTTGAACCTATGATAGTAACATCTGGTGGTGTAGGAACAAGATTCCATACGTCATTTCTTTCGAATTCAGCTAGCTCTTCTTGCATAGCTTTTACCCAGTCTGGGTCTTTGAGAGCAGTATGTATGGTTTTGGGTTCAGTCATGGATAGGAAGGCTCCAAATAAACAATCATTAGCAGTTGCGGCTCTAGTTTGGATGCCTGAATTGGGATCTCCGATCATTTGGTCAGTGGGATGGTTTCTGGTCCATTTTATTAAACGATTTTCTTCCGTTGTAATAATAGGATTTTCAGTATCCCATTGTTCTTCTCCAGTAGTTTCTTCTTGGAAGAGGTTTGAAGGTTCCCCCATAAATGTTGCATCTGGATTGTTTCGGATATTTGGGGATGGAGTGGTAAACTCTGGGGTGGTTAAATTTGGAGTGGTTAAAGGAGGATTTGGTGTTTGTTCTAATGAGGAAGTATGTGTTTGTGGTTCCCCCTCAACTTGATCTGCAACATTTCTGTTTCTTTGTGGAGTTCCTTCAGTGGGTGTTCCTGTAGGATCAATTTGAGTAGTTAGAATTTCAGAATTATAAGCAGTTTTAGGTTGTTCAAAAAGTAAATCAATATCAAATTCAATGTCTATGTCAGGAGATGGTGTTTGTGGAATTGGATTTTGAAAAATATTATCTATCATTTGTGAACCAAAATGTTCACGATCCAATTTTCTGACATAAAATTCATCGAAGTGGACATCAGTACTTTCTTCAATTACTCTTGTACGTTTGTTCAGTACTCGATAAGCAGCTGAAGAAAATGAGTAACCAAGGAAAATTCCTTCATCCGACCTTGATTCAAATTTTGAAAGGTGGTCTTTATTATTCTTTATGAAGCATCGACAACCAAAAATATGAAAAAATTTGATATTTGGTTTTCGGTTGTTAATGACTTCATATGGTGTTTTATGAAGATTTTTGTGAATTAAGGAGCGATTTTGTGTGTAGCAAGCTGTGGCAATTGCTTCTGCCCAGAAGTATTGTGGCAGATCAGCAAATATGAGCATTGATCTTGCAGCTTCGCACAGAGTTCGGTTCCTTCTTTCAACAACGCCGTTTTGTTGAGGAGTGTAAGGGGCTGAGAAGTTGTGTTCGATGCCTTTGTTTTTGAGAAATGAGTCTAGAGTTATGTTTTTGAACTCTAAACCATTATCACTTCGGATTCTTCGAACTGGTCGTTTGAGCTTTAGTTCGATCTGTTTTATAAAGTTGATCATCTCTTCTGGTGCTTCTGATTTTAGTCTTAAGAAAAAGACCCATGTAAATCGAGTGAAGCCATCAACTATGACAAGGACATACTTCTTCCCTTGTATTGTTTGGATTTTGGCGGGGCCACAGAGATCTATGTGCAGCAATTCTAGTGGTTCGGATACACTAGATTCTGTAATGCTTTTGTGAGAGGATTTGGAAAGTTTTCCCTTTTCACAAGCGGCACAAAGAGTTTCATTGTCGAGCTTCAGAAGTGGCAGTCCTCGAACTAGATCATCGCCGATCAATTTGTTGATGTACCCGAAATTTAGATGGGAAAGGCGGCGGTGCCATAACCAACTAATATCTGCTGGGGCTTTGGATAGCAGACAAATATCGGGTTTACCATAAATAAGATCCATGTCTAGTGGATACATATTTCCGGCACGGTGTGAATCAACAATGATTTCTTTGGAGTTGGCGTCCATGATCAAGCTTCTTTGTTTGGTAAATAGGACATCAAGATCGTTATCGCAGAGTTGAGAAACACTGATGAGGTTGTGTTTCAGGTCATCAACATAAGCAACTTTCTTTATGGTGAAGTTACCATTAGTTATGTTTCCATAACCTTTGATTTTCGCCGTCATGTTGTTGCCAAAGGTAACGTCTTGATTGGTTTGGGTGGGTCTGAAGTCACGAAGGTAGTTTCTGTTTCCTGTCATACGCTTGGAGCAGCCACTATCAATGTACCATGTATCATCCTTGGGTTCTCCAGCATTAGATCCCTGCAATTAGACAGAAATTTTAGGTACCCAAATCTGAATGGGTCCTGGTTTGTTAGCTTTTGCTATTTTGGGTTTGTTGTTCAATGACTTTGGTTTATTGGGATAGAATGGTTGAGGTTTTATTTGATTTATCAAGTTTTCCCAAAATGATATTTGTTTTTGAAAACCAGTGGGTTGATAAAATCTGTGATTTGGTGATGAATATCCTAGATGTGAAGATGTGTTTGAAAAGTGTTTTTCATGTGTAGGATGAGACGGGCGGTTTTGAAAAAGTTTTTGATTATGATTGTTTAGAACTTTCTGATTTGAATGTTTTTGAAAGTTATTTGAACGGTTAAAGGTGATATCAAGAAAGCGGTTTTCATAATGTTTTTTAAAATATTTTGGTTTGGAAACTTGTTTTTGAGATATGACTTTAGGTTGAAGAGGTTTCTTTTGTTTGTTTTCAAAAACTTTTGGTTTGTTAAGTGGGGTTTTGATTGCTTCATTGGTATTTTTGATTTGTTGATTTGAAGAACTAGCAGAGTTTGATTTGGAAACATTGAAATCAGTATCATCTGGGCTACAGTTGATAACTGTTTCGTCATCTGAATCTTCCTCATTAACAGATGTGAAAAGATCTGGTAGAGTTGATTCAGAGTTTTCACAAATTATCATGTTCTCTTGATTTTCTAGTTCTTTTTCAAAGGTTTCTCTACCAATTCCTGGTCTGTAACTCGTATCAAATTTTCCAGTACCCAAGGTGTTTGCCTTGGTGAATATATCATCACTAAGTTTTCTGGCAATTTTGATAGATTCCACATTCTGTATCAATCTTTTGTTTTCAGATTCAAGAAAAGTGATTTGGTTTAAAGAATCAGTCAGTTTTTCAATTAGGATTTTGTGTTTTTCAGTTGACTCTTGAAAGTTTTGTGTCAACTGAATGATTTCCATTTCTAAAATATCTTTTGTTTCAGAAGAAATGACTGATTGATTTTTTAATTCCAATTCCTTTTTCTGAATTAGAGATTGATTTAATTGTTCAAAGACGTGATTGTAATCTTCTGATTTTCTTTCAACGTCTCTTTCCAATTTGGTCCTTGTTCTGGTTAATTCTGCAAATTTGAGTTGTAGGGTTTGTAACTCACATTTGAAGATTTCAGAATTAACCACTGTGTCATGGTATTTCTTGAGATCAGCTTCTAAACTTTTCTCAATTTTGGATATATGGGACTCAAAAAGTATTTTAGAAAAACCGAGTTCAGAGATCATAGTCCATACCTGTTCTATGACATTTGGAGCTCTTGAAGTTGTACCAACTACGAAGCAGAAGTTGGATTGTGTCGGTTCATTGTCGGCTTCGTCTTTAGAGGTTGGCCAGTATTCCACATTTGGTTCGTGGATTGCCATCAAAGCTCTTTGGTTTTCTTGGTTTTCCTTTTTCTTTAACTCATCGGCTTTTTGAGCGTAGTATGCCGAGTCTTTGATTTTTGTCTTGTTTTTGGCTCGGCACTCTCTTGCGTAGTGATTAGTACCTTTGCAATTGTGACAGATAATCACTTCTTCATCACTTTCTTCCTTTTGACTTTTGATTGGAAGTCGTTCCGGTGCTTGAGTTTGGATTTGTTGGGAAGATTGGGAGGAGTTTTGTTGGAATCCAAGATTTTGGTTGTTTGAAAAACCATTATTTTGATTATTGTATCCTTGATTTTGGAATCCCCGGTTTTGGTTTTGAAGACCGTTGTTTTGGTTATTGTTTTGATGATTTGAGTTGGGATTGTTTTGAAATCCCTGGTTTGAGTTATTTTGGAAAGAGGGTCTTTGCGAATTTTGTCCAAAATGAGGTTTTGGTTGAAAACCTTGGTTGTTTTGACCAAATTGTGGTCTTGGTTGAAATCCAGAATTATTTTGTCCAAATTGTGGTCGGTTTTGAAAATTTGGTTTAAAATTCGATTGACCGTAATTTGGAATAAATCTTTGGAGATTTGTATTTGCAACCAAAGCACACAATTGTTGGTAGTCTGCTTCATCATTTAAATCAGTTTGATCAAAAGAATTGTTCAAAAATGATTGATTTTGAAAAGATGCTTGATTAAAATGATTGGGGTTTTGTTCATGAAAAAGTGTTTGGTTTTGGTTTGATGTGGAAACGAGAGCAAGTGGTCCTCCAAAAGCTGTAGAGGTTGGTGGGTCAATCGAGGATTCATACGATTGAAGTTCTCCGTACAAATTGTATAGAGTTTCCGTATGAATGGCAGGATTTCCCTGAATGATGAGTTTAACCATCTTCCAGCTTTCGTAAAGATTGTTTAGAAATTTGAGATTGATCTCGTGCTGTGTCTTTTTGATGCCCAAGTTATTCAATTTTACCATGATAAAATTGAGCCTATCATGTGCATCATGGATGGTTTCTGATGAAAGCATCTTGAAATTATCGAATTCATTTAAAACGGATGTTCTTTTATTTCCAATAATTCTTTGATTTCCACAAAAACGGTTTTTTAAGTTTTCCCAAATTTGATTCGCAGTCAACAGTATTATGTCATCCATTTGACTTAAAATACTGTGGGGAATTCCGGACACAAGCTCCTTTTTGGCTTGGAGATTCAACCTTTTCTCGGTTTCAACACGAGTTGCTTGAGTTGTAGCAAGGGTAGACAAATCCTCTGAAGCAATATATGTTCCTTCTACACATTTCCAAACATTTTCACTTATGGAGTTAAGATGAAGATTCATACGGCCAACCCACGAATTATACTCTTCGGGAATAAGTATGGGTGCCCGTGAACCAGATCCTAAACTGTTAGCAATAGAAACTGAGTTCATGTTGGAGTAATTAGCAGAAGACATGTTTTTAAGATTTTTAATTTTAATTTAAAAAGAAGGATTTTTTAACAAGTGATATTAAAATGAAATATTCAAAGAAACGCTTATGGAAGGTTTATATAAACGCTAACCAAAAGTTTTTCAACGAAAATTTCAAGATAAATCACACAAGCTCTGATACCAATTGTTGAAAATATAAAATATGATCACCACAAATAAAGGTTTGCACCGTTTATTGTGTGACAAATATATATATATTAAAGATAAATGCGGAATAAATAATAAGAGTTGCAGAATAAAAATATATAATCTGATCGCCACAAATAAAGGTTTGCACCGTTTACTGTGTGAAAGATATATAAATAATATAAATTGCAGTAATTAAATGACTTAAAGCGATAAATAATATAAATGACTATAATTAAAAGACATAAAACGATAAATAATGTAAATGACTATAATTATATAAATATATATATATATATATATATATATATATATATATATATATATATATATATATCAAGTAGGTTCGTCAATAGATTGACTGAACTGGTTTACAACAGGACTGTGGAACGACTGGTCTATCAAGTAGGTTCGTCAAATATATTGACTGAACTGGCTTAGGGTTGGACTGGATTTCTAATAGACTGTGTCTCTATTTGTTCTTGTTTGATGATCTTGGTAATCTTGATTTTCTTGTTTGGTGATCTTGGTGATCTTGGTGATCTTGATGTTTTTGTTTGGTGTTCTTGGTGTTTTTGGTGTTCTTGGTGTTTTTGGTTGGTGATCTTGGTGTTTTTGGTTGGTGTTCTTGGTGTTTTGGTGATTGAAAGAGTTTTTGGAGAGTGTTTGGAAGGTTGAAAAAGATGGTGGAAGTTGGAGAGTGTTTTGTATAATTTTTGTGGTTAAAATGAAAGAAATGGTGTTGAAATGGTTTATATATGAATTTTTAAGGGTTTTGGGTGATTTTTGAAGGTTTTCGGAAGTTCAGGGACCAAAATTGTAAAATTTTGGCTGAAAATCTCGCGGGTCTGTCGGATGGATCGGATCGGGTCGAAGCGCGGATCTGTATGTGTGACGAAATGGTTCGGCCGGATCGGGTAGTGGGTCGGATCTGGGGCGGGTAAAGTCCGCGTGTCACATGTGAGTGCGCCGGATCGGAGAGGTGGAGCGGACCGGGTCGGTAGGCGGGTCAACACGCGGAGCAGCGTGTGAGGAGAAACGGATGCCGGGGCGGGTCGGTTCCGGATCTGGAGCGGATGAAACGGGTCTGGGCGGATCTTGGGCCGGTGGAGTGGGCTTGGGCTGCGGATCTGATGGGCTGTTGCTGTAGCGGTCCAATTTCTTTGGTTTTTAATTTAAAATGATTTTAAAATCCGAAATAAATTCAAATAAATTAGGAAAAATTATTTTTAATTTATAAAATTAATTAAGTCTAATAAAATAAATTATTTAGAAAATATATTTCCAAAAATTCATTTTAAATAGATTTAATTTAATTTACTTTTATATTTTTCTTTGTTTTTTGACTTAAAACTCATTCTCTTTTATTTTCTCGTTTTCTCGTTCAATCTCGAATCCACGTAACCTGAAATAGACTTATAATATTTGTCAGATAATATAAAAACAGTTCGTCTTATTTCAATGATGGTCACATACAAAAACATTTTTCCACACACGTAGACCTTAGCCAATTCCTTTGCAGAGTAAGTCTCTTGGATGGGGAGAAAATGAGCACTTTTAGTCAACCTATCCACGATAACCCAAATAGTGTCCATATGTCGAGGGGTTCTTGGCGACTTCGTGATGAAATCCATTGTGATATGCTCCCATTTCCATTCTGGGATCTCAAGAGGCTGCAACTTACCATGAGGCCGTTGGTGCTCGGCCTTGACCTTACGACAGGTCATGCATCTTTCGACAAACCAAGCTACTTCCCTCTTCAAGCCTGGCCACCAATAATATTCGCGCAGATCCCTATACATTTTAGTTGCTCCATGGTGGATAGAGAACCTGGATTTATGTGCCTCCTCCAATAGGGTTTGACGAACCCCGCCCAGCTTCGGTACCCAAATTCTCTCATGGCAAGTTAACAAATCCCTACTATCTTTGACCATAGCTGCCAACTGACCCACAATTCTCTCACCTTTCTGATTCTCGCTCTTGCTTGCTTCCACCTGGGCTTTCCTAATCAGCTCAAGCAGCGGTGTCACAATTGTCATCCTTAGACAAACGCCCCGAAGGGGTGCACCCGAAGCCTTACGACTTAACGCATCCGCTACCACATTGGCCTTCCCAGGGTGGTAGCGTATCTCACAATCATAGTCTTTCAATACATCCAACCATCTTCTCTGTCTCATATTGAGGTTTGCCTGATCCATCAGGTACTTCAAACTCTTGTGGTCCGTGAAGATGGTGCACTTCACTCCATACAAATAGTGTCTCCAAATCTTGAGGGCGAAGACCACTGCTCCCAATTCCAAATCATGAGTAGGATAGTTAGCCTCATGGGGCTTCAACTGTCGCGAGGCGTAAGCAATCACCCTTCCTCGTTGCATTAAGACTGCCCCCAATCCCGAGATAGATGCATCGCAATAAACTACCATGTCCTCCATGCCTTCAGGCAACGTCAAAACCGGAGCTTCACACAATTTCCGCCGCAAAGTCTCAAAAGCCTGCTGCTGCTGCTCACCCCAACGAAAAGCAGCGTTTTTCTTAGTTAGCCGAGTCAAAGGTACCGCAATCTTTGAGAAGTCTTGGATGAAACGGCGATAATAACCAGCCAGGCCCAAGAAACTTCTAATTTCAGAGGGAGTCTTCGGAACCTCCCACCGCATCACGGCCTCCACCTTAGCCGGGTCTACCATGATTCCTTGCTCATCTACAATGTGTCCCAAAAACTGAACCTCCCGTAGCCAAAAGTCACACTTGGATAATTTTGCATAAAGCTTCTCCTTCCTTAAGGTCTCTAATACTTCCTTTAAGTGTTGTTCATGTTGCTCCCTGCTCCGAGAGTAGACTAAGATGTCGTCAATGAAAACTATAACTGACCGATCCAACATCGGTCGACACACTCGATTCATTAAATCCATAAAAGCTGCAGGGGCATTGGTCAGTCCAAACGGCATTACTACAAACTCAAAGTGGCCGTACCTCGTCCGAAAAGCCGTTTTTGAGATGTCTTCCTCCCGAACCCGCATTTGATGATATCCTGACCGAAAATCAATTTTCGAGAACCACGAAGCGCCCTGCAGTTGATCAAACAATTCGTCGATGCGAGGCAATGGATATCGATTCTTCACCGTAAGCTTATTCAGCTCACGATAATCTATGCACATCCTATTGGAACCATCCTTCTTCTTAACAAACAAAATAGGCGCTCCCAACGGTGAGCAACTGGGTCGAATAAATCCCTTATCTAACAATTCCCGAAGTTGAATAGACAACTCCAGCATTTCTGGAGGCGAAACACGATACGGTGCTTTAGCTATCGGAGCTGCACCGGGAGTTAAGTCGATCTTAAATTCCACCTGTCTCTCTGGCGGTACGCCAGGTAGGTCCTCGGGAAAAACATCAGGAAAACCCCGAACCACTGGTATATCACCTGCTTTCTGCTGTGGCTTCCTTTCTCGTGTGTCTACAACATAAGCCACGAATCCCAAACCTCCATGTTGAAAATGTCTGCGTGCCCTAGCAGCTGAACAGAAAACTGCACCTCGATTCCTTCTCTCGCCCTGCATAACCAGCTCTCCCCCACTTAGGGTTTGAATCCACACTCGCTTGTTCTTACAATCGATCCATGATTCATGCTGACACATCCAATCCATACCGATGATGACTCGAGAGTCACTCAACGGTATAGGGATGAGATCGATCGAAAACTTTATTCCTTGAATCACTACTTCGCATCCCCGATAAACACTAGTCGCTTGCTCGGTTTTATCATCTGCAATTTCTACTTCTAACGGCCGATGAAGAGTTCCTAAAGCAATACCGAAACTCTTTCCCAACGCGGCAGACACAAAAGAATGACTAGCACCCGAATCAAATAGTGCAAAGGTAGGCGTAGAGTTGACTAAGAATGTTCCCGTGACGACGTCGGGCGCATCCTGTGCCTCCTCGGCGGTCATGACGAATGCTCGACCCTTGGTCTTAGGGGCTTCCCCTTTCCCCTGCCTACCATCGGTAATCCGGAGTGTAGTGGGTGCCGGATTCTGAACCACTCCCTGAGTCAGACAGGGACATTGGGCCTTGAAGTGGCCTACCTGATTGCAATTAAAACAAATCTTGACCTCTTGCCGACAATCTTTAGCATAGTGGCCCTCCTTTCCACACTTATGGCATATTAGCACCCAGCAGCGCCCCTCATGATTCCTTCCACATTTACCACACTTACCCTGGCTCCTTTGCCCTTGCTTTCCCTGATCTGCCCCTCGAAATTTCTTCGACACTTGCTGAGTCTGAGTAGGCGCCGGACGCTTCTGCTTTTGTTGGGTTTCTAGTTCCAACTCTCGGGCCCGAGCGGCCGCATTCATATCAGTAAGAGTCTGGTGTCTAGCAGCAGACACAAATTCCCGAATGTCAGTGCGAAGCATTGCCAAGTATCGTGTCATCCTCATTCGCTCGGTCGCCACAAACTCTGGACAGAAGAGTGCTCGTTCATTAAACTTTTTGGTGATCTCCGTCAACGTTTCGGTGGTCTGGGTCAGATTCAGGTATTCCTGCGCCAAGCGTTCCATCTCCACCTGTGGAACATACTCCAGTTTGAACTGTTCCTTAAACTGCGGCCACGTAATGGCATCCAACTGAGTTGGGGTGAGATCTTTCATTCGTATCTCCCACCAATCCTTCGCACCATCTCTTAAAAGATTCGCCGCAAAACATTACCTTGGAGTTCTCAGGACAGGAACATGTGCGGAAAGCACCCTCCACCGCGGAAATCCACCGCATGCTAATGATCGGATCCCTGCCCCCATCGAACATCGGAGGAGAACAAGCCGAAAAGTCCTTATAACTTGCATCCCTAGCACGAGATGTGCCCTGAGTAGCCAGTCGCTCCTCGAGCATTGCCCATAGCTCAGCCTTAATCGTACCAAAGAACTGAGGTATCGCAGCTAACACCTCTCGCGAAACCTCCTCCGCTATCAGGTTGCGGAGATTTTCATCAGTCGGTCCTCCCCCACTCGAGGCACCCGCATCTGGTCTACCGTTACTTCGAGTGACTGCCATTCTGAAATGCGCAACAGTTTTAATGTCAATACCCGGGTCACTCCTATCTACCCAACTACTTGACTTTCTCGGACTTTGGTTGACTACTCTTGACTCAAGCGTGAATCCTGTGCTTTCGGTAATACTGGCCTGGTACTACCTTCCACACCTATTCGCCCTTGTTCCAAGTTCGTCAATCATCCTCCTAAAATGTCACACGCACTAAACCATTTCCTATGACTCATGTGGTCATGCACCGCGGTTCCTAATCTTTTGATCTAACTCTCCATCTCACACGTGCCTAAGAGAACTATTGCTAATGTCGTCGAGTCGCCTCACGGATGCACAGCCGTACACAATCGGAATAAGATAGACGTTTGAATAACTGATCTACCCTAAAGTCACAACCAAACAAGGAACAGCCAGTAAGGCCAGACCAAGAATTCTCAGGCTATCTTACCCTAATTGTATATAACCTACCAGCATTCACTAAGCAACTTAACGACAGAAGCATAAAATTCCAAAGCAGCACAAAACAGTCTACAAAGTAAGTTATCCAGGCAATTTTACATCCTAGCACAATACATTTTATCACATAACACAAATTTGGCATGGGTAATTGGGAATCACAAAACTTACTTGAGGTCGGCTGACGATTCGCATCGCATCTTCACTTACTTTAAATTACTTTCCAAAAACATTTTCTTGACAAAAGTTGCTCAGTCCTAAGTTTGAGTTTGGATTCCCAATACAGTTCATCCAAATCCCTCAAACCAAGGCTCTGATACCAATTTGTAACGCCCAAATTTCAAAAATTTTAAAAATCATTTATTACCAAGGTTCCAATAAAACATTTATTCCAAAACATAAAACTATTCAACATAATACTTAAATTTAACAGCGGAAACATTTGAAAATACTAAATATAGTTCATTGACATCAATCCTTGGAATGTGATGCGCTGCCGTCAAACCTTGCCCTTCCCTTTGTCCTTTGAAATACCTGAAATGTTATAAAACAACGGGTAAGCTTAAAGCTTAGTGAGTCCACAAGTTACCATACATGCCCACACATTAAACAACCCGTCCTCGAGAACGACCCGACCCTACCCGCCATACAACAGCTACGGGCGTCCATCATACAACAGCTATGGACACGGGAAGGTTCTACCCATCATACAACAGCTATGGGTTCCCGGTTATGGCCCAACCCATCATACAACAGCTATGGGACAAGGCAATAGTCCAACTCGCCATACAACAGCTATGAGGGGACACGCATCAGTACTGAGCCCAACAACAAATAACCACAGATATAGAGCAAATCATATAACTGTAAATAACACACAAGATGCCTAACATGCAACATCATATAGTAAGGTGAGGATACTCACCTGATTCGAATCCGTGCAGATATTCTCTAATATTCCCACTTAGCTCGACCACACACCTAAATCCCACACATACACAACATATCAATTACTGACCAGGCTTTTACAGACCTGCCTAGAGGTTAGACCCAATATTTGCCACCAACCCGTGGTCAAAACTAAGTTCCTGGTCAAACAGTCGCTCACCGCGGCGTGGCTCCTCAGCCTGCGCACCGCGGCTATCCTCGAATAATCACGGGGTTTCAGCCGAGTCCGCGCCGCTGACATAGCCGGTCCGCGTCGCGGCTCGTAACATTCCAAACTGTTTTTAGCGTTTAACAGTGCAACAATCGGCTAGGGTTTCACTCCAAACCCTTCCTGAGATCAGAAACTACCCTAAGATCACTTCCTTAGGGACATGCAAGTCTATTCATGTCCTTAGTCTAACCCTAAGGGTTACAAGTCATCTAAGACTACTACTTAAGGGATAACACCATAAAACAGGATAAATTGAAATATCAGAAGGTAGATCCTCTTACCTTGCTTCTGGAAAACAGAGAAATGCGCCCGATCGACTACAGCCTTTCCCCACGTTTTATTTCTTCTTTCAAACCTCCCAAAGCCTTGGAACCAAAGAGTCTCTGCTGAAACCTGACGCCTCTGATCCAGAAAGCTCCCAAAAACATGAACCCTAGGGCTGGGTCCCTTTATATAAGCATTTAAATCCGAATTAGGGTTTTTCACCTTAGCGGCGCACCGCGCAGCGGATCTTTTAAAGCTGCGCCGCGCGTACAAAATCATTCGCGAATCCAGATCTCGCTAGAGCCGCGCCGCGGATCTGTCCTGGCCGCGACTCGGCGGAACGGGTCTTACAGGAAAGCTCCTCTCTTTCTTTCTTCAGAATGCTCCCAAAGTTAGAGATGACTTGATGCATCTTTTCATTGTTCCTGACATGAGAGTCTCGGAAGTCCTGAGTAAGTTTGAGAACATCTTTTTCCAGCCTGCCAATAGAGGTGGCATAATTTTGCATTGGGTTTCTGATTTCTCTATGAGGGAGGAGAATTCACGCATGAGTTTGACATTTTCGGTGATTAAAGTGTCCACCGAGTCCTTGTGAGCATTCAACTGGGATTGCCAGTCGGAGACAGAGGGATTCGCCTTGGATTGAAGAAGTAAATCTAGTTTCTCATAGATTTCCTTGAGCTGATCAGACGCCATCGGAACAGAAGAACTGTGGGTCTTGAGTTTAACAGTGGATGGAGATTCAAGGAAGTCTGAAAGATCATCCTGGTCATCATTAACCAGAATATCGTCCTCTTCATCATCATCTGAAGGAGGGTTGTCATAAGGCGAATTTGGAATGGTAGTTTGTTTGGGTGATATGGATGGAGACTTTTGAGTGTTGGTGGTTCGGAGGGGTGAGCGTTCAGGAGTTAATTGTGGACTAGAATGAGGAGTGGTTTTTGGTGTGGGGTCATGAGGCGGCGATAGTGGAGGAGGAGAAGGCTTGGTAGGGGGTACATCTTCAATATTTTCTGAAATCGGAACTTCGTGTGGGGAATTCAGAATATGTTGAGTATCAGAGAGTTCGTTTTCGGAATCAAAAGACTGGACAAGCTTCCGAAGCCTCCTTGGACGATTGGGCTGTTTTTCGGTGTCAGACGCTGCAGCTTTACCTTTTCGTTTAACCATTTTCTTTGGATTTTCAAGTCTGTCAAAAGCGTCTTGATGTGCTTGGTCAACATTACGAACTCCCGATGGAGATAACAGTCTGTATTCAGCGATGCATTGAACGTCCTTCGGAACTCGGTCCAACATCGTGATCGGAATTGATCCGATGAAATCGAAATCCTCCGACTTAGTGGTTGCAAACTGAGTGGTTGACAACGATGGAATAACCGCTAAGACAGAATCGGTCATGACATGGAGATGATTTTGCTCAATAGCCCTTTTCACCACAATGGACCAAAATCGAGCACAAGATATTTCAGAGTGACGGTTCTTGTAGTTTACGCTCTCGACAAATTAGCTCCAGAGAACAGACCCGTAATCAAGATTGATGTCATGATTTAGTCCATAGAAGATAGAGTAAAAGAGCTTACTTGCACTGTCTGTGCCTGTCGTGCGTTCAGAGAAACTTTTGAACAAGATGGTCAAAAGAAAGATCCACATAGGCGGTAGACTCTTCTTTGTGAACTTGGAGAGTTGCGTTATGTCGCTCTTGTAGCCTAGTTGGTAGAAAAACCGTGGAAGAGTAGCAGACAAAATGGAATCAGGATCGACAATATCAGTTTGATCAGTAAATCCTAGCAATTTTCCAAAACGGGACTTGGAAATACGCGTCTTGATGCATCCTACCTCAAAAGTAACAACATCATCAGCCTTGTTGTAGAATGCTGATGAGTATGCAGAGGAGAGATACACGATTGGAACCTCCTTTGAAGCAGTTAGGGCTATGCAGATTCTGGAAAATTTGAGACACTTGATCATCTGCTGAAGAGCTTCATTATACTTGGAAGAGTTAAGATCAATAATCATATTCCGATTTTGTTTGATCTTCAGCATAAGAGATGAGGATGTATTGTCGTTTGCAGAAGATGAACCAGCCATTTGAGAGTTCTTGAGAGTGCGCGAGAAGAAGAGGGCTTTGAAGATGGAGAGATCTTGCGTGAGAGATGAAGAGCGGAGAAGAAAGAGAGTAACCCAAGAAACCCTTTAAATATCCTTTGGAGAGTGTTTAGAAAAGGAAATCCCGCTTCAGTCGATATTGTTTCCCAAGAATCACGCCTTATCATCATGAGTGACCCCCAAAAGTCGCATTGCAGGCGCGTGAAAAGCGAGAAAGTAGCTGCTGTGGAGATGACGTTGTAACGGCCACGTCTTGGTGACCTCATCCAAAATTTCAAAAATTTGATGAGTAAAAAGAAATGTCAAGTCATCAATCTGAATCCTTATCATAAAATCAAACTGAGTTAGAAAAATCAAATAATGATTTTCGTGCAAGAGTGTGACAAAGATTAGGAAGAAAAGCAAAATTTTATTTGGTAATGTGTGATGTCGGAATGACATAAAACGGATTGATCCCGGGCAATGATCTCTTCCTTCGGAATCATGAGAGATTCAAAAGTGATTTTGTGGTATCCCGTTGAATTACGATCAATTGATTGATAAGAATCATTGAAAGATTTCTTTTAAGATTTTAGCTTTATGAGGTGGGTTTAACTTTCTTTCGAATTCCGAAAATGTGAGAAATGTCCGAAATCAGAAGAAAGGACTTGTTTGACCAGAGAAGTCATGAAAACAAGTGAAGATGAGGAGAATTTTGTCTGACTTGGGAAATATTTTTGAAATCTCAAAAAAAATGAAAAACTGGATCTTTTTGGATAGAAAGTACTTTGGTTGAGTAGATTTCATAAAGATCACGCAAAAACAAAAAGGTTGAGATTTCCTTTGAAGTTTTCGTCAATTCCTTAGTGTGTTCGGATTTTTGGGTTTCATTCGAAATTGTGGTAGAAACAATTCCGAAATCATGACCACAGAGTTTGTATCACCATCAGTTTTCAGTGGTAAGATTGAAAACCTTCATAAGGGTTACAGTTATATGGAAATGTATTAAGTGTGGAGAATTGATAGAAGGGTCGAGAGAGGTTGTTTGAGTCTCACAGCGTCTCATGGTGAAAATGAGTTGCGATCTTTGACTAGACTTTTCGAAATCATATATTGAAATTAGTTTTTATTTCAATAATCATAGATATTCATTAGATAGATAGACAGGTGGAGAGAGAGAAGAATTTTCTGTGAAATACCACTGAGAGAGAGAGAGAGTCATTATCAGAACTTATTAAATGCCCAAGAGAAAAGAGTGGTAAACGTATAATCAGTCGCTAATCAGCCGTCTCTGCTTTGATGACGCGTAATAATTGCAACAGATTTGCATCATTACTCCCAAAAAGTAATTTAATATCCACTATTGGGAAGCCTAATCGGTGTCCTGTTTGCCTATAAAAGGAAAATATTGTTAGCAGAAACAGCACACACTTACGAGAGATTACCTTCATACTGTTCATCAGATGGCTCAGCGTCCTTACAACCGTGGTGACAAGGTTGAAGTGAAAATGCGTGAAGGTGAATACGCAGGTGGCACATATGGTGGAGTCGTCATGGCGGTTTGGAACCATTGGTATGAGATCAAGATGACGACGCTCAAGGATAGCGATGGTGGTGGTCCCCTTACAATCCAGACCAGTTATCCCTACTTGCAGCCTGTCCCACCAAAGATCTTGGTGGAGTATAAACAGTTCGACCTCGTGGAGGTCTGGCACAAGCGGGGATGGTGGCCAGCGGTGATCATCCGGACAACTCCTCACGACCAGTTCTTGGTGGGACTGGCGGATGAGAGTCATCTCTTCGTGGATGAGTGTGAGGTGCGAATCCATCAATCCTTCCACCTTGGTGATCCTCCGATGTGGCACTATTATAAGCTGTAATTTGAAGTAGTTGTTGTTTTTCTTTTTGATGTAATGAACTACGTCCCTTCAGCTTGAATAAATAGTTTCTTTCTTTTTGTTTATTGATTTCTCTTTGAATTATGTATCTGCATTCTCAAGGATATTGGACAGCAAGAAGAACAAAACAAAAAAAAAGAAAAAGAAAAAGAAGAACAAAAATAAAATAAAACACACAACAAAAAAAACATAGTTTTAACGAACTAGAAAATATTTTTGATATTTTGATATATCTAAAGAAAGTAAAGCACAAAAAAAATTGATATTTTTGATATTTTGAAGGAGAGAAAATATTTTTTTGTAAAAAAAAAAATTAAATAGCAAAAATTCAAATAAAAAAATAAAACAAAGTTTCAGAAAGGATACATGCATTCCAATTTATTCTTGTCTAAATTTCGATTCCGAGGCGTTCCGAATGTCGGAATCAATCGGAAAATTAGTTGGATTTCGGAACAGATTCAGCTTCCATCATTCCGAGACTATGAAGAATTCTGTTGAATGCAAGCTCCGGAAGTGCCTTGGTGAAGATGTCTGCCAGTTGATCATTTGAGCGAACCAAATGAATCTCGATGTTGCCATCTTCAACATGATCTTTGATAAAGTGATATCTGAGAGCAATATGTTTAGTCTTTGAATGTTGCACTGGATTGTGACAAATCCGAATCGCACTTTCGGAATCACAGTAAAGAGGAATACGTTTCATACTGACTCTATAGTCTCTCAGTTGGTTTTGAATCCAAATTATCTGAGAGGTGCATGAAGCAGCAGCAATGTACTCAGCTTCAGCTGTTGAGAGTGACACACAGGTCTGTTTCCTTGATTGCCAGCTTACGAGTTTTCCATCGAGAAGTTGACATCCTCCTGAAGTGCTTTTGTAATCCAATCCACAACCACCAAGATCAACATCGGAAAATCCTTGAATGAAGAAGCCAGAGCCTGACGGATACCATAGTCCAAGAGAGGTTGTTCTTTTGAGATATCGGAATATGTTCTTCACAGCATTGTGATGTGGTTCTCTAGGATTCGCCTGAAATCTAGCGCAGTAACAAACAGCAAACATAATGTCTGGTCTGCTTGAAGTAAGGTAGAGAAGTGAACCTATCATTTGACGATAAAGAGTGATATCTGCTGCAGGTTTGTCTAGAGAAGGAGTGAGTTTGGTTCCGAAAGCCATCGGAACTTTGACTTTAGAATCTCCCATCATTCCGAATTTCTCTAAAAGAGACTTGGTATAAGCTTCCTGATTGATGAAGATGCCTTCTGAACTTTGTCTGATGTTAAGGCCTAGAAAGAAATTGATTTTACCCATCGAGCTCATTTCAAATTTTGTCTCCTTCAGTTTTCGGAATTCAGTCGTTAGGCTAGGATGAGTAGATCCGAAAATGATGTCATCGACATAGATTTGAACAATCATCAGGTGACTTCCTTCCATTTTGCGAAAGAAAGTTGGGTCGACAGAACCTTGCTTGAACTTGGATTGCTTGAGAAACCGAGTTAAAGTTTCATACCAAGCTCTTGGAGCTTGTTTTAAACCGTAAACAGCCTTATCTAACACATAGCAATGATCAGGATGTTTACTGCTCACAAAGCCTGGTAGCTGTTCAACGTAGACTGTTTCTTCTAATTCTCCATTCAGAAATGCACACTTGACATCCATCTGATAGACATCAAAACCCTTGTGTGCTGCATAAGCAAGAAAAATCCGAACGGACTCCAGTCTGGCCACTGGTGCAAATGTTTCTTCATAATCAATTCCTTCTTATTGACAGTAACCTTTAACTACCAGTCTTGCTTTGTTCCGAATGAGATTCCCTTCTTTGTCTAATTTGTTTCGGAATACCCATTTCATTCCGAGAACTGAAGCCTTTTCCGGAGTCGGAACTAATCTCCACACCCTGTTGCGTTCAAATTCATTTAGTTCATCTTGCATTGCTTGGACCCAGTCAGCATGATCCAGTGCTACTTTAATTTTTTTAGGTTCAATCTTGGAGATGAACGAATGAAACATGCAAAATTCCACTTTTGAAAATAATGCGGCTTGCTTTTCTTTAGCTTGAGCTGGAGTGAGAACGCCAGCAGATGTCGCTCCGATGATTTGAGATTTTGGATGATCTCTCGTCCATTTTATCATTGGAGGATAATTTGGATCATATTCAGGATTGATTTCAGAAATAATTTCTTCTGCTTCCGATTGTACATCTGACTGTGCGTCAAGGTCATTGTTTTCAACTTCATTCTCCCCCTGGAAGTTTGCATCGTTTCTTGTATCAGAGTGACCCTGTTCAACCAATGGAGTGGCGGACTCTGATTCAGGAGCCATTCCCTCCTCATGAATGGGTTCTGAACTCTCCCTCTGGATAGGATCTGGGTTCTCCCCCTGGATGGTTGCATCAGAAATGGGAGTTGGACCATTGTTCGGAATCGGAACATCAGTGGAGTTGTCGTGTGAAGTTTCGTTTTCACTGACAGTACTCTCTATAAGCTTTAACAACTCATCTCCTTGGTTATCTCTTGCGTTTGCTTCTGCTGATTTTGCGTTTTCTTGTTCATCGAACAAATTCATGAATTCCTCATACAGATCCATAAGAGAAATTGTTGATGTATTTGATTCGGGAAAGATTTCTTCAGTCTTTGTGGTAAAGTGCTTTGCTCGTGAATTGTATCTATCATCAAAGGTGATGTTGTATGTTTCTTCAATCTTCCGAGATCTTTTGTGCAGAACACGATAGGCCTTTGAGGTAAGAGAGTATCCCAGAAAAATACCTTCATCAGCTTTTTCATCCCATTTAACTCGTTTCTCTTTGGAGTTAAAAATGAAACACTTAGATCCTAAAACATGAAAGAATTTCACGTTCGGTTTTCTTTTGTTGATGATTTCATAGGGAGTGAGATTAAATCGTTTGGTGATATTTGATCGGTTCTGAGTGTAACAAGCAGTTGCGATGGCGTCGGCCCAGAAGTATAGAGGAAGTTTCGCAAAAGAGAGCATTGTGCGAGCAGCCTCACAAAGAGAATGATTTCATCTTTCTACAACTCCATTTTGTTGAGGAGTGTAGGGTGCAGAGAAGTTATGCGAGATTCCTTTATTGACAAGAAAATCATCTAGAACTTTATTTTTGAATTCTGTGCCGTTATCACTTCTTATCATCCGAACTTGCTTTTGAAGAAGAATTTCTTTCTGCTTGATGAAGTTAATCATGTTGATCGCTGCTTCAGATTTTTGCTTGAGAAAGAACACCCATGTGAAGCGAGAGAAGTCATCTACCACAACCAGAATGTATTTATTGTGAGCAACGCTTTCGATGGCAGACGGACCACAAAGATCAATGTGCAGAAGTTCCAATGGTTCGATTATCTTAGTGTTGATGATTGTAGAATGACTATTCCGGCTTTGTTTTCCTAGCTCACATGCATCACACAGTCGGTCTTTCTCGTACTTGAGTAGTGGTAATCCTCGCACAAGATCACCAAGTACCAGTTTATTAATATCACGAAAGTTCATGTGAGATAAACGTCTATGCCATAACCAACTATCATCGTTCGTAGCTTTTGTGAGTAAGCAGATGGCAGGTTTTCCTTGGATGGGTCGCATGTCCAAAGGAAACATCTCTCCTTTTCTTTTTGACTTCAAAATGATCTTCTTGAATTCCTTTTCAACTACTTCAGAGCCGTCTTCATCAAATGAAACTTTAAGACCTGTTCCGACAACTAGTTGCGAAACACTGATTAAGTTGTGCTAAAGTCCTTCAACATATGCCACTTTCCGTATCGAAATTTCACCATTTGTGATCATGCCATAGCCTTTGATGTTTCCGGTTGCATTGTTCCCATAGCTAACTTTTCCTCCATTCGTTAGCGAGCGATATTCTCGTAATTCCTCCTTCCTCCCTGTCATGTGACGTGAACAGCCGCTATTAATGTACCATTCTGGATCATACTGTTCGTCACGTAGAACCTGCACAAGTTAGAGAGATTTAGGAACCCAAACCAATGTGGGCCCATGTGAGAATTTACGAGAGATAGGAAAAATGCATGATCTTTCAACCCAAAAGGATTTTCTCACAGATGGTTGATTTTTCTTATTTTCAATTCGGAACACTTTCATTTTTGTAGACTGCCATTGTTCTTTAGCAAAATGAGATTTCGTTGGAGTGAATGTGTTGGAAAGTTGATAATAATGAGTTTTCTGACTGCGAGAGTGATGAGTAGGATTTGAAAGTTTAACTGACTGAGATGAGAATTTTGGTTTAAGAATAACTGTTGGGTGAATCTTGTTGGTTTTAAGATCCTGAGTGGTTTCAGGATAGAGCTTTGCCTTCCCCTTTGAATCACTTGAACCGAGAACATGAGTGAGATTCTTTGTTGGAACTGATGCTTTGGGTGTTGGTTTTGGGGTAGGCTCAAGTTTCTGAATTGGAATTGGATTGACTTTCTTGGTTGTGTTTAAGTCGTTTTTGTTTCTCCAATACTTTTTTCTTTCTTTCAAATTCTTTTTGTACCTGGCATTCATTTGTTTCCTTTTGGCTATCAGCTCTTTAGGAGACTTATGAATACAAGATGTTGAGCAGTGGTTAGAGTCAGATTTGAAAGTACTTGTCTTAGAGTTTGAAGAATCGAATTTCAAATTCTTTGTACCCCATGAATCATTTTGAGAGACAGAATTTTTACAGTTCAACGATCCAGAAATGTAGTTACCACGAAACTTCCACGAGGTCATTTCAGAAAGACCTTTGGTCTCATCCGAGTTGTCGATCGGTTCCTTCCAAAAGAAAGAATCACAGACATCGGAATTATCGTTATCGACCAGGACTTTAAGTTCAGTTACATCTTTTGTATTTAGGCCTGGTTTAACGAAAACTTGATTTGGTACTGTCTGAATCTTTGGAAAAACAGTGGCCTGTTCGTTTAAAGTGTGTGATCCTTCATTTTCAACAATTCTCGCAAAAGCAACTGAATTTTCAGAAATGAGATTTTTCTTCGTTTCAGTAGAATTGGATACGAATTCCGAACAGTCAATTTCATCCTCAACAGATATCTCACTCATATCACTTTCATCAAAATCAGAAATATTCTCATTAATGGGAGTATTATCAGAATTTAATTTAGAGCATAGTGAGTGAAAATTCTTTAACGTTGCTGTTTTAATTTCCTCATGGTCATTTTCTTAAAAATATTCTTTAACCATATTTTTATGTTCTTTGGACTGAATATATCGTTCACTTTTATCAAGTCCGATTCGATAAGCTTCTGAAACCTCATCGGATGAAACAATGGTTTCACATCTGTGACATTCTGCATCGATTTCATCCTCTTTCAACTCAAGAAAGGGCAAAATCATTTTTTGTAAACCCCTGCCTATATCACAGTCAAGATACAATTGAGTAATATTATTGTAAAGACGCTTTGCGATTAAACAAAAAATATTTCTCTGTTTGACAAGAACTAGATTATCCCTTTTGACATAAATGATATCGTCTCGTGCTCTAACTAACTCACTATCCAATACCTCGATTCTCATTCGTCTTTCCTCATTCTTATTCGATACCCTGCTCAATTGATCATTTAGGTTAGAATTGCTTAGACGTGTTCTTTTTAAGCTATCACTCAAACTAGAGACAGTGAATCTAAGATCATCTAATTCAGTATCATAACTAGAAGAGCAAATATTTAATGATTTAAGGATAGAGCGTACCTTGTTAACCACAGCCTCATATTCCTCTACTTGTTCGGAAACAGGTTTCGCAGCAAAACAACTTGCTGAGGTTTGGCACCCATCGGTAGAGTACCCTCTGCTGTCGGAATGATCAGCCTTCACCATCAAACATCGGCCATGCGTCGGATTTCTTACCTCCTCATCTTCCGAGTCCGTTGACCAGACCTCAATGGCACCAAACTCGCTATCCTTCTTTACCACGAAGGCTGCTTTGGTAGATGAAGCATCATTCTTTTTCAGTTCCGCAATCTTCTTTGCGTAATAAGCTTCATCATTTACCTGCTCCTTCTTCTCAGCTTGCTTTCAGAGCAAACAGTCTTTCACAAAATGGTTCTTACCTTTACAGTAATGGCAATCATAGCCTGAATCGCCAACGAGTTTCTTCTCCTCATCACCTTTCTTTTTCTGGCTTTCTTCCGATGACTTTTCTGAATTGAAACTTCCTTGTCGACTTCGGTTTTTGAATTTGGAGAAGTTTTTCTTAAAGAACTTCTTGGGATTTGATATCATTAATGCTTTGTCTTCTATAGTCAGATCATCGTCTGAAAAATTTGAGTCGGAATCAATTTCAGCCGATTTCTTTCCAGCAGTAACCAGTGCGAGTGAACCAAGACCGTTAGTCGCTTTGGCTTCCGAAATGACTTCCTTTTCATGGGACTTGAGGATTCCCACAACTTTAGCCAAAGTGTAAGTTTTAAAATGTTCATGCACTTTTATGGTTGATACTATAGCCTTCCATTCGGAACGAAGAACATCAAGAAAAGCAACCTTTTGCTCAATAAAAGTCCGAGCCAGATTGTATTTTAATAATCGACTGAGAAGATGATTGTATCGATTGAATGTCTGGGTTAGAGTTTCTTCCAGACCTTGTGCAAAAGATCCGAAATCGGAAAGAAGAGTGGTCTAAATTGAGTGCTCAAGATCAGCATCTCCGGAATACAATTATTTAAGTCTATCCCAGATCTCTTTAGCCGTCTCGCATGAACTAACCAGGCGAAGAGTGTCTACTTGGAGAGCGAATATGATAATCCTGAATGCTTTAATGTTGCACATTAGTTTATCTTTTTCGTCTTGAGGAATGTCTGTGTGAGTAACAAGCAGGTTGTTGTATTCTTTTAGGGTTTTGATAACCCTCCTTGTGGCCGTGTGGACATGAGTTTCTTCAGTAATAGCTTGCCAAATCGTTGCTCCATGTTCTTCAATGCCAAGAACATAATCTTCAAAATGCAACGCCCAGACCTCCTATTCTTGAGTAAATAAAATTGGAGTCCTGGTAGTGGATCCAATTCTGCTTGAAAGATTGAAAGACTAAGTATGTGAGTCGTCAAAAGCCATTGAAACTTGTTTACTGTTTGAATCAGAAGTATAAGATCAAATCAAAAGAAGAATTGAACGTAAAGATCAAAGTTTGATATCCAAAATTGATCAAAACGATAAAGATAATCAAAACAGATCTGTGAATAACACAAACTCCCGCTTTGATACCAATTGTTGAAACACAAGAGTCGGATCGAGATTCAAATATTGCGGAATAATATAAATAAACAAGATCAAGAACAGAAAATATGAAGAACTGATGTTGAATGATTAATATGCAACCCAAGAACAATTCGATGTGAACTATTCTGTATGAGTGCCGTAGAAACGATTACAAAAGTTAACCCTAACTAGGGTACGTGCATGCTATTTATACAAAAACTAAGTATGGAAGGACGGACTCATTCCATAACCGATAGCTAAACTAATGGCATAAAATCTGGCTATAAATCCGATCAGCATCTTTGACTCAATATATATTTATGACTCAACAGAAATTAAGAGTGAGACTCGGTCTATGTGACGATTTCACTGATTTTACACCTGGCTAAAAGCCAATAGGAGTAATTGAATCATCAAAAGAAAGGAACATAGATAGAATTGTACCAACATTCTAAACAAGAATGGTTGAGCGATGCAATACTCATAGTCATGTGATTGGCCTATAGAGAGACGCTCTCAACACAACTAAAAAAAATCTGAAGAGATATTGTTTGCTATTGCTAGCAAGATCGGATGGTCTGAACCGCTTTCCAGAAATGGAAAACCACAGGGGTTGTGTGTAAGACACAACCAATAGGGTTTAGAACATGCCGATGCAAAAGGTACATAGCCTCGAAGGTCTTCGGACAGGTACCTCGCACGGAAGGATCTTCGGATTCTCAAATACGCCAAAAAATCCGAAAGAGTCCTATGATTATGTCAGAAGTTCTAGACTTTGTATTCTCAAAGTATGCCAAAAGGTTTAGGTTTTTTGAATATTCTGAAAGAGTTCCAGAACTATGTCAAAGCTAGTGGGAGTATCATTAAGATCTGTCCTTCAATGTATGTCGGTACATACTGTTCTTGGAAATATCTCTTATCATTACAAAGTGTAAGGACTCGACATGAGAGATGATTTGCTATGAAAGACCTGAAGGAGAGTCGATAATGTACTCAAGTGGTTACCAGTATCTAACAGATAGATATAGTCATCAGTATTGACCCTGCCAGTGTGTAAGAATAATCTTGATAAGATTCAAGATACGAGACTGTAGAAAGGAATTTTCTAGAAATCGTGACACAAGGATTATGGATTCTGAAAGCATTCATAATAGAACTAATATCATATTCAATAAGCTGCCGCAAATTGAATCGATCACTTATGTCATGAAACGGTCCTGATAACTTGATGCTTGGAGCATAGCAAGTTTGATTCAGTACACCAACTGGCTTAGGATACTGAACTGGACATTTAAACACAAACATGAGAAATGATGCTATAATAGGAGGAATGTAATAATAATTTGAAATAAGTTTCAAATCTGTAATTATTAATATATATGACACTATGAGACTTCGTGATTGGAAGGCTTCGATTGGGATAATGATGGAGCACGTATGGTTCACCGGCACATCAGTTATCCCCTTGAAATCTTCCTGACACCGTAGGGTGCAGTCCACTGGACTAAAGATCCCGATAACATTACGTTTTATATATATATATATATATATATATATATATATATATATATATATATATATATATACATATATATATATTATTGATAAATTTGATATGGTGATTGCCTCGTGGTGACTTGGTAATCAGCAGGAGTAGCTACCTATCATAATTAATGTTTTCAATTTGCATGTTTTACTTCCCGAATAATTGGATTATTCAAAACATCCACAGTAGTTCATGCTTTCGGAAGTGAGTAGTGAACTAAGACTGTCACGAATTGGATTTTAGACTGTCTAAAGAGTTAGACATAGCAATAGTATTGCTGCAACATTCATGAGTAGTCTGAAATGGAGATTTGAGTATTGGATCGACCCACGCTCTGAGAATTACTTCATGGATTATATCACGAGTAATTCTGAGACGATAATATCCTATGATCTTGAAACCAAGACATATGAGTTGAAATTTGCAAGTCGGTTTCCCATTGATAATGCGTAAACGCATCGGTAACTAGATGTTATAAAACACATTGTTGTGCGTGATTTGAAGAGTAAAAGACACAAGAATATGACTTAATTGATGTGTTCGATTAAGAGTCCTATGTCATTAATTGATTTGTTCGATTAAGAGTCCTTTTGCCTTAACGGGAAAAGCAATATCTTTGGGCCCCTTGGTGATTTGGTGTTGACTTAGTGCTGGCCAGCCATGACTTAGTTGATGTGTTCGATTAAGAGTCCTATGTCATTACACATCATGGAACCGGGAAACATAGTATCAGACTGAGATTCATTCTAATCTATGTCTCAAGTCTAAATGATATCTTGAAAGAACGAAGGATCATATGATCACTTCTCTTAGGACACATATCTGATTAGATCAGAGTTCGGCAGCAGCTGTTAGAAGCTACAATTTGCTGGTCAATTCAGAAACGTAAAGTATTATAGTTATACACTTATCCAAGTGGGAGATTGTTGGATTAAGGTGTCTAAGCTATAACTATAAATGACACTTGTGTTTGAATTGATGGAAGCACAGTCCTTTTGGGTTGCCCTCATGACCTGGTAAAGGACTAGATTGCATATAGAGAGAAAAAGGGATTGATATATTATGAAGATAATATATTAATCAAAAGAGGAATAAATAATTTGTTAATATATTAATTAGAAATTATGATATTTAATTAAGGATTAATCAGAAATTAATTTGGAATTAATTTTGATATTAATTGGATTAATTAAATATATAGGTGTTGAATAATAATTGTTCAAAAGTTGGCCAATAGACAAATATATACAATATATATATATATATATATATATATATATATATATATATATATATATATATATATATATATATATATATATATATATATACATATATATATATATATATATATATATATATATATATATATATATATATATATATATAGATATATATATATATATATATATATATATATATATATATATATATATATATAGGGTCCGGTTCCGGTGAGGACTCTTTTTTCGGTGAGTACTCGCGAGGACACCTTAAAAAAATTGAAAAAAATTATAAAAAAAATACAAATCATAAAATCGAAAATAGTATTATATCATTATCAAAAAAAAATTTGAAAATTTTTTTTGCATCATTGCAAAACGTAATGATGCAATTTTGTGTTTTTATTTCGGATCGTTATTTCATTATAAAAATAATAATGATCGAAAAGTTTTTTTTGAATCTTTTTTTCTCCGATATGGTACTATGATCCATTTTATTATTTATATTTTTTTATATTTTTTTCATTATTTTTAAGGTGTCCTCGCAAGTCCTCACTTTAAGAAGAGTCCTCACCCGATCCTGATTCTATATATATATATATATATATATATATATATATATATATATATATATATATATATATATATATATATATATATATATATATATATATATATATATATATATATATATATATATATATATATATATATAATTATATATATATATATCTATTTGCGTAAATATATATATGTATATATATCATTTGTCGAGCTTTTCTTATTTATGGTAATGATACGTCAACCAACTTGTATGATAAGTGAGTTATCGTATCAAAAGTTTAAAAATGGAAGTTATCTGTCATAAGACTTATCAGTTTTGACTATAAATAGAGGGTTCCCCCTCCCATTATTTATGCCAACCATAGGGTTCGAAAACCCTTTCTCTCTTGCTGTCTTCCTTGCCAAGTTCTTGGGTTTGAGCCATTAGAGGCATTACACTTGTGGTGCTTGCTTCCAAGAGATCTAAGGATCAAAAGGTTAGTTTTCTTGTGAAATTTATTTGATTCTTATTTTGTTCATAATTATAGGTTCAATAGATGAAAACATAGATCCTTTAGGGTGCATGTAAACTTAAATAATTTTTGTTCATAGTTTGCTTAAAACCCTACAGCATCACCATCTGATCTAAATACTTGAACCTTTCTATCTAACAATTTGGAACCTTACCAAATTAATACATTCTCTATTCACCCTAAACACGAGTCTTTGCTTTTCTTATGTATGCTTAATAATGCTTTCAACCACTGTCTAGTGACTTTTGCCATGTCCGTCCTGATGTTGGCTTACTATGCTCTAAGCATACAAGTTATCAGGATAAGTACATGTCATGACACTTATGATCGGTCCTATAGTAGAAGATCATGGGACTTGACTTACACTATTTCGTACTCCTCTAGTAATGGAACACTGATTCACAATCAATTCTGAGTCATTATATAGGAAAACGTTTTTTCTTAAAATCAACCATCCCGAATTTCTTCAAGATGATACTCTAGATGTACTTGGGCTAGGTCCTTTAAGACGTTTTCATCTATCTCTATAGATACTTGTACCACCTGTGTATATTGCATCTCCTTAGTCTTTTTATAGTGAAAAACGTTTCTCGAAGCCAAGTCATTACACTTTGTAACAATGAGAAATTGTTTCCTATAAGCAGTATGTTACTGAGATACATTGATAGGTAGACTACAATTATACTCTCACTAGCTTTGACATAATCACATGACTTGTCTATGCATCTTGAAAATCCAAACACGTTGGCATATTTTAAGACTGCAAAGACTCCGGCTGCGAGGCGCTTATTTGATTCCACAGATGAATCTTTCAAGCCTTGTATATTCTATCTGAATATTTGGCATGTTCAAAACCCTTTCGGTTGTGCCATACGCACGGAGCACAGTCTCGGAAAATGATATCCTAACAGCCTCATTCTCAGCTACTGTAGAGAGTGTTTTCTCGGAGTCAATTTCTTGAATCTGAGTACAACCCTACTCAACCGATCATGCTTCGAATGTGTGTACATTCCTATCTATGTTGCTTTCTTTTTAAGATCCATCACTCCAACTAGTTTTGGGCTAGGTGTAACAACAGTCAAACTAAAACATAGACTGAGTCTCCTTTTTCTATATCCTCTATTATTTAGAAGCAACTTGGTTCACCAATTCTTCCATGTAGTTGGATAACTTATCCTTACTAACCAGTGTTTTACCACTAATCAGTGTGTAACTTTCAGTAATATGAGACCATAATACTCATGAGAGTGACTAACTCTACTGGATTTACAAAGAGGTGGAGGTATGTCAAGATTCTTAACTGTAATCCTAGCCTCTAGTTAAGTGCTAGTTCTAAATATAGGTTCTTGATTGGCTGATTCTTGGAAACCTTCAAGATCAATCTTACTCCCACTGGCTTCTTCGTATATGAGCTCTTTCCCAAGAAAGGCACTTTATTAAGACACAAACACTTTCTTCTCTAAAAAAGTATCCAAAGGACTTGCGAGTTTAGCTAATGAAACAACACTTCTCTAAACTGGGTTTAGACTTGTTATGAGCTTCATACAAAGACTTCACAACCCCAAACTTTTACATGTGCTAGCGAGGGATGAACCCCACTTCACATTTTAGATGGTGTCTGTGTAACATACTTAGTTGAAATGTGGTTTTAAGGTGTTTGTGGTTTCTAAGGTCTAATCTCTCGAAACTAATTGGAAGTGTATCCAACACATCGTGGATCGAACAATTTCAAGAATGTTCGAATTTATCCATTAAGACATACTATAACACAATAGTGTTCTCGGAAGGTGAAGACTATAAAACGGTTTCACTGTTCCTATGATGTTCGTATAACTCATTACTCAGATTTTTATTTTAGCTGATTTTCTACTTCATTTTTGAAACCTTTGAACAATTTAATGTCTTTGACGAATTCTTATTCCAATAAACATAATTATGTTTGCTATATTGTTTAGCATATGCAATGAAATTTTACTTATTATGTCTTGTGGCAGATCTGGACAGTCTACAAAAACCATTGTGGATTTTGCCCAACAATATTATTTCTTTCACATCACTATCTGAATTATGACTTCATCAATTTTCTAATTTAATTAAGATTTTCATTCATCACATGACTCTAAGTCAGATGACTCCAAGATGCATTCCAATTAGATCCTTCGGTGATGCAATTCTTGTTTAAATCTAATTTAGACAATCATACAAACACAATTATATATCCAACACACTTTTAGATGCATCAACATTCAAATTACTACTACTTATGCAACAAACATATTCATACACGATACATTGTAAGGATAATATTTTTTGAATAAACCAATCATGCTTTTATAAAAGAAAATTACCAATATTTTCATTATAATTGAAAGAAATATCCTCAACAATGCAAAATATGAAAACAATGTTATATGCAATTTCTAGCTAGAAACAAAATCAAATATCTAACTAAATACCACAAAATTGCATGAGCCTGTAATCTCGATCCCTATGACATCAGCAGTGCTTCTGTCTCTCATTATCTGAGTAAGCTCCTATGTTTTAGTTTCCTACATTCCACTTAGTTCATGCATACAACGTAAATGTGACAAACACATCCTGTATTGAAGAATTAAAGATCATAAGTTGAAATGTTATGGAGTTTTTAGATATACGTGAGTTACCATACCATTTGGCTTTGGAGCATCTTCCAGTCATTCTGGATTTGGTCGAACCGTATCACATCTAGATAATTCTAAGCTTGAGAGATTTCAGAATTAGCCGAAAGGTTGCCTTGGTTAGTTTCTTCTTGATGTTTCTTTGCTCCAGACTCAATGTAGGAGTAGCTGGACGGATGGAATCAGGTATTCCCAGTAACGACTCATACATGATCAACATGATATGTATCTCCATGATACACATGTCTAGTTTTCCCATTCTGTGTATCTGGATGAACAGATCATACTGGCTGGTCAGTGAGTCAAGGATGCTGCTATTGCTCAACTCCCGATCGACGGGATAACCAAGTCTATTTGGTTTGCCAATGTATACCTCAATCTTGAAAACATGTGCATTGACGCTATTGCCTTCTTCCATCATGTACTATACAAGTTCTCTAATGATCCTGCTTTGTTCTTGCCTAACTGGCTCTTGGAACTTTTCCTCAAACACACTAGCTATTTCGTAAGGACTAAGAAACTCGAAATCCCTATGGATCTTGGGGTGAATGGTCAATAGAATGAGGCAATGAACTTCTTTTGACTCATCAATGAGGAAGTCATGCTGAATCTGGACTTCCTTTGTAGTGCCATGTAGTGGTAGTCTAGGGACAGGATTCTCGATCAGATATGACTTTCCTTCGCATTTGAGAACAATTCTCCAAGTACGAAGCAGTCCAGATAGTTCAGATATGTAAGCTTATCCATATCTAGCAAATACTTCTTAAATCTTTTCAAGGATGGGTGATGGAGGAGAAGGAGGAGAATAGACACTTACTTCAGACATCTATAAAATCAGAATTTTTAGTTAGTTTAATTTTAGTCCTTTTAAACAATTACCCAATTATTATTTAACAAGGCTAGGATCCAAAATCATCCAGTTATGATGTGAAGAGGGATACCGTAATCACAACATAATGGTCATTGTGGTAGATAAATCTTTATCAACTTATGTCTCTATGAAATTCCTAGATCTCTGAGATTCATTGACTAGAGTCAATGGCATGTTAATATCGGTTAAGCTTACCTAAAATCCATGACATGTATGTCGTAGATCATGGGTCAAATGGTGAATTCACCATGCAAAAACCACGTGATTCCCGACTCAAGATACACTTGAGAATCGCGAGTGTCACATCACCTTCAACTGATCATAAAGAAAATGTGCGTTCTTCTTGGGTAGCATATGATTCACATTTTATTTTAATTAAAACAAGACTTTTGTTATAATAATTTTAAGTTAATACTTTTTAACTTATAAACATTGCCCTATCAAACCCTTTCGGTAACGCCACTAGGTAAAATGTGACAAGCGGTGAGGGTGGTATATAGTAAATGTCATTTAAAAACTAACCTCATTAAAATTCATATGAATCCTCCTTCAAACCTTCAAACACATTTAAAGTGGGTGAACTTAGTCATAGTTTGACCAATGTTCTTGTTTTAATTAAAGTGTTAATATATATATATATATATATATATATATATATATATATATATAATGTTCTAATATATATTTAAGGGTAAATTTTAAACAATTTAAATTTTATTTATTCACTTATTAATTCCATTAAAACCATTTTAATAATTAGTTGAATTAACTTAAATTAAAGGGGAAGCAGTTTACGAAATAAGACACTTAAGGAAACTATGGAAGTTAGGAAACTTGCAAGGTAAGTAAGGGTTTGTAAAACGCTAGTCGCTAACACCTAAGGGAGGCTCCTAAACCCTTCTAAAAATCGACTAACAGATATTCTACAACACAAATCAGGAAAAATTCATAACATGCAGTTTTTAGGATTTATTTAGCATCATACTCTATGTTTTTCAAAATTTAAACAGGAAAAACAATTCATAATTCCTAGTTTTGATTTAGTGCGCATGCAACCTAAGAATAGAGACTCTGATACCACTGTTGGGATTTAAACAGATTAATAGATTAATCATGCAGCAAAAGACAAAAACAGATCATATCTCATAAACTAAGCAGATTAACCAAACAAGAATAATCAAGTTCAACAACAGATAAATATGAATTCATACCTTTCTTTGGATATAAGGATCCAAAGTAGAATCCCTCTAACGATTCACACCCAAGAACACCAGAAGAACAAGTAGACAAAAACCCTTCTAGCTTGAAGATGTCGATCCAGAAACCCTTCAAAAGGGTTTAAGGAAATCAAAAAAAGGAGAGAGAAGGGAGAAGAAGAAGGCAGCGGCTCTTTTGGAGGTGTTGGAATGCCTTAGGGTTTGTCCCAAAGGCTTTTATTTAAACTGTAAGGCTCCTAGGGTTCCAAATTAAGGATCTTTTTGGTGGCTGCAACCTCTAGACTTGTTTGTATTGATTAAACCTTTAATAATAACAACCCAGTCCGTCATTTTAATTTCAATAAATTAATTTCAAATTAATTTCTCAAATAATTTCTGATTAATTTATTTCTCAATAAATTAATAAACTAATCATTCCTCTATATTTTCTGCTACTTTTTGTTTTTAATGGGTCGTGAGGGCAACCTAAAAGGACCCTACTATTTATAGAAATATCACCACATGTTAATGACCTTGGACACTATTTCCAACAGTATATTTTTAAGTTCGACACACGTGCGAAGTATTATAACAAAACTCACTTTTTTCATTAATTTTTCGTTACTTTTTTTATATACATTGAATATGCTAAAATTCATAACTTTTTGTCTTCTACAAATATACATACATATCAATATACAAAAACAAATACTTTTTTAATACTTACAACTCATCTCTATTCACAATATGAATTTGAACTGCAAAAATATGAATATGAATAATTTATTGAAAATTTTTTATTACTTCACAATTTTAACCATACATAATGAATTTAGTAAGATTCACAAGTGGATTTAATCACATTCACATGAAAATATACTCCGATATATATATCAATATCATATGGTATTATGAATTACAATGGTGATTAAAATAAAGTTCAAATGTGAATCTCAGCTAGCTGAAATTTCAAAAACTTTAAAAAAAATATTTTTTTGTACGTCAATATGGATGTCTATTATTAAATGATGAAAAGTTATCAAATATTCAGTTTTGTGTGTGTGAGAGAAAGAGAGAGAGATACTATAAGTATGAACACAAAATTTTGTAAGAGCCGCAAAATCTATTTATTTTTCTATATCAATAAGGATACCATTTTCTTTAACTTTTTTAGAAATGATTAAAGCACCAATATATTAATAATTAATGTTAAAAACAATATTTTTAAATATTTTTTATTTTAATTTCGTAGTAATATAATCCATATGTATATCATGTTTTAAAATTAAAAAAAAACTAAACTTTGACGTTTCTGTCTTTTTTGAACAAATAGGACTCAAACAATTAAAAAATTAACATACTGAATGAAACATATACTACAAGTAATTAAGAATTAAAAAATCATTTTTCATGGGGTTATTCAGGTTTACCCAACAAAGCTAAATTATACTGAGGATTGGGTTTTGGGTAGATTTGAAAAACAACATGCTTCAGGTTAACCTAAATAGGGGTATACTACTGCTTTTATATATTACATTCCACCTTAAATGTCCTCCTGTTGTAAAGTACAAGTAGGACTAAAACCCTTTCCATAGGAAGTTGTATTATCGTTGTCTTCATCAGACTTGTCTTTTCCATCACTAGTCTTCTACATTATATGCTAGCGCTCATCTATACATGAATGCATGGTAAAAGATAAAACACATATATGTTTACTTGTCTTTTTCTTTCCATGTTACATTTTAAGCCCCTACGTAAGTACCTTATTTATTAAACTAATACAATATTATTCCATCTAATATGGGCGAGTTTAGTGTCAGATTTTATTTATAAAACCGCACAACTAAATTAACTCGAACTGCACTAACAAGTACATTAATACGCGCAGGTTTAGGACCAAATTTTCTTTTTCGAAAAGCAGAGTAACCCCACTCAATTAATCTCAAACCTCATCAGATTGACCTAATCAACATATATATATATATATATATGTATATATATATATATATATATATATATATATATATATATAAGTGTGTATGTGTGTGTGTTTATGTACGTGTATGTGTTGCACGTGCATCACACATTCCATCCATACACTAAGATGGTTGAAAATGTCAATTAGGTTTACTTAGATAATTGAACACATTAATGGTGTGATTTAGATGTGAAGATTAGTTGAAATTGAGTTACTCATCACAAGATTTTGATTTATAACAATATTTACCGTAAATAATTTTGTATGTTCGTCATCATTACAGATAAATGTTCATAACTAAAAGTTGTGGTGACCAAATGTTCTTGTTGCAACATATCCATCATGACATCATTCATTAACGATTCTATAATTTTAAAATTTAAACGTACAATTAAATTTTGGTCAACGATTATTGTAACACCTCATCTTTCATGCACCTTAATTGGTGTAATAGTTTATAAAGCATTATAAATTAAAATTATTTTCTTTAAAAAAACATTCTCATTACTTTAAGTCATGTCTTTTAAATATTTGGTCCCAACAAAATCAAATAAGTTTAAAGACATTTAAACAACATTAAGGGTTACAAACTCTTATAAAAAACGACCATAGTAAAGCCTGAAACATCTCAATGCTATGTCCCATATTAAACTAACATTTCTACCTAAAATTGGGTTCTGGGTTGATTTGAAAAAACAACAGGCTTTGGGTTAACCTAAATAGCGGTATACTACTGCTTTTACATATTCCATTCCACCTCAAATCTCCTCCTGTTGTAAAGTACAAGCAGGACTAAAACCCTTTCAATAGGAAGTTGTATTATCGTTCTCTTCATCTGACTTATCTTTTCCACCACTAGTCTTCTACATTATATGCTAACGCTCATCTGTACATGAATGCATGGTAAAAGATAAAACACATATATGCTTACTTGCCTTTTTCTTACCATGTTACATTTTAAGCCCCTACAAAAGTACCTTATTTATTAAACTAACACAATATTATTCCATCTTATATAGGCGAGTTTAGTGTCGGATTTTCTTTTTAAAACCCCACAACTGAATTATCCCGAACTGCACTAACCAGTACATTAATAAGGGCGGGTTTAGGACCAGATTTTCTTTTTTGAACAGCCGACTAAACCTACTCAATTAATCTCAAACCTCATCGGATTGACCTAGTCAACATATATATATATATATATATATATATATATATATATATATATATATATATATATATATATATATATATATATATATATATATATATATATATATATATATATATATATATATATATATATATATATATATACATATATATATATATATATATATATATATATATATATATATATATATATATATATATATATATATCTATATATATATATATATATATATATATATATATATATATATGTAAGTGTGTATGTGTGTGAGAGTTTATGTACGTGTATGTGTTGCATGTGCATCACACATTCCATCCATAAAAAAAGATGGTTGAAAATGTCAATTAGTTTTACTTATATAATCGAACACACTAATGGTGTGATTTAGATGTGAAGATTACTTGAAATTGAGTTACTCATCACAAGATTTTGATTTATAACAATATTTACCATAAATAATTTTGTATGTTCGTCATCATTACAGATAAATGTTCATAACTAAAAGTTGTGGTTACCAAATGTTCTTGTTGCAACGTCTCCATCATGACATCATTCATTAATGATCCTATAATTTTAAAATTTAAACGTACTAATAAATTTTGGTCAACGATTATTGTAACATCTCATCTTTCATACACCTTAATTGGTGTAATAGTTTATAAATAATTATAAATTAAAATTCTTTTCCTTAAAAAAACTTTCTGATGACTTTATGTCATGTCTTTTACATATCTGGTTCCAACAAAATCAAATAAGTTTAAAGACATTTAAACAATATTAGTGGTTACAAACTCCTATAAAAAGCGACCATAGTAAAGACTTAAACATCTCAATGCTAAGTCCCATATTAAACTAACATTTCTACCTAAAATTGGGTTCTGGGTTGATTTGAAAAAACAATAGGCTTCGGGTTAACCTAAATAGGGGCATACTACTGCTTGTACATATTCTATTCCACCTCAAATCTTCTCATGTTGTAAAGTACAAGTAGGACTAAAACCCTTTCAATAGGAAGTTGTATTATCGTTGTCTTCATCAGAGTTATCTTTTCCACCACTAGTCTTCTACAGTATATGCTAACGCTCATCTGTACATTAATGCATGGTAAAAGATAAAACACATATTTGCTTACTTGTCTTTTTCTTACCATTTTATATTTTAAAGTCCTACATAAGTACCTTATTTATTAAACTAACGCAATATTATTCCATCTTATATGTGCGAGTTTAGTGTCGGATTCTCTTTTTAAAACCCCACAACAGAATTAACCCAAACCACACTAACCAGTACATTAATACGGGTGGGTTTAGGACAAGATTTTCTTTTTTGAAAAGCCGACTAACCTTACTCAATTAATCTCAAACCTCATCGGATTTACCTAATCAACACCAATATATATATATATATATATATATATATATATATATATATATATATATATATATATATATATATATATATATATATATCTATACTATACTATACTATAAACCATATATAAATTACAACCTTTTAAAGCACAAAAGTCTTAAAGTCTTAAAAATATACAACCTATTGATGCATGAATCTCCTATCTTACATCAAGAAAAGATAAGAGCCTTTGATTAAATCAGAAACAATCCAAACCTTTCATTATTAGTGATCCATATCAAGTGATTTGGACCAATCAGAATGCAACAAATTCAAAACACTTATTCCCCCCACAAATTATATTATAAAAACTAAGAAGCCTTCTACACAATTTACACTCCTATTATTTCTCTCTTTCTCTCTATTTCTCTCTTTCTCTCTGCTAACTTTTTTTTATGTTTCTGTACAACACAAATGTAATACTTCATTGCTTTGTATGCTTTTCATATGAAGTTCTGCACACAAACACAAATATTATAATAATGATAATTTTGCAGGTCTATAACAAGTTTCAGCACAACACCAAGGTATTGGTGTTTATTATTTCAGATTTTGCAGGTATAACCTGTTTCTCCTTACGAACAGAAGTTGATGCAATTGTTTTTTTGCATACTAAATAAATATTAAAAACATGTCTTTTTGCAGGTTGATGCAATTGTTTCTTTCCTGGTTGCTGTAATTGTTTTATTTTTGATATATTAATTTTTGTTGTTTTGACATTAGCTTGTAAATCCAAACCTATGACGTAAACCATTAGTGTTTTGACATTAGCTTGTAAATCCAAATCGACATTAGCTTGTAAGACCTCATAATCCCATGTACAATCGGTTATCATTATTTCAAGACTTGTTGGTAAAATGCAATACCTTTCTTTACATTTAATTAAACTGAGTCAAAAAAAACTTACCATAAAATGCAATAATGTATCCTTTCTTTACTGAAAAATAGGATCTTTAACAATATCCAAAGGATGACATTTAAACAATCAAATGTTGTAACATTTGTGTCTGTCAAACTACTAAAAATAAAAAGAAGACAATCATAAACCAAAAATTAATTATTTCCACTTAAACCTCAAAATCAAGTTGTTGAAGCTTTACCTAGATAACATGATTGATGAGGACTTGATGAAGAAGAACAACCAGTTAAAGTTTCATAAAAAACCAAGTAAAGCAAGTATAGTGTTCCAATGGTAACGGATCGGTGAAAACTTCTTGCAACCTGAAATCACCAAAAACAAACCAAAAGTCTATAATATAAAATAGAATGATAAGGAAAAAGGGCCAGGTGAAAACTTCTTGCAACCTGAAATCACCAAAAACTAACCAAATTAGCGGAGATGGTTCCGATGGTAATGGATCGGTGTGTAGCAACCGATCAGAACACAAATTATAATTCCAAAACAAATTAAAATATATATATCTGAATAAATCAATAGCAGATCTAGAAAACGCGATACAGAAAACTTAGATCGGATGAAGGCGGATCCAGAAAATGCGATACATAAATCCCACCTGAAGGAGAAGAAGATGAACGCAAACTTAGATCGGATAAAGGCGGATCCAAAAAACGCGATACCAGGTTTGATGGCGGATGTAAGGAGAAGGAGGTAGTATCGGATTTTCGGATCCAATAAACGCCTTTTTCTGGTCTGATTCAAAGTAAATGGTGTTTACTGAAGATCGATGCAAGAGGAACCAAGATCGATGTGCCTTTGAAACCGATTGCGCCTTTTTCTGGTCTGATTCAAAGTAAATGGGGACAGTCGAGAGAGAGAGATGTGCGAGATCCACAGTGAGAGAGAGGTGGCCGGCGTCGGTGGTGAGATGTAGTGGCCGGCGTCGGCGGCGAGATGTGGCCGGCAGTCGGCAATTGTAGGGAGGGAGGGGAGATCGATCGTGAGAGATGGAGAGGAAAAAATGGTGTCGGCTAGGGACTGAAAGAGGGTTTTTTAGGGTTAGGTTAAATCTATCGAGGCTGACTTTTATCCACCGAATGTGCATACACCTCCCCACCCACATTCCTCAAATCCATATAAAACGTATGTGACCCATTTTTTTAACAGCTAAGGAACATAATAATTAAAAAAGTAAGCCAACGGGTAATTGGCATTAAAAAAAATACGACACAGCCTATCAATTCGAAGCAGCTTAACAATAGAAAAACTTATTTAAATAACCCACTCACAGTTTTCTTTGTGTGACTTGATTTTTGACGGGTCAATATCAATATAGTCATTTGTGAGCTTCCAACTTCCATATATTTTATTTTAAAAATGCAGTTACCACTATCTTTTAATAATATGTTTTTTTTTTGGAAACGGCCAATGTATTAGAAATACTCCAACGCCTAGCAAGCAACTAGACAGGAGATCTTTTAATAATATGTGAGGTTATAATGCACATACCACTATCTTTTAATAATACATGAGCTTCCAACTTCCAAATATTTTATTTTAAAAATTACAAAACTATCGTTTTTAAATTTAGAATGGCTTTTGACATTAATTCATTTGTGTGTTCCAATAATTCCAAGTATTATATATCAGAGGTTTAATCCAACAATTACGGAAATTGATTAATATAAGGATAGCATATACCAATTGAAACATGCTATACCATGTATCTATAAAAAGCATATCATAAAAGTTGCGGATAATTATAGTTAGATAGTTTATTCCTATTTTCATATATTTGTATATATACTTGTTCAAATATTCATTTTAGTCATTAGATCATTTCACAAATAATGTATTTGTTTTATTAATTGGAAATTAAATGTTTATGCATCAACGCATACATGTGTTGATGATTGTTTGTTTAATTGTTTCTACTAAATTTTATAATTTGTGTTATGCAACGAGTTTGAGTTGCTTCAAATAAAAATTACAATTATCATTTCTTTTTACTGTGATACGACATTGTATTCTTTTTCAATTTAACAACTAAGGGTAATAATAATTCGATTTTTCTACTAAAATTAAACTCAAACTGAAAATTTTTGTTTTTACCTTTGGAAATACTACAATGTCAAGACATATTTATTACTTTAATTACATATAAGAAACAAAACTGAACCAATTTTTTTTTCTAAAATACAAAAACCAAATCTTTGTTTTTCAAAAAATTTTGGTTTTCGTCTTCAAATTTTCAACTTGGGGGGGGGGGGGGGGATGGGTTACGATTTTGATTTTTTGCACATCCTTATCAACTACAAAATCCATCTTTTCGGTAACATATGAATTTAGTGGTTAATAAGAATGTGTAAAAAAACTAAAATTTTGAAACCGCAAAATCCAACACGTTTTGGAAAACCAATGATTTGGCTTTTGGATTTCAGGAAATCTATTTTTCGGTACAATTTAGTTTATTATATAAAATTGTTTTGCATTTGGATTTAAAAAAAAACTATTTTTTTGAAATTTCTCCTAATAAAAAACCCCTTAAATTTGTAAGCACAATTAAGATCTATTGGACAAATTTCGAGTATAATCACAAAAAAAATAAAAAATTCAGAAAGTAAACTCTTGGTAACCCGTCAAAAAAAAAAATTAATCGTCAAAACAGAAAATTCCACAGCCACCTTCATTCTTTGCCCGCCATTTGCCAAGGAAACCCACATACTAAATAAATTATCCATCGTCTGCTTGCCAACCAAACTATTTGATGAAAGAAACTAATTGACGTCTGCCGCATAACACAATTATTTCTCTTATTACCCAAAATAATTCATTAAATAAGATTAATCGTCATCGGAAACAATTCATCGAAATAAAGTAGTTGACTTCTACCCCCCACCCCTGTATGACAAATCTGAAACCCAAAACCTAACTCGTAATTACTGAAACGAAAAAATATGCTACCGCCGCATTGCCCGGGTACGCAGCTAGTATACTATAATACATATATAATATGTTCAAGACTTTTATGCATAATGTCTTAATCTTTTAAGAGGTACAATCAGTTATTGCATAGAAAACAATCGAAAAGTCAACAAAGCAATTGAAAAATAAGAGGCGCGAGTCTGGATTTTGAACATTTAAATGCTAGGTAAGTTTTTGGCGGTTGATTTAAATTTCAAAATGGTTAATTGAAAACTGAAAAGCGATTGGGAGAAGCGAATATGCTGATGTCCGTCGATTCTTTTTAGAATCCAATGGTTGTAATTAAATTCACACAGATTGAATTTTCATTAACAGATTTAAAAGGGAATAAAGGTTCTATTTATATTTCATTTTTGGTTCCTCTCCCAATCTCCAAATCGTTATTCCTTTTCCAAAAATCAAAGCCCTAAACCTGCCTCCACTTTCCGTCCACGCGACCCCGTCCATACCCTAACGTGTACACCTCCTCACAGCCGTCACCAACACACAGCCTCTTTATGTCTCTATACGCAAACACACATGAAACACTGGTAATCGTTGTTTCTACCTTCTGCTACCACCCTTCGAATACAGCCTCCGATCTCATTCTTTTTATTATTTTTTGTGTGATGAAAGATAATCTCGGTTTCTGTTCTCTTTCTGTGTCTCTGTTTCTTTCTGGTTGTAGATTACAAATCCACAAATACCACATTCTGTTTTCTTTGCGGGGGTTTTGTTAGTTGCATGTATATGGTTTGTTATGAACGTTGCCTTTGTGAATCTATTACAGCTTCTGTCAAAATTATGCAGGTCAACAAGTGGGTTTTTTGAATGGTTGTTATTAACGTTACCTTAGTCTAAATTTTTTTGGGGTTCTTGTGCAGGTCAACAGGTGGGAGCAAATTGTCTATTGAGCTTCTATCCGAAATGGAATGTCTGTGATGAATGTTCCCACTGTGAATCTAATGTATTACGCATGTTTTTTTGGCAATAAATGGCATTGTGAAAGATTGAATTACTGTTGGTTCTTCTATATGTTGCTTTCAGGTTCGCATATATGGAAGATTGACTTACTGTAGTATGAATATGAGAAGTGGGTTTAATTTGTTTTTGTTTATATTACTGCATATAGTTTTCTTACTTATGTAGCAAATTGGATGCATAAATACAAAAATATATACTTTTTGTGGTGGCAAATTATGAATTCTTTTGTATGTGTTGTGTACGTGAGTCTTAGTGTGTCATCAACTAAAGCAAAAACAAGTGTAAAACTGTAATAGTCCTTATAATATAGTACACAAGCTTAAAAATACAACTTAGTTAAATAGTCCTTATAATATAGTAGGTGGAAACAAAAACAAGTGTAAAACTGTAAATTGAACTATATTTTAGTTTGGAAAGTAACTATTAGTCAAACACTCAATTATGACACATATTAAAGATTTCTATATTAACAACTTTTTACTTCCATTGTTTATCTCAACTTTTGAAAGAAACATTTTTTCTCTTTAAATTACTCTTTACTTTTATTCTATCTAACTTTTTGGTAAAAAACTCACTGTTTAAAAGAAAATAATTATTAAAATAACTATATGAACACTGCTTAAACAAAATAAATCACCGTCCGAAACTATTCACCGAATTAATTAAACATAGTTTGTAGTTGACCGCATTGCATGTTCCTTTGGTATTTCCAAATGAAAAAAGATTTGTTGAAATAAACCATTCACTGAATAAAACTATTTAACGTCAAAATTATTCAGTGAATGAAGTCAATCAAAAGCAAACTAATCATCGTAGGAAGTTATTCGACCGATCAAACTATTCAATGGTGCATTCCCGTAAACCACGCACTAAGCCACTAATGCATAATAAAAAGTGTTCTATTTTGTTTTAAAACAGGTATAACGACAAAACATTTAGGATGATTTTAAATTTAACAAAATTTCTTTCATCATTTTATCTTAATCACTTAATGATTTTGATTTTTCAAATTTGCCCAATAACTAATTATAAATATTTCAAAATATTTAATTGAAGAGAAATATAAAAATAAATAAAATTAGAACAATGCTTTGTTTTATCGAAATGGTAAGACTATTAATATTGTTCTTATCATAACCTGAATGGTTCATTAGTATTATACTTCATCCGTCCCAAAATGATAGTCCACAGACAAAAAACACACAGATTAAGAAAACATTAAATGCATCTTACTTTTTCCCACAAAATGACTGTTTTACCCTTTCTTTGCATTTAATGCCAGCACTAGATGTGTTGGCTGTTACAATTACAGTTAGGGGTATTTTGGTAAAGATGTCATTTATATTTAGAAGTGGACTAACATTTTGGGACAAACTAAAAAGGAAACATAGACTATCATTTTGGGACGGAGGGAGTATTGATTAAGGCGTTAGACTATTATGTGTGCTATCAAAATGATATTTCCGTACACATGTTATTTGAATATGATATGTACCCGAAAAAAATACAAATCGCTAAATAGACAAATCACCATCGGAAAATCTATACTTTAAAACAAATTATCGTCACCACCGCTTTACTCGAGCATATCACTAGAAACTATTTGCCGACTGGATACCTAACCGTCGTCCAAAAACCAATAGCCGAAACGAATGATACACGAAAAGTAAATAATGTGTTCTAGATTAATCTAGAGAATTTATAAATCTTTAAGTAAAAATTAATATCAGTACATCCTTTAGAACATTTATGCTGACACAACTTTTTATATATTATGCAAAGAAAAAATTATGAATGGTTATAGTTATTAGTAAACTGCAAAATCGTATTTGCTGTACAACATACTTTTTCTCCTAACTAAATATGTCTACTTATGGAAGTCACGTGAATATAAAATATTACATGTTTCTAAAATAAAATAAATAGTCTACAAATACTATTTGACGAATTAAATTATTCGACGCCACCTCACGTGGGTACAACATCAGAAACCATTACCCGAACGAAACTATCAGTCGCCGCAACATCGCACGAATGTATTATTTGGAATTTCTTTTTTTTCTGTCAAAACGAAATTAATCATCGAAAGAAACTTATTCATCGAATTTAACTATTTGTCGTCCATCGAAAGATACTAATCGCCGAAACTCAACTAATTGCCGCAAAAACCGATCACCGCCGCCGCAACGCGCGGGTATGCCGCTAGTATATATATATATATATATATATATATATATATATATATATATATATATATATATATATATATATATATATATATATATATATATATATATATATATATATATATATATATATATATGTTACAAGTAATTGGTGAATGACAACATTATGTCATCACTTTGTCATCACTTTGCATTTACCAATTAAACAACTATATTTGAATAGTAGACTTGGTAGTACAAATAGACCATCAATGTAAGGAAGAAAATGCATCTCATATCAACTCTTTCATAAGTGATATAAACTCTCTATACTTTCTTCAAGCTCTCAAGCTTTCATTCTTTCTTCATCTATATTAAAAGACACATCGATCTTAATTAAGGTATGTAATTTCATCAAAACTAGAATGTTAATTAATAATAATAATAATAATAATAATAACAACGACAACGAAAAAAAAACAAGATTTTATTCTCGAAGTTATGACTACTAACAAATTTCTTTTCTTATTTATCCTTGACGTTATGACTACTAACAAATTTCTTTTCTTATTTATCCTTGACGTTATGACTACTAACGAAGTTCATTTCTTATTCTAACTTACTTACGCTTTATTAACATTTATTATTGCAAACTAACTTTTGTTATCGCATACTAATTTTTATTTATGTAGCTAACATTTATTTATGTATACTAACGTTTATTTATGCAAACTAACGTTTATTTACGGCAACTAACGTTTATTTATGCAAACTAACGTTTATTTATGCAAACTAACATTTATTTATGCATACTAACATTTATTTATGTATACTAACGCTTATTTATATAAACTAATGTTTATTTACGCACACTAACATTTATTTATGTATACTAACTATTATTCATGTTCTGACATCTATTTATATATTCTAACGTTTATTTATGAGCAACCGATTAAAAATAAATTTTAAAATTTTAAAATAAAAGGAATTTGAGAAAATTCATCTATTTAATTATGTTTGTAACTATAATAGATATAGTAAAACCCATCCCCACCTTTAAACGACAAATTTAATGAGTTTTATTTTTCTTAGGAACTACAATATGTCAAACATTGCAAAGCTTAAATTTACCGCTCTTGAAGTCAGCGGAAAGAACTGCATGCCTTGGACTATAGATGTTACGATGCATCTTGAGTCCATGGATTTATCTGAAACTATAAAAGAAAAAAATAAGTGCACGTCACAAGATAAAGCACGTGCAATAATTTTCCTTCGCAAACATATCGATGAAATGTTGAGGTATGAATACCTCAATATCACTGATCCTAGCACTCTTTGGAAAAGCTTAAAAGAAAGATTTGACCACCAAAAGGAAGTTATACTTCCAAGTGCTAGGGCTGAATGGTTATCGTTGAGGTTTCAAGACTTCAAAAAGGTACATGACTATAATTCTGCATTATTTCGGATATGTTCACAACTAAAATTTTGTGGGGAAGAGGTTTCTGATGCTTCAATGTTGGAGAACACTCTCTCCACATTCCATGCATCGAATATGACATTGCAACAACAATATCGTATGCAAAAGCTCAAAAAATATTCTGAGCTTAATACACTTCTCCTTGTTGCTGAACAAAATAATGAACTATTAATAAAGAACCACCAGTCCCGTCCAACAGGTTCAGTAGCACTTCCTGAAACAAATGCTACTATCACTTATGAACCTAGAAATAATTCATATGGACGAGGACGTAGTCGTGGTCGTGGTCGTGGACGAGGCCGTGGTCGCGGTCGACACCATTTTAACCAAAACCAAAATTTTGGGCGCGGTTATACTCAGGGTCGTGGACGCGGTCATCCTTATAACCGTGGGCGTGGTCAAAGAAACAATAATCAACACACTCCACAAGGAAATAATGTCCAACCACAAGAAAAAAGAAAAGATGCTGGAACATCACAGAACCCCGAAGGTTCTTGTTATAGATGTGGTAGCACAAGTCATTGGTCATTGGTCAAGGACCTGTCGTACAGATCCCCATCTTTGTAAACTTTACCAAGATTCCATTAAAGGAAAGGGGAAAGAAGTCAACCTCATCGATGGTGTTGATCTAGGAAACATTGAACTAAACACTCTTGACTTTTGCAATGATTTAGACGTCCTAGAAAACTAGTTTCCTTTTGTAACATGTTTTTAATTTTTATTGTAATGTTTTTGTTTCTTAAAGAAGTTTTTTCGAGTCACTTTTATTAAAATTGTATTCATAACTCATCATTTATTTTTATTATATGAAGTTCAAAATGAGTTCAACTGGAGCACAAAACCAAGGAAATCTTGGCAAACTCTTAATAATTGATTGTGGTACCACACACACCATCTTGAAAACAAAGAAATATTTTTCCACACTAAAACCCATAAAAGGGCACATAAATACAATATCAGGTCCTGTAGACTTGATTGTAGGAGCAGGAAATGCTTGTTTCATGTTACCTAATGGTACGAAGTTTGTAATCAGTAATGCGTTATTTTCCCCGAAGTCAAATAGAAATTTATTGGGTTTTAATGATATATATCTTAACGGATATGACACATTCACCAAAACAATAGGAAACAAGAAATATATGTTTATAATAAATGAAAACCATATATTGGAGAAATTACCACAATTTGATTATGGTTTATATTTTACATATATAAATATAGTTGAGTCAAATTTGGTGGTTAAAGAAAAATTTTGTGATCCTAGAATATTTAGTTTGTGGCATGACAGGCTGGGCCATCCAGGATTAACAATGATGCGCCGAATAATTGAAAATACATTTGGGCATCCATTGAAGGACCAGAAGTTCCCTCAAATAGGTAATAAGAACCCGTGTATTTCTTGTTCCCTTGGGAAATTAATTACAAGACCTTCACCAATGAAAGTTGAAAGGGAATCACCTAGATTTCTAGAAAGAATTCAAGGAGACATATGTGGACCAATTCATCCACCTTATGGACCATTTAAATACTTTATGGTCTTAATTGATGCATCAACTAGATGGTCTCATGTTTGCCTATTATCAACTCGTAACATGACATTCGCAAAATTCCTAACTCAGATTATTAAACTGAGAGCACATTTTCCTGATTATAACATCAATAAAGTGAGACTTGATAATGCAGGTGAGTTTACGTCTCAAGTATTTAATGATTATTGTATGTCTATAGGAATTACAGTTGAGCATCCAGTTGCACATGTACACACTCAAAATGGTTTAGCAGAATCACTGATTAAACGTCTCTAATTAATAGCTAGACCATTAATAATGAGAACAAAACTTCCTGTTTCCATATGGGGTCATGCAATTTTACATGCTGCATCACTGATTCGTATGAGACCAAGTGCATATCATACACATTCTCCCCTTCAACTTGTTTCTGGAAAAGAACCAGATATAACCCACCTTCAAATTTTTGGAAGTGCTGTATATATTCCTATTGCTCCACCACAACGTACAAAAATGGGTCCTCAAAGGAGGTTGGGAATATATGTTGGTTTTGAAACAAATTCAATAATAAGATATCTTGATCCTTTGACAGGTGATATGTTTATAGCACGTCTTGCTGATTGCCATTTCAATGAAGAAAATTTCCCAACGCTTGGGGGAGAAATGAAAACCCAAGAAAAGAATGTTTCATGGTATGAACCTTCTTTATCATATCTTGATCCCCATACACAAGAATGTGAGATGGGTGTTCAAAAAATAATACATTTGCAAGAAGTTGCAAATCAATTACCTGATGCATTTACTGATACAAAAAGAGTTACTAAATCATATATACCTGCTATTAACGCTCCAGCTCGAATTGAACTCCCAGATAGACAATCTAATAAAAAAGTAACTCAAGAATCCAAAGCACGCCTGAAGCATGGAAGGCCATTTGGTTCTAAGGATGCAAATCCTAGAAAAAGAAGAGGAATGGAAAATATGTTTGAGCATAATGAAAGTGTTCATGAAGAAACACAAAATAACATTACTTCCCCAGTTAAGGAAATAAATGATAAGGAAATTGAAATTAATTATGGTCATATAAAAATAGTAAGGAGCCAATATGAATTAGAAGATATAATATTTTCTTATTCAGTTGCATGCAATATTATCAATGAGGATCCAGAACCACAATCTGTCATTGAATGCCAAAATAGGCAGGATTAGGGTAAATGGAAAGAGGCCATGCAAGCTGAATTAACGTCTCTCAATAACAGAAAGGTTTTTGGACCTATTATACTCACACCTGGAGTTGTCAAACCATTGGGATACAGATGGATTTTTATACGAAAAAGAAATGAGAAAAATGAAATTGTGAGATACAAAGCCAGGCTCGTTGCTCAGGGTTTTTCTCAAAGGCCGGGAATCAATTATGAAGAAACATATTCTCCTGTTATGGATGCAATCACTTTCAGATATTTAATCAGTCTAGCAGTTTCTGAAAATTTAGATATGCATCTTATGGATGTTGTTACTGCTTACTTATATGGATCACTTGACAGTGATATATATATGAAAATCCCCGAAGGATTTAAAATGCCAGAAGCATTAAGTGCAAAACCCAAACAAATGTATTCTATCAAACTACAAAGATCATTGTATGGGTTAAAGCAATCTGGACGTATGTGGTACAATCGTCTAAGTGATTACTTAATAAGCAAAGGCTATAAAAACATAACTATTTGTCCGTGTGTATTTATTAAGAAAACAACATCTGGATATGTGATTATAGCCGTCTATGTTGATGATCTGAACATTATTGGGATGAATAAAGAAATCCTTGAAGTGATTGAATTTTTAAAGAAAGAATTTGAAATGAAAGACCTTGGGAAAACCAAATATTGTCTTGGTTTACAGATTGAGCATATGCCAAATGGGATACTTGTCCATCAATCGAACTATACAGAAAGGGTCTTGAAACGTTTTAATATGGATAAAGCCAAACCTTTAAGCTCTCCAATGATTGTTAGATCACTAAATATTGACAAAGATCCATATCGCCCTTGTGAGGAAAATGAAGAAATTCTTGATCCAGAAGTACCATATCTTAATGCAATTGGAGCTCTTATGTATGTTACTAATTGTACTAGACCTGACATTTCTTTTGCAGTAAATCTATTAGCAAGATTTAGTTCATCTCCAACAAAAAGACACTGGAATGGAATCAAGCACATATTACGATACCTTCGCGGAACTACTGATTTAGGTTTATTTTTTCCTAATAGTTCAAAACAAGGCTTGATTGGTTATGCAAATGCAGGTTACTTGTCTGATCCTCATAAAGCTAGATCTCAAACTGGATATGTATTCATGAATGGAGGTACTGCAATATCTTGGCATTCTCAAAAGCAAACACTCGTCGCCACATCTTCAAATCATGCAGAAGTAATTGCTCTAAATGAAGCTAGTAGAGAATGTACATGGTTAAGATCGATGACACAACTTATTCTGACTTCTTGTGGAATTGATAAAGATAAATCTCCAACCTTAATCTATGAAGATAATGCAGCATGTGTCGCTCAAATGAAAGAAGGGTACATCAAAAGCGACAGGACAAAACATATTCCTCCAAAGTTTTTTGAATACACTCAAGAGCGTATAAAGAATCAACAGATTGAACTAAAATATGTTGAATCTAGCAACAATGTAGCAGATTTTTTCACAAAGGCACTTCCTACCAAGATCTTTAGAAAACATGTTCATGGTATTGGAATGAGACATCTACACAATACATAATGGTCATTCGATATCTAAATGAGGGGGAGTCAACTAGACACTGCACTCTTTTTCCCTTCGCTAAAGTTTTTTCCCATTGGGTTTTCTTTAGCAAGGTTTTTAATGAGGCAGTACTTCAAAGTTGAACACTGATGTAGAATGATGTCATTCAAGGGGGAGTGTTACAAGTAATTGGTGAATGACAACATTATGTCATCACTTTGTCATCACTTTGCATTTACCAATTAAACAACTATATTTGAATAGTAGACTTGGTAGTATAAATAGACCATCAATGTAAGGAAGAAAATGCATCTCATATCAACTCTTTCATAAGTGATATAAACTCTCTCTACTTTCTCCAAGCTCTCAAGCTTTCCTTCTTTCTTCATCTATATTCTAGTTTTTAGTTTGTTCATAATTGTCGTGGTAACGCTGAATTTATAACTATATATATATATATATATATATATATATATATATATAAGTGTGTATGTGTGTGTGTTTATGTACGTGTATGTGTTGCACGTGCATCATGTATTCCATCCATACAAAAAGATGGTTGAAAATGTCAATTAGTTTTACATAGATAATCGAACACACTAATGTTGTGATTTAGATGTTAAGATTACTTGAAATTGAGTTTCTCATCACGAGATTTTGATTTATAACATTAGTTACCGTAAATAATTTTGTATGTTCGTCATCGTTGCAGATAAATGTTCATAACTAAAAGTTGTGGTGACCAGATGTTCTTGTTCCAACGTCTCCATCATGACATCATTCATTAACGATCCTATAATTTTAAAATTTAAACTTACTAATAAATTTTGGTCAACAATTATTGTAACACCTCATCTTTCATGCACCTTAATTGGTGTAATAGTTTATAAAGCATTATAAATTAAAATTCTTTTCTTTATGAAAAAAAAATTCTCATGACTGTAAGTCATGTATTTTAAATATTTGGTCCCAACAAAATCAAATAAGTTTAACGACATTTAAAAAACATTGGGGGTTACAAACTCAAATAAAAAACGACCATAGTAAAGCCTTAAACATCTCAATAGGGGTATATGTTGATTTGAAAAACAACACGCTTTGGGATAACCTAAATAGGGGTATACTACTGCTTTTACATATTCCATTCCACTTCAAATCTCCTCATGTTGTAAAGTACAAGCAGGACTAAAACCCTTTCAATAGGAAGTTGTATATCGTTGCCTTCATCAGACTTATCTTTTCCACCACTAGTCTTCTACATTATATGCTAACGCTCATATGTACATGAATATTATTCCTTGTCTTTTTCTTACCATTTTACATTTTAAGCCCCTACATAAGTATCTTATTTCTTAAACTAACACAATATTATTACTTCTTCTATGGTCGAATTTAGGGTCGGATTTTCTTTTTCAAACCCCAAAACTGATTTAACCCGAACTGCACTAACGAGTACATTAATATGGGCGGGTTTAGGGCCAAATTTTCTTTTTTGAAAAGCCGAACAACCCAACTCAATTAATGTCAAACCTCATCGGATTGACCTCATAAACATATATATATATATATATATATATATATATATATATATATATATATATATATATATATATATATATATATATATATATGTATATACATATGTATATGTATATATATATATATATATATATATATATATATATATATATATATATACATATATATATATATATATATATATATATATATAAAAGTGTGTATTTGTGTGTGTGTTTCTGTACGTGTATGTGTTGCACGTGCATCACACATTCCATCCATACAAAAAGCTGGTTGAAAATGTCAATTAGTTTTACTTAAGTAATGGACGCACTAATGTTGTGATTTACATGTGAAGATTACTTGAAATTGAGTTACTCATCACAAAATTTGGATTTATAACAATATTTACCGTAAATAAATTGGTATGTTCACTATCATTATAGATAAATGTTCATAACTAAAAGTTGCGGTGATATGATGTTCTTTTCCAACGTCTCCATCATGACATCATTCATTAACGATCCTATTATTTTAATATTTAAACCTACAAATAAATTTTGGTCAACGATTATTGTAACACCTCATCTTTCATGCATCTTAATTGGAGTAATAGTTTATAAAACATTATAAATTAAAATTCTTTTCTTAAAAAAAATATTTCTCATGACTTTAAGTCATGTCTTTTAAATATGTGTTCCCAACAAAATCAAATATGTTTAAAGACATTTAAACAACATTGGGGGTTACAAACTCATATAATAGACGACCATAGTAAAGCCTTAAACATCTCAATGTTATGTCCCGTATTAAACTAACATTTCTACCAAAAATTCGGCATGACCTCTAGGCTATACGAGTAAATCCATAACGACTCAACTAAATAAAATAGCCAAACCGTCATATGATCTTTCGATTTCATGCTAATAACTATAAAATCTTTCGATTTCATGCTAATAACTATAGGATAATCAACTACAAGGGAAATTCCAAAGGATAATCATAAAATCTTTGGATTTCATGCTAATAACTATACCGACTTGAGATAACTCTATATTTTAAACATCTATTCTATCTACAATCGTCATATGATCTTCTAAGACCTTTCCTTCTATCGTCGCAAATAAGATCCTGATCCTGATCCTGATCCTGATCTTGATCCTGATCCTGATCCTGATCCTGATCCTGTTCCTGTTCCTGTTCTTGATCCTGATCCTGATCCTGATCCTGATCCTGATCCTGATCCTGATCCTGATCCTGATCCTGATCCTGTTCCTGTTCCTGTTCCTGTTCCTGTTCCTGTTCCTGTTCCTGTTCCTGTTCCTGTTCCTGTTCCTGTTCCTGTTCCTGTTCCTGTTCCTGTTCCTGTTCCTGTTCCTGTTCCTGTTCCTGTTCCTGTTCCTGTTCCTGTTCCTGTTCCTGTTCCTGTTCCTGTTCCTGTTCCTGTTCCTGTTCCTGTTCCTGTTCCTGTTCCTGTTCCTGTTCCTGTTCCTGAGTACATATCATTTAAAAAAAATACGTAAGACAAATATGGCTCGTGAGTTACATGTGTTTTTGGGCACAAAACATTAGTATCATAATAAATATCATTTTTATATCTTTATAATCAAATCACATCATAACATTTTGTAAAAATCTTTACCATTGAAACATATCATCATTTCTACTTGAAAAACCTTTTCATAGCAAACTTTAGATAAAAACTTTAAGAACATAGAACTTCCTTACTTTTACTAGATTGGTATTCATTCTTATTTGGATTTTTATACATAGGGCTTAACCACCATAAGTGGTACCCTAAGTTTGTACTAGGACAGAAATAACAGAATCAGTCCACCCTAGTATTGTATGGCCTCAGGATACCTACTTCGTGAAGGGGTCGGTACCAGCCCAGTAGACTCCTCTGGACTCCCATACTAAGCCTCATCGCCCGGGCACAAAGAACCATGTTATTTGTTCATACTGATTTGCATTGCTGCATTAGTTCATATCTCAAATAGCAATCATATAAAATATAAGATTACTTGACATCAAATTGCTCATTCGAAATCACATTAAGGCTAATGCCAAAACATTTTTTCAAATCATATTCAGCTTAGTGTCAAATCATACTATCAAAACATACCGATAAACTTTCATAAGCATGTCATGGATGTTCAAACTTGCATATAGACTCACATTAAAAAAAACACATAAAACATTGTAAATACTTGCTAATTCAAGCTTTAAAAACCATTTGGAAAGATCATTACTCATAAAACATTTAACATAACATTTGATATAAAACATTCAATATTTAAAACTTGTTGTCATGTACCCAATAAAAATTTTCATCTACTCGCCTCGGTAGCTAGGTATGTCTAGCTACAATGATTCACTAACTCTTGACTCTACCTGCTTCCAACATATTTTAACCTCTATTAATTATTAACAGGTTAGTACATACTACCCAACTAAGCATATAATCTTACCAAATCATACATTAACTCTTTATAAATATCATCTAATTTCATTTCAAACATTAAGTATGATTCTTGAGACATACTGATAATTTTTACCCTTTTTTGCCAAATTTGACAAATCATGGATTTCTTGGGGTTGACATGTGATTTAAATAATTTTATAATTTTAACATGTTTATAAGACAATACCAATAGCTTAGATATCAAAATATCTCTCATTTTACTATTTTATGCCGTTTTGGCAAATCAAATCAATTAAAGTTCTGAAAATAGAAAATATCAAAGTCTTGTTATTTTTCCGTTTACATAACACCAATGCATACCCAACACTTGATAACTTTAATCTAATCGAATTAGATCTTCTTCTTCATGCTATTTCATTTATATACTAAAATTTGTCCCATAAAGGTTGGAATCCATGATTCCATTCCACTTATCAAATTTTGTCCCATATTTGTAGCTTTTATCAAAAGGTATCTCAATTTAGCAAAAGTTTGACCTTTGTATACATACTCACAACAAAACTCAAATTTTGGTTCCAAAGGAAATTCAAAATGTTTCATTTTACGATTCATTTCCAATCTTTTACTTTTGACACAATTTTTATCCTTTTGAACATAACCCATCTCTTCAATTATAATAACATATTATTTTGTTCATCTTATACTCACATCCCCAATTATGAGCATCAACGTCTACACATATCACTAATTTCATTTTTAAACAAGATAAATTCTGTATACAAGAACTTGATTCTTGGTGCTTATAAACTCAACACACATATATATTCAAAAACCCCTATTCAAAACACCAAATTCCCAACTTTCTTGCATTCTTGAACTCATAACATGATATAATCAGGAAACAGATTTAATCCCAACATGCATTCAAGAATCTCAAGCCAAAACATCAAAACAACAAACTCATATATGTTCTTAAACCCACATTGTGACATAAAATCAGAAACCCAGTTCCAGATTCAACATGCATCAAAGATTTCAAGTTTAATAAATCAGGGTTCCAACAATAAGGCTTTTACCTTTCCAATTTCTGCCCAAAATCTGAAATCAGGAGCTGGAGGTGAACTTCTGTACACAAATCAGTCCTTTACAACACACCATTGTCACCCATAGTTATTTCGTAGTCGCACACCACAACTGCCGTCGCCGGCGGCACGATTTTAGCCATCGATTGGCTTTTTCGTTTAAGAAATCCAACAGTAGTAAGGTTGCTCTTTTCCCGATCTGGATGTCTGTCTTCTTGCGTATGAATCGCTCAACCTCGCCCTCAATTTCTTCCTCTCTCCCTCACGTGACTTCTCTTTCTATTCTTCACACCCGATTTCTTGATTTGAAGCTAGTACGTGCGATTGTGTTCATTGGGAAGGATGGATTCACATTAGGGAAAGAAAACGCATACAGATGAAATGTATATGATTTTTTATTTTTAATTTAGGCCAAGCTGAGTAAAATTCGCAAGTCACCCTTAAATTCATGCCTTAGAAAAAAATCCTAGCTTTAACTTATTTTTACCTGATTTTCCCAATACCATAACTTTCGCATAGTATATCCAAATTAGACAAAAATTATATCATAAGCAATTGAATATACAACACAAGCACGCCGATAAACAAAATGATAGTTGTATTTCATCTTGAAGCTTTGAACACAAGGTTCTTACAGATAAACATAGTAGAGTACATGAAATGCCTCCAGGTAGGCACCTATACCAAAAACTAGCAAATTAAGTTGCCTGAAATCCCTGAACATTTCCATATTCTGAAAGGATTGTTGTTTTCCAGAGAATAAATGTAGTTTTGAGGGTCAACACAAGGTTGGTGAGAGTTACATGTTTTCTGCTAAACACTACAGTGGTACTTTTAAAAACAACTAAAAGTATTTTATTCGTAAGTAAAACCATACTTATAAATGAGTTTGTAAAGACCTTTGAAAAACCATAAGTAATACCATACTTATAAATGAGTTTGTAAATAACATTTGAAAAACCATAAGTAATACCATACTTATAAATAATGTGTGAGTTTTTGAGAAACCATCAATGTTTATAGTGAGTCCGATAACCGATCTATCCGACTAGAATGTACCCCCGTACAATGCTTCATGGACGCCGTAGTAATGAAAAAGATAAGTATTACCTACTTTAATTTTTCGTCGGGGTTGTAGCTAGCAACCGTGGGTGGGTGTCAACCCATATAGATCTACACATATGTATCTTGCTCTGATGATTAATGGTTATAGTAATGTGGGTTCTAAGTAATTTTACTTTGGTCATGAATAGTGTCTCACTATAAAACCCATTGATAAATGACAGATAATTCTCAATCCAAACTTATATATGGATAAATCACTAGGAATAATGAAAGTTTTGCTATAAAAGCCAAGTACTATTGACAAGTATTTACGTAAAAGTGTACAATACTCGCCTAAATAGTCGGTACATCTTGAAAGTGTTGTAATACTACAAAGGTGGTAACTTTTCATAATATTTACACATAAAATCATAAGTTATGCTTCACATAAAATGATAAGTTTTTATAGTAAATTGATATATTATATCATCTAGTTATATTATTTTAAAAGAAACTATAACATACTAACGTCAAGTTTATAACTAGTCTTTAACGAAATATATGTTATTTAACGAATAACATTTATAAAATTAGATATGAAACTGGTAAGTATCTATTGTCAACAAACTAAAATATTGCACATGTCTTCTCCCCCAAAACATATAAAAGCATAGAAAAGGGGCCGTACCACTCACTTTTGAACCGTGAATTTGGTTTAGATTCGAGAATAATCGCGTTTGAGAAGCACCATGAAATAACACCAACGATCTTCGACTAGGGTTTGGACTTTGGACTTGAACTAACACCACAAAACACTAAGTCTTAAGCAGAAAAATGGTGGCCGACGGGGTGGTGTGATAGTGGAGAGGTGGCCGGCGGTGGTGGTGGCGGTGATCGACAGTTTTGGGCAGAGGGGGTTTGAGGCCAGTTGGAAGGGCAAAGGAAAAGAGGGAGAGAGAGCTAATTGCTTTGATGAATTGGTGAAGAGAAATGGGTGGTGAAGCATCTTATTTATTGTCTCATGGTGGAGGTGGAAGGCATGGTTCTTGGATTTGTTTAATATAAGTGATGGAAGCCTCACTTGTAGGTGATATTGTGATGGAGTTAAGATGATGTCATAAGAGTCTTCCAACTTTCCTAAATTCATGTGCCAAGATCCCGATGTCTAATATTTTTTTCGAGAGTGGATAATTGTCGAGCCGAGTGCACCGATTCCTGAAACACAAACGGATTAATTTTTCGAGTTGTAGAACTCTGGAAATCGCTTTTAAATATTTGCGTTTGTTTATCCGGAACGTCCCATTTTTTGACTTTAATAAATATTTTTACTAAAAATATTTCGAGTATGGAATCAAATAATAGATCATAGTCTGAGTCCAAAAACGTTCTCGAAATTCCCATTTGAGGTGTGCAAGTGCCTAAACGGATCGAAAAGGTTTTATGTAGTTAAAGAAATAAAACTACCGTATCTTTTGCATACGAGCTCTGTTTTGAACATTCGTTATACTTCCGGAATCTGGGGAACATGTACTACGAGGTTAGATTCTTTTTTTCGCTCACAAACGCTTAATACTTATTTTCAGTTTTTCAGACGTATTAACTAGGGTTTCATTTTATGCTTGAGATTTTCCAGTATAGGAAGTAAGATTTCATATTGTATCTTATTTTAATTGTAATGATACTATATATTTTACAAAATACACATTAAAGCTTAGAAGATCAGATTACAAAAAGGTTTGCGGTGAATTGACAGTTTACGGTTCTAGATATAAATTTCTGGGATGTCACATTACCTCTCCGTGAAAGGAGTTTCGTCCAAAAATTATTTCGTTCCACTAGTGGATGGAATACCTTGGAACAGTTGCGGGTACTTCTGTTTCATCTGATCCTCGCATTCCCAAGTCAACTCCGACCCTCTACGAGAGTTCCTTTAGACTTTTACTATATGTATGCGGATTTGTTTGACACTCTTGATTTCTCGATCCATGATCTCCACCGGTTCCTTCATGAAGTGAACTTTAGTGTTGACTTGGATCTCATCGAGATGAATGAAAAGGCTCTCGTCAGAGAGACACTTCTTGAGATTACACACGTGGAAGGTATTGTTAACTTTGCTAATTCTTGAAGTAACTTGAGTATGTAGGCCACCGGACCAATCCTTTCCAGGATTGCAATAGGTCCATGGTGCGACCTTTAGTAGGACATGGTCTCCTACTTTGAACTCTAAGGGTTTACGTCTTACATCGGCATAGCTTTTCTGACGACAATGTGTGGCCTTTAATCATCCCCTTATCCATTGTCTCATGAATGATCCTAGGACCAGTAACTTGACTATCTCCAACTTCTGCCCAGCATATCGTAGAATGACATTTGCGTCCTTACAGAGCCCCGAATGGAGCAGCCTTTATGCTAGTGTGATAACTATTGTTGTATGAAAACTTAACTAGCGTAGGTGAGTATCCCATGCATTATCTAAGTTTATCACACAAGCACGGATAATGTCTTCCAGAGTTTGTATCGTCCTTTCACTCTGTCCATCTATTTGTGGATGATATGCAGTACTCATGTCTAGCCTGGTCCCTATTTGTGAATCTACTATCTCGGTCTGAGATAATAGACTTTGGTACTCCATGCAGTCTGACTATTTCCTTGAGATAGGTGCCGGTGAGTTTCTCCATTTTGTCAGTTTCTTTGATGGTTAGGTAATGAGCATACTTGGTGAAACGGTCAACCATTACTCAAATGGGGTCATAAGCACTTGAAGTTCTTGGCAACTTCGTTATGAAATACATGACTATGTGTTCCTATTTACATTCCGGGATTGACGGTTGTTGGCGTAGGCCAGATGGTTTCTGGTACTCTTCTTTGACTTTGGTGCAACTCAAGCATTTATTGACATATGCGGCAATCTGTGCCTTCATGATGGGCCACCAATAAATCTTTTTAAGATTGAGATACATCTTGTCCGATCTGGGATGTATCGAATATCTCGACTTATGAGATTCATTTAAAACTAGATCCTTGACTTAACTAAATTTAGGAGTCCAAATTCGGTTCATGAAATATAGTGTTCTGTCTTGCTTGAGGTTGAACTGCTTGTCCATCCCTCATAGGTTCTCTTCCATGATATTTTCGGGTTTCAGAGCTTCCAGCTGAGCGTCTCGAATTTGGGTGGATTGGAGTGCATTGTTAGGGTTAGAGCCTTGACACGAAGTGCCTTTGCTCGATCTTTCATGCTTAAACTGTTGGCTACAACATTCGCTTTTCCCGGATGATAACGAATTTCGCATTCCTAATCATTTAGAAATTCAATCCACCTTTGTTGTCTCATTATCTCATGTTAAGTTCCTTCTAATCGAAGATGCATTATAGGATTTTGTGGTCGGTGAAAACGACACACTTTGTTCCGTATAGGTAGTTGTAACGCCCGATTTCACATACAAAGTACACCCAACAATTTTCAAACAATTATACATCAAAATGGGCATACTTCTACTCAAACCATGGAAACAAGATGTTATCAACATAAATAATTACACAAAAGGTCCTTACAAATTTGACCAGGCATTACAAACAAATCTATCACAACTAAAGGATAGGCTCTAAACTTGCCATCACTCTTTATCACATGTTTGCCCCTATCACAGCTACAGATACCTGCAAACAACATAACACTCAAGTGTAAGCTTATATAAAGCTTAGTGAATAACTTCCAACTCTTCTCTCAAATCTCATTAGCAATTATAAATATATATTTCCTTATAAATATATATTTCTCCTCTCTATCTCTAAAAACTGTAACCACATTAACTTTACAACACCAGTTAAATGTTAGCAAATCTCAACTTCTCAGTAAGTATCATACTTGATACTTTTCACAAACTCAATCATAATCATTCATATATATATATATATATATATATATATATATATATATATATATATATATATATATATATATATATATATATATATATATATATATATATATATATATATATATATATATATATATATATATATATGTGTGTGTGTGTATAAATAAATATATATATATGTATATATATTTATACATATATATATATATATACATATATACATATATATAAATACATATATGTATATATATATATATATATATATATATATATATATATATATATATATATATATTTATATACATTTATATATATATATATATATATATATATATATATATATATATATATATATATTTATATACATATATATATATATATATATATATATATATATATATATATATATATATATATATATATATATATATATATATATATATATATATACTGGTTTCGCAACTAGTTACACTCTAGCTCAATAGCTCTCATGGCTATACAAATCGATTCAAAACTCTTTAACACGGTATATACAATCAATATGTATGTTCAACTCTATTATTATTGTTCATAAATACCAATTTAATCTTCAATCAGATTGCAATGATATCAACATAACACATATACAAATATCTAACATGTAACAAGGTAAAACTCCACTCAAGTACTAGAGAGTACTCACCTGATATCAATTAAGTATGTGAAATCCCAGAATTACACGTATTGTGCTCCTATTCACTAGACTTGGTTGTATCACCACAATCTAAATCAATTCTCCAACACCCAGAATTATCTCTACAACATCTAACTCAAAAGATGTAGAAATTGAGAGAGGAAAAAGAAGTATAAACTGTAAATATCAATGCTATATTTACCGATACCCCCAATTCCATGGTTCTACTCATTCAACCGTAAAAACTCAACAATAATCACACTCATAACTCAAGAAAGCATCCACTAACAATCTACTAACAACATATACAACAATTTATAGCTAAATCACAAAATCAAAAGCTAAGGTTTGAAAACCCCAAAATTGACAAGTTACTCACCTCAATGAATTAGGAATCAAGAATACGTTTACAGGGTTAGATTGAAGTCTCGCTACACTTCCTTACACTTCTCCAGACTCAATTTGATAGAAAACCGCCTTAGTATGCTCTGATATTGAGTTTGGGTACTTTTTTCCCGAAATGAAGGTTTTTACAAAATATATGGGGTCTGCACGACACCGCTAATATCCCACATTATCGCCGCTAATGTTGCCTGCATGACCCATGCTCGCGAAAACGACTCGTTTAACCCGTTTCAGCCCTCGGATAGTCTTCTAGACCATTTTTACATGACCAGTGTAACTCTAGAAAGGTCTCGGATCAGTTTCTAAGCCTCATTACACAACCCGTGTAACCTCTTTTTAGCATTTTTAATCTGAAACGTCTTCCAAATGGGATTCTAACCACCCAAACTCATACAATAACCTAACTAGTCTTAATCACAACAAGATTAGTACATAAGAAAGGGTTCAACCTCTTCTCACTCATCCAACATATCATAACTCAATTCCAATCACAAAAGATCACAACATCCCTACTCTAAGAAACTCATAGCTAGAACCACCACAACTACAAGCTAATTACTCTACTTACCTTAATAAGTATCTTAAAAGAAAAATGGGTCTTACAAGTTCTCTCCTCTTTCAAAAGATTCCGTCCTTGGACTCTATTGGAATAAGTATGGTTTATATAACCATCTGACCACCACAGTCACACATCACATACGATAATGATATCATCATCTCGTCTTCTCATATGACATGTACATACTGTCACATCCAGTTTACTCATAATATAGTTATGGAATTCAAGCTTCCTCGATTCATATTACACATAGAAAGTTTTCTCACTTAACTTCTCTTTCAACAAAATCTCAACACCTGCCATTATCCTCACAATATGATCTCTATAACCACATTGGTTATTGTTATTGCCCGGTGGTCAACCACTCACCCTTTCAGGGAACGTTCTTCGTTATAGCCTCGTTGACACTATGGTATCTCACCTTACTCTTCAAGTGATACTCCAACACTATTATCGTCCACATAGATTCATCCATACGACTCACATTGAGTCACATTCTCAATGTACCATACACTCTCTCTATTTCAACCCTAACCCCATATAACTATCTAGGAACCAAATACCATCTCAAGTATAACAACTTCCGTTTCAAATCACTTTGAAATGATTTACTCTAACTGAATAGGAAAAAACAGTCTCTCCTATTCCAAACTCATTTTCTCTTAAGTTATTCCTCCAATCTCAACATGCCAGTTATTCATTCCTCATACTAACATATTCTCATCAATTAGCGTAGGTGAAATACTCATATAACATATAAAACACAGACATCAAAATGTCTCACCCCCATCACATAATTTAGTATTACTGCAATAAATCCATAATAAAATAAAATATTAAAACTATGTCAAGTTTCACTCGCGACTCCTCTAAATTTGGTATTTAACCCTCAACACTTTGGTCACACTAGACCCCTTTCAGTTGTCTTACTACCACAGCCGATTACAACTTCTTCAAAAGCTCATTTATCTCTGCTCCCACCTCGGCACACATATTAGGTTTTCACCCAATATACAACCAACAATCCTCCACCAAGAATGGCTCCTCTTCATCTCAGTTTAACAACATAACTCATGTTGTTTCTCTTGATTTACTCACTTGCTACATCATCTCTTATGTGGACAATTCACAACACATTCTCACTCAATTGTTTGTCTTATCGGACTCGATAATTTGTTATCAAATAAATTCTTAATATAACCGAATATGTTTCTCTTGATACCACATCATCAATAAGAATTTTCCTCTCGCCATTTCACTGTCATTCTCATCTCTATCTCTAATTAATCCATGTGACACAAAATATGTCATTCATACAGATAACTATAATCTCTACACACGATTCACAAGAAAATAATAACATGTAACACCGCAATCTCTACGGTGAGATCATATCTCATCACCCGACTAACTCATTAATCTCAAGAAAAAAACTCAAGATCATTATAACAATATCTATTATAGACCTGTCATCTCGACACTCACACATTTATCTCAAGAAAAGAACTCAAGATCATTATAGACCTGTCATCTCGACACTCACACATTTATTTCACTTACAATAATTGGTTTGATTGCTAAGAAATGAATACTGTCGATCACAATCACAATTACTTCTCTACTCTTTTTAGTTCATATCTTCTCATCATGTTGTTATAAAACTCTATCTCGCTTGAAACGTAAGAAATCTCACATATTCTAAAAACAACTACATGACATACACACACCAACTCACAACAACACCTCCCAACAGTATTACTCATTGTACTATCTCACAATACCCCCGTACTATTACTCAGCCTCTGATCTGTCCTCTCCTCAACCCATAAAGTCTCGAGCCACACAAACTCACCATCGTCCTCATGCATATCCACCCAAGAATAGTATAGTCTCAGTACTCCGCATCACCATACAATATACAAACATTTATACAAAAGCATAATACTACAACAACACTCCACCTCAGCTCATGATACCCCATACCTTCTGTTGAAAATATAAAATATGATCACCACAAATAAAGGTTTGCACCGTTTATTGTGTGACAAATATATATATATATATATATATATATATATATATTAAAGTTAAATGCGGAATAAATAATAAGAGTTGCAGAATAAAAATATATAATCTGATCACCACAAATAAAGGTTTGCACCGTTTACTGTGTGAAAGATATATAAATAATATAAATTGCAGTAATTAAATGACTTAAAGCGATAAATAATATAAATGACTATAAGTAAAAGACATAAAACGATAAATAATGTAAATTACTATAATTATATAAATATATATATATATCAAGTAGGTTCGTCAATAGATTGACTGAACTGGTTTACAACAGGACTGTGGAATGACTGGTCTATCAAGTAGGTTCGTCAAATATATTGACTGAACTGGCTTAGGGTTGGACTGGATTTCTAATAGACTGTGTCTCTATTTGTTCTTGTTTGATGATCTTGGTGATCTTGGTTTTCTTGTTTGATGATCTTGGTGTTGATCTTGGTGTTCTTGGTGTTTTTCTTGGTGTTCTTGGTGTTTTTCTTGGTGTTCTTGGTGTTTTTGGAGAGTGTTTGGAAGGTTGGAAATAAGATGGTGGAAGTTGGAGAGGTTTTTGAGAGAGTTTTGGTTTATAATTATGTGTTGTAATGAAAAAATGGTGTAAAATGGTTTATATATGGAGTTGTAAGGGTTTTGGGTGAGTTTTGATAAGTTTTCGGAAGTTTAGGGACCAAAACTGTAACTATTTCATCAGAAACACGCGGATTCTGGGTCGGGTTTGGAAACGGGTCGACACGCGGATCTGCATGTGTGACGAAATGGTTCGGCCGGATCGGGTAGTCGGTCGGATCTGGGTCGGGTAAGGTCCGCGTGTGGTTTGAGAGTGTGCCGGATCGGAGAGGTGGAGCGGACCGGGTAGGATGGCGGGTCGAGGCGCGGGTTGTGCTGTGAGGCAAAGTGGTTGGCGGTTGCGGTGCGGGTTCGGATCCGGAGCGGGTAGGCGGGTTCCGGACGTCGCATGCGGGCTGGATCAGGCAAGTGGGCTGCGGCTCTTGGGCTTGTCCTGATGCTGCTGGCCTGTTCCGATTTTTAATTAAATAAATTGATTTTAAATGTTTTAAAATTCAAAATAAATTCAAATAAATTAGGAAAAATCATTTTTAATTTATAAAATTAATTAAGTCTAATAAAATAAATTATTTAGAAAATATATTTCCAAAAATTCATTTTAAATAGATTTAATTTAATTTTCTTTTGAATTTTTCTTTGTTTTGGCATTAAAACTCATTTTCTTTTATTTTCTCGTTTTTAATCTTGAATCCACGCAACCTGAAATGAACTGATAATATTTGTTAGATAATAAAAAAACAGTTCGTCTTATTTCAATGATGGTCACATACAAAAACATTTTTCAACACCTTCCTCTGGTCTCGTCACTCAATGCTTTCTCACAATACCTCGTACCGTCACCTAATCTCATTGCTCTACACTTTCTCTCATGGTACCTCGTATCATCTTCTGTTTTCACCATTCAATACTCCACAAAATCAAGTAATAAAACTCACCACCATACTCAATTATGTAATAACTACCTGCCACTAAGGTCGTCTCAACTCATATAAGTCACAAAGACTAGAAAACACCAGCATTAAGGACTCATAAAATTCTAAATTCACAAAACTCAACAATCAACACATTGTATCCATTCTTACGTGTTTCAAAGACTTGATCTTTGGTAATTTCTACAAGGATCCAAATTTTCAATGGCTTATAACGTAAACAATGCGATGATGAACTATGCTGCTCTGCTCGATTCAAGTAACAAAGCTCCCATGCTAATTCCTGAATATCATGTGTCAGGGATAGATGAAGATCACATGCGATCCATAAATGAAGGTCCTTTTTGAGCCAATGTCGAGGTCAGATTCGTTGCTAAATCTGGTGAAAATGCACCTGTCGTTGAGACTGAAGCAACCATTGCTGTAAATAAGAAGATGGTTGAGAACGACAAACGACACATGAGGGAACTTAAGAGTGGCTTGCCTCCAATTGCTTTCAATATTATCCGGGAATCAAAATCTGCTAAAAATATTTGGGATTTATTGAAGATGAGATACTAAGGTAACAATGTTCTAGCCGATTTCAGTAATTTCATGCAACTGGAGAATGAGAAGATAGATCAGACCTTTGAAAGGTTAATTGATGTTGTCTATGAATTGAAAAAATATGGTGTTTCAAAGACTTCGCATGAAACAAACTTCAGATTCACGCAATGTCTACGAAAAGAGTGGAAACAAATCACCATGATGGTGTGAGCCCACGAACGCATCAACTCATATTCGCTGGAAGAATTGTACAATCTACTTAAATCCTACGAGTACGATGTCTTGGATTCACTAGGTGACAAACCGAACAGTGGCTCACTTGATTTTGTCTCGAAAGCGAATCAGAAGAAGTCTCTTTTGTGGATGATGAAGTAGATGTTGATGAAGATGGGGAAACAGTGGCCTTGTACTCTAACAACAACTGAAAATTTCAGAAAAGGCCTCAAAATAACTCGACTTTCAGCCGAAGTTTCAACAATGGGAAGCAAACCATGAAACCGGCTGATACAATGAACAAAACGAAGGTTGAGACTGCTCCCCAACCTTAGAAGAAGCTACTAGGAGACTCAGGCTATGACTGCAATTACTGCATTGGCAAAAATCTTCTTGCCAAGGATTACATGTTAAAGAAGGTGAACGAGAAAAAGGAAATGGTAAAGGATGAAGCATATTATGCGATGAAGCTTGAGGAAGTTCGGACGAAGAGACATAATCTAGCTCTTGTGGCTCCTAAGGGTGGTAACGGCACTTATCAGATTTGGTCATCAGGTTTGGATGATGATGAGATCTGAAAACCAACTCATGGAGAAATGTACGCTGCACATACTGGATGTAGCATATGGTCCAATGATGATGGATCAGATTATCATAAAGAGAGCAACATTGTTGGTGTGTGTTGATGGCACAAGGATCCACCTCCTCATTAAACTCCTGTCTTTCCATCCCAGAGCAGGTATCTCTTTTACTTCAAAACTTTAATGTTCCAAAAGAATATTTTATTAGAGATCTTAACAAAATTACATCTGACTATCTACATATGAATCAACTACTTGTTTCAGCAAATAGTGATGCGTGTCAGGCAAGGATGAAGTAACTTCGCTTAAGGGAAAACTATAAGGCATGCGTGGGGCCTTAGAGAAGAGTCAATTAAGAATAGAAATATTATAAGAAAGTAGAGAACAATTACGTGAGAATAATGAGATTTTGTTAAAACAGAGAAATGTTTTTTGTGAAACTGCTAAAAGATTATATTATCATATAACTCGTATCTAGCATTCTTCTTATATTGCTTTGGATCATCATAAAAATATTTTTCCTTTTACTTAGTTTAAGTTATAAGATGTGGAATCCATTTCGTATGAATGCGAATCTATTGTGTCATCTACTGATATTCCAAACCAAACTTATGCTCAGGGGCTTATTCCATTTCAAAAAATTTTAAGCTCAAATGATCTTTTAAAATTAATGGACGACTCTCTTCCCACCATTCCTCTAGCTAATAAAATTGAATCTGTGAATGTTACTGTGAATGAACCTGCTTCGGATGATAATGTTTCTCAGAATGACACATATGATTCTGATTCCGATATTGAGGAAATAGACTATATTGATTTATCTCAACAAAAATATTCTTCACTCTATTCCTCAGCCAACACAGAATCTTGTGCGACCAAAGAGCGCAAAATACTTCAAACAATTTTCAAAGTTAAACCTCTTTTGAGGTTAGAAAAGAGTATTTGGATGATGAATCACAGCAATCCATGTTCTTGATACTTTGGATGAGTTTGCAAAATTTTCAGAAAATAAATCCAAAAATTTTGCTAAACCTGCATGTACGTATCGTAAGATTGCAAACTTCAAAAACATAGTTTTCATAAAACAAGGGGTAAAACTTGAGGATAATTGCGAGTTACTCTCAATATTAAAAGAAGACAACGTGTCTGTTACACCCGAAGGGTTCTTTTCAACTGATAAAATGCTCCAAAATAACTTAAATGATAATATGGAGGTAATAATCAACATTCGAAAACGAGAAATGTGCTAGTTGTAGAACTCTGTCCGATGTCATACTCATTTTTCATCAATCACAAATATTGGAAAAGAATCACGTGAAACACCATTGTTTGTAAAACACAAAAGATTTTATGACAATAGATGAAGAAGAATTTATCGTGATTCTCAAAATAATCAGAAGGACTTTCGTAATCAACAAAAAGCTTCAACAGTTAAGAAATCTTTGGATATTAAGCAAAATTTGTTTTCGAACCAAATAAATCAATCTGTTAAATAAAAAGGTTGGAAAATCTCAAAGAAAAATTTCACAAACGGAACCAACTTGGTTGATACGTTTAATGTTTGGTTAGATAAAAATATTGATCTTTTCAAAAATAAAATCTAACCATTCAACATTACAAACATGCATACGAAGAGTTTCTATGCGAATCTACTCAATGTAGTTCTTCGTTTGAAAATTCTTCCATTTCAAAGAAAAAGTGGGTTCCTGTTAAACAAACTAAATCTCAAATTGTAAAACCCAAAGAGGAAAAACTGAAGAAAATCTTGAAATGGGTTCCTAAGGTCATTCAAAAGTGTTCATCCGAATCTACTTTCATTCCTGAAATCGCATCAACATCCGGAACCAAAAAGGATAATTTGGTAGAATCATGGATCTTAGATCCAAATACTTACCCTCGAGGACCCAAACCATGTTGGGTACCTAAACTTTCTCTTTGAATTTTAGATATTATGGGAGGAGCAGTACGACAAAGAATGGTACATTGATAGTTGCTGCTCAAGGCACATGACAGGGAGAATCGGGTACCTACGATATTTTCGAAGTTTAGAAGACGAAAGTGATGTAAAATTTGGGAATAATGAAATATGCCCCATAAAAGGCTATATGTAGGTGCCAAACAATCACAATATCACTATGGTATCAATCAAACAATAAGAACACAAGGAGATTTAATGTTCAATGCACACCTTAGATTATCAAGGTCAGGTACATAAGATTCTTGATTGCTTGAATGCAAGAATATTCTCTCTCTACTTAGCACAAACTTCACGAACAATCAACATTGACAATGATGGCTACATTGTCCTTTTATACTCTACGCCTATGACCTAGCAAAACTCTAAGCCCATCAGACAAACCCACCAAAATCATGAGCCTGGCCCAACCGAAATCCTATGGATTTCGGTCGGCAATACCGAAAACCCAAGGGATTTCAGTCCAGACCAAAATCGTCCAGCAGCCCCATATTTTCCATTTTAAGCTCCGAAATGCAAAGATTAAACCACATTAAAATAGTCCTAACAATATCCCCCTTGGTTTAATGCCTTCATCTGTCTTCAGGCTCTATCTTGAACTTGGTTTCGATTGTACACTACATCAACATCATAACAATCTCCCCCTACACGAATGACGGGTGCAAACATTAATAACTTTCAGCACGTTGCAGAGACAAATTCATCTTCGGTATTAGACTGTCTTCAGATTTAACTTTGAACACACATCTGGGTACGGGCTTCAGCATAGGTCTTGAATCAGCACATCCAGTTTTGATTTGACTCTGACTGGGAGCATGGAGTCTGATTCTTCATCTTGTCTTCTTGATCACATAAGGTGTAACATGTAGTAACGAACTGATTGAGGAGGAATTCAATGCATCTTCTCACATTGAGTTATGCGTCACCTTCTTCTGGGAATATGATTTCTGTGTCGAAACTCTTGAACTTCATTTTGTTGGTGTTTCTTGATAGGAACGATGACCACAAATCCTGTGGGTCACGAAGTCGGAAAACTCTCACCACAGTTGTTCAAAGACCCAGCCTTGGCTCAGGACGAGACTTCTCGCAGTATCTGTGTGAACTCGGAGGAACGCACTGTGATTGTTTGAGTATTGGAGAACAACTCGTGGCCGTTTTGATTTTGGCCCCTGCATATCCTTGATAAAATATCTCAATGCAGTTGTCAAGTCAACAAGTTGACTTGGCTCTTGGAGAGACGTTCAACGGTTCCAAACACTGCAGAGTGTACCATCCTACTGCCAATTTTAGATCCGATGAAGTTGTAGGGGTCTCACAGCTATTGTGGTAAACAACAACGATCACTGACCTAGAGTTTCGATGTTTCAGCAATGCGAGGTAACATTACATTGAGTCACAAACATCTTTATTATAAGAAAATTTAGGGTCAAGAGTGGTATGAGCGTGTAATATGTCTTGGTTACTAGACATAGCCATCGCCTAGACTTTCAAGATGTCATAAATGTATGGTTTATTACACCGAATCATCCAACTCTTGAATTAGAAGACTTGTAGGTAGGAATGGTTGTTGATGACTCACATATACTACTGGTGTTGTAGCATAGATCATTGGTATAGAGTTGCGAAATTTCATCACCACTTGTTTTATAGTGATGAGTCGTCTATTTCTTGTAACAGAAAGATAGAGGTGGTTGAGAATGGATTGGTGATTGTGATAGACTGCGATACGTAATCTAACCATCGGCATAGAATTTGTAACTCTCGACTTCGAGTGGTTTTTCTCAAAGTCTCTAGTAGTTTGAGTTACAAAAAAACTATAGGTTGGGTAGAAAGAAAAGTTTTTAGTGCTTCATACTTACCATGGTGTAACAGTAACAATCACTGGCACATAAGTATTACCTCAGCAGTGAGTGGTATTACTCAGTGCGTCGTTGGTAGGTAAGGAATGTCTTAGTGATTCACGGAGACAGTGAAGCACATCTTTGACATGAGGTTTTGGATCTGTATTCCCGGCTGGTATTTATCAGGAACATTGACGATCGTGCAAATTGTGTAAACAAAAGAATATTTTTGAATTTTTAATTTTGAAAGAGGAAACACAAAAAAGTAAGACATATTTTTGGATTTTTTTAATTTGAAAGTAAAAGACATCAAGGAAAAACATATTTTTTGGATTTTTGGATTTTATAATTTTTGTTTGATTTTTGTTTGGATCAATTCTCCCCCTAAATTTGTGCATCGAGGAGAAACAGTAAAATAAAACATAAATAAACTTAACCAAAAACAAAAATTTACAAAATTTACAAAAATTGAACTTTCCAGTTATCAAAACGAATCCAAATCAAGTTCCGGAACGAAGTTACCTTTTTAATTTTCAACACATCGTTAGGTACGATCCCCATGTGATCTTTACTCTCTCCCCCCCCACAAAGGATACACACACTCTCCATTAATGATTTGAATGTTGTGCAGTTGAGAGATGTCTCGTGTCATGTGCTTAGAACAGCCACTATCAACAGACCAAGGTCTGCTAATATTCCGCCATAGCTGCTCCTGCACGAGCTGCAAGATTAATTCCTTTTGGGAACCCAGTCCATTTTGAAACTAGGTTTGCCATTACTGTCAACACACTCCACTCTTTCCCATGACATGTCCTGTCTATCAAATAAAGAACATGAAGAGTTAGCAGGACAATGTGATGAATTGAAATTGAAGCCTTTGGGTACCTATCAGAAATTTGGTTTTTGTCTCTTGTTGTGTAACCGGATGGGTGTATCAGCAATTGAGTTTAAAGCAGAACTCCCCCTTGCTTTGTGCTTCTATTTCCAGTATGGATTCAAAGACAATCCTTGAGATTAGCTCGACCTTATCGATTTCGATTTGGCAGAGTCGTCTCTCGAATCAGTCTTGTTGTCCTTGGGGGCCTGCTTCGTGGCCTTTGCTACCTTCCAATCACCGTCGCGTGACCGTGACCTCGAGGGGTTTCTTATGCAAGAACTCCCTCTTGGCACATTCTGCCAGTGTTGTGCATAGTAAGGAATGAATCGACGATATGGACAATTCCTAGCGATGTGACATGCAATCCCACAATTGAAGCACGTTTGTCTTTTCAAGTAAATGAGATTGTGACTTGGTCCTTGTCCTTTTGAATTTTTTAAAGAGTTACCACAAGTACAAGCACAACCATATTTACTAGGACTTGGTCTTTGTCCAACATGAAGTTCACCTTCTTTCACAAACTTCTGTGGTTTAAATTTTCCAACATTTGGAATTTTTGCACTCAAAGCATCACCACAAGAAGTTGAAGAATCAGAAGCAATGGTTTTGGTGCAATTATTAGGAATAGTAGAAGATGAAGCATCAAATTTTGATGAGTCTTCAACAGAACTAGGACCATTTTTGTCCTCCTTGCTTGCATCTTCCACTATTACTTCATCCTTTTCTTGTTCAGCTTTATCCCAAGCAAGTAATATCTCATCGAAGGTATAAGCCGGAGTATAATTATCATTAAACGGAGGTGGCACACTTTTATACCCCAAACCCTTGCCCTGGTTATTTTCTCACTTAAACTGTTGCTCAACCATCGATTCAACTACCAGACTTGATGCATCAAACTTTTTAATAGTAAATGAGGAATCTTTGTATTTAGCTTTCAATGCGTCAAGCTCGACAATCAATTTGACAATGTCATCATTAGCAAATCTAAGATGACAACTTTGAATGCTATATTCTTCTTGTAATTTATCAAAATCTAATGTCTTGGCTTCTGGTTTTTCTTGAAAATGTTTTAGTTTCTTTTTAGTATTGTAAACAAGATTTTCAAGATAAAAAATTTCTCTAATCAGACGGTCATTGTGTTCACGATATTTGACAATTATCTTTCTGCAATCTGGAGTGCATGGTTTTTCACAAGTGTCATTTGTCGTGGTAGCCATTTTGACCAAAAACTTTTTTCGACCAAAATTAGACCAATCGAAATTTTTGACCTTAATTTTGACCGAAAACTCAGACAAAATTTGACCAATTCTGAACGAACACCTCTAGACCGAAAACACCACCGAAGACCTTACAGACCGGAAATAGGAACCGAGAAGTCTGAAAAACAGAAATCTCGCCATACCCAAGAACCTCTACCGAAAACTCAATGGTCTGACTGAAATCTTCAACTTGGGCTGACCGAAATCTCGTAACCCAAACCGAGAACCATCGCCGCCACCGAAATCGCCGACCGAAATCGTACGGACATATCTGAAAAATGACGTTTTCGATCAAAAGCGCCGTTTTGAAGGGTTTTTCACTTGAAGATGCCATGAACAATGAAGAACACTTAGAACACAGCACCCAAAATCGATCAAATCAGTCCAAGAACGCCCAAAAACGTCCAAATCTCCAAGATCCAAGCAAAGGCATTGAAAGGATTGATACCAAAATACCCAAAAAACACATGGGTTTGAGGCTCTGATACCAATTATGGGTCCCAAACAATCACAAGACAATGGTGTCAATCAAACAATAAGAATACAAGGAGGTTCAATCTTCAATGCACACCTTAGATTATCAAGGTCAGGTACATAAGGTTCTTGATTGCTTGAATGCAAGAATATTCTCTCTCTAGTTAGCACAAACTTCAAGAACAATCAACATTGACAATGACGGCTACGTTGTCCTTTTATACTTTATGCCTATGACCTAACAAAACCCTAATCCCATCAGACAAGCCCACTGAAATCGTGAGCCTGGGAAATGCAAAGATTAAACCACATTATATTAGTCCTAATACTATAAGAAGATCATGAATGGGAAGTTCACTATAAATCGAGTTACATACGTTGAAGGCCTCAAGCACAAGCTAGTCAGCGTTTCCCAATTATGTGTGGGAACAGGATATAAAGTTAAGTTCGATGAAGCTGGAGGTTTAATCAAGAAGAAAGGTTTGAAGGAAATTCTGCTAAAATCGAAAACGAAGGGAGAAATGTATCCAGTTTTAAAATTCGACAACGACACTTTATGTGCTGCATGTGAACATGGAAAACAAAAACGTCAAGATCATCCGATTGCAATTGCGTCAAAGATAACTTAACCACTCGAACTACTTCGCATTCATCTATGTGGGCCTTCCACTGTAGAGTCTCTTGGTGGCAAGAAACACATACTAGTAATAGTCGATGATTTTTCCAGGTTTACATGAGTGGTCTTCTTAAGGAAAAAATCTGACACTCTAGCTGAGCTTATCGCATTCATAAAACAAATAGAACTTCATCTCAAGAAATCGGTAAGAGCGATCTGAAGTGACAACGGGACCAAATTCAATAATCAAACGATTGACTAATTCCTGAAAGAGAAGGGAATTACTCATAACTTCTCTGCCCCCATACTCCATAGCAAAATGGAGTTGTTGAACGAAGAAACAGGTCATTAAGTGAAGCAGCCAGAACCATGCTTGATTATGCGAATCTGCCAATGTACTTTTGGGCTGAAGCTTTGGCGACCGCTTGCTTCACACAAAATCGCTCCTTCATTCATTGTCTCTTCAACATCAAGTGATACGAAGTTAGAAACAAGCAGAAACCAAACGTCAAATTTTTCCATGTCTTCGGATACAGATGTTTCATCATGAAACTAAAAGAAGGCTCAACAAAGTTTGCATGCAAGTCTAATGATGGCGTTTTTCTTGGCTAGTCTCACTCAGCTAAAGCATACCGAGTCCTCAATAAAACCACAAGGAAGTTAGAGGAAACATTCAATCTGACTTTCGACGATCATCATATAAAGAAATCAGAAACCATTTTTCTTCAATCCTCTGTCTTTCCAGATTCTCCAACTGAAGTATTTTATTCAACTCGTTTAATCTTGATTTTTCGTTTTTGTTTGACAGTCGTGATCCAGCAACTGATGTTGAATCCAATGCGAATGACAACAACATAGCCGAAATCCACAAGCTAAATGATGTTTTACCAACTGCTAAATCTTCAGTGGAAAAGACACCTTCGGTTGAGCGGGAGCATCATTCAAATTAATCTTCTATTGAAGGGGAGCTGTCAAATGCCCCACCTGCCCCAATCGAGGGGGAGCCAGTAATCACTTTACATACAAATCCATCTGCTCCAGTCGGAGGGGAGCAACCAACTTCGAATACTTAAAATGAAGACAATATGTCATTCGCATTGGATTCAACATCAGTTGTTGGATCACGACTGTCAAACAAAAACGAAAAATCAAGATTAAACGAGTTGAATAGAATACTTCAGTTGGAGAATCTGGAAAGACAGAGGATTGAAGAAAAATGGTTTCTGATTTCTTTATATGATGATCGTCGAAAGTCAGATTGAATGTTTCCTCTAACTTCCTTGTGGTTTTATTGAGGACTCGATATGCTTTAGCTGAGTGAGACTAGCCAAGAAAAACGCCATCATTAGACTTGGATGCAAACTTTGTTGAGCCTTCTTTTAGTTTCATGATGAAACATCTGTATCCGAAGAAGGCTCAACAAAGTTTGCATCCAAGTCTAATGATGGCGTTTTTCTTGGCTAGTCTCACTCAGCTAAAGCATACCGAGTCCTCAATAAAACCACAAGGAAGTTAGAGGAAACATTCAATCTGACTTTCGACGATCATCATATAAAGAAATCAGAAACCATTTTTCTTCAATCCTCTGTCTTTCCAGATTCTCCAACTGAAGTATTCTATTCAACTCGTTTAATCTTGATTTTTTTGTTTGACAGTCGTGATCCAGCAACTGATGTTGAATCCAATGCGAATGACAACAACATAGCCGAAATCCACAAGCTAAATGATGTTTTACCAACTGCTAAATCTTCAGTGGAAAAGACACCTTCGGTTGAGCGGGAGCATCATTCAAATTAATCTTCTATTGAAGGGGAGCTGTCAAATGCCCCACCTGCTCCAATCGAGGGGGAGCCAGTAATCACTTTACATACAAATCCATCTGCTCCAGTCGGAGGGGAGCAACGAACTTCGAATACTTAAAATGAAGACAATATGTCCACTTCGGATTATCCCTTTGATACTGAAGAGGTACATGGAGATATGTTACCTGAATATGATCCAGTGTATCCACCTCTTGAAAAATAGACTCGTGACCATTCGAAGACTCAGGTACTAGGTAATCTAGGTGAAAAGGTACTCACGCGAGCGCAATTAAGAGAAAAACAAAAAGAATTAAACAATCAATCTGACTTTTGCATGTTCAATGTTTTCATTTCCAAAGTTGAACAAAAAAATATGAAAGATGATTTTCAACACTCTGATTGGGTCGAGGCCATGCGGTGTGAGTTAGCTGAATTTGAAAGAAACAACGTTTGGCGCTTAATTCCTAAACCAGCTAACTCCTCTGTAGTAGGTCTCAAATGGGTATTTCGAAATAAACTTGATACTGAAGGTAACATTGTCCGAAACAAATCTAGACTTGTTGTTAAAGGATACTATCAACAGGAGGAATCAATTATGATGAGACCTTCGCTCCTGTTGCCAAACTCGAGTCTGTCCGAATATTTTCAGGCATTTGCTACCATGCGAGTTCCATCTGACGACTCTTGAAATGGAGAATAATCATTACACTTGGTTACACATTCAGCTGAATGGGATTACATAGCTTTCAAAAGGTGAAATGCTATCATGCGAGTTCCTAGTCTGGATAAGAATGCAAAATAATTCTCCTGGTAACATGCCTCAAAAGGATTCAAAAAGCATATTACAAAAACACCAGGGAACTATGCTGATCAATCATGGTGCATCCAAAATTTTAAAATTTGGCTTACCGTCATATGCCATCAACCTTCGCACCACTGCTCGTGACTTACAGGAAAATTCAAAGCTTACCCCCTGTCTTCAATGCAACAATTTGGGTCTCCTATAACATAGTTGAGAACCGAATTGGGGGTATGAACATCTCAGTAACCAGTCTTTTGTGACTAGGGTGGAGTAGTGCATGATTCCCAAAGGCTTGTCATCCAGGAGAAGTGTCTAAATACTCTATCTGGTGAAATGAGATATGCTTTGTAGACTTTGTTTTTCACACAAAATAAAACCAACAAGTCCTATTGCTGAATCACTGTAGTGTAATGATCCATGCTCTTTGGATCGGGAGTTTTCATCTAAGTTTGAGCCAAGTAACCATTTGAGTTCTTAACTTACATATGATTTAAGGAATTTTAACTGATTCCTTTTTGAATTAGGATTTGACAGGAGCCACGCTGGGCAAAGGTTAATGGTTACTTGTGGATGAAGCAGCTGTCATGCGATGAAAAAGAAAACGTCCCCTTATCTCTCTGATGACGTGGCCTAACCCCATTCGACCATTCAAACCTTGCATTTAATGCATTCCTTCTCTCTCCACTCATTACACGACTATATAAACCCACATACCCCTTCATTCTTCAAATACTCAAATCTCAACAGCCACCATGTCTACAGATGCAATATCATTTTGACCAGCGGAGGCTGACTCAATGCTGGATCTGAAACCCATGTCCGCTAATCACATCGCAAATCTTGATGCTGAAGATTAGTCATCATCCATGGCCATGCTTGTCATCTGCGTGCGACACTCACCACTGCATTTCGCCATGACTCCTAACCCTGTGTTTCAAAACATTGGGTCAATAGAGCACATCACACTGCCAGAATGCATGTCGACGATGTCAAGAAGACTACCACAGTTGGGAAAGCTCAATTCTCCAAAGTCTTACGACTGCCAACATATGGAACCTTTCAGCTGGCCTCATATTCTAAAATCTTAAATATGCTGAATTAGATGGGCCACATACCGGTGACAAGATCGAGGAGTCATTTCAAGAAGAAGTGCCTACCTTCGGTTTGGGCATACTTCTTAAATATCATCCTAAGGAGCCTCTCTGGAAGGACCTCTGGATTGGATTCTGCTGCCCCTTCATTTCTTGAGCTACATTACTGTATCTTCTATAACTTCCCAGTTGACTATGCTTCTATCTTATGGGCAGACTTTTTGGCTTATCTCAACCATACAAAGAGAGCAACAGAAATTGCCTCTACTCGTTTCTGGGCTCTTATTGTTCAAGCAGTTTATGCTCATGAGAAGGTTACAGTGCCTTCGGATCTACCTTGCCATGACTTTGGCATCGTACAAGTCCTTTCATCCTCCTCGTTCGACTTTGTTTCTCAGATACCAGAAGCCATGCTATGTCGGGTGCCCGATGACAACCTAATCCTTATCGCATACCCAATACGCTTACGGTTCCACATCCCATGCATATATTTATACAGGTTGTTGAGGCTGAACTCCCAAAACCCAAGGGTAAACGAAAAGGTGGTGCTGAAACGTTAGAACCACCTGTCAAAAGAAAACAAACAGTAAATGCCAAGGTCAACCAAGTAAGTCCAAAAAGCATGCTTCTGTTTCAAGGCCATATACACCTCACTCGGAAGAGGACACTTCTCAAGCAGAAGAAACCATTATTCTGCCTTCTCCAACCAAACCTACCACAACCACGATTCCACCTTCTGATCCTATTTCTACCTTATTCGAAATCTTGTGGTCTCCGAACATATGACCTCTGACGAAACATCTAATGTGGAGACAAGTAATATTGAAACCCCTATGAACACATCTAATATGGACACAAGTTTCACACAGGAGGATTACGTGGTTAAATATCCCCCTTCACCACCAACGACTTCTAAACCTCTCGATAACACTACAACCGAAGTCCCTCTAAAGTTGGCCTTCTTCTCCGACGATTTGGCTGGCTTACCATCCAATCATGGATCCGAACGTGATGGTGAAGACTATTTCGAGACTGGCCTGTTCAAATTCAGGATGACGATGATGACGAACCAGATACGTGCCTAGTCTCAATGAAGCAATTTCAACAATTGAATCAAAAGCTCGATTCATGGATCTTATGAACCGGGTGTGTCGACCGTTCCTTGATACCTCGGTGATAGTGTTTATAGATGACATCTTGGTGTATTCGCGAAGCCAAGCCGAGCATGAAGTACATCTGCGACAAGTGTTGGAGTTGCTTCGCCGAGAAAAGCTGTATGCAAAATTCTCCAAGTGTGAATTCTGGCTGAGAGAAGTTCAATTTCTTGGCCATGTAATTAATGCTGAAGGGGTGAAAGTAGATCCAGCAAAAGTTGATGCCGTGATGAAGTGGGAACCGCCTCGAAGTCCAACAGAGGTACGAAGTTTCCTTGGTTTGGCAGGCTATTATAGAAGATTTGTTGAGAACTTTTCCTCGATAGCTGCCCCGTTGACCAAGTTGACCAAGAAAGGCGAGAAGTTCGCGTGGGCTGAAAAACAGCAAGAAGCATTTCAGAAGTTGAAACAAGCTTTATGTGAAGCACCGGTGTTAGCACTACCACAAAGCGGAGAAGAGTATGTGATCTACAGCGATGCTTCTAGAATCGGCCTCGGATGTGTGTTGATGCAGAAAGGTCGGGTGATAGCCTATGCGTCCCGCCAGTTAAAAGATGCTGAGAAGAAGTATCCAGTTCATGATCTGGAATTAGCTGCGGTGGTTCTAGCATTGAAGCTGTGGAGACACTATTTATACGGTGTGAAATTTGTCATCTATACGGATCACAAAAGCCTGAAGTACCTATTCGACCAGAAAGAGCTCAACATGGGACAGCAAAGGTGGATGGATCTACTTAAAGACTTTGACTGTCAAATTCAGTACCACCCTGGCAAGGCGAACGTGCTGGCAGATGCTCTAAGCAGAAAAGAAGCTCGTCTAAAAATTACATCCGCATGTATGGGTGTAGCAAGCCGGTTACCAGAATTGATCCGTTTGGAACAAGAAGAAGCGTGCAAGCCGGAACATGTAAAAAGCGAACGAATGGTTGGATATTTGAAGCATCTGGAAGAGAATGCTCAGAAATTGAAAACCTTCAGAGGCCGTATATGGGTCCCGAAACAACGAGAAGCGCGGAATTTGCTTCTAGAAGATGGCCATTTTAGTCGATATGTAGTTCATCCGGGCAGTACCAAGATGTACCGTACGTTAAAACCGTTATATTGGTGGCCCGGAATGAAAAGAGATATTGGAAGATATGAAGAAAGATGTTTGACATGTCTACAAGTTAAGTCAAACCATCAGAAACCGTACGGGGAAATACAACCATTGCCGGTTCCAGAGAAGAAGTGGGATCATATTACCATGGATTTTGTAACAAAGTTGCCGCGGACACCGCGAGGTTATGATTCTATATGGGTAATTGTGGATCGATTGACCAAATCGGCACAGTTCATACCATATAAGGAAAAGTACAGAGTAGATCAACTGGCAAAAATCTACATAGATGAGGTGATATGTCGACATGGATTACCAGCATCGATCGTGTCGGATCGAGACAGCAGATTTACTTCCCGGTTTTGGCAAAGTCTTCAAAAGCAACTGGGTACGAAAGTACTTATGAGTACAGCATACCACCCGCAGACTGATGGCCAAAGTGAAAGAACTATTCAGACGTTGGAAGACATGCTGAGGACTTGTGTCATAGATTTCGGTGGAAGCTGGGAAGATCACTTGCCTTTAGTAGAATTCGCGTACAATAACAGCTATCATTCCAGCATTCAAATGGCCCCATATGAAGCCTTGTATGGAGCACCGTGTCGTACTCCGACCTGCTGGACTGAAGTTGGGGAAAAGCCGTTGGCTGGACCTGAAATTGTAGCACAAACTGAAGAAAAGATCAAACAGATACGAGAAAATTTGAAGGTAGCTCAGAATAGACAGAAACAGTACGCGGACAAACGGGTGAAACCAATAGAATTCAAAGTAGGGGACATGGTAATGCTCAAAGTATCCCCTTGGAAAGGCTTAATTCGTTTTGGGAAGAAAGGGAAGTTGAGTCCTCGTTTCATTGGACCTTTCCGTATATCCCAAAGAGTTGGAGCCGTGGCGTATAGATTGGAGTTACCTGATGAACTTCATAGTATACATGATGTATTTCATGTGTCCCATTTGAGAAAAACTTTGTTTGATAAGTCTCAACATATACCTCTTGCTGAAATTGAGGTGGATGAAAAGTTGAGATATCCGGAACAACCCGAGCGGGTGTTAGACCGCAAGATAAGACAGCTGCGAAATAAGAAGATCAGCATGGTGAAAGTGCTTTGGCGTCATCACAAAGGTTCCGACATGACGTGGGAGACCGAAAGTGAAATGAGGGAGAAATACCCTCAACTTTTTGTATGATTTCGGGGACGAAATCTCTTAAAGGAGGGGAGAATTTGTAACGCCAAAACATGTTTATTATGTAATTATAATAAAAAGGGCAAATTGGTCATTTTACCTTAGAAGGGTAATTTGGTCTTTTGGACAGAAAAGGAGTTGTTTTGTAATAATATTTTGAGTCTTGGACTTAAAATGTTATAAAATCTAATTTTTGTCATTAATTTTGTAAATTGTGGCAAAAGTTCTAGAAATGCAACTTCAAGGACCAAACTGCAATTTCTGGAAGTATAAAAGGTTGGAAGCTTCTCCAATTTTGTGCAGATTTTTGAGGCTTACGGGAGAGGGTTTTTGTGAACGATTTTCCAGAAAACTTGAAGAATTCTTGAAGGCTTGAACTTGCAATTCGATTCTTGGCTTCAAAGGGTAGAATTGGAAGCTTTGGAGGTACATATTCCAAGTTCTTGATTGTTTGTTCTTGATGAGTTTTGTAGAACTCAAAACTCCATTTTCAGCTATGATTGTGTGGTTAAATTGGTTAGATACTTCCATTAAGTCATGCTAATAAGGGCTTAATTCAAGATAATGGAAGTAGATTGTTATTTATGATGAATTTGAAGTTTTGGGGTTTTTAGAACTAAGAACCCTAAATCTTCATATGATTGATTGAGTGGGTTTTGAGGGTTGAAAACCTTGTTAAAATGTAAGGTTTTAGCCTTGGAATAAACCCCAAACGGTTAAGAACAACATTAAGGACTTAATGGGTCAAAACTGCTTGCTACAGTGCACAAATCGCGACTGCCCAGGAGGCTGCACTGGCGCAGGGTGCAGTGCGCCCTATTCTAGGCGCAGTGTGCCTCCAAGGCAGGGGGTCAGAATCGCTAACTTTTGTTTGTCTTGTCCGATTTAGCTCAAACTTGAACCGTAGGCTCATTATGGTCTGAAAAGTTTGGGAAAATTTTTATATTGAGTTTTCGACCCCTCGGGGGCACTGTAGATCGATTCGAATGCCTCGGTGAATAGTAAAATTCATAAAAAGATAGTAAATGTAAAGTTTATTATCTAGGCATTGTTTATAATGATATTGTATTGAACTCTATTGCATTAGAGTCAATTAGAATGGTTGTTAACCTATAATCATTTTAAAAATAAATGAAATTATAGGTACGGGACAAAGCTTTACGGATTACATTGGAAGGCAAGAATCAACGATAGCTAACGGTAGCAAACCTTCAGGTGAGTAATCTCACTGTTATCCGATGTGATAGATATTAAATGAGCAGCTGCAAAATGGAAATTGCTTTGGGAATAAAAATGAAAGATATGACAATACCAGATAAGCCGTTAGTCTATAATAGACAAGAACGGAGCTGTGAGTCAATAAAAATGAATGATATGACAATACCAGATAAGCCGTGAGTCTATAATAGACAAGAACGGAGCAGTGAGTCAAACTTATATAAGACAATACCGGGTAAGCCGTGAGTCATCGAGATGACAAGAACGGAGCCGTGAGTCTAGGCAAAAGCGGGATAAACCCGTGAGCCATATATGATTTTGTGTTGCATGAGAATGCATATTTGATTTTGTATAGAGAATTTTATTCTTATACATGTTATATTTGATTTGATTACTCATTGGGCTTTATAGCTCACGGTTTATTTGATATGTCCCTGCAGGTGAGCGTGATCCCGCCAAGGGAAAAGATAAAGTCCGTGACTAAGGACTTAGGATTTGAAGTGACATCCCGGCTTGAAGAATGTATAATATTTATGTATTGTACTTCGTGATACACTTGTACTCGTATTTTGTTAACTAATACCCCATACTTATGGTTTGGATTGTAAAATATTTTGTTTGAAAAATGAAATTTTTTTGGGGTGTTTTTGTTAATAAGTCGGGAGTTACAAGTTGGTATCAGAGCCGTGGTTTAATGAACTAGATGTCTTAGATTAGATTCCTGGACTTAAACCTTGAGAGAAAAACAGACAAATGGACTGTTAGATATATATAAGTTTGTTATTATATATGTAATTTAACGGTTTGCTGAAATTTTGAAGTATGAGAAATACAAGGAGTAATCCCACTGGTGCAAATTCGCGTAGAACTTCGAGAAGTGGACCGGCCCGTTCACGCGGCTCTGTGGGACGAAGAGGGAGAGCACCAGCAAGGGAACCGGTGGGAGGAAATCCACCTGATATACGGGCAATAGTGGAAGAAGTGGTTAGGCAAATGATGCCTACGTTAACGAATATTCCCAACCCGAGTGGCAATCCTAACCCGAGTGCCGATCCTAATCCCAGTGAAGAGGCTGCAAAAAGTATTCATGACAGGCAGCCGGAAGATGAAAGCCAGGGCGAAAGTCATGCCTGGGCAGTAAAAGAAACTCAAGGTGGGGAAGCTTCGACAAAGAAAGTTGGGTGTACTTACAAAGCCTTCCTTGGTTGTAAACCAAAAGAATTCTCGGGGACAGATAATCTGGTCCAACCATGGAATGGATTATGCATATTGAGAAGGTGTTTCGAGTCAGCAAATGTGCGGATGATGACAAGGTAGAATTTGCCACAAACCAACTCACAAGCAGTGCACTACATTGGTGGCAAATTTACTACAAGTCTCTGAATCTTGATCCAACCCAATCTGTGTCTTGGGAACAATTCAAGATTAAATTCAATGAAGAGTATTGTTCCGAGGTAGCTATAAAGAAACTGGAGGATGAATTCCTGCACATGGAACAGGGTTCCCGATCTGTTCAAGAATATACACTGAGCTTTGTAGAGAAAGCAAGATTTGCGGAACACCATGTTAGTAGCGAAAAGAGGAAGATTGATATGTATGTCTGGGGCTAACGACCCGAATCAGGGAAATTGTGCAACCACTGAAACTGCCTACCTTCCGACAAGTGGTGGATCGAGCCACAGAAAGGGAGACAGAATTGAAGCGACAAGATGATGAAAAGAAAGCCATGGAAATGAAAAGAAAGGCGGAGGACCAAAGTTGGACGCCTCAGAAAAAGTCGCAACAAACTGGGTCTAAGGGTAAAGGCCAGAAAGACGAGGGAAAGTGGTGTGAAAAGTGCCGAAAAAGGCACAGAAGCAGTTGTCGCAGTGATACTGTATTAGCTAGTTGCCGAAACTGTGGAAAAACGGGTCATCCTACACGAGAGTGTCGGGCGGAGCGAAGATGCTACCAATGTGGAGCTACGGATCACATTCGTCCGAACTGTCCCCAACTGAAATCTGGAGTATACAGTGAAAGACCCAGAGATGATCAAGTGGGAAAGAAAGAAGAGCCGAAGAACAGGGGACGACCAGTGGCCTCGCGAGCTTTCTAGATGACTGTGGAGGAAGCCCGTGAGAAGACCGATGTGGTGACAGGTATCTTCACTCTTGATTCCATACCTGTATATGTTATTTTTGATCCAGGGGCTACGCACTGTTTTGTGTCGGAGTCCCTGATGTCTCGCTTGAATGTACCGTTAACCCCAATGGATGAAAGCTTGGAAGTAGCTGTAGCAGACGGTAGATATGTTTGGGTTTCCAAACACCTGGAAGGTTGTCAGCTTAAAATCTACGGGACCGTTTTCCCTATAGATTTGAAGCCGATGACTACCAATGAATTTGGTGTAATTGTGGGAACGGATTGGTTAGCAACGAATTATGCTAACATGGATTGTAGAAACAAAAGCCTCACAGTGCTGTCACCAGATGGGAATTTGATTAAGATTCAGTGTGAACGACCTCGGTTGAGAATGCCAGTTATCTCCTTTGCTCAAGCCCGAAGCTGTATTAGCAAAGGAGGGATGTCTTATTTGGCTTATGTATCGGTAGCTAAACCGATTAAAGTGGGGGTAGCGAATGTGAACGTGGTAAACGAATTTCCATATGTGTTTCCAGATGAACTTCCAGGGTTGCCACCAGATCGACATGTTGAGTTCACGATTGAACTGATTCCGGGAGCTGCTCCTGTTGCCCGACCTCCATACCGTTTAGCACCTTCAGAGATGGTGGAACTGCGAAAGCAACTGGAAGAATTGTTAGATAGGGGTTTCATCAGACCGAGTACATCGCCTTGGGGAGCCCCTATCTTGTTTGTTAAAAAGAAAGATGGGTCAATGCGCATGTGTATTGACTATCGGGAGTTAAACAAGATCACAGTGAAGAACAAGTACCCGCTACCCAGAATAGATGACTTGTTTGATCAGCTACAAGGCGAGTCCTACATTTCCAAGATTGATCTGAGGTCGGGTTATCATCAGTTGAAGATAAGAGAATCTGACATTCTGAAGACAGCTTTTCGCACACGATACGGTCATTACGAGTTTTTGGTGATGCCTTTTGGATTAACCAATGCTCCAGCCGTATTCATGGATCTTATGAACCGGGTGTGTCGACCGTTCCTTGATACCTCGGTGATAGTGTTTATAGATGACATCTTGGTGTATTCGCGAAGCCAAGCCGAGCATGAAGTACATCTGCGACAAGTGTTGGAGTTGCTTCGCCGAGAAAAGCTGTATGCAAAATTCTCCAAGTGTGAATTCTGGCTAAGAGAAGTTCAATTTCTTGGCCATGTAATTAATGCTGAAGGGGTGAAAGTAGATCCAGCAAAAGTTGATGCCGTGATGAAGTGGGAACCGCCTCGAAGTCCAACAGAGGTACAAAGTTTCCTTGGTTTGGCAGGCTATTATAGAAGATTTGTCGAGAACTTTTCCTCGATAGCTGCCCCGTTGACCAAGTTGACCAAGAAAGGCGAGAAGTTCGCGTGGGCTGAAAAACAGCAAGAAGCATTTTAGAAGTTGAAACAAGCTTTATGTGAAGTACCGGTGTTAGCACTACCACAAAGCGGAGAAGAGTATGTGATCTACAACGATGCTTCTAGAATCGGCCTTGGATGTGTGTTGATAGCCAATGCGTCCCGCCAGTTAAAAGATGCTGAAAAGAAGTATCCAGTTCATGATCTGGAATTAGCTGCGGTGGTTCTAACATTGAAGTTGTGGAGACACTATTTATACGGTGTGAAATTTGTCATCTATACGGATCACAAAAGCCTGAAGTACCTATTCGACCAGAAAGAGCTCAACATGAGACAACAAAGGTGGATGGATCTTCTTAAAGACTTTGACTGTAAAATTCAGTACCACCCTGGCAAGGCGAACGTGCTGGCAGATGCTCTATGCAGAAAAGAAGCTCCTCTAAAAATTACATCCGCATGTATGGGTGTAGCAAGCCGGTTACCAGAATTGATCCGTTTGGCACAAGAAGAAGCGTGCAAGCCGGAACATGTAAAAAGCGAACGAATGGTTGGATATTTGAAGCATCTGGAAGAAAATGCTCAGAAATTGAAAACCTTCAGAGGCCGTATATGGGTCCCGAAACAAGGAAAAGCGCGGAATTTGCTTCTAGAAGATGGCCATTTTAGTCGATATGCAGTTCATCCGGGCAGTACCAAGATGTACCATACGTTAAAACCGTTATATTGGTGGCCCGGAATGAAAAGAGATATTGGAAGATATGTAGAAAGATGTTTGACGTGTCTGCAAGTTAAGTCAAACCATCAGAAACCGTACAGGGAAATACAAACATTGCCGGTTCCAAAGAAGAAGTGGGATCATATTACCATGGATTTTGTAACAAAGTTGCCGCGGACACCGCGAGGTTATGATTCTATATGGGTAATTGTGGATCGATTGACCAAATCGGCACAGTTCATACCATATAAGGAAAAGTACAGAGTAGATCAACTGGCAAAAATCTACATAGATGAGGTGATATGTCGACATGGATTACCAGCATCGATCGTGTCGGATCGAGACAGCAGATTTACTTCCCGGTTTTGGCAAAGTCTTCAAAAGCAACTGGGTACGAAAGTACTTATGAGTACAGCATACCACCCGCAGACTGATGGCCAAAGTGAAAGAACTATTCAGACGTTGGAAGACATGCTGAGGACTTGTGTCATAGATTTCGGTGGAAGCTGGGAAGATCACTTCCCTTTAGTAGAATTCACGTACAATAACAGCTATCATTCCAGCATTCAAATGGCCCCTTATGAAGCCTTGTATGGAGCACCGTGTCGTACTCCGACCTGCTGGACTGAAGTTGGGGAAAAGCTGTTGGCTGGACCTGAAATTGTAGCACAAACTGAAGAAAATATCAAACAGATATGAGAAAATTTGAAGGTAGCTCAGAATAGACAGAAACAGTACGCGGACAAACGGGTGAAACCAATAGAATTCCAACTAGGGGACATGGTAATGCTCAAAGTATTCCCTTGGAAAGGCTTAATTCGTTTTGGGAAGAAAGGGAAGTTGAGTCCTCGTTTCATTGGACCTTTCCGTATATCCCAAAGAGTTGGAGCCGTGGCGTATAGATTGGAGTTACCTGATGAACTTCATGGTATACATGATGTATTTCATGTGTCCCATTTGAGAAAAACTTTGTTTGATAAGTCTCAACATATACCTCTTGCTGAAATTGAAGTGGATGACAAGTTGAGATATCCGGAACAACCCGAGCGGGTGTTAGACCGCAAGATAAGACAGCTGCAAAATAAGAAGATCAGCATGGTGAAAGTGCTTTGGCGTCATCACAAAGGTTCCGACATGACGTGGGAGACCGAAAGTGAAATGAGGGAGAAATACCCTCAACTTTTTGTATGATTTCGGGGACGAAATCTCTTAAAGTAGGGGAGAATTTGTAACGCCAAAACATGTTTATTATGTAATTATAATAAAAAAGGGCAAATTGGTCATTTTACCTTAGAAGGGTAATTTGGTCTTTTGGAAAGAAAAGGACTTGTTTTGTAATAATATTTTGATTCTTGGACTTAAAATGTTATAAAATCTGATTTTTGTCATTAATTTTGTAAATTGTGGGAAAAGTTCTAGAAATGCAACTTCAAGGACCAAACTGCAATTTCTGGAAGTATAAAAGGTTGGAAGCTTCTCCCATTTTGTGCAGATTTTTGAGGCTTACGGGAGAGGGGTTTTGTGAACGATTTTCTGGAAAACTTGAAGAATTCTTGAAGGCTTGAACTTGCAATTCGATTCTTGGCTTCAAAGGGTAGAATTGGAAGCTTTGGAGGTAAATATTCCAAGTTCTTAATTGTTTGTTCTTGATGAGTTTTTTAGAACTCAAAACTCCATTTTCAGCTATGATTGTGTGGTTAAATTGGTTAGATACTTCCATTAAGTCATGCTAATAAGGGCTTAATTCAAGATAATGGAAGTAGATTGTTATTTATGATGAATTTGAAGTTTTGGGGTTTTTAGAACTAAGAACCCTAAATCTTCATATGATTGATTGAGTGGGTTTTGAGGGTTGAAAACCTTGTTAAAATGTAAGGTTTTAGCCTAGGAATAAACCCCAAACGGTTAAGAACAGCATTAAGGACTTAATGGGTCAAAACTGCTTGCTACAGTGCACAAATCGCGACTGCCCAGGAAGATGCACTGGCGCAGGGCGCAGTGCGCCCTATTCTAGGCGTAGTGCGCCTCCAAGGCAGGGGGTCAGAATCGCTAACTTTTGTTTGGCTTGTCCGATTTAGCTCAAACTTGAACCGTAGGCTCGTTATGGTCTGAAAAGTTTGGGAAAATTTTTATATTGAGTTTTCGACCCCTCGGGGGCACTGTAGATCGATTCGAATGCCTCGGTGAATAGTAAAATTCATAAAAAGATAGTAAATGTAAAGTTTATTATCTACGCATTGTTTATAATGATATTGTATTGAACTCTATTGCATTAGAGTCAATTAGAATGGTTGTTAACCTATAATCATTTTAAAAATAAATGGAATTATAGGTACGGGACAAAGCCTTACGGATTACATTGGAAGGCAAGAAACAATGATAGCTAACGGTAGCAAACCTTCAGGTGAGTAATCTCACTGTTATCCGATGTGATAGATATTAAATGAGCAGCTGCAGATGGAAATTTCTTTGGGAATAAAAATGAATGATATGACAATACCAGATAAGCCGTGAGTCTATAATAGACAAGAACGGAGCTGTGAGTCAATAAAAATGAATGATATGACAATACCAGATAAGCCGTGAGTCTATAATAGCAAGAACGGAGCTGTGAGTCAAACTTATATAAGACAATACCGGGTAAGCCATGAGTCATCGAGATGACGAGAACGGAGCCGTGAGTCTAGGCAAAAGCGGGATAAACCCGTGAGCCATATATGATTTTGTATTGCATGAGAATGCATATTTGATTTTATATAGAGAATTTTATTCTTATACATGTTATATTTGATTTGATTACTCATTGGGCTTTATAGCTCACGGTTTATTTGATATGTCCCTGCAGGTGAGCGTGATCCCGCAAAGGGAAAATATAAAGTCCGTGACTAACGACTTAGGATTTGAAGTGACATCCCGGCTTGAAGAATGTATAATATTTATATATTGTACTTCGTGATACACTTGTACTCGTATTTTGTTAACTAATACCCCATACTTATGGTTTGGATTGTTAAATATTTTGTTTGAAAAATGAAAATTTTTTGGGGTGTTTTTGTTAATAAGTCGGGTGTTACAATTGGGGTGTACCAATGAAGATCAAAAACACTTAAAATTTACCTCAGCAGTGAGTGGTATAAACTCGGTGCGTTGTCGGTAGGTAAAAAATATGTTTTTGGATTTTTTTAAATTTTCAAAAAAATAAAGACATAAACGAAAATATTTTTGTATTTTTGAAATTTTGAAAATTTTGTTTTATTTTTAATTCTCCCCCTAAATTTGTGCATGGAAGAGAATTGCGGAAGTAAAAACCATGAACAAATTTAACTAAACAAAAATAGAGAAAAATATTTACAGAACTGATTTAACAGTCATCGAAGCATATCAAATCCAATTTGAAATGAAGTTACCTTTACAAACTTCAACACATCGTTAAGCGCGATCCTCATGAGTAATCCTTTCCCTTCTTCCCGCACGCAATAGACACAAACTCTCCATTAATGTTTAAATGTTGTGCAGTTGATACATGTCTCCAATCATGTGCCTGGAACAGCCACTATCAACGAACCGAGGTCTGATGATATTCCTCCATAGCAGCTCCTGCACAAGCTACAGGATCAATGGTCTTAGGAACCCAGTCCATTCGGAAGCTGGGTTGACCGTTGCTATCCACACACTTCACACACTCCCATGACATATCCTGCTTATCAGATAAGAATGAAGAGTTAACAGAATTATGTAATGAATAGGAAACGAGGCCTTTTGGTACCCATCGGTTGTTTGGTTTGGATCTTTTGTTGTTTGACTGGATGGGTGTATCAGCAGTTGATTTTGAAGCAGCACCCCCCTTGACATGTGCTTATATTTCCAGTGAGGACTCAAGGATGATCCTTGAGATGAACTCGACCTTACCGATTTCGATTTGGCAGAGTCATCTCTTGAATCGTTCTTCTTGTCCTTGGGGGCCTGCTTCTTGGCCTTTGCTGTATTCCAATCACTGTCGTGTAACCGTGACCTCGAGGGTTTTCTTTTGCAATATTTCCATTTAGATACGTTCTGCCAATGTTGTGCGTAGAAGGGAACGTATGGACGGTATGTACAGTTCCTGGCAATATGACCTGCAATCCCACAGTTAAAGAACGTTTGTCTTTTTATGTAAATGAGATTGTTACTTGGTCCTTGTCCAGATGAGTTTTTCAAGGAATTGACACAAGAAAAAATACAACTACATTTACCGGGACTCGGTCTTGGTTCAGCAGGAACTTCCCCTTCTTTCACAAACTTCTGTGGCTTAAATTTCCTAACATTAGTATTTTTAGACTTTAATGCATCGCCACAAGAAGTTGCAGAATCCGAAGCAACGGTTTTGGTGCAATCATTAGTAACAGCAGAAGATGAGCCGTTAGATGTTGATGCGTGTTTAGTAGAACTAGGACTATCTGTGTCCTCCTCGCTCGCATCTTCCACTATTACTTCATTCTTAGCAGTGCCAGGCTGATCCTTTGGAATGAAATTGGAAAGATAACATTCCTCCGATTCCTCAGTATCATGAGATGAGATATAGTTATGATTAAACGGAGGTGCAACAGTTTTGAATCCAAGACCTTCACCATCCGTAGCTTCTTCAGTTTTTCTTGATTCATCTGCTTGACGACGAGCATCCATGAGCTGGTTAATTTCATCCTGCTTCCCTCTTTCTCGTTCAGCTTTATCATGGGCAAGCATGACTTGATCACAGATGCTTAAACCCGGAGGATAATCTTCATTACACGTGGTTGGCACACTTTTACACCCCAAACCCTCTCCCTGTTTATTCAACCATTTTAGTTGCTTTTCAACCATTGATTCAACAACTGCACTTGATGCATCAAACTTTTTGATATTAAAATTTAGCATCTTTGTATTTGGCTTTTAATGCTTCAAGCTCGGCAGTTAAACTGGCTATCTTCGTTTTGGCAAAACGATATCGAGTGGCCGCTGTACTCCAGTCCGCTTGAACTTTCTTAAAATCAGATGTCTTAGCGTCTAGTTTTTCTTGCAGGGGTTTCAATTTCCTTTTAGCATCGTAGACAATATTTTTAAGGTCGAAGACTTCTCTCACCAACCGGTCATTGTGTTCACGGTATTTGGCAATAATCTTTTCGGGAGTGCATGGATTTTCGCAAGTTTCTTTTGTCGCCATTTTAAAGGTTCTAGAGGACCGAAAAATCCTTCAAATGCCAAAATATAGATCGAATTTTTTACCCTTAAAATTGCAAAAAATATTGTTCACATAACCACTTAACCGAACAAAACTTGAACCGAGTAACAAAGCCAAACCGAGCAATACTTTCACCGAACCAACTCACAATACCGAACAATGGATAAAACCGAGCAATACTTCCACCGATCAACTTGCAAAAGAAAAAAAATTGGGACCGATCAACAAAAACTGTGCGGGCAGAGCAATAGTAGTGAAAAACTTGAGCGACCAAACACTGGGAAGTGTGCGGCCCGAGCAATAGGAGGAAAAAGCAAATACTCGACCGAGCAACAACTTTATGCGGCCGAACAACACTCTAGAAACCCTAAGCTGCTGCCGATTAACTCAGGAGCCTTACCGAACATCTGTTACAAACCCTAATATTCTTTTCTGCCGTCGAACAACACCAAAAACTTTGACCGAATAACCCCAAACCTCGCACAACAGTTATGAAAGCAGTGATTTTGGATCAAAAAGAGATTTTTAGATGATTTTTAGATGATTTTTGGATGAATATAATCAAGAACACTAAGAACTTTAAGAACAAAAACACCAAAAACACCCAAAACAGTAAAAAAAACGGATCAAACTCTCAAAATCTTCAAAAATCTCCAAGAACAAAAGAAGATTCATACCAAAAAGCAAGCTCTGATACCAATTGTAGGTCCACAAATCCTAAATCTACACACAAATGGTATCAATCCAAACAAAAGACAAGAACAAGGAGATTTCAATCTTCAAAGCACACCTTTTGATTAATATAATGTCTAGTACATAAGGTCTTGATTGCCAAGAACACTCTAAATTCTCTCTCTACTTAGCACACACTCCAAGGCAATCAACCTCACAAATGTGGTCATAATTTACTTAAATACCCTAGACCTAAAAACCCTAGCGGGCCACAGACATCACATCAACACTCTTCTAGGCACTTAACGTCCAGGCCTTCTATGCTCATGAGAAGGTACCAGTGCCTTCGGACTTGCCTGTCTATGATTTCAGCCTTGTCCAAATTCCTTCAAGTTCAAATTCGGATGACAGAATGGAATTTATCGCTCAAATTCCTAAGGCAATGCTGTGCAAGGTTCCAGACGACAATCTTACCTTGATCGAGTACCAAAAGACGATCATGATTCCTCCACCACTGAGGGTCTTCACAAGGGTTATAGAATCCGAACTTCCTAACGCCAAGGGTGGAAAACGTAAAGGCACAGCAGAACGATCTGAAGCCCCAGCCAAGAAGTCGAGAACAAGGAAGAAAACCCAAGCTGTTAAGCCAACAAAGAATAAACCTGCACAATCTTCAAGACCACCAACACCTCAATCAGAAGACGATGAAGAAGAAGACGAACAATATTCTCATCCAGAGGATACCACCATTCATCACCAACTGATACAACCACTTCCACGGTACCACCTTCTGATCCCTTTGTTTCATTAACAGAAAATCTGGTGGTGTCCGCACATATGGCCACTGTCGAAACATCTAATGTGGAGACAAGTCATATTGAGACCCCTGTGAACACATCTAATGTGGACACAAGTATCACATCCGAACATCAAACTGCCAAAGATCCACCATCTCTACGACCAAAGAATACCACACCCATTTTCACTTCAACAACAGAAGTACCTCCTCCGATTCATTCATTCTTTATGGATGATCTGGCTGATTCTCCTTATTCCCATGAAACTGACAAAGGAGAGGAGGATTATTTTGAAACAGCCCCAATACAAATACAAGACAAAGATGATGATGAACCTGACACAAGCCTGGTGTCAATGAAACAGTTCCGCCAGCTTAATGCGAAGTTGAATGTTTTAATACAAGCCCAGAACACTTACACTTCGGACATAGGGTCTGGAATTACAACTGATCATTTGGCGGAGTCACTTACATCTTTTGAAGAGACTATCATGTGGCAACTGTCAAATTAGGTCAACGAAAGTCAACTCAAGTCAACCAGAGCGTACGTTAGGTCAATATATTGAAATGTAAATTTCATAATCTCTACGATATATTATTTGATATTATAATACTAAGTATGTTAATTCAAGTCAATTATACGCACAAACACTGCTAAGCTAGATGTTTTTAATATATATAAAAAAACAAATTTACGTCGTGAATAGTGACTGACGTGAATAGTGAACGGTAAAAATTTAAAACTCTTCCGAATATTACAAATTTTATATCAAAACGTAGATACAATTACGACGGTTCCAAATATATAGTTATATTTTTACCAAACGTTATATATAAAAAGTTATGATAAAAAACCGTTTAATTTAACTTGAAAACGACATTTGGTTATTAAAATATTTATATAATATTAAAAAAATCAAAAAAAAATCAAAAATGTTGAATTGGTTAGGTGGAGATTTGAAAAAAACTGGTTTTTTATATATTTATTATTATTATTATTATTATTATATAAAGTGGGCCCCACTTCATTATTTAATCAATTTTACACATTTTGTCCTCAAACAATTCGTATTTTCATTTCGAATACTACGTATTCAATACGTATTTTTAAGATTATCAATAATATTATGTTGTTTTATAAAACGGAAAAATTACCGTCAAAACAGTATCGTCAATACGAACAATCTGACGTCAAAATTTAATATTATTGATATTAGTTTTATATTTAATATTTTCTTTTTCTTTAAAATGAAATTGTATTTACATTTAAACCATGTATTTTTATTAAACTTACAATTAATACCCTTTCGTTAATTCGTTAAAGACTTTTAGTTAAAAAGTTGATATTATTAAACTACGATTTTCGTAGATTATATTTTTATAAACAAAAATCATTTATTTTATATAAAAACTATTAATCTATTTAAAGAGTATTTTAAGGGTGTGCTTTTTCATAAACAATTTCTAAAAGCTATAAAAGTCAAATATCTGTATCTTGAGGGCCGCTATACGAAAATAAATCTACTATAAATAGGACTCAAATTCTCATAATCAAACCACACGAATACAAGCTATATACACATATCGAGAAAGTTGTAGATATATAGCTTGAAAATATAGTAGAAATATAGAAAAATAGGGTTCGAGTTAGAAGCAGGAAGAGTCGGTGATCTAACAACAATTGGTGATAAGATCATCATCGATATTAAGGTGAGTTCATACCCCTTCTTTTTATCTTGATTCAAGTTTTTAAGGGGGAGAATACAAGTTATACTGTAAAAATAGCTATTTATACTCATTTGTAACAATAGTAAACAAAATGCGAATTTTGTAAACATCATTATGACAGCAATTCAATTATAGTTCCAAAATATAATATCGAATGATCTACTTACGAGAGCGGTGTCTAGGCCGATCATTTGGGCTAGGGTGCTGGATTTCCGCAAGGCTTATACGCTGAAAGGGTCATGCCTCCCCATTTGATCTTCTACCTGGCCGTCCTTTATTTGATAGTCATGAAATATTATATTGGAATTAATAAAGAGTATAACCAAGTTATTATACCAATATTATGGAAAATATCTTAAAAGATGTTGTTCATAAGCATTTAAATAAATTATTTCACATATATTCGTAAATATATGGTTTTCACGACATAATACTAAAAGTAAACTATTATAGGAATAGTTTGTGGATACAAAGGTTACTATAACGTTTAGAACAAGACAAATAATTATATAAAAATATATAATTATTATACATTACTATTTTATCATTGGAAAAATGATAAATATGAAAACAAAGGCTTTCTTAACAATTATACGTGAACGAGTTGATATACATACATTTTTGTGAGACGGGTCTTCACAGTACTTATTTAAATACATACTATAAGTCCTGAAATTTATAACCAGAGTCTCGATAAGAGAACGTGATATTTGTGTATAGATCTATACGGGATTGACAACCCCGCACCTGAGCTGTTAGCTACAGCTAGACCGGCAGGTCTGAGGTGACAAATGTCTAACAGTCCGACGCCTGAAGAACGTCGAAGCATGCATACATGGTCTCAGTATGGTTATATGGTGTCTCACATGGGAAAATCAACTATATAAATTGTTTACGTGGAAATATACACTTTTACTGGCTTTATACTACAAACTGCGTACACATTTTAGTCTTTGGGTTTTAAAACTACAATAACGTTAAAGAAAATACCGTTTTTCTTGGTACATATACTATTGATTTTCAAAAAGGAATTATTAAATTTCTCACTACAAAAATCTTATGAACTCACCAACGTAATGTTGACACTTGCAAAATTACTTGTATTCTCAGGTAACAATTAGACAGGTCTGACTACCTCTTTTGGGATGGGACGCGATGACGTCTCTTTTATCTATATCGTTATTATTTTGTAATCGGGATGAAACAATATCATTTGAATAATGTAACTTTCCAATTTCAATGTAAGATGGTTGTTTATTTACTTATGTTTCAATGTATGTAGTGATTGTGATACTATGTTCCGTTCCACTCTCAGACGTTTCCGCCATCGTGGTTTGGGGGTGTGACAGATTGGTATTAGAGCATTGTTTATAGTGAACTAAGTATATCAATCCATTGAAGATATACAACTATAAATACAATGACACTAAAACTCTCTAAAACATTTCGTACAAAGGATACTTTTAAAATACAATGATATTTTTATAAAGTATAAGTGCGAGTACATACATACTAGAATAGTGTCATAACCAGAACCAAATAAGAGTAAGAAGATGAGTTGAACACTACGGGTAGACCTAGGTAGTTATTTAATCATACCTAGGATAGATAGAGCCTGATCAACTGTATTGGTCCAAGGTGTGACTAACAGGTACTTAGGGATGGTCGTAGTGAACAACAAGTCTAAAACTTACCAAGAACCCTATACAAAGAAACTCTAAAAAAAAATATAAAGCTAAAAATACTATAGGAGTATTTTTTTACAACTAGACACTTTATGTAGCTCTTAGACCCCTATCCTTGCCCAGTTGACCTGACATTTTGATAAGACCTGACCAATAACTATTATCAAAAACCTACTCTCATTCAATCTTGAATCCTATCGCAGAAATATGCCACCCAGAACAAGAAACAGTAGACGCACCGAGACAGAAACTCCAGAAGCACCATTAATATATTCCGCCACCTTCCAAGCCGCTGTGACTGCAGCCGTAGCAGCTGCCATTGCTCAAATAAATCCAAACGGTACCAATGGAAGCGGAAGCAGGAACGGTACAAATGATTCAACAAACAGAGAAACACCGAACCACCAACGAATATGTACTTACAAGGATTTCCAAGAATGTAAACCCATAGCTTTCAGTGGGGACGGCGGGGTTATCGCCTTAACTAGGTGGTTAGAAAAGAAAGAATCGGTGTTCGACATCTCTGCTTGTCCCGAAGAATTTAAAGTTAAGTACACTGCCTATCCTTTCTCAAACAGGGCCTTATCATGGTGGACAGACCACGTAAAAACAAAGACGCTCACTGTAGCCAACTCCATGAGTTGGGAAGAGTTGAAGACAATGCTGCTGAAGGAGTATTGTCCTAGGAGTGAGGTTCAAAAGCTGGAGCAGGTACTATGGAATCTCACAATGAAAGATTTAGATATAACCGCCTACACCGATAGGTTTAACGACCTGGCAGCTCTATGTGCGTCGATGGTTACACCGGAGTACAAGAAAGTGGAACGATACATTTGGGGACTATCACCCCAAATCCAGGGGCATGTCGAAGCTGCAGAGCCCACTACGTATGACAGAGCCAAGCGGCTGGCACAAAGATTGGTCGATAATGGTGTCCGCCAGGGTACTATGACACTTAAAACAGAGGAACTGAGGGGAGGAGACCACAAAAGAAAGCCCTGGAACAGGGGAAGAAGCCAACTAAACCAAGAAAGTGCCAAAAGACAACATATTGGGGCGGTCCATGCCGCCACTATCCCTGCTGCCCCAGCATCAACAAAGCAATATGTTGGGACCTTACCTAAATGTAACAAGTGCAACTTCCATCATCATGGGGCTTGTAGGGAAATGCAATGTACAAGCTGTGGCAAGAAAGGGCACACATCACGATACTGCAGAAGGCCAACTCTACAAAATACCCAAGCCTCTAATGCTGGGATGAGTCAAGCTTGTTACGGTTGTGGAGAAACGGGGCATTTCAAGCGGGATTGCCTGATAACAAAGACTGTTGGAAGAAATGGAAGGGTCCTGGCTATGGGACGTGTGGAAGCAGTGGAGAATCCCACCGTAGTTACCGGTACATTCCTTGTCAATAATTCATATGCTTGTATACTATTCGATAGCGGTGCGGAGAGGAGTTTCGTAAGCCACGAGTTTAAATACTTACTAAAACAAAAATCACAACCACTCAATGAAACATTTACTATAGAAATGGCCAATGGCAAAACAGAAAGCACCAACGACATATACATAGGTTGCACACTTAATCTGGACAATCACTCCATCCAAATCAACTTAATGCCTGTTAGAATAAGAAACTTTGATGTGATTATTGGTATGGATTGGCTAATTCCCCATCATGCCGACATCATGTGCTATGAACGAGGAATCTGACTTCACTTACCAGATGACAAGACCCTTGTCGTCTACGGCAATAAACCCAGCACCAATCTCCGAATTGTGTCTTGCATCAATGCCCGAAAATACCTACATAAAAGATATCATGCCTTCCTGGCCCACGTTGTTGACAAGAAGAAAGAAGTAAAGAGCATCAAAGAGATTCCTGAAGTCTGCAACTTTTCCGACGTATTCCCAGAAGACCTCCCAGGAGTGCCGCCCGCACGACAAGTCGAATTCAAAATCGATTTGATTCCTAGAGCTACCCCGGTAGCAAAAGCACCATATCGGTTAGCCCCGTCAGAAATGCAAGAATTATCCAGCCAACTGAACGAACTGCTAAGTAAAGGGTTTATTAGACCGAGTTTCTCACCTTGGGGAGCACCGGTCTTGTTCGTAAAGAAGAAGGACGGGTCATTTCGTATGTGCATTGATTATCGGGAGTTGAACAAGCTCACTATCAAGAACCGATATCTGTTACCCCGAATTGACGACCTTTTTGACCAACTTCAAGGATCGAGTTACTTCTCTAAAATTGATCTAAGGTCGGGCTATCACCAACTGAGAGTTCAAGAAAAAGATGTTCCTAAGACGGCGTTTAGAACTCGTTACGGCCATTACGAGTTTGTTGTGATGCGTTTCGGATTAACTAATGCGCTCGCTGTATTCATGGACTTAATGAACCGAGTATGCCGACCTTACTTAGATAAATTCGTGATAGTATTCATCGACGACATACTAATCTATTCACGAAGTAAGGAGGAACATAGTCAACATCTACGACAAGTTTTGGAGACGCTAAGGGCGGAGAAGTTGTATGCAAAGTTTTCAAAATGCGAATTTTGGATTCGAAAGGTGGACTTTCTAGGCCACGTAGTCAGCAAGGAAGGAATACATGTGGATCCCTCCAAAATCAAAGCCATTGAAAACTGGGAAGCACCAAGAACACCGACAGAAATCCGCCAATTTTTAGGCCTTGCTGGCTATTATCGAAGATTCATACAGAACTTTTCTAACATCGCAAAGCCACTTACTGCCCTAACATAGAAAGGTGTAACATTCAATTGGGAAGATGAACAAGACGCCGCCTTCCATACTCTAAAGAAAGCTTTATTCAGCGCTCCTATTCTGTCCCTTCCAGAAGGAACAGAAGACTTTGTGGTCTACTGCGATGCATCGAATTAGGGTCTGGGTTGCATGCTCATGCAAAGAGGAAAAGTCATTGCCTACGCTTCAAGACAACTTAAAACCCACGAGGTCAACTACACCACGCATTACCTCGAGTTAGGGGCAGTAGTATTTGCATTAAAGATCTAGAGACACTACCTTTACGACACAAAATGTACGATCTTCACTGACCATAAGAGTCTTCAGCATTTTCTCAACCAAAAAGAGCTCAACATGAGACAACGACGGTGGGTAGAACTGCTAAGTGATTACGAATGTGAAATTTGTTATCACCGGAAAGGCCAACGTAGTGGCAGATGCCCTTAGTCGAAAAGAGTACTCGGGTCGTCGAGTAAAGTCAATGACAATAACAATCCATTCCCATTTATACACTCAGATCAAGGAGGCGCAGCTAGAAGCCTTAAAACCTGAGAACATCGCAAGTGAAGCCTTGCGAGGTATGGATAAAAACATGGAAGTCAAGGATGACGGAGCACGTTATCTCACGAATCGAATCTGGACACCAAGATTCGGCGGATATAGAGACCTTATCATGAACGAGGCTCACAAAACCAGGTACTCCGTTCATCCTGGGTCTGATAAGATGTATCTAGATCTCAAGAAATTATATTGGTGGCCAAATATGAAAGCAGAAATTGCTACTTATGTGAGCAAGTGTTTGACTTGCGCCAAGGTCAACGTGGAATATCAAAAGCCCTCGGGTTTATTACAACAACCAAAGATACCCGAGTGGAAGTGGGAGCGGATAACTATGGACTTCATAACCAAGTTACCCTAGACAACTGGTGGACTAGACACCATATCGGTAATCGTTGATAGGTTAACTAAGTCCGCTCACTTCCTGCCAATCAAGGAAACCGACGATATGACGAAACTTACAAGGACATACATCAAAGAAATAGTACGATTGCATGGCGCGCTAGTTTCTATTATCTCAGAGAGGGATAGTCGGTTTACGTCACGATTTTGGAAATCATTGCAAGAAGCCTTGGGAACCAGACTCGACATGAGTACAGCATACCATCCACAGACGGACGGGCAAAGTGAAAGAACTATTCAGACGCTGGAAGACATGTTAAGGGCTTGTGTGATAGACTTTGGTAGGGCGTGGGACACCCACTTACCACTTGTTGAATTTTCATACAACAATAGTTATCACAAGAGCATTAAAGCTGCTCCATTTGAAGCCCTCTATGGGCGCAAGTGCAGATCCCCTATATGCTGGGCTGAGGTGGGTGATACTCAATTAGCTAGAGGACAAGTGCCTAGCAGCACTCTCACCGGTCCTGAGATCATACGGGAAACGACAGAGAAAATCGTTCAGATTCGTGAACGACTAAAAGCATCTCGAGACCGACAAAAGAGCTATGCAGATAAACGACACAAGCCCTTGGAATTTCAGGTTGGCGACCGCGTATTGTTGAAGGTCTCACCATGGAAGGGAATGATACGTTTTGGAAAACGTGGGAAACTAAATCCAAGGTACATTGGGCCCTTTGAGATCCTTGCCAGGATCGGCCCTGTAGCTTACAAACTTCGGTTACCATAGGAACTCAGCAACGTGCACCCCACTTTCCACGTGTCCAACCTAAAGAAGTGTCTGTCTGATGAGACTCTTGTCATTCCACTTGACGAGATTGAGGTGGACAAGAACCTCCATTTCGTTGAAGAACCCTTGGAAATCATGGACAGGAAATCAAAAGAACGAAACAAAGCCGCATACCGATAGTGAAGGTCCGCTGGAGCGCCAAGCGTGGACCTGAATTTACCTAGGAACGTGAAGACCAGATGAAACAAAAATACCCACATCTATTCCCAAACCCATGAGAATCTACTCAAAGTGCTAAATTGCGGGACGAAATTCCTTCTAACGGGTAAATGATGTGGCAACTGTCAAATTAGGTCAATGAAAGTCAACTCAAGTTAACCAGAGCGTACGTTAGGTCAATATATCGAAATGTAAATTTCATAATCTCTACGATGTATTATTTGATATTATAATACTAAGTATGTTAATTCAAGTCAATTATACGCACAAACACTGCTAAGCTAGATGTTTTTAATATATAAAAAAAACAAATTTACGTCGTGAATAGTGACCAACGTGAATAGTGAACGGTAAAAATTTAAAACTCTTCGGAATATTACAAATTTTATATCAAAACGTAGATAAAATTACGACGGTTCCAAATATATAGTTATATTTTTACCAAACGTTATATATAAAAAGTTATGATAGAAAACCGTTTAATTTAACATGAAAACAACATTTGGTTATTAAAATATTTATATAATATTAAAAAAAATCAAAAAAAAATCTAAAATGTTGAATTGGTCTCCACCGTTAGGAGATTTGAAAAAATGGTTTTTTTATATATTTATTATTATTATTATTGTTATTATTATTATTATTATTATATAAAGTGGGCCCCACTTCATTATTTAATCAATTTTACATGCCAAGGAAGTCCAGTTCAACTGGGTGGAGGCACCGGGTTATAGTCCTTGTGTGGAGGTAGGTCGTGGGTTCTATCCCCGTCCTGAACACATACACAGGGGATTTTCCACTGAGACGCGTAAACGGGTTCGAGTCCCATACATGCCGTGAAGCCCCTTAATGGGAAACTGGGTGGCCGCTGTGTGGGCTTGGTTTTCTCCTTGGAGTAGACTCGAACGCGGGCTGGGTGACTAGCCTGGTAGGCGGTGGCACGATGATACGCCGTCCCGCCAATTGCCGTTTCCAAAAAAAAAAAAAAACATAAAAAAATCAATTTTACACATTTTACCCTCAAAGAATTCGTATTTTCATTTCGAACACTACGCATTCAATACGTATTTTTATGATTATCAATAATATTATATTGTTTTATAAAACGGAAAAATTACCGTCAAAACAGTATCGTCAATACGAACAATCTGACGTCAAAATTTAATATTATTGGTATTAGTTTTATATTTAATATTTTCTTTTTCTTTAAAATGAAATTGTATTTACATTTAAACCCTATATTTTTATTAAACTTATAATTAATACCCTTTCGTTAATTCATTAAAGACTTATAGTTAAAAAGTTGATATTATTAAACTACGATTTTCGTAGATTATATTTTTATAAACAAAAATCATTTATTTTATATGAAAAGTATTAATCTATTTAAAGAGTATTTTAAGGGTATGATTAGTCATAAACAATTTCTAAAAGCTATAAAAGTCAAATATCTGTGTCTTGAGAGCCGCTATACGAAAATAAATCTACTATAAATAGGACTCAAATTCTCATAATCAAACCACACCAATACAAGCTATATAAACATATCGAGAGAGTTGTAGATATATAGCTTGAAAATATAGTAGAAAGATAGAAAAAGAGGGTTCGAGTTAGAAGCTGGAAGAGTCGGGTGATCTAACAACAATTGGTGATAAGATCATCATCGACATTAAGGTGAGTTCATACCCCTTCTTTTTATCTTTATTCAAGTTTTTAAGGGGGAGAATACAAGTTATACTGTAAAAATAGCTATTTATACTCATTTGTAACAATAGTAAACAAAATGTGAATTTTGTAAACATCATTATGACAACAATTCAATTATAGTTCCAAAATATAATATCGAATGATCTACTTATGAGAGCGGTGTCTAGGCCGATCATTTGGGCTAGGTTGCTGGATTTCCGAAAGGCTTATACGCTGAAAGGGTCCAGCCTCCCCATTTGATCTTCTACCTGGCCGTCCTTTATTTGATAGTCATGAAATATTATATTGGAATTAATAAAGAGTATAACCAAGTTATTATACCAATATTATGTAAAATATCTTAAAAGATGTTGTTCATAACCATTTAAATAAGTTATTTCACATATATTTGTAAATATATGGTTTTCACGACAGAATACTAAAAGTAAACTATTATAGGAATAGTTTGTGGATACAAAGGTTACTATAATGTTTAGAACAAGACAAATAATTATATAAAAATATATAATTATTATACATTACTATTTTATCATGGGAAAAATGATAAAGATGAAAACAAAGGCTTTATTAACAATTATACGTGAACGAGTTGATATGCATACATTTTTGTGAGACGGGTCTTCACAGTACTTATTTAAGTACATACTATAAGTCCTGAAATTTATAACCAGAGTCTCGGTAAGAGAACGTGATATTTGTGTATAGATCTATACGGGATTGACAACCCCGCACCTGAGCTGTTAGCTACAGCTAGACCGGCAGGTCTGAGGTGACAAATGTCTAACAGTCCGACGCCTGAAGAACGTCGATGCAGGCATACATGGTCTCAGTATGGTTATATGGTGTCTCACATGGGAAAATCAACTATATAAATTGTTTACATGGAAATATACACTTTTACTGGATTTATACTACAAACTACGTGCACATTTTAGTCTTTGGGTTTTAAAACTACAATAACGTTAAATAAAATACCGTTTCTTGGTACATATACTATTGGTTTTCAAAAAGGAATTATTAAATTTCTCACTACAAAAATCTTATGAACTCACCAACGTAATGTTGACACTTGCAAAATTACTTGTATTCTCAGGTAACAATTAGACAGGTCTGACTACCTCTTTTGGGATGGGACGCTATGACGTCTCTTTTATCTATATCGTTATTATTTTGTAATCGGGATGAAACAATATGATTTGAATAATGTAACTTTCCAATTTCAATGTAAGATGGTTGTTTAGTTACTTATGTTTCAATGTATGCAATGGTTGTGATACTATGTTCCGTTCCACTCTCAGACGTTTCTGCCATCGTGGTTTGGGGGTGTGACATATCACCAAGAAAGTCAACAAGAAATTGATGAGGCAATAAAAGCTGTTGAAACCGATGTCAAACAGATGACACGAAACGTTTTGGAAAAATTTGACCTGAGGTGTAAGGCAGTTGAGAAGATAGTTGAAGAGAAATCCAAACTTATTCAAGATCAACATACCAACAAACTCAACAAAGTAGTCACCAATCTTAGCAGTGTTCACACGGAAGTTCAAGCCAAGCTTACTTCGTTAATTACTTCAGTTGAAAATATTTCGAAACGAAGTGCAGAGGAATTTGATGTACAACTGACAAGTTTATAGAAAGATGTCGAGGAGGCGAAGAAAACCATTACAGAATACGAACTGAAGGTGCATGAGTTAAACATGTACAGAGAAGCACATAAAATCAGCGACCAGCAAATGAAGATTTTGGTCTCTCAGACAACAGAGTCTATCTGGGTGCTCCGAAGCCTTCAATGCTTTCGTCACAAGGGGGAGAAGGGCCTCGATAAACAGAAAGGTCAACACGTCAAACACGAATCACCTTCCCACCAACAGCAACTATTACACAAATAACAACCCTCGCACCACTCACTCAAACAACAACTACCACCGCTGGTCCGACTACAAAACACTTTTTCTGATTCACTTCAGCACCCTCATGAGCAACGATCTCCACTACATCACAGTCAACAACAATTCCTCTTTTTGGTGGACGAACATCATCAACCACACAAATTACAACCGAATCCACCTCGAGTCTCATTAAAATATTATCTGGTGGAATTAAAATCAGAGTAAGTTCTACACCTTCTTCAACATCAACAAAGACAACAACTTCTCAAGTCCCTCCTGAGACATGTCCTTCGGTTGCCAAGGGAAAGAAGATAGCTCAGGAACTGTCTATGTCTGAGGAGAAGAAGCAGAAGTCAGAAGAGTATGAATAATTGAGGCATATGTATGTAATCTGAAGAGACAGGGTTGGAAAGAAAGAAGTATTGGGTCCAGTGAACAAAATATGGACATATGAGACAATTATGAATTTGGCGTTTACCACTGTGGAAATGTTTGATCATTTGCCACTGGTGTCATATAGTGTTGAGAATACTACAGAGATGCAACTTGATATCCCATTGAATCCGAAGCTCTTTGCTGCTAATGTTTATGACATTGAATTTGATCCGGCTGAGAAGATTAAGTTTCAACAACAAAAAGGCACGTTTCATGTGAACCTTGCTGTTGATCAAACTCATGTCTGGTCTTGCGTGAAGATTGTTGGGATTGACTGAATAGAGACTGGAGAACTTTTTGAAGAAGTGTATCAGAATTACACTTATCATGTCCGAAGAGGTGAACAGAAGATTGTAAGTTCTATCACTGTGGCAGACTTCCCACTCATGAATCCAAATAACTTCGTTGTACTTGTTGAAAGATTCTACAGTCTGAACCAAACAAGAATATCCAAGCAGGTATGTCTTACAAGAAGTCAGAGGATAATTGGAAGATTTTTGGGTTCATACCTCCGAAACATCTCCTTGTATGATTATGAAATAGCAAAACTTTTCAAGCAATTTGTTCCAGTTGCGAATAAGGAGCTTACCGGAATAAGCAAAATCAGCAATAGAAAGATTCTACAGAAACCTTGGGGAGTTGTTTACTGTTGAATAATGTTTTTATGTTTTTATGTGACCATCACTGAAATAAGTCGAAATGTTTTTTAACAAATATTATCAGTTTATTTCAGGTTGCGTAAATTCGAGATCAACCAAACCAAGATCAATCAAACCTGAGAAAAAGACGCTATGTACCAAAGAGCAAAAATGTCACCCAGCTACAGAAATCGCGACCAGACAGCACATGTGTCGCAACGTGAAGAAAAACAAAACAAAAGAAGAAAAAGGCAGGAACAGCGAAGATCGCGACCCGATCTCAACCCGGATCGCGACCCGATCTAATGACAAACGCGTGATATAATGCTGACCAAAGATCGCGAGCCGATGGCAACCCGACAAGATCGCGACCCGATCTTTTTACCCATCGCGACCCGACCAGATCGCGACCCGATCTCCTTCCTCATCGCGACCCGACCCACCTACCACACTCCACCGAGTCGGGTAGTGGCCAGCGCAAAAGCGAGCACCACTCAAGATCGCGACCCGATCCTATAGAGGATCGCGACCCGATCTCCGCTGGACAGAACTATAAATAGAGGCTTCCTCTTGCTGATTTTGAGAGCACAACCTACACACATTAACCAAGCTCCATACACTCTTACCCACGACCAGAAACCTCAAGATACTCAAATCTCTGCATTTGGCAACAAGAAACAAACCGCAAAACCGCAAGAAACAAGACATCCTCCCGACACCAAAACTTCAAACCTCTAAACAACCTCTACCCGACACCAAACTACAAACCTCCAAACAACCTCTACCCGACACCAAAAATCACCAAAACCTCATCCTATCGAAAAGAACAAGAAATCGACACATCAAGAAAACGCCACGTTCTTCCGTCATCGATAAGTTCTTTTGAAATTATAATTCCAATAATTTATCTTTGTCGTTATTGATTTATTTAAACTGTTATAAATCAACTGTACCAAATTTCCAATACATCCGAATTGAACCGTGACAACCAAAACATATGTGGACTGTCTTTAACCGAGACATCTAACTTCTAACTTCTAACCTTTTTATTTATTGTAAAAACACGTTATCGTTGATAATGGCGTTTATTACATCTAACCTCTAACTTCTAACTTCTAACCTTTTTATTTATTGTAAAAACACGTTATCGTTGATAATGGCGTTTATTACATCTAACCTCTAACTTTTAACTTTTACTTTATTTACCGCTTTCTGTCTATTTATTTATAGCTTTCAGCAACTTAACTTTATTCCGCAACTCTTATTTATTCCGCATATTATAGCTAAAATACATATCTGTCACACAGTATTTGGATTAAAAACCTTATTCGTGGAGATCAGTTATCGTATTTTTCAACAATTGGTATCAGAGCTCGTGTGATTTAGTCTGAAATTTTTGTCGAAAACTTTATTTGTGTAGCGTTTTTATAACCAACCAATAAGTTTTCCTTAAAAATTTCATTTTAATATCACTTGTTCAAAATCCTTTCAAAAAAAAAAATTAAAATCTTAAAATTTTCAAAAAAAAAAAACAACAACAACCCAAAAATGTCTTCCACAACCTACTCAAGAGCTCCATATGTCATCGATCAGGTATGGTCTATGATCTCAGAAATTGGTCTTTCAAAAACACCATTTGAGTCCCACATGACTAAGATTGAGAACAGTTTGAAAGCTGATCTCAAACTATATCATGACACAATAGTCAAATCTGATATCTGCAAATCTGAATTACAAACTTTGCAACTCAGATTTGGAGAATCAACAAGGACTAGAGACAAACTTGAAAGAGACGTCGAACGAAAATCAGAAGAATATAATCACATCTTAGAACAATTAAATGAAGTTCTAAAACAAAAAAAGGACTTGGAAATAAAAAATCAATCTGTTTTTCCATCTGAAATAAAAGATACCTTAGAAATAGAAGTCCTTCAGTTAAAACTAAAAATTCAAGATTTAACTGACAAAAACACTAGTTTGATTTTGAAATTAGATGATTCTTCTAAACAAATCAAACTTCTTGAATCCGAAAATCAAAGATTTCAAGGAAAACTGGATTCTATCAATATTGCTAGAAAGCTAAGTGATGATATTTTCATCAAAGCAACATCCTTAGAATCTGGCAAAATCGATACAAATTACAGACCTGGATTAGGAAGAGAATCCTTCGAAATCGAACAAGCCAAACAAGAAACCAGGACTAACATTGAAAACTCTGAATCAACTCTAACATATCTATCCACATCTGTTAATGAGGAAAATTCAGACGACGAAACAGTTATCAACTGTAACCCAGATGATACTGTTTTCACTGTTTCCAAAAGATCTTTCACTAATAGGTCTTCAAACCACCAAATCCAAATTACCAACCAAAACTCCTTTTACGAGAAAGGCAGTACCTCTAAACCAATTGCTCTTCAAAAGGAACAAGGCAAACCCAAAGTTTTCAAACAAACCCAAAAGAAACCTTTAAAACCAGCTTCTGTGCCACAAAAACAAACTTTTAATCCAAAACAAAAACCTTTTCAAAAACCAATTCAAAGTTGCTTTCAAGAGATTAACTTCAATCTCTCAAGGAACTTTCAGAAACCATCATTTCATCAAATTCCATTCAATCATCAAAGTGTTTTCCAAAACCATTCAGATCCCAGATACAAAGAAAGGTTATCAAACGGATCTTCACATATAGGATACCTTTCACAAAATCAAAGACCATTTCAACTGACAGGTTTTCAAAAACAAATCCTAAATTGGGAAAATCTGATAAGTCAAATCAAGCCTCAACCACTTCGTCCAATTAACAGAAACCATTATGATTTCAAATCACCGAAAACCATTAACAAATCAGGACCCACCATGGTTTGGGTACCTAAACTTTATGTCTAATTACAGGTACTTTGTGCTGGAGAGCCCAAGGATGATACATGGTATATCGATAGTGGCCGTTCCAAGCATATGATAGGAAACCAGAGCTTTCTACAAGACTTCAAACCCACACTACCTCCGATGCAGAAACTTCACAATCAAACCAAAATGATGCGGATCCAGTCGAGGGGGAACCACCAAAACCAGAACCCTCCTAAAACACCCCAATCCACCTGTCCAAATAATCCCAATGCATCATTTATGGGAGAACCACCAAAACAAAATTCCTCTTTAAACAATCCCAATCTACCTATCCAAAATGATCCCAGTGCATCATTTATGGGGGAACTCTCGTTACCCCATTCTCACCCCCAAACCAAAGTTTTCCAAAATAATCAAATTTTCAAAAACATCCACATAGTCAAAAATCACAAAAAAAAAATTAGGATAAAGTTTTATCTTGTTAAAATCTTTATAAAACCATGTGATTAACATCTTCTTGACTAAATTTTCAGATACTTATGCTCGATGAATGTTCTCAGTTATATTGATTCTTAATTAAAGAGAAGGTTCAAATTTCAAACATTTTTGTTATGTACATTCTCCTATTCCCTTTGAATTTATTTCAATTATAACGATTTTATCTATTAAGGGACAAAAGATTAGGAGATTCAGATGAAAACCAAACCCATGTGAGAAATTGTGCCTCGTCTTTAACTGCCAAGTGGAATTCATTTCTGTGAGCAAAGGTGTTTTCATTATGACTTATAGGATTTATACTCTTATACCGTGATGCTAGTCTCATTTTTGCTTAGATATCAAAATGACCAGGGACGATACTTTCATTTTCTTAAATATATTAGACAAACTGTCTATTATATCACCTATCCCTATCCTCAATCAAACCACTTCAAAGAAAAAGCTTCATCATCTGGCATAACGAATCTGACAAATGAAGAAACGACAAAGTCATATCCAACAAATGCTGTCAACAAATCACAATTGGTAACCACATCAGATATCTTTTACACAATCAAGAAAAGATAAAAACAAAGGTGAACACTTCACCAAAGAAAAGGAAGATTTACAACAACATCCATCAAGACAGACATCTCTCAAAATTTTCCAAGCAACGGATTCTCAAAAAGCTTTATCAAATATAGCTGTCAAAACCAAAGATTTATCGGGATACTGTAGCCTTCATAATTGAATATTTATAGTTGCAAACTGCACTATGAATATTTCTAAACCCCTCTACATGTATTTACCAACGGAGAGAGAGTGAACATCAATGGCATGAATGAAGAAACCCTCTGAGTAATGCCGAAACCAGTCTTATGTGATTGATTATCTAATATGAAGACCAAGTGACTAAAGTATATAGGTATAAATCCACAATAAGCATAAGTCAACACCTTCAAACTGAGAGATATCACTCATCTTTAGTGATTATACACCGGTTCTGCACCCAGAACAAACAAACACCTCAGTCAAGTGTGAGCTATACCTATGAGAATTCATCTGAATCGACCTATTAAGATCACTTGTCGTCTTTATAAATGCTATAAAATCTTAAGGAATATTATGAAAATACATATACAAAAACCTTTTGATAAGCGAACTCGAGACTTTGATTCAGAAACAAATATTCTTGACAAACATTTTTCAAAACATAAGTAAAATCTAGTCACACTCTTTCAAAACAAGTGATATGGTTTTATAAATGTCTTATCCAAATTTCAAGAATTTCAATCAAACATTTTTCTCCTCATTTCATTAATGATCACATAGGGGGAAATTGTTGAATAATGTTTTTATGTTTTTATGTGACCATCACTGAAATAAGTCGAAATGTTTTTAAACAAATATTATAAGTTTATTTCAGGTTGCGTAAATTCGTGATCAACCAAACCAAGATCAATGAAACCTGAGAAAAAGACGCTATGTACCAAAGAGCAAAAATGTCACCCAGCTACAGAAATCGCGACCAGACAGCACATGTGTCGCAACGTGAAGAAAAACAAAACAAAAGAAGAAAAAGGCAGGAACAGCGAAGATCGCGACCCGATCTCAACCCGGATCGCGACCCGATCTAATGACAAACGCGTGATATAATGCTGACCAAAGATCGCGAGCCGATGGCAACCCGACAAGATCGCGACCCGATCTTTTTACCCATCGCGACCCGACCAGATCGCGACCCGATCTCCGTCCTCATCGCGACCCGACCCACCTACCACACTCCACCGAGTCGGGTAGTGGCCAGCGCAAAAGCGAGCACCACTCAAGATCGCGACCCGATCCTATAGAGGATCGCGACCCGATCTCCGCTGGACAGAACTATAAATAGAGGCTTCCTCTTGCTGATTTTGAGAGCACAACCTACACACATTAACCAAGCTCCATACACTCTTACCCACGACCAGAAACCTCAAGATACTCAAATCTCTGCATTTGGTAACAAAAACAAACCGCAAAACCGCAAGAAACAAGACATCCTCCCGACACCAAAACTTCAAACCTCTAAACAACCTCTACCCGACACCAAACTACAAACCTCCAAACAACCTCTACCCGACACCAAAAATCACCAAAACCTCATCCTATCGAAAAGAACAAGAAATCGACACATCAAGAAAACGCCACGTTCTTCCGTCATCGATAAGTTCTTTTGAAATTATAATTCCAATAATTTATCTTTGTCGTTATTGTTTTATTTAAACTGTTATAAATCAACTGTACCAAATTTCCAATACATCCGAATTGAACCGTGACAACCAAAACATATGTGGACTGTCTTTAACCGAGACATCTAACTTCTAACTTCTAACCTTTTTATTTATTGTAAAAACACGTTATCGTTGATAATGGCGTTTATTACATCTAACCTCTAACTTCTAACTTCGAACCTTTTTATTTATTGTAAAAACACGTTATCGTTGATAATGGCGTTTATTACATCTAACCTCTAACTTTTAACTTTTACTTTATTTACCGCTTTCTGTCAATTTATTTATAGCTTTCAGCAACTTAACTTTATTCCGCAACTCTTATTTATTCCGCATATTATAGCTAAAATACATATCTGTCACACAGTATTTGGATTAAAAACCTTATTCGTGGAGATCAGTTATCGTATTTTTCAACATTTACAAAGGAAAGCTTTCACAGAAAAGTCTTCAGAAAAAGTTATTCTTTGACATGGACAAGAAAGAGAAGTTTCCTTCAACCTTTTTGGAAGGAATGATTGCAAGAGTGACGATCAACAATGAGAACTCCGATGATGCGAAGCTGGAGTTATGTACTCATTTGAAGTGGTGGTTACAAATTCAGAGGGAATTGATCAAGGCGTTTCATATGTTATAGACTTCGGATACCTGGCATCTTCACCACAAAGGGGGAGAATGTTACCATTCTGATTGTGATGAGATTTGACATCCGAAGTACACATGTACATGTCCGAAGCGAGAGGTTGAACCGAAGTTGGTGTACTTATCAGAAGACAGTCATATTTTGTATTTATCTTTTGTTTAGAGATAATGTCTAGGGTTTTATACTTACCTATAACTAATAAGATTACGTGTTTATCCTATTAGATCTTAGTATTTAAACACCCTCGACCCTAGATGTTTAGTACGTACTTTTGCATAGTCGCATTATTCTTTGTAACGTTATTCATAGTTGCTCATCATATAGATTTGGAGCACTATCTTTTTACATTGAATATAATCATTCGACTGGTTGAATATTCATACACTTGTGTTCTCGTTGTTTGCTTTCATTATTAATTTAGTCCTACACTCCTGCTGTATCTGGCCATCTACTCAGCACCCTCAGTATATCTTGTTGTCGCACCTTAGCCATGCATGTAAGTCTTGCTTTGTAGATGACCATCCCTATGTAACCCCTACTAGACTTTACAACAGCCTAACAACACACAAAGAAACACACTAGACATCCATACATACCACAATAATCAAGCATATCATAGCATCATAACAACACACAACTACAAGAAAGAACATATAATATTAGTACAATACACACAGCCTAGTACTATCCACACTCGTCTTTTAAGCACACACAAGCTACAATAGAGTATACATAACATCCATATAATGTAGTGAAAAACTCACCTGATAAGTAGCAGTTGGTAATGCACAGGAAATGCAGCACTCAGAGACCTTCCTTCTTCCACTGACCTACACCCCATATGTCACTGCTTAGAATGGGTTCATATTGTGTAAACAATTACTTGTAGTTGTATACTTATACTTGTATATTTCCAGCTTCCGACACGAACCGTGTCCCACTATGAACACCCCCCTGTTCACTTTTACTCAACAAAGGAGTTATAATATGTTCTAATTAGTTTTAGGTAAGGTCGGACGCACACCGTACTAACCAAGATCCACAACCAAGACAAATTAACCCAAAAGAGGAAACCGACAGCAAAGCTGATTTCCAACCCGCGTAGAAGATTTGAAATAACTAGCCAAAGAGGGTTTGAAGATAATATCTAAGAAAAATTAGACAAACACTAGATCCAAGGACAAGGTCACAAGGCCTTACCTTAGCTCATTTATATTTTTCAATAATAAATGAAAAATCCCCAAATTGGACTGATTTGATCAGTCCATTCACTACACCACTATTCAATGATAGAACCAACACACAAAATTCAAAGGGATTTGGATTCTAATTTTTTGTACATGGAAACTAGACCCCTAACATGAACATTTCCAACTGGTCTTATCCTCAAATAATTTTTGTACAATTAACTATGAATTTTGTAAGTCCAATATCTCACAGGGTATTAATCTAACACTCAATGGTGCGGAACCCAATGAGTGAATCGAATCAAAACAATAAGAACACAAGGAGATTTTCAATCTTCAATGCACACCTTTTGATTAAACAAGGTCTAGTACATAAGATTCTTGATTGCTTGAATGCAAGAATATTCACTCTAGCTAGGCACGCATTCCAAAGCAACCAACTAATGACAATGACAACTACATTGACCTTTTATACCTACGTATGAAACCTAGCAAACCCTAAGCTCACGGATGAGAAGCCCACCGAAAACGCCTTGGCCCAGCCCACCGAAAACACTTGGTTTTTGGGAAATCAAGGAGGTTTCGGTCCAAACCGAAAACCACAGTCCAACCCATATTTTCTATTTTAAGCCTGTAAATGGAAAGATTAAAGCACATTAAATATGACCCAACAATCTCCCCCTTGGTTTAATGCTTTCATCTGTCTTCCTGCTCTTGTTGAGTTATGTTTTTGATGAAGTGCTACTCAATCCAAAGACCTGAGATTTTGATAAAGAAGACCCCAAATCCTGAAGACTCCGAAGTGTTAATCATGGAGCATCCGAAGGCTATTTTGAAGTAACAACTTTTGGTGCACACGTGTCTGCAGACTACATGGTGCATGAATCTAGAATCCTATTGGCTAGTACTCTGATAGGATATTCTCTGTAATAATTGTACTATGCGTATCACTAATCATGTATAAATATTAGTGATACCATTCCTTGCCGAGTCTGAGATTGAATCTTTCCAATTGTAAAACCCTAATCGATTAATCAAAGCATTCGACACAAGTTATCCAATTCCATTGTGTTCTTATCTGTTCTTACTTATAATTGCTTGTGTGTGCTACTTAGGATAATTCATGTTAGTAGAATTCTTGTCAAATCTCACTGTTTGATCGATTTCAACACCCAACAAGTGGTATCAGAGCAGGACATCTCGAAAACCTGTTCTTAGAGCTTCATTTCTTTGTTACAGTTCTAGATCTGAATTGTTTCTTAGATCTAGAATTCCGCAACTGATAACTGTCTCTATAACTCGTTTTTCTAAAAAGATCCTGTTGAAATTCATTCAAAATGACTGATTCTACTGCTTCTTATGCTAATATGCTCAGCTATGCCAATCTGATTGGTTCCCCCACCAAAGCACATGTTCTTGTTCCGACCTACTATGATTACTGGGCTGATCGTATGAGGGATTATCTTGAAGGTCTTGATGAAGCAAAGGATATCTGGAGATCTGTAAGAGATGGTCCTCACACTGACATTGAATGACGTTTCCTTGATATGGATGATGATGAAGCTGCTGGTGTTCTAAATGCACCAGACTTAAGGATGGTTAGAAATTATGAAATGGCTATGCGAGAACTAAGAAGTAGACTTGGACCTAATGTTCAACATCACATTTCTAGAGCAAAATCAGCTAAAGAGATTTGGGATCGTTTGGCTATTCGTTTTGCTGATGATAATACTTTACAATCAAGTGTGGTTCAAGAAGTTCTAGCTGACTTTAGTAACTTCAAATAACAAGAGAGTGAAACTCTGGAGCAAGCTTAAGAAAGATATAGCAAAATGGTGTATGAACTGGAAAGGTATGGTGAAACTCGAAGTCAACAAGAGGTCAATATCAAGTTTCTCTATAGCTTAAGGCCTGAATGGAGACCCATTATGCTGATGATTAAATCTTATGAGAACATCAACACATACTTACTAGCGGCTCTCTATAATCTCATCAAATCCCACGAGCCTGACATCTGTGGAAGGAGAAGTGTGAAGGCTGCTTCTGGTTCTGGTTTATTGGCACTTATTTCAAATGTTGAAGAAGAAGAATACAAGGATGAACCAGATGGTTACATGGAAGGAGAGAACGGAGAATCAATTGCTTTGTATGCTGCAAACAATCGTAGGTTCAGAAAACCCTTTGTGAATAAGTCCAATCCACCAAAACCGTTTGTGAAAAACTTCAACAAAAACTCCTTCACTCCGAAGCCAAAACCTGAGATTTACACTCCCAAAGACAAATCAACAAAATTCACTCCGAAGCCTGTTGAATCTAACACTTCGGAGTCACAAAAGGCTAAAACTAAAGATAAGAAAGTTGCTGGTGACTCAGGTTTTGATTGTACTTACTGTCATGGTAAGAATCACTTTGCAAAAGACTGCATGCTTTGAAAACAAAATGAGAAACAAAATCAGGTGAAAGATGAGACTTACTATGCAAGAAAGATGGAGGAAGTAAGAGAAAAGACCAAGGACTTAGCCCTGATGGCTGCTGAGGATTACCCAGGAACATATCAAGTCTGGTCATCTGACTCCGAAGATAAAGAAGTAAGAAAGCCAACTCATAGTGCTTTCATGGCCTATGATGAGGGTAAGTGCTTTTTGAAGGTCACATATGAAGATACTAAAAGTGAAGATGAGTGGGGATTTGAAGACTCTGCAGGTTTTGGTTATGTGAGTTCGGAGCAGAAGATGTCAACTGATGCTATGATTCCGAAGTGTTGGTTTGATGACTCTTCGGATGAAGGTGAAGATGTCTGTCTAATGGCTAAGGACAAACGCATGACCATTCCCGAACAGGTATCTAAACTTCTCTCAACTTTTAAAATTCCTGCATCTAAATCTACTCCTATCATTGATGAAATAACTCGCGATTGTTCTGTGATGCATAAACTACTCGTTGATACGAAAATAGGGAGGAAATCAATGAGGAGGAGATTCTCAACTTGAGGGGGAGAGTAGAAAGTTTGAAGTTCTCACTAGAAAAGGCCAATTTAAGAATCACACTGCTAGAGGAGAATAGGGAGAAACATTTGATTAATCATGATGTAATTTTGAGACAACATAATATTTTCTGTGAAACTACAAAACGTTTGTATACTCATATTACTCGCATCTATCATTCTGCTGACGTGTGTAATGTTCAACATAGACAACTGATGCCTTTTATTGAGTTTAAGCGTAAGGAAGTTTATAGTATATCTTATGAATGTTAATCGATAGTATCTGGCTCCGAAGTCACCAACCCTTCGTATAGACATGGTTTAATCTCTGTAGGTGATAATTTGTTGAAGTTATTTCCACAAGAAATTCCCATATTGAAAAAGAATGTTCCTCAAATTGAAAATAAAGATGTAGTCACTGTTGAAACTGAATCTGAGAATAATTCAGAATGTGATTCGAATATGGAGGAAGTTGATTGTTCATCTTTGACTATATTAAAATCATCCTCCGCATCCGCTTCACCCTCCGAAGACACATCACAATTGTCTTCGGTTGACAAAGGAAAAAAAAAATTGATTGTGAATATGAAACTTCTGAAAACAAGGAAATTGTGAAATCTAAAATACAAATTTCTGATGAATGTGTCTCCTACGATCAATATCTCAAAGACAATTTAAAAAGACTAGTCCATGTTGCTTGTATCTATCCGAAGATCTCTTATTTCAAAAACTCCATTTTTGTGAAGCCTGGTGGCATGCTTTTAATTGACAATGATTTGAAAAAGATCTGTGAGGAGGATAATTCCACAGTTACTGAGGAAGGATTCTTCTCATCTTCAAAAGTGGTTGAAAATGAAATGAATGAACGAATGGAAGTAAAAATCAATGCGAGAAAACAAGATTTGTATGGATATAACATCTACAATCATCTTTCTTATGAAAAGGAAAAGACTCCCAAAAACATGTCTCATCTTTTAAATGTCAAAAATGATAATCACATTTACACTAACAAAAATTACAACAAATTCAAGTTATGGAGAAACCTATAGCTCCGAAGATGGATGTTTTTCAGTTAATGAAATCTTGTGAGAGTGTACCGCTTTCACAATCTTTTGAAAATGTCATTACAAAACCAAAGATTTTTGTTTCTAAACCTTCGGTACAAAAACCTCAGATTTGGAAAAGACCTCAAATTCTCAAAAAGCCACAAGTTCACAACATTGCCTCAACTTCCAAAACAAAACCTACTGTTGTAATCTCAAAGCCAATACAAAAACCAACAGTTGAGAAGTTTAAAACAAAGCAAACACAAAATCTTGTTAAAAGAAAAACACCCTTCGGAGTTTCAAAACCAACCATTACAATAGCCTCAACTTCTGGAACAAAAGCAATGGATACAAAGATTTCAAATGTTAAAAACAAGTTTTCCAAACCATCTTTTGAACCTTCGAAACCAAACTTTCCAAATCCCAAATTTCAAAAACCATCAAAGAAAACATTTTCAAAAGGAAACAATTTGATAGATACATTCCATCAGTGGCTGGACAAAAATTTGGATTTGTTTAAGGATAAGAATCTTTCATTAAATGATTTCAAATTGGCATACGAAGAGTACCTTTGTACTTCTACGTTATGCAGTTCAATATCGAGGAAATCTACACTTGAAAATTAAAATCAAAATTGGAAAAGAAATGATTTGAAAAAAAATCTGACTGCAAAATCTAAATCTTCAAAGTCATCAATTTGTTCAAAACTCTCATGTACAAAGAAAAAGTCAAAAACCTCAAAATCAAGCTCTTCCAAACAAATATGGGTTCCGAAGACTTCCATTATTTCAGTCACTTCGGACTCATCAATTTTAACAAAAAGCTCTTCGGAATCATGTTCTGACTCATCTTGTTCGTCACATGAGACTTCGGAGAATATGATAAATTTAAATGCTAATGAAATATCCGAAGAGGCCGTAGAAAAGTGGATTCAAGAATCTTTCGCTTACCCTGAGGACCCAAGATTGATTGGGTATGAACTCCTTCTTGATTAATTGCAGGTCATGTCAAATGAGCGGTACGATGCAAAATGGTACATGGATAGTGGCTGCTTAAGACATATGATTGGGAAGAGGGAGTATCTTAGGGATTACAGAACATTGGATGATGCTAGAAACGTTCGCTTTGGCAACAATGAAACATGTCCAATTCGGGGTTATGGAAAAATCACAAATGGCCAATTTATAATCAACAGAGTGGCATTTATAAAAGGATTGAAGCACAATCTTGTGAGCATCTCTCAACTGGTAGTTGGAACGGGAAATGTTGTTACATTCAATAACCAAGGAAGTGTCGTCACGAAAGAAGCACCAAACAAAGTCTTGTTGAAATCTGAAAGAAAGGGGTCAATGTTTCCTTTGAATATGAAGCCAGTGACTGGTAGGTAATCATTGTGTTTTCTATCCAAAGCCAATTCAGATGTAAGCTGGCTATGGCACCGAAGACTTGCTCATTTAAACTTCAAATACTTAAACAAGTTAGTGGCTATGGATTTGCTTCATGGAATGCAAGCTCTCAAATTTGATAACAACTCACTTTGTTTTGCTTGTGAACATGGCAAGCAAACAAAACAAAGGCATCCAACTATGATCAACCCAAAAATCACCGAACCTCTTTCACTTCTCTAGATGGATCTTTGTGGTCCATCCGTTGTTGAATCTATTGGGAAGAAGAAATACATTCTTGTGATAGTTGATGATTATTCAAGATTCACTTGGGTCTTATACTTAATAAACAAGTCTGATGCGGCTGAAGAAATCATTAATTTCATAAAGAAAATTGAAGTAAAGCTCAACAAGAAAGTCCGAAGTGTACACAGTGACAACGGTTCGGAGTTCAAAAATCAAACCCTTGATGGATTTCTGAAGACAAAGGGGATTAGTCATAACTTCTCAGCACCATATACTCCTCAACAAAATGGTGTTGTAGAAAGACAAAATCGTTCTTTGTGTGAAGCAGCCAGAACCATGCTTAACTTTGCAAATTTGCCGATGTACTTATGGGATGAAACTATCTCTACAGCATGCTTCACTCAAAACAGATCATACATCCACAAGAGATTTCACATTATACCTTATCAAGTACTCAACCGAAGAAAACCAAATGTCAAGTTTCTTCATATCTTCGGTTGCATGTGTTTTATTTTGAACTTAAAAGATCATTTGACAACGTTTAAGGACAAATCTGAAGAGGGGATTTTTCTTGGATATTCACAAGACTCAAAGGCCTATAGGGTTATGAACAAGAGGACTCGTAAAATTGAAGAAACCTTCAACCTCTCGTTTGATGACTTCTAAATCAAGAAATCCCTGCATTCGTTTCCTATGTCATCTATCTTTCCGAAGCCGACTGTTAATGCATTACCAATCACTACTTTTGACACAGATTTCACTCTTCTCTTTGATCCACCTGTGAGGGTTGTGGACTTCGAAGCGAGGGCACCAGATAATAATGTATCCGAATTGTCCAAACTCACAGATGGGCCTCATGATTCTTCAACAAGCAGTGTACAAAGACCATCTTCAGTTGAGGGGGAGCCATCTAACAGATATGAAGGGAATTCTGGTTTTAAGGAGGAGTAAAACAACACAAGTCACAACTTGCCCCCACATGAAATCTCTCACATTATGTCCCTGTACCCATCAGTCCAGGGGGAGCCAGAGATTTCCACTCCGAACTCAACAACACCAGTCGCTTCTGATAGAGGCACCACTACCACAACACCAACTGCTGTCGAGGGGGAGAATACTTTAAACTCTTCTTCTCAAACCTCAAATCAAAACACACCTCAAACAAATGTTACTAATTCAAACAATCATTTAGTAACAGATGATTTTCCATCCACCTCTGGGTATCCTTCAGATAATGAGGAAGTCGATTATAAAGGTCCATCTGAAGTTGATCCAAACTATCCTCCTTTGGACAAATGGACGCAAAAATCATCCCCCATCACTTGTCATCGGTAATGTTCAAGATAATGTCTTGACTCGTGCACAACTACACCAAAAACAACTTGATTTAAACAAAACTTCAGAGTCATGCATGTTGAATGTCTTTATCTCAAAGGTTGAACATAAGAACGTTAAGGATGCATTTGATCACCCGGACTGGATTGAAGCTATGCAATTGGAATTAGAGGAATTTGAAAGAAAAAAGTTTGGAGCCTAATTCCAAAACCCGCAAATGCTTCAATTGTTGGTCTCAAATGGGTGTATAGAAATAAATTAGACACCGAAGGCAATGTGGTTCGGAACAAAGCAAGGCTGGTTGTCAAAGGTTACTGTCAACAGGAGGGGATAGACTACGAAGACACATTTTCTCCTGTTGCCAGACTCAAATTAGTTCGGATATTTTTAGCTTATACTGAACACAAAAACTTTGATGTCTATCAGATGGATGTCAAATGTGCTTTTCTAAATGGTGATCTCGAGGAAACCGTATTTGTTGAACAACCACCTGGCTTTGTAGACAAAGCTCATCCCAACCATTGCTATGTGTTAGAAAAAGCTGTCAATGGTTTAAAACAAGCACCCAGGGCTCGGTATGAGACCTTGACAAAGTTTTTAAAAGAATCAAACTTCAAACACGGTTCAGTGGATCCAACACTTTTCAGAAAGAAAGCTGGATCTCATTTGATGCTAGTCCAAATTTATGTGGATGACATTATCTTCGGATCCACTGATCCCAATCTCCTTAAAGATTTTGAAAAACTAATGAAAAGAAAGTTTCAAATTAGTATGATGGGAAAGATTAACTTCTTTCTTGGATTGCAAATAAAACAATCTAAATAAGGGATTTTCATCAATCAACAAAAGTATACGAAGAGTTTGCTTGAACGCTTCGGAATGACTAACTGCTCCAAAGAAAAAGTTCCATTGCCTGCAGGTACAAGGTTAAATCCATCACTGGACAAACCGAAGACTGACATCCAGACGTATCGAAGCATGATTGGATCATTGCTTTATCTCACAGCCAGTCGACCAGACATCATGTTTGCAGTCTACAATTGTGCAGGATATCAAGCTGATCACCGTGAACCTCACCATGCTACAGTTAAAACAATTTTTCGTTATCTTCACAACACTCCTGCTTATGGTTTATGGTACCCAGAAAACTCTGGCTTCTACATTCAAGCTTATTCAGACTCAGACCTAGGTGGATGCTCCATTGATCACAAGAGCACTTCGGGGGGTTGTCAATTCCTTGATGGAAAGTTAATTAGTTGGCAATCCAAGAAGCAAGCTTGTGTTTCAATCTCTACAGCTGAAGCAGAGTATGTAGCAGCTGCAGCCTGCACTTCACAGATCATCTGGATCCAAAGCCAATTAAAAGATTATGCCATCAACATGAGAAAAATAGAAATGTTTTGTGATTCACAAAGTGCCATTCTCATACGTCATAATCCTGTTCAACATTCCAAGACGAATCATATAGCACTTCGCTATCACTTCATCAAAAGTCATGTTGAGGAGGGGAATATTGAGGTGCACTTTGTTCACACAATCGAACAACTGGCCAATATCTTTATAAAAGTCTTGAATGAAGAAGCATTTACAAGAATTGTTCGAGGACTTGGAATGATTGATGGATCTACTCTACCATAAATCTCGGATTTGCTCCTTCTTTCCTTAGTCTTTTCAATTAAGGAATAAAAAGTCATGCTGATCTGCAGCACTCTGAAATCCTTCAACACTTCGGAGCCCATCGGAATAAACTTAATGCTGCTCTGCACCACTGCAAAGCACTTTGATGCTTCGAAGCCCCTCGGAACAGACTTTTTGAGTTAAAAAAATTTCATAGATGTCAAAATCCTTTGAAATATCCTTTTCCTTTGCATCACAAGGATAAACATTCTCACAATAAAAGATTATTTCATGGAAAAATTAAAAACAAAAATCATTTGCAAAACCTCGAAAGTTCAAATCACAATTTTTCCATGCATAAATGACCAAGTTTGACCTTCTTTTCTTGAATTAATCAATTAATGGACAAAACTTTGATTTTAGATTCTGATAATCATACCTTACTACACTAAAAGGTATTTGGGAATCGAATTGAAACATTGGTAAGAAAACAGACTTCGGAGTGAGGATAAGGTTGTTTTACAGTACGAAGTCTTGTTTGATTCTGATATCCTTAACATAGTGTTTATCCCTAACCTCCCTATTGCACTTAACTTGCTTCACTATTGATATCGACATTCACAATAGGCAAATTTAAAACCGTCTTCACTCTTGTTTCAAAATTGAACTACATGAAGCTTTTCAAAACAAAGGATTTAACAAACAATAGAAAAACACCATAAAATGTTATCACATGGTGAAATTTTGACTCTTCGGATATGAAACTCCAAAAGAAAAGATATGTTTCAAAATTGAAAAAGTGAAAAATCAAATAGAAAAACAAGAAATTCAAAATGTCCAAAGAATCAAAGGCAACAAACAAGTGAAAAGATAATCAAGGGAGTGCAAAATAAAGATAAATCAGCACTCAAAGGCTTATTCTTCTATTCTAAATGACAATACAAGGAACTCGTATAGCATAGTCGAGTACCATGTAGAGAATATGATCATTTCAAGTAATCTATCTTAAATGATAATGTTGGTGTGGTGTACGAAGCTCAAAGGCTTGTCATCAGATAATAGTATCCAAACACCTCAACTGATGAAAAAGAATATATTTTTCAAAAGATTCTTCAAAGTCAATCCAAATCTTCAAACAAACTTCTGATGCTCAATTCAAAAGTGGAACTTTTCTAAATTTCAATGCAGTGAATGTCACCATCATTTGGTATGAAAAATTTGAAACATATAACAAAATTCAAACCCTCTTTCTAAATGCAAAATTGAGTTCAGCTTGGGGTGATTAGACTTATACAATCATGACTGATATTAAATCAAATAGGCTTCGGAATGTAAAATGGACTTCCAACATGATCTGAATGACTCTGAATACTAACAAGTTAAATCTTCATTTCATAAAATTCAGGGAAGACAAGGTTAAAAGTCATAAAGTATCATCAAAGATAAAAGAAAACGTAAAAGAAAATTTTCAAGAAAAACAAAGGACTTCGGTGTATTGATAACATCTGCCATAAATACTCGTTATCCAATGTGTTATCAATACCCTTCGGAACATCACTTAATTCTTGATCAATTTACAAGCTCCGAAGGATACCAATAAATGACTCACGTATCCTTACTGGTCCGAAGTCAAATCAATTGTTTAAATGATTTTCACATTTATGATAGCCATAGAGACAAACATTCGTTTAAATTAAATGAACGTTAGTGAACAGTTGTCATGTAGAAAATCAAGGGGAATCATAACAATAAGATCGTGTGAAAAAGGGCGGTTCAAATTTGAATAATCATTACTGACACACAGACGTTTCCGTCTTTGCAGAGAAAGTGGGACGAACAGATGCTGAGGTCTCATATTGGACCAATTCAAACGTGCATTAAATGGCCTTGGGACCACGAATACAATATATATATATCCCACATCGCTTCAGTTCGTCTCTTTACGCGATCAAAACTTTCAAACTTCCTCTGCAAGATTTCTCTCAAAGAACCCTAATTTCTCTTCGTCTTATTCGTCCGATCAACAATGGCTGCTGCTGCAACTGAAGCTTCATCTCAAACTACTGAAGCTATGTCAATTCCGGTACTTAAAAGTCAGTCGGCAAACCTGTTCCTATGCACTGATCTCAGCCTCTACCCCCAACCAATCAACACTCTTGTTGAATGCTTGAAACAATCAGTTCTTGGTCACGCCTTGACATACACTCCATCTATTGCTGCAACTCTCGTTCACAGGGCTCACTACACTTCAAATGCCCTGTTTGATTCTGAAAACAACGTGAAATCGGTTCGCTATGAAGCTATTGATGTTAAGGGAAAAATCAAAAGGGTTCAACTCACCAAAATCAAATTTGCTGAGGCCCTACACCTTCCAATCTATGATCCAAAAGAAATTGTGGTTCCAACTGCTGAACAACTGGTGGACATGTTCAACGGCATGGACTATGAACCACAACTTGAAAGCATCAGCACTTTCAAGAAAAGGCATCTCCCTGGTCTATGGAGATACTTCTTTAGCATTTTCCTAAGATGCCTCTCTGGAAGGACCGTAGGTATGGATTCGGCTAGTCAAACATTCCAAAGCCTGTTATATGGAATCTACCATGATGTCAAAGTTGATTTTGCATCAATTCTATGGGTTGACTTCTGTTACCACATCAACCATACACTGAAGGGAACTGAGATCTTAAACCAAAGATTTTGGGCAATAGTTGTTCTTGCCCACTACCAGCAGGCAGGTTATGTTTCTGATCCCAATATTATTGAAATGAAATACACGTACATAACAGCTACAACCTTGGATGAAATACCTGCTGAATTCTGTGCACATAACAGCTACAACCTTGGATGCTCTCAAAAGTGTCAATGGAGTGCAATGAGGTCAACATGTACCCCAATACACTAGAAGTGGCTTACCCTCTTCGTGAAATCATCCCAACTGCACCAGTCAAAGCTCCAATTCAAACAAAAGGGAAAAAAGAAGGAAACAGAAGGACCAAGTGGCCCAAAGAAGGTTGTAAGGAAGAGGAAGGCTATAGAACAAACTACTCCCAAACACAAACAACCAAAGCGTACCAGGAAATTTCTAGTTGTTGATAAGGCTTCGGAGTCCAACAAATCACACTCTGAAGACATTCAGAAAGAACTTGATGAAGAACAACGGTCCTCCCCAATTCACGATACAAGACCACCAACTCCACCACATACCACTATTCCACCTCGACCACCTCCAACATCTGCTCCTTCCACTACCACCATTACATCTCAACAAACCTCTACAATCCACACATCCACGATGTACCACCAACCACAGCTCCATTCATATCTACCATCCATACCACAGAAACTCCTCCTACCTCTACTACTCAAACCTCCGAACCTATCACCTCCTACATGGAAAACCCACTATTTCAGCCCCTCAAACATCAGAACCAATCATCACCTCTTCCGAACCAATGTTGAATATTCCTTCTTCTGGTCTGGATACATCACTTCTGATTATCCTTTCCAAGATGATTTTGATTTTGACCTTGCAGCCACCACAATCTCTAAGCCACCATATTCAGAAGAGACCTTGGCTACCTTTCACATGGCGCCAATCATGATAGAAGACAACGATGATGAAAACCTGGATGACAATGACTTTATTTTTGTCAAACAGTACAAGACCCTCAACTGGAACCTGGATGCTCTTCTCCAGTCAAACACTGGTTTTGATCCCTTGAGGAAGCCTGAAGGAAATTTTGGTGAACAAATGGTTGAAGCCCAAAATGCCTTGACAGAAAAAATGGGTGAATTAGTCAAGGCCTCTGAGAAACGAATTCTTGATCAACAAATCGATATACAACGAATTTTGGAAGGAAAGTCCGTCAATTTGCAATACTGGGTTTGCAAAACACTTATCAGATGCTCAGAAGCAAATTGAAGAGCTGACTGCGGAACAGTCGCGTTTCGCAGTAACCGACTTTGCAAACAAACTTAAGAAAACCAATTCTGCAATCACTTCGGATATTGTTGAAAAGCTAAAGAACACTCTCCAGCCTCTGATAAATGTTTCAATCAAAATGAAACGTTCTCAAGCTGCCAAGTCGAATCCTCAGGCAATTCCTCAAGCTAAACCACTGGCTCAACCCTCATAAGGGGGAGAATCCGCAGCCTCAGAATCTCAAGCTATGGTGACTCAACCTCTGGTTACTGCAACCTCCAAACCACAAACTACTTATCAACCTACCCTTCTGGGAAGACAAACTTTCATCCCACCAATCATCTCCACCGTCGGTCCTACCTTCAGTACCACCACCACAACAGAGGCATGTGGATCTGGTACAAAATCAAAAGGCAAAGAGCTAAAAATCACTCCCCACATGGAGCAAGTCCACAAAGAACGTGAGGAAGATTACAAGAAGATACTCATGATCAGCCGTCAACTGGATCTTCCATACAATCCCAATACCTTTGCCTTTCTAAAATTTGAAAGGCAAGTGCCAAAAGAAAAGTTGACTAAAATCAAGAAAAGGAAGATAGCATTCCATGCAAAGTTCATTCAGGCTCCAAACTATGTATGGACTGAGAAGAAGATAGTAAAAAATAATCTCAATCAAAGAAGGAGAGACGTACGTTGGATTTCAAAACATTGAATTCTTCATACTTCGGGGTATCAATGAAGAAGATTCAAGATTTACAATAGCAGACTTCCCAATTATGAATCCCACTGACTTTATTGTACTTCTTGACATCTTGAAGTTCTCAGCTGGAAACGAAGCTGAGTCAGTGATGGTCTTCACAGCTGCAAAGAACCACATCTCTTCCTTCTTCTGAAATTATCTTCTGAGATTTGACAGGTTTGACATTGTTGTGGCAAAACTCTTCAGACAATCTCGTACACCCCCACCAAATACATTTGAAAACTTCAATAATCTAAAAGCAGGGCATATTGTGGACAAGCCCTAGTGTGTTGTTTTCAAAGGGTTATCAAGTGACAATGAAACTATGGTCACAAAATTTTTTGAGATTGAGTACTTGGGACTTTACCCTTCGGAATCCATTACCGATGTGTTGGGATTGGTAAACTACTGTTTTGTGAACAATTGGCAAGAGAAGAAGAATGTGAGAGAATACCTCAACTGATGGTTGACTGTGCGACATGCCTTGAAACAAGCTTTCAAGAGACACTATAAGAAATAGGCTTCGGATGCACTTCACACAGAGGGGGAGATTGTTGAATTATGTTTGTGATGAAGTGTTACTCAATCCGAAGACCTGAGATTTTGATAAAGAAGACCCCAAAGCCTGAAGACTCCGAAGCGTTTATCATGGAGGATCCGAAGGCTATTTTGAAGTAACAACTTTTAGTGCACGCGTGTCTGCAGATTACGTGGTGCATGAATCTAGAATCCTATTGGCTAGTACTCTGATAGGATATTCTCTATAATAATTGTACTATGCGTATCACTGATCATGTATAAATATCAGTGATACCATTCCGTGCCGAGTGTGAGATTGAATCTTCCCAATTATAAAACCCTAATCGATTAATCAAAGCATTCGGCACAAGTTTTCCAATTCCATTGTGTTCTTATCTGTTCTTACTTATAATTTCTTGTGTGTGTTACTTAGTATAATTCATCTTAGTAGAATTCTTGTCAAATCTCACTGTTTGATCGATTTCAACACCCAACAGCTCTGTCTTGATCTTGGCTTTGGTTGTATACTGCAGAAATATTTTAACAATCTCCCTCTTCATGAATAATGGGTTTAGATGTTAATAGCTTTCGGCACGTTGCAGAGACAACTTCATCTTCGGATTGCACAGTCTTCAAATTTAGCTTTGAACGCGCAGTGGGTGAACAGGCTTTAACATAGGTCTTGAATCAGCACATCCAGCTTTGATTTGACTTTGAATGGAACTGTAGTCTGACTCTTCACTTCTCTTCCTTGATCATATAAAGGTGAAAATGTAGCAACGAACTGATTGAGGATGAATTCAACGCAACTTGTCACATGGAGTTATGCTTCACCTTCTTCGTGGATAAAATGTATGTGTAGAAACTCTTGAACTTCACTTTTACTGGCGTTTCTTGATTAGAACGATGACCGCAAATCCTGTGGGTCACGGAGTCATAAAACTCTCACCATAGTTGTTCAAGGGCCCAGCCTTGGCTCAGGAAGAGACTTCTCGCAGTATCTGTGTGAACCTGGAGGGACGCACTGTGATTGTTTGAGTATTGGAGAACTACTCATGGCCGTTTTGATTTTGGCTCTGCATATCCTTGATCAAAGATCTCAATGTAGTTATCAAGTCAACAAGTTCACTTGGCTCTTGGTGAGACGTTCAATGGTATCCAAACTCTGTGGAGTGTACCATCCTAGTGCCAATTTTGAATCTATAGAAGTTGTTGGGGTCTCACAACTATTGTGGTGGTCAACAGCAATCACTAAACTAGAGTTTTGATGTTTCATCAATGCGAGGTGAAATCACATTGAGTCACAAACATCTTCATTAGAAGAAAATTTAGGGCCAAGAGTGGTATAAGCGTGTAATATGACTTGGCTACTAGACATACCCATCGGCTAGACTTTCGAGTTATCATCAATGTATGGTTTATTACATTGAATCATCCAACTCTTGAATTAGAAGACTTGTAAGTAAGAATGGTTGTTGATGCCTCACCTCTACTACTGGTGTTGTAGCAAAGGTCACTAGCATAGAGTTTCAGAATATCATCACCACTTGGTTTAAAGTGATGAGTCTTCTATTTCTTGCAACAGAAAGATAGAGGTGGTTGAGAATGGATTGGTGCATGTGATAGACTATGGTATGCAGTCTAAACATCGGCATAGAATTTTTAACTCTCGACTCTGAGTGGCTTTACTCAAAGTTTCTAGAAGTTTGTGTTGCAGAAAAGCTTTTAGGTTGGTTAAAGAGAAAAATTGTTAGTGCTTCAAACTCATTGTGGTGTGCCAATGAGAATCATTAGCATATAAGTATTACCTCAGCAGTGAGTGGTATTACTCAGTGCGCCGTCGGTAGATAAGGAATGTCTTAGCGAGTCACGGTAATAGTGAGCCACCTCTTTGACATGAAGTTTTGATATGTATTCATGATTGGTATTTATTAGGAACATTGATGATCGTGTAAAAATTTTAAGAAAATATTTCTGGACTTTTTTAATTTTCTGAAAAAATGAAGACATAAATGTTATAAATCCAGCGTTACCACGACAATGATCAACAAACTAAAAACTAGAATATAGGTGAAGAAAGAAAGAAAGCTTGAGAGCTTGGAGAGAGTAGAGAGAGTTTATATCAATTATGAAAGAGTTGATATGAGATGCATTTTCTTGCTTACATTGATGGTCTATTTATACTACAAAGTTTACTATTCAAATATAGTTGTTTAATTGGTAAATGGAAAGTGTTGTCATTCATCAACTACTTGTAACACTCCCCCTTAAATGACATCATTCTACATCGGTGTCAACTTTGAGGTACTGCCTCATTAAAAACTTTTGCTAAAGAAAACAAAGTGGGAAAAAAACTTTAGCGAAGGGAAAATGAGTGCAGTGGTCTAGTTGACTCCCCCTCATTTAGATATCCAATGACCATTATGTGTTGTGCAGATATCGCATTACAATACCATAAACATGTTTTCTAAAAATCTTGGTAGGAAGTGCCATTGTGAAAAGATCTGCTGCATTGTTGCTAGATTGAATATATTTTAGTTCAATTTGTTGATCCTTTATACGCTCTTGAGTGTATTCAAAAACTTTGGAGGAATATGTTTTGTTCTGTCGCTTTTGATGTACTCTTCTTTCATTTGAGCTACACATGCTGTATTATCTTCATAGATTAAGGTTGGAGATTTATCTTTATCTATTCCACAAGAAGTCAGGATAAGTTGTGTCATCGATCTTAACCATGTACATTCTCTACTAGCTTCATTTAGGGAAATTACTTGTGCATGATTTGAAGATGTGGCGACGAGTGTTTGATTTTGAGAACGCCAAGATATTGCAGTACCTCCATTCATGAATACATATCTAGTTTGAGATCTAGCTTTATGAGGATCAGACAAGTAACCTGCATCTGCATAACCAATCAAGCCTTGTTTTGAACTATTAGGAAAAAATAAACCTGAATCAGTAGTTCCGCGAAGGTATCGTAATATGTGCTTGATTCCATTCCAATGTCTATTTGTTGGAGATGAACTAAATCTTGCTAATAGATTTACTACAAAAGAAAAGTCAGGTCTAGTATAGTTAGTAAGATACATAAGAGCTCCAATTGCATTAAGATATGGTACTTCTGGACCAAGAATTTCATCATTTTTTTCACAAGGGCGATATGGATCTTTGTCGATATTTAGTTATCTAACAATCATTGGATAGCTTAAAGGTTTGGCTTTATCCATATTAAAATGTTTCAAGACCCTTTCTATATAGTTCGATTGATGGACAAGTATCCTATTTGGCATATGCCCAATCTGTAAACCAAGACAATATTTGGTTTTCCCAAGGTCTTTCATTTCAAATTCTTTTTTCAAAAATTCAATAACTTCAAGGGTTTCTTTATTCGTCCCAATAATGTTTAGATCATCTACATAGATGGCTATAATCACATATTCAGATGTTGTTTTCTTAATAAATACACACAGATAAATAGTTTTGTTTTTATAGCCTTTGCTTATTAAGTAATCGCTTAGACGATTGTACCACATACGTCCAGATTGCTTTAACCCATATAATGATCTTTGCAGTTTGATATAATACATTTGTTTCGGTTTTGCACTTAATGCTTCTGGCATTTTAAATCCTTCGGGGATTTTCATATATATATATATATATATATATATATATATATATATATATATATATATATATATATATATATATATATATATATATATATATGTATGTATGTTTGTATGTATGTATGTCTGTATATATATATATATATATATATATATATATATATATATATATATATATATATATATATATATATATATATATATTACTGTCAAGTGATCCATATAAGTAACCACTAACAACATCCATAAGACGCATATCTAAATTTTCAGAAACTGCTAGACTGATCAAATATCTGAAAGTGATTGCATCCATAATAGGAGAATATGTTTCTTCATAATCGATTCCCGACCTTTGAGAAAAACCCTGAGCAACGAGCCTGGCTTTGTATCTCAGAATTTCATTTTTCTCATTTCTATTTTGTATAAAAATCCATCTGTATCCCAATGGTTTCAAAACTCCAGGTGTGAGTATAATAGGTCCCAAAACCTTTCTGTTATTGAGAGATGTTAATTCAGCTTGCATGGCCTCTTTCCATTTACCCCAATCCTGCCTATTTTGGCATTCAATGACAGATTATGGTTCTGGATCTTCTAATTCATATTAGATCCTTACTATTTTTATATGACCATAATTAATTTCAATCTCCTTATCATTTATTTCCTCAACTAGGAAAGCTATGTTATTTTGTGTTTCTTCATGAACACTTTCATTATGCTCAAACATATTTTCCATTCCTCTTCTTTTTCTAGGATTTGCATCCTTAGAACCAAATGGCCTTCCACGCTTCAGGCGTGCTTTGGATTCTTGAGTTACTTTTTCATCAGATTGTCTATCTGGGAGTTCAATTCGAGCTGGAGCATTAATAGCAGGTATATATGATTTAGAAACTCTTTTTGTATTAGTAAATGCATCAGGTAATTGATTTGCAACTTCTTGCAAATGTATTACCTTTTGAAAACCCATCTCACATTCTTTTGTGCGAGGATCAAGATATGATAAAGAAGGTTCATACCATGAAACATTCTTTTCTTGGGTTTTCATTTCTCCCCCAGCATTGGGAAAATTTCCTCATTGAAATGGAATTCAGCAAGACGTGTTGTAAATATATCACCTGTCAAACGTTCAAGATATCTTATTATTGAATTTGTTTCAAAACCAACATATATTCACAACCTCCTTTGAGGATCCATTTTTGTATGTTGTGGTGGAGCAATAAGAACATATACTGCCCTTCCAAAAATTTTATGGTGGGATATATCTGGTTCTTTTCCAGAAACAAGCTGAAGGGGAGAATTTATATGATATGCACTTGGTCTCATACGAATCAGTGATGCAGCATGTAAAATTGCATGACCTCATATGGAAACAGGATGTTTTGTTCTCATTATTAATGGTCTAGCTATTAATTGGAGACGTTTAATCAGTGATTCAACTAAACCATTTTGAGCATATACATGTGCAACTGGATGCTCAACAGTAATTCCTATAGACATACAATAATCATTAAATACTTGAGACGTAAACTCACCTGCATTATCTAGTCTCACTTTATTGTCGTTATAATCAGGAAAATGTGCTCTCAGTTTAATTGTAACGTCCCAAAAATACACATAAAAATATTCTTTTGAAGCCCAATTATAATAAACATACGTCCAAATCATTCATTCATTTTTAAATCATTCATAAGGTTCATCAAAAGATAAATAAGTGTCGTAAACCATAGTCAAATATAAAAACAGTGGACGACAAATAAACGGATGCCAACGCCCGAGATCATGTCGTGCCCGAGGCTCCAGCGCCATGAGAACCTGAAACGTTTTAAACATAAAACCGTAAGCATATTGCTTAGTGAGTTCCCCGGATTTTTCTAATAATTCATAAACATCATTTAACAACATTCTATGACTCTCGGACTTGCCCCGATCCGTCGGTAACATCATATGACTCTCGGGCTTGCCTGATCCGTAGATAAACATCGTATGACTCTCGGGCTTGCCTCGATCCGTCGGTATCATCGTGTGACTCTCGGGCTTGCCCCGATTCGTTGGTATCATCGTATGACTCTCGGGCTTGTCCCGATCCGTCCTCGGCTCTCGAGCTTGCCCCGATCCGCCGATAAACATCATTATCAACAATATCAAGAAGTGAGGAAAACTCAACTGATTTGTCGCAAGCCTATTTTAGGATAAGTCGGTAAAATCTTCCAAGCTCCCTATTATATGAATATTTTATTAATACACAATTTTCATCTAAAATCCCTAACCCAAAAATTTACATTAGGGTTTCCTTAGGGTTTCTGACCCAAAAGTCCACTGACCGAGAAGTCAAAGTCAACAGGTCAACAAAAGTCAACTTTGGTCAAAACTGATAGATAGAGCCGCTATCTATAGAGATAGCGCCGCTATCTACTCTGTTCAGCTAAAAACTCTATTAAGAGCTTAATCCGTTTAGACAGAAGCCCCAATTTCCAGGTGTTGTCTAAAACAGTCCCCTAACTTATAAGGACGTAATTCTAACCACCAATCCTAGCCAAAATAAGCTCATGGTGACAAATTGACAACGCCTAGTGATATCAAGTATTTTAGGAATTGTTGGGCCCTATTCTTGATGAAATTATATCAGATATATCTTGGTATTCTTACTTTTCGTGCCAGGACTTGTTTGGAAGAAAATAATGAAAACAGGGACTAAAAGCGTGCAAATTGGAGAAGTTTGGAAAGGAATGAAAAATCAAGGAAATACGTACGTGCGCCACAGGAATTAACAACGCGCGACGCGGGTCAAAGGCGGTGAACCAAATTCAAAGTCCGAGAAAACGAGATCTGATAAGTACGCGCGCCGCGGTTCACTTAAATGCACGGCGTGGCTGCGGTAAATTTCAACTATAAATAGAGGTGTTTTCAGCCGAAAACCCGAGCAAAACCCTGGTGAAGAATCGACCGTAGAGGCTCTTTGACTCCAAGAATTCGTTTTCAGCAGCTATCTTTTGGCATTACAGGTTTTATAGTTTAATTTCCTTTTGGTAGTAAGTAGCATTTGTAGCTAAGGTCTTTAGGAGTGACAACCACTGACCTTGAACATTTTAGTTACTTTTTTTGGATCTTTGTTACTGTATTGGACCACTGGAATTCAGTTTTGGTTAATGAAAATCATTCGGTTACAATTAATCTTAGTTTTTCGGTGTTTTGATGCTTGTGTGTGATTGTCTTTGTTTGGATTGTGTTTGATTGTTATTTTGACCTTGTTTGGGAGTGTTTCCCTTGCTGAATTCAGTAGCCAACTAGGTTAGCTTTAGGTATTGAACTTTGGCCAGTAACTGTTCAGTTAGACTATAGCTATTGGTTTAGGTTATACCTTGTTTTGTTTGGATGTTTTGGATGCCTTTGATTGCTTCTGATTCAGAGATGTACTTATGATTTCAGAAAGTAACTAGGCTTGTTTGAGTTGAGTTTAGCTTATGCTTGGCTTGACTTTGTTTGGTTATTGCTTTTGGGTAGTTAAGAACTTAGAAACTAGGTCCTCCGACCGTAGCGTGACACTACAAGTTGGTAATCTGTCATCTGGTCTAACCACGTAGCTCCTGCGGATCGACCCTGACTACCACTGTGCTAGTGTGTGTTAGGTTTTCTTATTTTTAACCGCACGACGACCTAGGCGTGTGAAATTTTGGCGCCGTTGCCGGGGAGTTGTGAGCTTAAGATTAGGTTATTTGTAGGACTTAGATTCTAATTTTTGATGTTTGATTTTAGTTCTTTGAATTCTGGTATGTGTTCATCTTCATAATGGGCGATTACATGTACCCGGATCAGTATTATGAAAATTATGAAAATCCAGCTGACTCCTATTACGAGGATGATTGCTACAATGGATCATCCGATGACAATGGATGGCGGACCGAGGAGTCATCTCAGCCTGAAATTTCTGCAACTTGGGCCCGACTTTAGGTACTCATGTATAACACTCACCAAGAGCAGAAGGACCAGGCTGATGCTCTTGTAAGATTGCAAGCTTCTTTTGATCAGTTAGAGGAAGGTTGGAAATGTTCATCACCCTCGCCAAAACCTGAAGTGAGTGATTTTTATACCAGTAATTATGTGTGTGAGCCTGCATCACCTGAATATCTGATGGAAGGACGCACACCTTGGGAAATTCAAGAGACCACCGAGATGGTCAACAAAGTTGTTGAGGAAGAGGATGTAGATGACAATACTACCCCTGACTCGATAGCTTTTGAAGTTTTTGATGTTTTTGAAAATGTTGATCTGGTGATGAGTGGATCCATGCCATCACCAGACAATTTGGTTGAGGAGGATGTTGTGGAGGAGGCTGTAAGTGATAGTACAGACCCCAGCCCAACGATTCCCGAAATTTTTGATACTATTGGGGAAGGGGGTGTAGATGACAATACGACACCCGAACCTAGAATTTTTGAAAATCTTGAGAAATTTGAAAGCAAGGATCTGGTGATGGGCGACTTTGTACCACCATCAGATCAAACCAGTCACTCACTCTTGGTACCAATCCACCTGTTGGACGATGATCAAGAAGTTGATGCTGACGAATTGATATTTGAAAACAATAAACATGATTTTATCACCACTCATGATCCATTCATGAATGAAAAATTAGATGTGATCAATACCATCGACGAGGTGATATGGAAGAATCCCGATATGTTGCCTCCCGATCCCATTCAATTGGAAAATTTTTATTGGTACTGCAAGCCAAAGTTGCAAATTGAAGATAGCACATGGGATACTAGCAAACGAGGTATGAAACAACTACTGGAAGAGGCAATGGGCACGCTTCATGTTAAGCCAGTGATTTTGAAGGGATGTAGAAGGAAGGACCGAGCTTGGAGATTCAAAGCTACCTCCAAGCATTCACGGGAGTTAATCAGAAGGCAGCAACCGAGTAGCAGCAGAAGGATTAGCAAGCCGTTCGACCCAGGGAAGTTTGAGGAGCAGTGGGTCAACAAAGGGATGCTGGTGACTGAAAACCAGCGAAGGAAGAAGGCATACGATCCACCGTAGCTGTAGAAGGACTCAACGTCTGGCTGAAGACGTTAAACTTAGTGCTTGTTGGGAGGCAACCCATCGTGTCATAGGTTAGGTTCTGTATTTCTTAGAAATAATTAGGAAAAAACTTATCATTAATTGTAGGTACCAATGGTCTAAGGCAAGTGTGGGGTCGTGTGAAGAATTTGAAATTTTAATGACCGCACCGTGGTTTTCTTACTTGCGCGACACGGGTTCGTAAACCAACCCGATGCGCAGGGGTTGTTTTGGTGACACGCGTGCCGCGGGTCTTGCAATTGCGCGACGCAGGAATCGATCGGTCGGTTTTCTCCTATATTAAGGTAAGCCGCGACACTATTCACACACACCACGACTCGGAGCTCTGATCAAGAAAAATTCTCGCGTTCTTTCTTGTTCATTTCCTTGCCACTACTACGGTATGTCATTCTAACTAGCTATTACTCGTTTAAACTAGTGATTAGGTAGTTAATTTTAGTGATTTATCCAAAAAGTTCAAAACTTAGAATCACCAATGGTGACTCATAGGGTGTTTGTTTTGCCAAATAGATACCCTAGATGAGTTAGTCGGCAATTAGGCTACCTTGTGGTATGTTTGGATCGAGTTGTAACAGGTTAAAATGTGAAATAGATTTAGGGTTTGCAAACAGCCGCTCGCCGCGACGCGCCCATGCTCTTGGGCCGCGCCGCGGTGCGGGGGGGAAGAAAGGACTAAAAATGAAAAAAAATTTGTGGTTTTGTGTATTTTTGTGCAGATCATGTTCAGATTAGATCACGCTTTCCTCCAGTTCCCAGAGGGACCTGCCAGTTCAGTAGAGTACGGTTCGAGGAGAGACACACTGATTGGTCGCCGTGTTCTCGAGGCGACGGTCATTGATAGGGATATTTTGAGGGATGCCGGACTTTGGGGTGCGATCGAGCCATTCCAACATCGCACTTGGACTCATGGGGAGGCTTCATTCACGTGTCGGGGCTGGGACAGGATCATGGCCACCGAGGATGATATAGTCTACACCAAGCTGCTACTGGAGTTCTTATCTACTATCTAGTACGCACCTCGGGCTTCGGACCCACGTTCCAGGATTGTACGGTTCCGTTTGGGAGGTGCACAGAGGGAGTGCAACCTCCAGGAGTTCCGGAGGCGAGTGGGGTTATACTCCACGACGGATCTTCAGCACCGCTACTTCACACAGTTTTTTGGGGCATGCATTCAGGGCCAGCTGTAGAGGCCTGGAAACATGGAGGTTTGGGCACCGTTGTCCAACGTCATCTATGAGGCAGGGACCTCCCGAGAGAGCCACCTCCGTGACCCGCTCCACCGCCTCATGCACCGCATCGTCTCTACCTCCATTATGCAACGGGAGAGGGGCGAGAAGGTGTCTGGGGAGGATATGATGTTCTTTTGGGCTCTCCTTGACCCCTCCAGGTTCATCCACCTTCCTTACGCCCTTGTAGTCGCACTATCCACCCATGCGACGGGAGCCTCCACCAGCAGTCCATTGGCGCGGGGGTATTTCACCACCCGCCTGGCCCGTTCATACGGGATCCTCACCGCCCCCGTTGCTGCCTCCTTGACCGCTTTACCTCCATCTCGCACTACGGAGCGAGCTCTGGAGAAGATGAGGCTGATCGAGCAGCAGCGCTCGGGCCAGTTCATCCGGGCACAGACAGAGCCGCCCCAGGCACCCCAGCCAGCGTCTGCCCAGCCGGGCCGGAGACGAATGAGGTGGGAAGCACCTGCAGAGCCAGCGCCAGCAGAGCCACAGCCGCAGGAGGACTCAGCGGCCATCCACCGACTGGAGGTCAGAGTCACGAGTATTGAGAGCCTGCTCGAGTGGAACGGGGAGGTACTTCTGGATCTAGCTACCCAGAAGGGACGACGCCCCCGACCATTCCCAGCCAGAGCCCACGATCATGAGGCTGGATCCTCCAGGCCACCAGGTGGCAGTTGATGTACTTTTTTTCTTTTTCTTTATTTTTGGATATATGTACTGAATCTATGACACACTTTTATATTTTGTCTGTTTATATTTTGTATTTGTTATGTTTGCTTTAATGTTTGTTGAGTCATGCATGTTATGCCAAATGAGAAGGAGTTGTCTCAGACAAGTGTGGGGTCACCGTGCCCCTTCCACTTGTCTTGACCACCGGCATGTTCACTGTTGCGCTACAACTCTGGAATGCGGAAATCAAGAATTTTGTTTGTTCGCAATTATACCTGTGATACCGAGCACCAAGCAATCTACCGTCCAAAATGGGTAACTCTTTCTGCCTTGTTCTAAAAAAATAATTTTTGTAAAATGGGGACGTTGTACGGTTTTAAGTGTGGGGTGTGGACGGTCGAAAGAGTAGTATTTTTGAAATTTTTGTAGAAATGATCAATTTTCAAATTTTTAGCAACTTTTTCAAAATTTTTACTAAATTGTAATTTTGAAACGAATGGTTTGTGATTGTGATAGCATTAGTATTTTTCAAGAAATACTGCTTATTGGTGATCACGCTATTAGTTAATCAAATAAGTTGAGTTTTATGAGTTTAGAAGATTGAGTTGTTTTAGGATTGGAATTTAGGTAGGAAATGTCAATCTGCGGCCTTTGTTATTCGAGCCGGTAGGTCTAAAATGGGTGGGGCTTATGCACCTTACCACCTAAGATCGTCTAGTCTGGGATGGTATTTCTGAAAGCTCGTTACACGGACAACATCGAAAGTCATGGACAATTCCTTAATGGCCTTTAGAATCTGAATAAGTAGGTACACTTCATTGTGTACAGAAAGTTTGTAATCAAGGGTTCTCTAGAAAGCCATGAATTCCAAATAACAATTCTATTATGTTTTCGTGAACTATTCCACTCTAACTCATAGGGCAATAAACTTTGAAACTGAACACAGTCAAAAATTGTTTGAGTATTTATTATAACTTGTTAAAAACTCTCTTGCTTGGGGACAAGCAAGGCACAAGTGTGGGGTGTTTGACAATGCCTAGTGATATCAAGTATTTTAGGCGTTGTTGGGCCCTATTCTTGATGAAATTATATCATATATATCTTGGTATTCTCACTTTTCGTGCAGGACTTGTTTGGAAGAAAAGAATGAAAACAGGGACTAAAAGCATGCAAATTGGAGAAGTTTGGAAAGGAATGAAAAATCAAGGAAATACGTATGCGCGCCGCGGGAATTAACAACGCACGACGCGGGTCAAACGCGGTGAACCAAATTCAAAGTCCGAGAAAACAGGATCTGATAAGTACGCGCGCCGCGGTTCACTTAAATGCGCGGCGCGGCTGCGGTAAATTTCAACTATATAGAGGTGTTTTCAGAGCAAAACCATGGTGAAGAATCGACCGTAGAGGCTCTTTGACTCCAAGAATTCGTTTTCAGCAGCTATCTTTTGGCATTTCAGGTTTTATAGTTTAATTTCCTTTTGGTAGTAAGTAGCATTTGTAGCTAAGGTCTTTGGGAGTGACAACCACTGACCTTGAGCATTTTAGTTACTGTTTTTGGATCTTTGTTACTGTATTGGACCACTGGAATTCAGTTTTGTTTAACGAAAATCATTCGGTTACAATTAATCTTAGTTTTTCGGTGTTTTGATGCTTGTGTTTGATTGTCTTTGTTTGGATTGTGTTTGAATGTTATTTTGACCTTGTTTGGGACTGTTTCCCTTGCTGAATTCAGTAGCCAACTAGGTTAGCTTTAGGAATTGAACTTTCGCCAGTAACTATTCAGTTAGAATATAGTTATTGGTTTAGGTTATACATTGTTTTGTTTGGATGTTTTGGATGCCTTTGATTGCTTCTGATTTCAGAAAGTAACTAGGCTTGTTTGAGTTGAGTTTAGCTTATGCTTGGCTTGACTTTGTTTGGTTATTGCTTTTGGGTAGTTGAGAACTTAGAAACTAGGTCCTCCGACTGTTGCGTGACACTACAAGTTGGTAATCTCTCATCTGGTCTAACCACGTAGCTCCTGCGGATCGACCCTGACTACTACTGTGCTAGTGTGTGTGTTAGGTTTTCTTATTTTTGACCGCACGACGACCTAGGCGTGTCACAAATCTAGCTTTACAAATAAAGATTAACAACAAAAACCTCATTAACAACCATAACAAGACTCGGCTTGGGGTTTTTCCCAAGGATTCAGAGGTTTACAGGAGAAGAACTCATCCTTAGCCTCTAAATCCAACCCCATCCAAGATATGGAGCCATCATTGTCTTTAAAAGCTTGGAAATAGCTTCATAACACTAATAACAACAAGAACTAGTGAAGACAAGCTTCAAGAACAATTACAAAGGTCTAAGAACAGCAACACTAGACTCCTTCTAAGCACTACCTTCTCTAGAGCACCTTAGTCACCTTTTTGTTCTTCCAAAACCTTCACAAATCCACAAATGGAGTTCAAAACACCATGGAAGTGTTAAAGAGAGTTTAGGGATGTTCGCTGGAGGTCAAAGGATGAAAATGATGAAGTGTTATGTGTATTAAGACTCAAAAACCCATCCACATCACAAAAGATGCTCTTTTTCCTGCTCAGGCGAGATAACACCGCTATCTCTAAAGATAGCGCCGTTATCTTCTGAATCAGCAAGGTCAACGCGAGACTTAGTGACTGATACGGGATTTGGTGTAGATAGCGCCGCTATCTATAATGATAGCGCCGGTATCTTCAAATTTTCACGATTTTCTCTATTTTGTCTTTATTTTAAACAACTAACAGTTAAACTCTTTGGTACCTGGTTTCGGGTTTTACAAGTCTCCTCCCCGTAACGGGATTTCGTTCCCCAAATCGAATTTGTCGAACAGCTCCGGATGATTCTTCCTCATTTCCTCTTCTGGTTCCCAAGTCCATTCCGAGCCCTTACGATGCTGCCACTGCACCTTCATGACAACGCCTAGTAATATCACATATTTTAGTCGTTGTTGAGCTCTATTCTTAGTGAAATTATATCATATACATCGTGGTATTCTCAGTTTTCGTGCCAGCACTTGTTTGGAAAGCGATAATAAAAACAGGGACCAAAAGCGTGCAATTTGGAAGAAGTTTGAAGATCAAGGCAAAATCAGGAAAAGACGTACGCGCGCCGCGGAAATCATCAAGGCGCGACGCGGGATGAGGCGGTGGAAAGAATTCAAATTCCAATAAAACGGGGATAAACCCCTACGCGCGACGCGGGATCCATCAATGTGCGGCGCGGTCTCGAGATTTTTGCAACTATAAATAGAGGCTTTTAGGTCGAAAAAACTAGCGAAGACCTAGTGTGAAATCGATCCCCAAGGCTATTTGACTCCGAGATTCAGCTTCAGAAACCATATAATGGTATTTTCATGTATTTATCTTTAATTTTCAATTAGTAAGTAGTTAGTAATCATTGGCTAGTATCTTTGGGAGTGACAACCATTAATATTTTGTTCTGGTTTCTGTTTTTGGATCTTTTGGTTACTGTTTTGTATCATTGGATCTGAGTTTGAGTTAATGAATCATTTGGATACAAGTAATTGCTTCTTTTCAATGTTTTATGCTTGTGAATGAATTGTTGGATGTTTGGATTGTGTTTGATGTTTGATTTGCCTTTGGTTGCTTCTGATTTGGAGATGTACTTCTGATTTCAGTAAGTAACAAGGTTTGGTTGGTAGTTTAGTGTAGTTAATGCTTGCTTGGGGTTATTATTGTTTATGCTTTTTGGGATTAGTTGTCAAAAGTTAGGAACTAGGTCCTCTGACTGTAGCGTGACCTTGCAGTTGGTAATCTGTCACCTTTCTCGACCACGTAACTCTTGTGGATCGACCCTGGCTTCCACTGTGCTAAGTGAGAGTGAGGTTTATTTTCTTATTTTTTACCGCATGACGACCGCTGCGATGTCAAATTTTGGTTCCGTTGTCAGGGAGTTGTGAGCTTGAGAATAGGTGATTTGTAGGACTTTTTAGTTTTTGATTTTTAGTTAGTAATTTTGGTTTTTGATTTTTCAGCCGTGTTGCATTAGTGCATGCGTACCCGTAGGGGTGAGCAATTATCCCCTTTGCGTTTTGAGTCAGAGATTGAGCGAACTGCGCGCAAGATCCGTGCACATAGGCGTTTAAATACAATGAGTTTTAGTAATGTCAGTAGTAGTATAGTGAGTGTTGCCCAGGAACCCTCGGGTGAGGCAACGGGGATGTCATTTATTCCCCCTGTTTCAGAATTCCACATTGGGAGCACGAGTGCTACCGGTGGTGCAGCTTCAGCCCCTGCACCTGTATCTTCATTCTCTCCGCCGTCGATTCCACCATTTCAACCTTTATCCCAACCTCAATCCACAAACCCATTTACATCTGCCATGTCTTGGGAAGCGCCGACCCGCGATGGCACCCCAGTATCTAGACAGCAGACACCCATTTCTCAACCAGTACTTTTTAAACCACAAACCACATTCCAGCCTATACCACAGCAACAACAATATCAACAGCAACCACCTCAGCAGCAGTACTAGTATCAAGAGGCTGAGGAGAGGTGTGATGAAGAAGACGAAGGATGGGTTCCACCAGCACCACAGCAACCATGGGACCGAGGTCGGGGACCTCCAAGAAGAGCACAGCAGCATCAACCACCACAAGGTCAGCAGAGATATAATGATCATCACTTTACGGTAATCCTGCTCAACCCTTGTATTTTGCACAACCGAGAGGGAAATCGGTTGCATCGCACTTCCAGCCATGGGAGTACGATGACTCGTCGCCCATTTACATTCCTGATGATATAAAATCTCAAGTAGAAATTAGGCCCCAGTTGATAGGAATACTAACTCAATCTAGAGGTTATAAGACTGATGATCCATACAATCACTTGTATGAGTTCATAGCTATCGCAAATGCTAATACTCCTAGACATACCAATAGGGATACTTTTAGGTTAAGATTATTTCCTTTTACATTAAAGGATAAGGCCAAATACTGGTTCACATCTCTTCCATCTAATAGTATCACTAGTTAGGACCAACTTAAGGCAAAGTTTCTACAAGAATTCTATCCAGTTAGTAAAACTATAGAAGTTCGACGCGCAATTCAAAACTTCCAGCAGAAGCCCGGAGAGGCTTTTCACGAAGCATTTGATCTATTAAAGGAGTTACTGCGTTCATGTCCGCATCACGAGGTTCCTAGATGGCAGTTAGTGAAATTGTTCTTTGAAGGAGTAAGTGAGACACATCAAGCAATGATAAATGCCTCATCAAGTGGTACATTTATGTAGCAAGAGCCAGAGGATGCTTGGAAGTTCTTAGAACAGTTGAGCTTAGGATCTAAGGTCAGTGGATCCATGAAGGACAATACAGTCTATGTAGCAAACATTGAAGCAGAAAATAAGTGGAAGACAGAAATACAGAAGGAGCTCAGTGCTGTGACTAAGAAGTTTAATCAAATGCTCGCGAGGTTTCAACAAGAGAAGGGAGTATATGTATTGCATGGGCAAGTTATATGTAATACATGTGGTGAAATAGGACATAATCACAATGAATGCTTGATGACTCACGAGGAAATTAGTCAAGTGCATGGGTATGGTCAATTCCATAATGCACCACGACCATTCCGAAACAATCAGCAGCGAGAGGTGAGACAAACACCAGTGAGACAGCAGCAGATGCAACCTACGCCTCTAGTAGGAAGTATGAACATTGGCATGCAGGAAATTTTTGGAAAGTTAGTTAAGCTTCAGGAAGTGGAGGATGCCAATTCAAAAGCAATTCTGAGGCTAGGGGAGTTGATCATCAAGATGGAGGAAGATAAAGTACAAGAGACGGCACAACCATCGAATGTGCAAGTGAATGAGGTCATCACACTCAGGAGTGGGAAGAAAGTGGATAACAAGGTTACAGCTCCACCAGCAGAAGAGGATAGTGATGTAGAAATAATTTTTGATGAAAAAGAAGAGTTAGGAAAAGAAAAGAAAAAAAGGAAGGAAGAGCAAGCAAAGCAGAAGAAACAAACAAGTACATGGGTGAAGGGGGAAACGAGTGGGACAGTTCCTTTCCCCACGGCTTTGGAAAAGCCAGAGAAAATACCATATGGGAAGAAGGGACCGCAAGCGGAAGATATGTGGGAACTGTTTAGTCAAATCAAGGTTAACATTCCATTAGTTAAACTTATTAAGGAAGTCCCTGCTTATGCAAAGTTTCTCAAGGATATGTGCATTCACAAAAAGCATATTTTATCCTATTTGCCTAAAATGATTATTTTGCCAGAGAATGAAAGTTCTATTTTAATGGATGCATTGCCTCCCAAGATGAAGGATCCTGGGGTTCCTCTCATCTCTGTTGACTTAGGTGACGTGCACATTAAGAGAGCTCTGTTAGATTTAGGCGCGAGTGTGAACATTTTACGGGGACAACTTTTTGACAAGTTTGACTTCGGTACTCTAAGACCTACAAATGTAATTCTTCATCTTGCTAATAAGTATACAAATATTCCTAGGGGAATGTTGTCAGATGTTATCATTAAGGTGAGAGATTTTTACTACCCAGCAGATTTCTTAGTTCTGGATACCCGTCAGGCAGCCAATGGAGAACAACCCATAATTATCTTAGGGCGACCTTTCTTGGCCATGGCTAATGCAAACATCGACTGTCGTACGGGGAAGATGCGGATTTCCTTTGGGCATCGGCAAACTAAGATCAATATTTTTAATGCCAAAGGTAATACCATGGAGGATGAAGAATGCTACCAGGTGGACATCATAGAAGAGTTAGTACAGCAGTATACGCTAGAAGTGTTGCAGCAAGAGGTGATGGAGACTCAAGAAGAAGGAGAGGCTGAGCAGGAAAAGCAAGAAGAAGCAGCAGATATGGACAGAGGCACGGAATATGAGGAATGCGCGCACATAGAGAAGCTACCGACAGAGATTACCAAGACGTTAAAACCATCATTGCAAGAACCACCGAAGCTAGAATTGAAACCATTACCAGCTCATTTAAAGTATGCCTTTCTGGGAGAAAAGGATACTTTTCCAGTGATTTTAGCAGCAAACTTGACAGAGGGACAAGAAAAGGAATTACTCAAGATTTTGTCCAGCATAAGGAGGCTATTGGTTGGACAATCGCAGATTTAAAAGGAATTAGCCCAACCACATGTATGCATCGAATCATCACAGAAGAAGGAGCTAAACCTGCCAGAGACACGCAGAGAAGATTAAATCCAAATTTGAAGGAAGTTATTAAAAAGGAAGTTCTAAAGTGGCTGGATGTTGGGATCGTATATCCGATCTCTGATAGTGAATGGTTCAGCCCGACACAGACAGTGCCAAAGAAATCTAGAATAACTGTCATAGATACTAAAGATGGTGACAAAGTTTCCACAAGAACTGTGACTGGATGGAGAGTATGTATCGATTACCGAAAACTCAATGCCGCTACATCTAAGGACCATTTTCCACTACCATTCATCGATCAGATTGTAGAAAAGTTAGCTGGACAGAAGTATTATTGTTTCTTGGACGGCTATTCTAGGTATAATCAGATTGCCATTCACTCGGAGGATCAAGCAAAGACCACATTCACATGTTCATATGGTCCTTTTGCGTTTCGCAGAATGCCATTCGGGTTGTGCAATGCTCCCGCTACATTTCAATGGTGTATGATGGCGATATTCTCCGACATGATTGGTGACACTTTGGACATCTTCATGGACGATTTCTCGATTTTTGGATCACCATTTGAAACCTGCTTGAATCAATTGGAAAAGGTGTTACAAAGATGTGTTGAGTCTAATCTGGTGCTTTCTTGGGAGAAAAGCCATTTCATGGTTAGAGAAGGAATAGTTTTAGGTCATGTGGTCTCTGAGAGAGGATTTGAGGTAGATCGTGCTAAGGTTAAGGTTATTTCCACATTGCCTCCCCCGACATCCGTGATAGGGGTTAGATCTTTTCTAGGTGATGCTGGTTTTTACAGTAGATTTATTAAGGATTTTAGTACCATCTCCAAACCTCTTTGTGGCCTTCTGTTGAAAGACGCACCATTTATTTTTGATGATGAATGAGTAAAAGAATTTAACATTTTAAAAAATAAATTGGTCGAGGTCCCCATTCTGAAACCTCCTGATTGAACCCAACCTTTTGAAATTATGTGTGATGCTAGTGATTATGCTGTCGGTGCAGTATTAGGTCAAAAGATTGATAGGAAGCCAGTAGTCATATGCTATGATAGTAAAACTTTTTTCGAGGCTCAATTAAATTACACAACCATCGAAAAAGAGCTACTTGCTGTAGTATTTGCATTGGACAAGTTCAGGTCCTACATCTGGGGATCAAAGGTGGTGGTGTATACCGACCACAGTACTGTTCGACACCTGCTGGCGAAAAAGGATTCTAAACCAAGATTGATCAAATTGATACTTCTGTTGCAAGAATTCGATGTGGAAATCAAACACAAGAAGGGAGCGGAGAATGTAGTGGCAGATCATCTTTCTCGACTGCCAGCAGAAGGATTGGAAGCAGGAATTAAGGATTCGTTTCCAGATGAGCAGCTGCTGGAACTTACTAGAGCTCCATGGTACGCGAATTATGTGAATTTTCTGGCCACGGGAGCAATACCAAAACATTGGACTAAACAAAGGCAAAAGCAGTTCCGCACATATGCAAAGAGATTTATTTGGGACGACCTTGACCTTTTCAAGGTAAGTGAAGATCAAATAATTCGCCGATGTGTGCCTGATAGCGAAATCGAGGAGGTGTTGGGACATTGTCATGCATCAGCATGTGGAGGGCATTTCAGCGGTAAGAAAACAGGATATAAGGTTCTAGAATATGGATTGTACTGGCCAACCATCTTTAGAGACGCACATAAAACTACTAAGGAATGCCTCAACTGCCAACAGCTGGGAAACATATCAAAAAGGGACCAAATGCCTTTAAACACAATTTTGGTAGTGGACATTTTCGATGTTTGGGGAATTGACTTTATGGGTCCATTTCCCACGTCACATGGTTATGTTTACATTCTGGTAGCAGTGGATTATGTGTCTAAATGGATCGAGGCAGAGGCAACCCGCACGAATGACCACCATGAGTGATGGAGTTCCACGAGTGATCACCAGGCATGGAGTTCCACGAGTGATCATAAGTGACGGAGGGTCTCATTTCAAGAATTATAAATTTGGAAGGCTGCTAAAGCATTACGGGGTGAATCATCGGATTGCAACACCTTATCATCCTCAGACGAGCGGCCAAGTGGAAGTGTCCAATAGGCAGATAAAAGAAATTCTTCAAAAGACTGTCAAAACCGATAGGAAAGATTGGTCTCTACGGATAGATGATGCGTTGTGGGCATACAGAACTGCTTATATGACACCGATCGGAACTACTCCGTATCGGTTGATCTACGGGAAAGGTTTTCATTTGCCTGTGGAACTCGCCAACTGAGCTTTATGGGCAATCAAGCAAGTGAATATGGATTACACTGAAGCTGGAAAAGAACGGAAATTACAGTTGTCCGAGTTGGAGGAGCTACGAGATGAAGCATAGGAGAATGTGGCTACATACAAGTCAAAAATGAAGCGGTATCATGAAGCTAAGCTCAGGTTGAAAACTTTTGAAGTTAGACAAAAAGTGTGGCTGTACAACTCGAGGTTGAAGATGTTTCCCGGGAAACTGAGGAGTAAGTGGAATGGTCCTTACGAAGTGGTTAGTGTCACAGATTATGGTGCAATAGAGATTCGATATTTTAAAGGCGGGCAACCATTCAAAGTCAATGGACACAGGTAAGTGTATGTCCGGCTGAAGACGTTAAACTTAGCGCATTGAGGGCACATTTCAGAAATTGGACGTTGAGACGGTGGAATTCGTGACAGACAATCCTGTGTATATGGCATAAGTCAGGTAAGTGTATGTCCGGCTGAAGACGTTAAACTTAGCGCTTGTCGGGAGGCAACACGATCATCATTTGTATAATTACATCTTCTTAATAATAACAATTACACTCAATTGGTCACGGTAAGAAAAGAGCAAGTGTGGGGTCATTTTGGTAATCTTGCAACAGCGCGACGCGGGATCCTAGGATCCGCGCCGCGCGTGTTTATGTTTTTGCGATTATAACTAAAATCAGATTTTTATACGCGATGCAGATAGAAGTTTCCCGCGCCTCGGTCTTATCTTAATTTGAATTTAGAGATAATCACTAAAAAACAGAGTTTGAAATTCAATGCAAATCCCCAACTTGCGTAAAATCAAAAGTGCGTAAATCCTCTAAATTCTTACTGTCGATCACTCATCTGCAACTCACAATCACTCCATCTTCGTTCTCTCATCACAGCAATTCAAGTAAGTTCCCTAATTTCACTCTTTTACCTTCAAGTTCTTGAAACTAGTGCAAAGCCTCTGTAGTATGCAATGTGGTTCGTATGTGCTGAAATTGATGTTGCCATCAAGATTAGAATGATGCTGCTACAAAACCCGATAATTAGAATAGTAATTTTGGCCTGAAATCAAGTTTAATCGTCGGTTCTGTTCTAAACTTCATACGCCGCGCCGCGACTTGTTACAGAGTGCGCCGAGGAGTATGAAATTTCAAAGACCGCGACGCGGTGTCTGTATTCTGCACCGCGGCGTACGCTGAATAGTGGCTTAATTTGGGGTTTTGCTAAATTTTACAGGCAACGATGTCTTCCTCTGCAAGTTCAGAATCCATCGAGTGGAACTCCTTGGCTACAGGAGTTGACAGAACACTTGCCTACAGATTTCGCAACCGCCGATCCATTCAACAACATAAGAGGATTCTTCCCGCCCGGCCGGTCAACTGGGAGTTGACCAAGGAATCGGGAATTCTTGAACATCTACAAGATTGGTTAGTCCAAACGGGCTACGAGGACGGCGAACGCACCTACACATGTCGGGCAATTGAGAATGTGGTCCATATGGAAGAACCTATTTATCATGAGGTGTTCTTGCAGTTTCTTGCAAGTTATCACTTCGATGATCAGCCATTGGGGATGGATACTAAAGAGATGGTCCAGTTTCGGTTGGGGAAGCACAACAGGAGCTGCAGTTTAAAGGAGTTTGGGTATCGAATTGGGTTGTATACATAGGAAGAGTCGGAAACACCGGGGTTCGGGCCATTCCACAACCGTGCCAATTATTATGCCGACGATTCCTTTTCACCGGGTGATTACTGGAGCACCATATCTTCCATGCAGTATCACGAGAATACCGTGCGCGAGGGACTGATGCACTTGTCGGCGCATTGGATGCTGCACCAGTTGATATCAACCACGTTTTGGCCCCGAGCAAACAAGGAACGGGGGTTACCAAGTGAGCTACATCTCATGTGGTGTTTGACACGGATGCTCCAGACATGCAACATCCCCTATTTTGTCGCCAGTTATTTCAAACAATTGTTGAGGCTGGCAGCTTCTTACGGGTTACTATCTGAATACACCACACGTGGATTGACAGTCATTCAGCCAGTCCCATTTAGCCGACCGACCACCACTTCCCGAGATGTTATTTATATTGACGACGGGATTACATCGGTCGATCGAATACCCTTCCTAGTTTTACGAGGCGAACCATCAGCATCTAGGAAGCGATCGCGGGCAGCCGTCAGTTTGCCCCGAGGACTCTCTCCGGCCACCATGGAATCCAGATTCCTAGCCGATGAAGTGAAGATGGTTCAGCAAGCATTGCACACCCACAAATAAGAACACAGTGAGCAATGGCGATGCACGAAGTGGACCGGGCATACGAAGAATGTGTAATCAATTTCATCAAAGGTTCACAAAATCCCATTCCGCGACCCCAGTCACCAAACCTTGCGGAGGAAGAAGAAGAGCCCATGGAGGAGGATCCAGATGAAGAAGAGGGAGAAGAGGATGACACTGCCCACAATTGAGGGTAGTGTAATTACTTATGATTGGGTTGTTTTCACTTCTAGTGTAGTTTCGTATTTTTTTGAACAATTCATAATAATTCTTAGGGTTTTAATGTTTTAGTTTACCAATAAGCCATTGGCAGCATTAGGAAGTAATAAAATTTAGTTGATTTTGTGTTGAATGCTTATTGTGAGTGTTTGAAATTGGGCCAATCTGCTGAAATTACCGCGCCGCGGCACCCTCATAAGGTGCGACGCGGTCATTTCCCATTTGACGGTAGTTTCAACTCTTGTAATTACCGCGACGCGCGCACTTCAATCACGCGCCGCGGCTATCCGCAACACATAAAGTTCATATGTTGTACATTTTCTCTGCTTGTTTGTTTGCGTTTAATCTTTTTTGTGAGTCATGCATGTTATACCAAAATTGGAGGAGTTGTTTCAAGCAAGTATGGGGTCACTATGCCCCCTCCACTTGTCTTGACTACCGGCGTGTTCACTGTTGCGCTACAACTCCAGAACGGGAAATCAATGACCTTTTTGTTCGTATTTGTACCTGTGACACCGACCACCAACAAAGCGATCTACCGTCCAAAGGGGTAACTCTTTTTCCCTTGTTCTAAATAATTTTATGTACAACGGGGACGTTGTACGATTTTAAGTGTGGGGTGTGGACGGTCGAAAGAGTAGTTTTTTGAAATTTTTGCGGGAAATGACCGATTTTCAAAATTTTTAGCAACTTTTTCAAAATATTTACTAGATTGTAATTTTGAAACGGATAGTTTGTGATTGTTTATAGCATTGGTATTTTTCAAGAAATACTATGTAGTTGTAATCATGCTATTAGTTTAGTCAATAAAGTTGAGTTTTATGAGTTAGAAGATTGGACGGTTTTAGGATTGGAATTTAGGAAGGAATTATCAATCAGTGACCTTTGTTGTTCGAGATGGTAGGTCTAAAAAGGGTGGGCGTTATGCACCTTGCCACCTAAGATTGTCTAGTCTGGGATGGTATTTCTGAAAGCTCGCAACACGGACAACATCGAAAGTCATGGACAATTCTTTAATGGCCTTTAGAATCTGAATGAGTATGTACACTTCATTGTAGACAGAAAATTTGTAACCAAGGGTTCTCTAGAAAGTCATGGATTCCAAAGAACATTCCGATTATGTTTTCACGAACTATTTCACTCTAACTCATAAGGCAATAAGCTTTGAAACAGAACACAGTAAAAAATTGTTAGAGTCTTAGTTAAAATCTATTAAAAACTCTCTTGCTTGGGGACAAGCAAGGCACAAGTGTGGGGTGTTTGAAAACACCTAGTAATATCACATATTTTAGTTATTGTTCAGCCCTATTCTTAGTGAAATTATATCATATACATCGTGGTATTCTCACTTTTCGTGCCAGCACTTGTTTGGAAAGGAATAATAAAAACAGGGACCAAAAGCGTGCAATTTGGAAAAAGTTTGAAGATCAAGGCAAAATCAGGAAAAGACGTACGCGTGCCGCGGAAATCATCAAGGCGCGACGCGGGTATGAGGCGGTGGAAAGAATTCAAACTCCGATAAAATGGGGATAAACCCCTACGCGCGACGCGGGATCCAGCAATGCGCGGCACGGTCTCGAGATTTTTGCAACTATAAATAGAGGCTTTTAGGTTGAAAAAACTAGCGAAGAGCTGGTATGAAATCGACCCCCAAGGCTCTTTGCCTCCGAGATTCACCTTCAGAAACCATATATTGGTATTTTCATGTTTTTATCTTTAATTTTGAATTAGTTAAGTAGTTAGTAATCATTGGCAAGTATCTTTGGGAGTGACAACCATTGATATTTAGTTCTAGTTTCTGTTTTTGGATCTTTTGGTTACTGTATTGTATCATTGGATCTGAGTTTGAGTTAATGAATCATTTGGTTACAAGTAATTGCTTCTTTTCGATGTTTTATGCTTGTGAATGAATTGTTGGATGTTGGGATTTGTGTTTGATGTTTGATTTGTCTTTGTTTGCTTCTGATTTGGAGATGTACTTCTGATTTCAGTAAGTAACAAGGTTTGGTTGCTAGTTTAGTGTAGTTCATGCTTGCTTGCGATTGTTTTAGTTTATGCTTTTTGGGATTAGTTGTCAAAAGTTAGGAACTAGGTCCTCTGACTGTAGCCTGACACTGCAGTTGTAATCTGTCACATGTCTCGACCACGTAACTCCTGTGGATCGACCCTGACTTCCACTATGCTAAGTGAGAGTGAGGTTTATTTTCTTATTTTTGACCGCATGACGACCGCTGCGATGTCACTTCACCATGTGAATCACCTTCCTACGAAGGGCCTTAGTCTTTCTTTCTGACACTGCAATAGGTCGCTCTGCATAATTCAGGCGTTCGTCAACCTGAATGTCCTCCAGTGGAACCGCCGTAGTCACATTGGCAATACATTTCCTTAGTTGCGACACATGGAACATGTCGTGAACCTGGCTGAGTTGCTCTGGCAACTCCAATCGATAGGCCACCTGCCCATCCCAGTCTGTGATCCGATACAGTCCAATGTACCTCGGCCCCAACTTTCCTCGCTTACAGAACCGGATAATGGCTTTCCACGGCGACACTTTAAGTAGCACATAGTCTCCCACCTGGAATTCGAGACTAGATCGACGCCTATTGGTGTAACTTTTCTATTGGCTCTGTGCTGTGCGTAACCGCTCACGGACTTGCTGAATCAACTCTATCGTCTTGTGTACTATCTCGGTACTCCCCAGAACTCGCTGACCCACTTCTCCCCAACAGATTGGGGTTCGGAATTTCCTACCATACAATGCCTTGAAAGGAGCCATCCTGATGCTTGCATGGTAACTATTGTTGTAGGAGAACTCTGCCAATGATAAGTACCGATCCCACTGCGCACCGAAATCAATCACACAAGCCCTCAACATATCCTCAAGTGTCTGTATCGTTCTATCACTTTGACCATCCGTTTGGGGGTGATATGAAGTGCTAAAGTGGAGTCGTGTCCCCAATTCCTCGTGGAATTTCTTCCAAAAATGTGAAGTAAAACGAACATCCCTATCCGAAACTATTAATACCGGAATCCCATGGCGAGATATTACCTCATCTACGTATGTCTTGGCTGAATCCCTGTCTGAGAAAGTGTCCTGAATTGGTATAAAGTGACCACTCCTGGTCAAACGATCCACAATGACCCAGATAGTATCCACATTCTGCGGCGTCCGCGACAACTTGGTGATAAAATCCATAGTAATGTGTTCCCATTTCCACTCGGGTATCTCCAAAGCTTGTAACTTACGATGGGGCCTTTGATGCTCCGCCTTTACCATTCTACACGTCAAACACTTCTTCACATGCCAAGTTATGCCGCCCTTCATCCCCGGCCACCGATAACCCTCTTGTAGGTCTCGATACATTTTCGTTGCACCCGGATGAATAGAAAATTTTGACTTATGGGCCACATCCAATAAAACTTGGCGTGCCTCACCCACCTTTGGCACCCACACACGACCCAAATGAGTTAGAAACTCTCGACTATCCCGCACCATACCCGGTAAGATACCCACAACTCGCTCCCCTTTTATGTTCTCCTCCTGGCTGGCCACGGCTTGCGACTCACGAATTTTCTTTAATAAGGAAGTGACTACCGTCATTCTCAAACACAATCCCTTGCTAGTCGAACCTATGACTTTCCTACTAAGCGCGTCGGCCACCATGTTGGATTTTCCTGGATGGTACAAAATTTCACAATCGTAGTCCTTGACCACGTCTAACCACCTCCTCTGTCGCATGTTCAGATTGGGCTGATCCATCAGATACTTCAGGCTCTTATAATAGGTGAAAATGATACATCGCACTCAGTACAAATAGTGTCTCCAAATCTTGAGGGCGAAAACAACCGCCCCTAACTCTAAGTCATGAGTTGGATAATTAGCTTAATTAGGTTTCAACTGCCTTGATGTGTAAGCAATGACCCGGCCGCGCTGCATAAGGACGGCTCCCAATCCCGTAATCGACGCATCGCAATAAACTACGAAGTGTTACATCCCGTCGGGTAGTGTCAGAACCGGAGCGTCGCATAATCTCTGTCTCAAGACCTCGAATGCCGTTTGCTGGTCTTCACCCCAACTAAATGCCACGTTCTTCTTAGTCAACCTCGTCAAGGGTACCGCTACCTTAGAAAAACCCTGTATAAATCTGCGGTAATACCCAGCCAATCCCAAGAAACTACAAATTCTCCGAAGGGTTCCTTGGTACTTCCAATTTCATGACGGCCTCCACCTTTTCCGGATCCACCATTATACCGTTCTCGTTAACCACATGTCCGAGAAACTGAACTTCCCTCAACCAAAACTCGCACTTCGAAAACGTAGCATACAACTTTTCTTTTCTCAGTGTTTCAAGAACCTCTCGTAAGTGCACCTCATGAAGCTCCTTACTCAGAGAGTAGATCAGGATGTCGTCAATAAACACAATGACTAAACGATCCAGCATTGGTCTACAAACACGATTCATCAAGTCCATAAAAGTTGCTGGCGCGTTAGTGAGTCCGAAGGGCATGACGACGAACTCATAATGGTCGTATCTCGTCCTAAAAGTGGTCTTCTGCACATCCTCGTCTCGAACCCTCATCTGATGGTAACCAGAGCACAAGTCGATCTTGGAAAACCACGACGCCCCCTGAAGCTGATCGAATAAATCATCAATTCTTGGCAACAGATACCTATTCTTGACCGTGAGCTTATTCAATTCTCGGTAGTCGATACTAGGGGTGAGCGTGGTGCGGTGTGGTGCGGTTTTAGCATAAAACCGCAACTCGTACCGCTAGGTGCGGTTTTTATTTTTGTAAAACCATATGTTGCTTTTTTTACAGTACGGTTTTTGCGGTTTATTTTGCGGTTGCGGTTTGTAGTGGTGCTGTTTCGGTTTTAAACCGCAAATACTAAAAGCATCCAAACTACAAACTAGTTTTTTTAACAGCAACTATAATTAACACAAGCCAACGGGGAGCTGGCAAAAAAAAGTCAAACAACAAATCCCAAAAGTCCAACTAATAGACAAACAACAGACTACACTTATAGCTATACAAAATAAACACAACACCATAGAATTAAAAGACTAAACTAAGAAGCAGCATGAACTTCAATTATATCTCCAAGGGCAAAACTGTCAAAATTTAGAACAAAGGCCATTTAGGCCAAACCAAGCAGAACCAGAGCACCACAATGAAGGGCAAAATTGTCCAACTTCAGAAAAAATGCAATTTTGGCCGAGCCAAGAAGCACCTGAAGCTAATAATACTTTTTTTACATATATTTTATTTAATTTATTGTACCAAAATAACTTGATTGGCGTCTTCTGGAGACTTCTTTTGGCCTCTATGAGCACGAGCTTCTGTATCTTGCAGTTCTTGAGTCAAACTAGAACATTCAACCTAATGGTACACGTTAGTACTTAATATAACTTTATAAATGTTTATATAAATAAATTAGAAAATAAGTTTATAAAAGAAGCTTTTAAGGGGTTATGTAGTTACCTCAAGTAGTGCCACCTTCTGTTCATGCTCCACTGCTTTTGCAGCCCTCTCATCAGCCATTCTCTAAAATAGACATGATTAAAAACTATTACCAATTAATCATAATTATATAAACTAATTTAGTTGTATATAAATGCATCTTGGGAATACCTGGATTTTGGCTAAGGCTGTAGATGCATCAAGTGCTCGGTGTTCCAATTCTACTTCTCTTTCCATTGCAGCCTAAAATTAATAAAAATCATCACTTTATATATTGAATGAAAAACCAGGAAATCGAGAACCTATAAATGATAGCAAATCACATACACAATAGTGGTTGATTCAGGAGGATTACTTGCAGAAGTGATAGCAAATCAGATACCGGAGCTTTACGAGAAATCAGATAGAGAAGCCGGAGGAAGCTTTAATGAGGAAATCTTACCGGAGAAATCAGATAGAGAAGCCGAAGGAAGCGCGTGGCGGAGGAAGCGAAGGCGGCGACTAGGAGGAGGAAGTATGGAGGCTTTTGAATTGCTTTTGGGTTCGTGAATGAAGACAGTGAACGAAGACAATTGCTTTTGGTTTCCCCCCAGTATCCCAAATTTTTTCAATTTGCCCCCTAATTCTTTTTTCCAAATTATAAATAAGTAAATAGATTTAATTTCATTAAATTATCAATATATATATATATATATATATATATATATATATATATATATATATATATATATAATTATATACATAAAATTTAAATATTTAATAAATTTTGCGGTGCGGTTTTGGTAAATTTGCACGGTTTTTGAAGCTAAAACTGCATCGCACCATGCTTTGCTGTTGCGGTTTTGCGGTAGCGGTAAATGCGGTTTTTGGCGTGGTTTCGGTTTTCGGTTCGGTTTTTGCTCAGCCCTAGTCGATACACATACGATGGGTTCCATCTTTCTTCTTTACAAATAATATCGGTGCTCCCTAAGGAGAGCTGCTGGGCCTGATGAATCCCTTCTCTAACAACTCCTGAAGCTAAGAAGATAACTCTAACATCTACGGTGGAGCAAGACGATAAGGCGCCTTAGCTATCGGAGTCGCGCCCGGGACAAGATCAATACGGAACTCCACCTGTTGCTCCGGGGGTATTCCCGATAAGTCATCCGGAAATACATCGGGAAACTCCCGTACTACTGCTACATCACTTACTGCCTTCTTCTCAGTTCCCCGAGGATCCGACACGTAGGCTACAAATCCCTATCCTCCGTGCTGAAGATGTCTCCTAGCACAAGCCGCTGAGCAAAATGAGGTACGAGACCTCCTCCCCTCGCCCAAAATGATAAGAACTTCTCCACGAGGAGATCGGACAAAAACCCTATTGCCCCTATAGTCGATCCATGCCCCCTGGCGACTAAGCCAATCCATGCCCACAATAACTCTGTCGTCGCTCAAAGGAATAGGAATGAGGTCTATCGAAAACCTCTCCCATGGATCTCAATCGTACATCCCCGATACACTTTAGAAGCCATAACCGCACGATCGCCCGCAATCTCTACGTCTAACGGATGATCTAGCTCCTCCAAAACGATGCCGAGACTCTTATCGAGAGACAGTGATACAAACGAATGAGTCGCCCCGAAATCAAAAAGCACAAATGTCAAAATAGTGTTGACTAAGAAAGTACCTAAAGCATAGGATAATGAATGAGGATACGAAGATGCACAAATTAATGAAAGAAGAGAATTAAAACCAGTCACGACATCTGGCACGGCACGCGCCTCCTCGGCGGTCAACTGAAAAGCTCTACCCTTGCCCTTGGGGGCTTCCGCCCAGCCCTGGCGGCCGTCAGTAATCCTCAGAGTCGCGGGTGCAGCAGCATGCACCCCTCCCGTCTTCATCCCAGGGCATTCAGCCCAAACATGACCCACCTGATTGTAGCTGAAACAAACCTTTAAGGCCTGAGGACAATCTTTGCTAAAATGACCCGTCTTCCTACAGCGATAACATCCTGCCGCTCGGCACGGACCCTCGTGGAATTTCTGGCACTTGCCACACTGTGTCTTTCCTCTCACTCCTTCAATCCTCGAATCATTACCCCTGAACTTATTTGCCGTTGGCGGTGGGGAGACGGGCGCCGGCCTCTTCTTCTTATTCAGCAGCTCTAACTCAATCTCCCGGGCTCTCGCAGCCGCGATCATATCTGCCAAGGTGACACGCCTAGGTCATCGTGCGGTCAAAAATAAAGATAAACCTAACACACACTAGCACAGTGGTAGTCAGGGTCGATCCGCAGGAGCTTCGTGGTTAGACCAGATGACAGATTACCAACTAGTAGTGTCACGCTACAGTCGGAGGACCTATAGTTTCTAAGTACCCAAAGCAATGATCAAACAAACCCAAGTCAAGCAAAGCTAAACTCAACTTAAACAAACCTAGTTACTTTCTGAAATCAGAAGTGCATCTCTGAATCAGAAGCAAACAAAGGCATCCAAAACATCCAAACGAAACAAGGCATAAACTAACCAATAACTAAGGTTCTGACTGAACAGTTACTAGTTAAATTCAAAGCCTAAAACTAACCTAGTTGGCTACTGAAATCAGCAAAGGAAAGTAGTTCCAAACAAGGTCACAATGCATCCAAACACAATTCAAACAATCAAAAACCCAAAACAAGCATAAAAAACACTGAAAAACCAATATTGCTTATAACCAAATGCTTCTCATTTCTCAAACTCAATTCCATACATCCAAACAGTAACCAAATGTTGCTAAAACAGAAACTAAAGCTCAATATCAGTGGGTGTCACTCCCAAAGATACTAGCTAATGCTTAATACTATCTAACTACTTGAAAATAAAATCCAAAAAACGACTTAACAATTTCAAGTCCAATTGACTAATCCGGTATATTTTACACGTTCATACATAAAAATACCAATTGAGAAGTTGCTGAAACGAAATCTTGGAATCAAAGAGCTTCAAGGTCGATTTTACACCCGGTCTTTGCAAGGGTTTTCGGCTGGAAATGCCTCTATTTATAGTTGCAATTTTCCCGCAGCCGCGCCGCGCAAATGAAGAATCTGCATCGCGCGTACTAATCTTTTCCCATTTCTTTGACATTTGAATGTGTTACACCGCCTTAAGCCCGCGTCGCGCATTTAAGAAACCTGCGGCGCGTGTACGTATTTCTTTGATTTTTCATTCTTTTCCAAACTTCTTCCTTTTGCACGCTTTTAGTCCTTGTTTTCATTCTTTTCTTCCAAACAAGTCCTGGCACGAAAAGTGAGAATACCAAGATATATCTGATATAATTTCATCAAGAACAGGGCCCAACAACGCCTAAAATACTTGATATCACTAGGCGTTGTCAAACACCCCACACTTGTGCCTTGCTTGTCCTCAAGCAAGAGAGTTTTTAACAAATTATAAAAAACACTCAAACAATTTTTTGACTGTGTTCAGTTTCAAAGCTTATTGCCCTATGAGTTAGAGTGAAATAGTTCGCGAGAACATAATTGAATTGTTCTTTGGAATTCATGGCTTTCTAGAGAACCCTTGATCACAAACTTTCTGTCCATAATGAAGTGTACTTACTTATTCAGATTCTAAAGGCCATTAAGGAATTTTCCATGACTTTCGATGTTGTCCGTGTAACGAGCTTTCGGAAATACGATCCCAGACCATACGATCTTAGGTGGTAAGGTGCATAAGGCCCACCCATTTTAGACCTACCGGCTCGAACAACAAAGGCCACAGATTGACATTTCCTTCCTAAATTCCAATCCTAAAACAGCTAAATCTTCTAAACTCATAAAACTCAACTTATTTGACTAACTAATAGCATGATCACAAATAAACAGTATTTCTTGAAAAATACTAATGCTATCACAATCACAAACCATTCGTTTCAAAATTTCAATTTATTAAAAATTTTGAAAAATATTGCTAAAAATTTGAAAATTGATCATTTCTACAAAAATTTCAAAAATTACTCTTTTGACCGTCCACACCCCACACTTAAAACCGTACAACGTCCCCGTTGTACAAAAATTATTTTTAGAGCAAGGGAGAAAGAGTTACCCCTTTTGGACGATAGATTGCTTGGTGCTCAGTATCACAGGTATAATTGCGAACAAACGGATCCTTGATCTCGTATTCCGAAATTGTAGCGCTACAGTGAACATGCTGGTGGTCAAGACAAGTGGAGGGGGCACGGTGACGCCACACTTGTCTGATACAACTCCTTCTCATTTGGCATAACATGCATGACTCAATAAACATTAAACACAAACATAACAAATATAAAAATATAAACAGACAAAAAATAAAAGATGTGTCATAGATTCAGTACATATATCCCAAAAATATAAAAAGAAAAAGAAGAAAAAAATACATCAACTGCCACCTGGTGGCCTGGAGGATCCAACGTCGTGATCGTGGGCTCTGGCTGGGAATGGTCGGGGGCGCTGACCCTGCGCTGATGCGATCTGTAAAAGTACCTCCCCGATCCACTCGAGCTGGTCCTCAATCCTCGTGACTCTGATCTCTAGTCGGTGGATGGTCGCTGAGTCCTCCTGCGGCTGTGGCTCTGCTGAGGCTGCTGGTGCTAGCTCTGGTGTACGGCGTCTCCTGCCAGGCTGAGCGTATGCCGGCTGGGGTGCCTGGGGTGGCTCTGTCAGTGCCCAGATGAACCGGCCCGGGCGCTGCTGCTCTATCAGGCTCATCTTCTCCAGAGCTCGCACCGTAGTGCGAGATGGAGGTAAGGCGGTCAAGGAGGCGGCAACGGGGGCAGTAAGGATCCCATATGAACGGGCCAGGCGGGTAATGAAATACCCCCGGGCCAGTGGACTGCTAGCGGAAGCACCCGTCGAGTGGGTGGATAGGGCAACTGCGAGGGTGTAAGGGAGGTGGAGGAATCTGGAGGGGTCGAGGAGAACCCAGAGATAGGTCATGTCATCGCCAGACACCTTCTCGCCCCCCTCCCGCTGCATAATGGAGGTAGAGACGATAAGGTGCATGAGGCGGTGGAGTGGGTCATGGAGCTGACTCTCCCTGGAGGTCCCCGCCTCTTAGATGACATTAGACAGCGGTGCCCAAACCTCCATGTTGCTGGACTTCTCCGGGTGGCTCTGAATACAGGCCCTGAAAAACTGAGTGAAATGGCAGTGCTGGAGGTCCGCCGTAGTATATAGACCGACTCGCCTCCCGAATTCCCGGAGATTGCACTCCCTCTGTGCACCTCCCAAACGAAATCATATGATCCTAGAACGTGGGTCTAACGCCCGAGGTGTGAAGTGGATAGTGGATAGAAACTCTAGTAGCAGCTCGGTGTAGACGATGTCCTCATCGGTGGCCATGATCCTGTCCCAGCCTCGGCATGTGAATGACGCCTCCGCATGAGTCCAGGTGCGATGTAAGTGTGGCTCGATCGCACCCCAGAGTCCAACGTCCCTCAAGATATCCCTATCAATGACTGTTGCCTCGAGGACCCGGCGACTAGTCAGTGCGTCTCTCCGCGAAATATACTCCGCTGAGCTGGCAGGTCCCTCTGGGAACTGAAGGAAAGGATGATCTAATCTGAACATCATCTGCAAAAAACACATAGCCATAAAAAGAAATTTTTTTTTAGCATTTTAGTCCTTCTTCCCCACCGCACCGCGGCGCGGCCCAAAAGCAAGGCGCGTCGCGGCGAGCGGCTGTTTGCAAAACCCCAATTCAAACTCACATTTTAACCTGTTTAAACTCGATCCAATCACACCACAAGGTAGCCTAAGTGCCGACTAACTCATCTAGGGTCTCTATTTGGCAAAACAAACACCCTATGAGTTAGCATTGGCGATTCTATGTTTTGAACTTTTTTGGATAAATCACTAAAATTAACCACCTAATCGCTAGTTTTAACAAGTAATAGGTAGTTAGAATAGCATACCTTGATAGCAGAAACAAAATGAGCAAGAAAAATTGTGAGAAAAATTCGTCGATTAGAGCTCGAGTCGTGGTGTGGGGTGTATTGAGTCGCGGCTTACCTTAATATAGGAGAAAAATCGACTGATCATTTCCCGCGTCGCGCAATTTCACTTCCCACGACGCGCGTGTCACCAAATCAACCCCTGTGCATCGGGTTGGTTTCCGACCCTGCGTCGCGCAATTGCGAAATCCGCGGCGCGGTCATTCAAAATTTCAAAACTTTTCACACGACCCCACACTTGCCTTAAACCACTAATACCTGCAAAGATTGATATATTTTCCTACTTACTTCTAAGAAATAAAAAAAACCTAACCTATGACACGATGGGTTGCCTCCCAACAAGTGCTAAGTTTAACGTCTTCAGCCAAACGTGCTATTCCTATGCCTATTCTTCTTCTTCTTCTTGAACTCTTGATGACATCTGCTTGAATCCTGGCACGAAGTTATTGGCCATCATTGACATGAGAGATGTAAGTTGAGTCATTCGATCACTCACACCGCTAATCCACTGTTGTTGAGATTCTAGGAGCTTAAAAACTTTTGCCTCTCGTTCTCTTGATTCCTTCTCATACTGCTGGTGTCTTGCCTCCATCATTTCCATCATGTCCAATAGCTGCTCCTTATCGATAGTGGACAACGGGTGGTCCTTAGTTTCCTTTAAAACTTCTTCTTTTCCCCCTTCTCCCGTACGTGTCCATATTTTTCCTTTACTCTTAATCCCAGGCTCCATTAACATCCTTCTGTCCACTTGCTTGTCATCATCTTCTGAAGGTAATGATATAGGATTTCCAAACATGTTCAGTCTTCTTTTCCTTGTCCCAAAGGAGATGTCCATATCCCTTGTCTTGCAATCAATCACAGCACCGGCAGTAGCCAAGAATGGGCGTCCTAAAATGAGTGCAGGCGCGTCGTCCAAGCTTTCATATTCCATAACTAAGAAATCCACGGGATAGAAGAAGTCCCCAACCTTGACTATGACATTAGTCAGGTTTCCCCGAGATACCTTTGTTGATTGGTCAGCCAGCTGCAATACAACTTTTGCTGGCTCTATTTCTTCATTCTTGTACTTATCGTACAGGTACCCTGGCATTATATTGACACTTGCTCCCAAATCCAACAAGGTGTTCCGAATGACCACATCTCCTACAGTAGTAGTGATCAATGGTGATCCAGGATCCTTTTCCTTTTTGGGCAGTATCCCCAACAATGCCTCACTTGCTATAACAGTCAACCTCACAGTATCTGGTGTGGGCACTTTACTCTTCCCATTTCTTTCACACATTTCATGAAGAATTCTGGTATCCTCAGGAGCGTCCTTAAGTTCATCCCACAGAGGTTGATTTATCAAAGGCCCTATTGGTTTGGGTGCTTCCTGTTTCTTCTTCCCTTTCTTATCCTTCTTTTTCTGCTTGATTCCAGCTACCGTCGACTGCTCCTCTTGTACTTCTGGTTGAGTTCCCTTCTCAACAGGAATTCCTTTTTCCTTACCTCCCTCAATTTCTGGAACTTTTTCTCCTTTCTCCAGTTCCACTTCACTTCCTACTTCAAACAAATCTTCCAAAGTGACTTTTCGCCATTCAGATTCGACAGTGTTAACGTGCTCTTTTCCTGATTGTTGATTATGGGTTGGATTAACCTCCGTAGCACTTGGAAATTTTCCACTGTCCCTATTTTGCTGATCCTCGGCCATTTGTCCAATTTGTCGTTCCATGTTTACGATGGCTTTTGCATTTGCTTGAGACTGTTGCTGCGTAGCACTGAACATTTCGTACATCTTGGCAATCATCTTTTCTTGAGTCCCCGGGGCATTGTTGGTAACATTATTGGGCCTCCTGTTGTTATTGTTGCTACCATTCCCATTTGTATTTCCATTATTATTGTTGTTTACAAGCTGATGTGTTCTAGGCTGATTGGTCGATTAACCTTGGTAATTGTTTTGCCTAAAATTCTGCTGCTGTCCTTGATTATATGGCATGTAGGGTCGTCCATTATTATGCTGGCCTTGACCCTGGCCATAATCTTGGTTCGCCTCCTGAGTTTTAGGCCCTCCTTGACCTCCTTGTGATGGACTCTGCGGTCCATTCTGCAGCGTTGACATGATCCTGTCAAACTTCTTATTCAGTTCACTAATTTCCTTCTTTACTTCCTTTTTCCAGTCAACATCGGCTCCCACTGCTGCTGCCGTACCTACAGTCTTCCTGGTGGAAAAATTTTCCTTGGAACCATAGCTTAATTGCTCCAAGAACTGCCAAGCTTCTTCTGGGTCCTGCCACATAAATGTCCCGCTTGATGAGGCATTTATCATGGCCTGATGCGTTTCACTGACTCCTTCAAAGAATAACTTAACTAACTGCCACCTAGGAATTTCGTGATGTGGGTAGGATCGTAACAACTCCTTCAATCTATCAAAAGCTTCGTGGAAAGCTTCTCCTAGCTTTTGCTGGAAGTCCTGAATGATCCTTCTAATTTCGGTTGTCTTGCTTGCTGGATAGAATTCTTATAGGAACTTAGCCTTGAGCTGATCCCATGTGGTAATGCTGTTTGACAGTAAAGACGTAAACCAATATTTGACCTTATCCTTGAGAGTGAATGGGAATTGTCTAAGCCTGAAAATGTTCCTATTAGTGTTCCTAGGGTTATTAGCATTGGCAATCGCTAAAAATTCATATAGATGATTGTATGGATCGTCTTGCTTATACCCCCTAAACTCTGGCAATATTGCTAACAACTGAGGTCTTATTTCTACTTGAGAATCAATGTAATCAGGAATGTAAATTGGCGATGAATCATCATATTCCCGTGGCTGGAAATGTGATGCAACCAATTGCCTTCTCGGTTGTGCGAAATGTAAAGGTTGAGCAGGATTACCGTAAAGATGATCGTTATATCCCTGCTGACCTGGTGGTTGTTGATACTGTTTTGTGTCCTTCTGGGAGGTCCCCGACCTCGGTTCCACGGTTGCTGAGGTGCTGGTGGAACCCATCCCTCATCTTCCTCAGTATATCTCTCCCCTGTCTCTGGATACTGTATTGTGGCTGAGGAGGTTGTTGGTATTGTTGTGGTTGAGTAGGTTGAAACATGGGTTGAGGTTTAAAGAGAACTGTTTGTGGTTGAGAAAATGGTTGCGAGGTTGGTGTTTGCTGTCTAGAAACTGGGGTGCCATCACGGGTCGGCTCTCCCTAAGACATTGCAGAGGTAAATGGATTGGTAGATTGTGGTTGTGAAACGGGTGTAAATGGTGGCACAGATGGCGGAGTGCATGATCGTATGGGTGCAGGGGCTGAAACTGCACCACCAGAAGCACTCGTGCTTCCAAACTGAAACACTGACAGTAGGGGAATAGAAAACATCCCCGTTGCCTCACCTGATGGTTCCTGGGCAACACTTACTGGACTACAACTAACTTGACTAAAACTCATGATACTCAAACGCCTACGAGCACGGATTTTGTGCGCAGTACGCTCAATCTCAGGATCAAAATGCAATAGGGAGAATTGCTCACCCCTGCGGGTACGCATGCACTAATGCAACACGCCCACAAAACAAAAAGACCAAAAAGAGTAACCAAATGAAATTCCAAGAAAATCAAGAAACTAAAATTCCTACAAATCACCTAATCTAAGCTCACAGCTCCCCGGCAACGGCGCCAAAATTTGACACGCCTAGGTCGTCGTGCGGTCAAAAATAAAGAGAAACCTAACACACACTAGCACAGTGGTAGTCAGGGTCGATCCACAGGAGCTTCGTGGTTAGACCAGATGACAGATTACCAGCTAGTAGTGTCACGCTACAGTCGGTGGACCTATAGTTTCTAAATACCCAAACCAATGATCAAACAAACCCAAGTCAAGCAAAGCTAAACTCAACTTAAACAAACCTAGTTAATTTCTGAAATCAGAAGTGCATCTCTGAATCAAAAGCAAACAAAGTCATCCAAAACATCCAAACCAAACAAGGCATAAACTAACCAATAACTAAGGTTCTGACTGAACAGTTACTAGTGAAATTCAAAGCCTAAAACAAACCTAGTTGGCTACTGAAATCAGCAAAGGAAAGCCGTTCCAAACAAGGTCACAATGCATCCAAACACAATTCAAACAATCAAAAACCCAAAACAAGCATAAAAAACACCGAAAAACCAATATTGCTTATAACCAAATGCTTCTCATTACTCAAACTCAATTCCAAACATCCAAACAGTAACCAAATGTTGCTAAAACAGAAATTAAAGCTCAATATCAGTGGGTGTCACTCTCAAAGATACTAGCTAATGCTTAATACTATCTAACTACTTCAAAATAAAATCCAAAACATAAAAATACCAATTGAGAAGTTGCTGAAACGAAATATTGGAGTCAAAGAGCTTCAAGGTCGATTTTACACCCGGTCTTTGCTACGGTTTTCGACTGGAAATGCCTCAATTTATAGTTGCAATTTTCCCGCAGTCGCGCCGCGCAAATGAAGAATCCGCGTCGTGCGTACTAATCTTTTCCCGTTTCTTCGACATTTGAATGTGTACACCGCCTTAAGCCCGCGTCGCGCATTTAAGAAACCCGCAGCGCGTGTACGTATTTCTTTGATTTTTCATTTCTTTCCCTGTTTTCATTCTTTTCTTCCAAACAAGTCCTGACATGAAAAGTGAGAATACCAAGATATATCTGATATAATTTCATCAAGAACAGGGCTCAACAACGCCTAAAATACTTGATATCACTAGGCGTTGTCACAAGGTCTGGTGGCGAGCAGCGGATACAAACTCGCGGATATCGGTCCGCAACATAGACAAGTAATGTGACATCCGCATCCTCTCAGTGGCTGCATACTCAGGGCAGAACAAATCTCTCTCCATAAATCATTTGGTGATATCATTCACCGTTTCCATCGTCTGTGTCATAGTCATATACTCAGCAGCCAGACGCTCCATCTCGATCTGTGGAACATACTCCTCCCAAAACCTCTCAATAAAGTACGCCCAAGTCATCTCCTCCACCTAGGTCGCGCTAAGGGGCTGTGTCAGAATGTCCCACCAATCCTGTGCTCCGCCCTTCAACTGGTTCACTGCAAAGCGCACCCTGGACTCCTCTGGGAAAAAGCAAGTACGGAAAGCGCCTTCGATGGCAGTGATCCAACGCATGCTAGTAATGGGGTCCTTCTCCCCTAAAAACGTCCGTGGCTGGCATGCCATGAAATCCCTGTACGTCACCGTCCTAGGCTGCCGAAATGCGGCATGCTTTTCCTGGATCATGGCGAGCAAATCCGTCCTCATAGACCCAAAGTACTACGGTATGATCGCCGTCACCTCACGGGCCACCTCCTCAGCAATCATCTGTCTCAAGTCATCATCAATCCTAGCCTCCTCATCATGAGACCCAGACCCAGACCCAGACCCAGACCCAGACCCAGACCCAGACCCAGACCCAGACCCAGACCCAGACCCAGACCCAGACCCAGACCCAGACCCAGACCCAGACCCAGACCCAGACCCAGACCCAGACCCAGACCCAGACCCAGACCCAGACCCAGACCCAGACCCAGACCCAGACCCAGACCCAGACCCAGACCCAGACCCAGACCCAGACCCAGACCCAGACCCGCTAGCTCCTCCCTGTCTCGTAATGACCACTATCCTGAAATTTATCCGAGAGACTATTAGAACGTTTCCTCAGACTATCTATCCGCACAGGGAACCTCCCAAGGATCCCTAATATCCCACGAGACCGTTATTGTATCAGGTGTGAATCCTGTGCTTCCAGTAGTACTGGCCAGGTACTACTTTCCACACCTATTCGTACTTGACACAATAGACATTCCCTCGCTCCTAAGTCGTTCCTCACTCGAGCACACATATGTCACCCATACGGCCCAGCACCGTAGTACTACACTCCCTTCTAGCATCGGCTAGAACTTACATGTCTTACTACCCTTTCTGCCTACTACACTTGCTTAACACTCATAGTCGTTTTATAGATGCCCATGACACGAGATGCGGGCGAGATAGTCATTCGAACATACAATCCCTACCCTAGAGGCACAACCAAACAAGGAACAGCCAAAAAGGCTGAATCGAAGATTTGGAGGCTATCACACCCTACTCTACATGTACAAACATCTACCTAACATGCTACTTGTGCTAGTAAATGAAACAGGCAACATGATCATTTGCATCTTTTCTAAGCATCCTAGTGAGGCAATTTTCTAGCATGCTTCCTGAGTGATTTCTCTGTAGCATATACGCTTAACATTAACAACTTATGAATTATTGGAAAAATCATGGGGTTCACGAAACTTACTTGGGCCTCGACGTATCGCGTGCATTGCATCCTTCCGTTTAAGAAAAGTCGTTCGGTTGTGTTTATTAATCTTTTTCTAAAATGGTTCTCCAGTCCACGGATTGAGTTTGATTTCTGTAACACCCGACTTTTAAAACAAAAACACCCCTTAAAATTTTTCATTTAAAACAAAGGTTTCAATACGTAAAACCATAACAAAAAGGGGTATATTTTATTAAAAACGGGTACAAGTGTATCAAGGAGAGTATAAAATACTATAATCTCCTTTGAAGCCGGGCTGCTACTGACAGCATCTATAAGTCTCACTTCTTTAGTCGCGGACTCTATCTTTTCCCATATCAGGATCGTGCAACCTGCAGGGACATTTAACAGATAACGTGAGCTATAGAGCTCAGTGAGTAATCATATCTGCAAATAACATGTATAAGAAATACATTCATATATAATTCTCTATATACGATAAATCTCTTTTAACTCATCTTTTCAATACTACGTCCCATTTTATAGCACCTTCAGGCTAACCGTATATATGTTTGGATATCAGATCCAAACTCCTAGCCTTACTGGCTGACCATATATCTCTTAGGATTTCTCATCCTACTTCATAGCCTTACAGGCTGAACCATAATATCATATGATTATCAAATCATATTAGTTATTTGAACATCTAATCATATCTAACTTGTTATTTGAACATCAAATCAAATCAAATCTGTTAGCCACCAAAAACCATATGTATACAAGAGAAAATAAACATATAAATTCTCAATTACCATTTCTGTCCCATGTTTCTTAGTCATAATTGACTGCACCATATTTCCTGGCCATATAAGCCGCACCAAACAGTTTTCAACATTTATCTCATAGCCCTAAGGCCGCACCAACAGGTTTCAATAACCGGATATCATAGCCACAAGGCCGCACCATTTAGATTCAAGTTCAATATCATAGCCAGAAGGCCGCACCGTTTGGATATAACAATATCATAGCCATAAGGCCGCACCATTTGGATATAACAATATCATAGCCATAAGGCCGCACCATTTCCATATAACAATATCATAGCCATAAGGCCGCACCAGTTGGATATAACATCCAATATCATAGCCACAAGTGGCGCACCATTCAATAACATTTTATTTCATAATCATTTATGGCTCACAGGTTTACCCCGCTTTTGCCTAGACTCACGGCTCCGTTCTTGTCATTTCATTGACTCACGGCTTATCCGATATTGCCTTTTATTTATATCTTTAAAATTATCATTTTCGTCCCCCAAAGCTGTTTCAATCTGTAACAGACCAATCAACACATATCATATATGATATAAGTGAGATTACTCACCTGTATACTTGCTGAAATTGTACTCCATCAGCCTTTGCCTTCTTGCACATCTTTATCAATGTACTTGTCTGGTACCTATTCATTTATTTATATAACAAATGATTATAGGTTAATCACCATTTCAGTTCACTCTACTACACAAGAGTCCAATATAACACAATTGGGACCATTTCTAGATGATAACTTTCAATTACCATCTTTCTATAACTTATACATTTTCCCGAAATACGTGTATTTTGCTACAGTACCTTCTGAAGGTCGTATACGTATTCCGAAAATTTTCCATGAAGTTTCATACCATATTAGACCTATATTTAAAATTTGAGGTCAAACGGACAAGTCTAGCACCAAATTCCAAAATTGAAATTTCAAAGCTTCTCTTAACAGAGAGCTGAATTTTTTATTTTTTTTTCTGCTGGACGGAGATCGCGACCCGATCTCCTTAGAGATCGCGACCCGATCTAGATCGCAGCCCGACCTTAAAGAGATCGCGACCCGATCTCCTGGGAACAGACCAGAAATCCGATTTTTATGCAACAAATCCCCATTTTTTCTTATTTTAAGCCCTTAATACATGACTTAATCACTGGGAATTGTTCCAGGACCAAAACCATTCATTTACTTCAAGTTTTAAACAATGGAATTGGTGATTCCAATCCATTTCAAAAAATTCCCGTTTTTCACATTTTTGGTCCAAAACTGAAATTATTCAAAATTAATCACTTCTACTGATTATTCTCATCTCTAGCAACATTTGGAACTCATTAAAACCCATTAGAATCCACTGAATCATATAAACTTGTATTCTAGGGTTCTTGAGCAAAGTTCCAAATTTTCACTAATAGCAACATCCTTTGATGTTTTAAAGATATAATCTCTACACCTAGACATGTTTGAGGTTTATAAATCATATAAACATCATGGATCAATACTGAACTTATAGTTTTCAGTCCACTCCATGAAAACCCATCAAGAACACTTTCAAGAACTTGGTTAGAAAGTCAATTTACTTACCTCAATTGTTTGAAACTTCCAATTCCAAGCTATGATTCTGATTTCTTGCTTCAATCCTCATAAATTCTGCAGAAATCGCACCCAAGAAACCTTCCCAATCCTTCTCCATGTTCTGCCACAATTATGAGAGATATTTCCCTCTTTTATATTTTCCAGTTTTTCAAATTTAGTCCCTAAGTTCCATTTCTTGAACTTATGGCACTTTTCTCACATTTTATTAAAATAAAACTTTCATTCCTTATACTTTTGCCACAAGCAAACAATATTTTTACATAATTGGTCCTTTACATGTTCAAATGACCAAATTACCCTTTTTTGCTTGAATTAACTTTCAAATACTTATCACATAATTGGTCCTTTACATGTCCCCGGAATCATACAAACATGTGAGGGTATATCTACCTCATTACAATTCCGGTCTCCCATATCATATGGAAACCTCTATGGTATTGCCAATGCATTTTTACCATACTAGTCTTCTTATTTCATAGCTATCTCGTTTTACATCTAACACTCCTCCGGTTGTCCCGGGTATCATAACTCCTTATCTACCTCCATTTCATCATGAGGTATTATTGGAATTCATCATTCAATGTTCTCCAAAAATAAGATCCATAGAAAACTTTATAAATATCTTGAAGTTCATCAAGAAACTTCGATCAACACACCATAATTCTTATTCTTTGGGATATATGGAAAGGTCCAAGAAAACGAGGACGCAACTTTCCCTTTCGTCCCAAAACAGATCTTAATCTTTCCAAAGGGTTACTTTGAGTACCACCATCTTTCCTCACTTGAAATTTCAATGGCTTTACTCGATGATCAACATACTACTATTGCTAATCCTTAGCCATTTTCAATTTTTTCTCGACTCCATATAGTCTTCTCTTCAGTTTGTACTAAAATTTTTCATACGTAACTTCTAAAGTCTGCATCATTATTTCACCTCGCCTATCAGTCTGCAAACCATATACAGTACTTACTAGTACTTTTGAACTATTTATTCTTGGAATTGATGCCAAAATCAACGAATAATTCTATTATCTCGACCCGACACAATCGACACCGGTACCTCACGTCGACAAATTACTTTATCTACATAACTTTTCGATCCTGATTTTCTCACTAGTTGGCATAAATTTACGCTGATTTCATCAACTAGTCTACTATTACCCATGTGGTATCATACCCACACGGTATTCGAGAAGACTTTATTACAAAATCTATAACAATGTCGTCCCTTTTCTTCGCTGTAATCTGCAATAGTTAATTTTCTCTGTATGTTACTAATAGTTTGACTTTACTTGTAAACAAGTCAAACATTTTTCACGTATCTTTCAACATCTTTCTTCACTCCCGGCCACCAATACATAAGTTTTATTATCCTATACAGTTTGGTACTGCCCAGGGTATACTGTATATCTACTACAATATACATCTTTTAAGAATTTTCTCACATCTCAATTTGCTTTCGAACTCACATACACAACCCCAAGTGTTTTCAATCACTGTGAGTTTTCTTACCAGATACTTCAATTATCCAACCATTTATTCACTTTTTAGGTTTTCCAAACTTGCACGCTTCTTTTGTGCTACCCAAATCAAATCGGGTAACCAACTCACGACACTCACGCATGTGGTTGTATCTTTCGAAATATACTCTTTTCAAATCAAGGCATCTATAACCACATTTGCTTTACCGGGATGGTACAAGATTTCACAACCGAAATCTTTAAGTAACCCATCTATCTTTGCTATCTCATATTTAGCTTCTTTTTGGTCAATTAAGTACTTCAAACTTTTATGATCCGTATAAACAGTAAGCTTTACACCATATAAGTAGTGTCTCCAAAGCTTTAATACCAAAGTCATAATTGCTACTACAATCTCATGTACCCAAAGTTAATTCTGGATGCATTTCTGTAAAATAAATTATCTTCTCAGCTTAGCAATAATGCTAAAACCGGAGCCTCACACAAGGTTTATTTCAACCTTTGAAAAGATACTTGTGGTCTTTCTACCCACTCAAACATTTCACTTTTCTTGATCAACTTTAGTCAACGAAACAGCAATCAAGGAGCAGTTTTCTACAACTCTCCTATAGTAACGTACCAATTTAAGGAAACTACAAGTTTAGTCAGATTTCCCAGGCGGTTCCCATTTTATCACAGCATCATTTCCACTAGATCTACTTTAACATCTTTGGCACTGTTAACATGCCCAAAGAATTGAAACTTCTTTTAGCCAAATTTCATACTTGGAAAACTTCTCATATCACTTTACTCAGCGAAGTAACCCCAATATCTGGTACATATGTACATCATATTCAGTCTGGTTTCGAGAATATCAGATTCTCGGTAGTCAATGCACATACACATCAACTTGTCTTTCTTATTTTCAAACAATATAGGGTTCCATACGATGACACATTCGGCCATATGAGACCCCGATTCAAAAATTTCTTTTAATTGTTTTCCCACTCTGCCATATCTGTAGGCGCCGGTACGGAGCATAAATAACAGTAACGGCTCCCGAAATCAGTTTAATCATAAACTCTTCTCCGAGTTTAAGCAAAGGAAAGTAACCGGTATTCTCAACAACGGTTATTTACCGTGGATTTTCATCCGTTTCATTTCTGATTTTTGAACTATAGTGTTATTATTTCTTTACAATTCATGTTAGCATCATTCATTGCTAACCAATTCATACACACAATTACTTCTAATTCATTGGTAGTCATCGGCTTCAGATTTATAGGGAAAAATGGTCCCGTAAATCCTAGGCGGACTACCTTCCAGGTGTTCAATATCTTAAACATATTTGCTATCTGCTATAGCTACTTCCAAAATTTCATCCATAATCGTTGATGAAATATTCAGACAAGACATCAAAGTCACCGATCCAAAGCATAGCTTCATGGATCAAATATAACATACACGGGGATTATATTCAAAACAATTATATCTGAGACCATATCAGTTTTCTCACGAGCTTCTTCCACAGTCTGCTGGAATGCTCATGGTACCACTGGTCCTTCTCGACCATTCGCTTCTTCTTTCTTTCCTCACTGTTCTTTCCTTGGTTTATTACCCGATGCTCCACATTCAGTGGCCTCATCCGGAGCCAACCTTCTAGCAAAGCTCAAAAGTTTTCGGAAATTGGCATTGTACTCCGTGATAGTCATTTTGTCTTTCTTCAAGTCAAGGAACTTTCTTTCAAGATCACGGATCTCTTCCTTGGTACAAAACCTCTCCTTCATCTTTTCCAAAAATACATCCCAAGTTAAGTTCTCCAACACATGCAACTCCATCATTTCTTTAGTCTCCAACCACCACTCAAGAGCCGTTTCCTTGAGAGTAGTGATTGCGAAGTTCACGCGTTGATCATCACCGCATTGACAAGCATAAAAGGCCATTTCGATCTCAATTACCCAATTGTGAAGTACGACCGGGTCTAAAGTCCCATTGTAAGTAGGTGGCTTGCAAGAGTTGAAGTCTTTGAAGCTACACCTTTTCCTGTGTGTTACCATGTCTTGGGACACAGTGTTACTAGGTGGTCCATGTTGCATACTATCATACGAGCTACTTGTATCATGCCCACCCGAAGCGGTGTTATCCCCAAACAAATTCTTCACTTCGTCTCTCAATCGTACTTCTTGATCCTCTATTAACTCTTTCATCTTACCAATCATCTTTACTTCTTGCTTGGCCATTAAATCAAGCATCATCTTCTCAATGCTTGCAAGGGAAATGGGTTGTGATTGAGCCTCATCACCGGCCCCACTCCCTTGGACTTCACCCGACGGAACCATGCTACGAGTGTTCACCATTCTGAGAAAGATGAACATTAATCTTATAATATACAATTATTTAACTAAAGCAAAACTCTCACTCATGAGCACCTTAAGTTTAAGTCTAAGCACTAATCCTAGTACCTAGTTCACTTAAACCGATGCTCTGATACCAAATTGTGACACCCCTCGCTAGGGTTTAATAATTAAAACATTTGTTTTCTAAAATAACTTCATTAATTCAAAAAGAAATTTCATTATCGCGGAATTTGGTCCCAAAAACATCAAAACATTGTTTAATAATGTATAGCGAGGAGGTATCATAATTCAAGTACAAAAACAAGGTTTAAATGGCCACACATCCTGTGGTCTTCTAGAATTTCCTGCCTCGCCTTAAACTCCTAGCCTTAACCTGAGTACACATCAAAACAGTTAGGCAATGGAAATGCCTAGTGAGTTACCCGAAATTATCTTGCTATGAGTGAAAGGAAAATCCTTAGCACTCGAGATAATCTCCGAAATACTGATTTTATCCATATTTAAACTTATTAAAACATTTTGATCGTTTACACAAATGGATAGTTATGGTATGCAGCATGATGCATGAATGCAACTATTCCAACCCATGTCAATCTCTTAGCAGTCCAACTCACCACAGTGGCACCTACCTAAGTTCACGAATAACACGCACGGAGCATGTCATCCGATCCCCGTATAGGCTAAACTAGAACTAGTGGCCACCACACTAGTCCCATGAGGGTTAGCAAATCCCTCATGCGATTTCCTATTGTCGGAAACGGTTTCCCTAAATCCGGGACAACAACTCATTTGGGTATTAACCCGTGATTTCCCTAAATCCGGGACAATCATTTAATCTTTGTCAAAAGGTTCACACGGTCCACTCCTCCTATATGAAATGCATGGAGGAATGATTCGAACATCTTTCAAAACTATAGTAGTATTTCCTTTGTAAAAACATCTTTGAAATAGCTCTTTGAATGCCATGAACACATAGATTTATGCAACAATTAGCACTTAATGGAATGCATGGAATGAGATAAAACATACAAGATTTAAACGAGGGATGTGTACTCCCGGTAACTCACCTCTCTTACGTCCCAAAGTAGGATATGATTCTTTGCTTTACTTCGATTACTCCTATCCTACAAGAAATAATATTCAACATTACTAATAGCTCTAGATTAGTTATACTTCACTAATTAAGAGTAAAATCTTAGTTAAACATGTCCTAAGAGTGGGCTTGAAACTTAGAACCCAAGGCCCAAACCATAAAGCTTAAGGTCTAAAAACTGAAAAATTGGCCAAACAGAGCTACACGGGGCGTGTAGCCCTACACGGGTCGTGTAGAAATGTAGAAACCCAACCCGTGGCCTCCAGACCCTCCACACGGGTCGTGTGGCCCTGCACGGGTCGTGTAGACCTGCTGCAAATCCCGATTTTTTGTCATTTTCACTCCTTTTCATCCAATTCAAGGTCCAACACTTCTCCAAACTCATAACCATTGAAATAACATTATTCTAACTCAAAATAACACATCATTACATCCTTTTTAACCATCCAATATCATCTCCATTGAATCAAATCCATGTTATCATTTCATGTTTACTTCATGGGCTTAGATCCAAGGAGTATCCAATTCCACCCAATCAAATGACCAATCAATAATGAAATCCTTCCTCCAATAACTTGGGAATCATTAGGAATCTACTTAAGCTTTTCATAGAACATTTGGAAGATAAGAGTTGATCCAATCATCAAGGTTTTACCATATGATGAGTTTTTCCCCAAAAACTAGGGTTTCAAATGGATCAACAAGCATCCCAACTGTTCTCCAAGCATATAACAACCAAATTGTAGAAGAATAGTCACTTGAATTCGTGATTTACATCCTTGGGATCATGGATTCCATCTCCCCCAACATAGAACTCGAATTTAGACTCAATCTACCCCAATAGTGTGTTTTTCAACATGGAGATTAGATTTCTTACCTTAGATCTTCAAGAGATTGATGCAATTCACTAAGATCTTGCTGGAGATGAACTTCTCCCTTTGAATCCCTCTTGCAATCGCCCTAGCTCTCTCTCTTTTCTCAAAATCGTGTAAATGGGAAGAGAGATGGGGTTTTCCCCAAACTAAAGACCAAATTTTCACTTAATTGCAAAATAGTCCTTCCAGCTTACTAACTCTTGTATAATTGCTATAAAACCCTTCCCCACCACTACTCTAAATTCCAATATTGCATAAAAGTCCCCTTCTAGAACCTCCTATGGTAGATTCCTTATTTACCCTTAGTTAATTACTCTAAATTAATTATTTCTTCAAGATAAGTTAATTAATTTATTTGTTATATTGTAACTATTATGTTTATTAAATATTATTATTATTACTATTATTCAATAAATTATTTACCCTAGATAAAGGATGTTACAATTACCTTCCCCTTAAGAAGATTCCGTCCTCGGAATCTCGGCTTCTCCAAAAAGATGTGGATATCTCTCCAGCATTTCTTCTTCCGTTTCCCACGTGAGATTTGCTCCCGACGAATGTTTCCATTTGACAAGAACCAGCTCGATCATCTTTTTCCTTAGCTTTTTAACTTTTCTATCCAAAATCTCCTCCGGTTCTTCTATGAGTCTTTTGTTTTCATCCACCCGAATTTCCTCTAAAGGTAAGAAGTCGACCTTATCCCCAAGCCACTTCCTAAGATAGCACACGTGGAAGACATTGTGAATTCCATGCAACTCCGGCGGCAACTCAAGTCTATAAGCTTGTTTTCCAATCTTCTCCAACACATTCAACGGTCCAATATACCTTGGATTAAGCTTTCCTCTTTTCCCAAAACGTATGATTCCTCTCCAAGGTGACACCTTAAGTAACACTTGATCTCCCACTTGAAATGTCATGGGTCGATTCTTCAAATTGGCATAACTCTTTTGTCTACTTTGGGCCGCCTTCATCCGTTCCCTAATCACCTCCACTTTTTCCGCGGTTTCTTGAATCAAACAAGGCCCCACCAACACCTTTTCTCCCGCTTGTAACCAACATGAAGGTGATCTACACTTTCTTCCATACAAAGCTTCATACGGAGCCATCTTTATGGATGAATGGTAACTATTGTTATAAGAAAACTCAATCAAAGGAAGATGTTTATCCCAGCTTCCCCCAAAATCCAACACACAAGCACGTAACATATCCTCAAGCGTTTGAATCGTCCTCTCACTTTGCCCATCGGTTTGAGGATGATAAGCCGTACTCAAACATAACTTGGTTCCCAATACCTCTTGCATGCTTTTCCAAAAATGTGATGTAAACCGACTGTCCCGATCCGACACAATTGATAATGGCACTCCGTGCCTCCGAATGACTTCATCCCTATATAGTTCCGCAAACTTATCAACAGGCCATGTTTCTCTCGCCGCAAGAAATAAAGCACTTTTAGTCAACCGGTCCACAATGACCAAAATCATATCATGACCACTTCTTGTTCGCGGTAATTTGGTAACAAAATCCATAGTGATCTTTTCCTACTTCCATTCCGGGACCTCCAACGGCTCGAGATCCCCATAAGGTCTTTGATGCTCGGTTTTCACTAAAGAGCACGTTAAACACTTGTTGACATACTTTGCAATATCCACTTTCATGGTCGGCCACCAATACAAAAGGCTTCAAATCCATATACATTTTTGTACACCCGGGATGAATGGAATATTTGGTCTTATGGGCCTCATCAAGAATTAGTTCTCTTTTTCCACCATACAATGGTACCCAAACACGACTTTGAAATGTTTTCAACCCGTGAGAATTTTCCTCAAAAATCACCGACTTGCCAACTCTTTCTTCTTTAATGTTACCCTCTTCTTGAGCTTTTTCTTGAACACTCTTCAACATGTCAACTAGTGTAGATACCACTTCAATTCTTAATGCTTTAACTCTTCTTTTCTCACTAATTTCTTTTCTACTCAGAGCATCCGCCACAATGTTCGCTTTACCCGGATGATATAGGATTTCACAATCATAATCCTTGAACACTTCAATCCACCGCCTTTGCCTCGCGTTCAAGTCCTTTTGACTAAATAAATATTGCAAACTTTGATGATCCGTGAAGAGTTTGCATTGAGTGCCATAAAGATAATGCCTCCAAATCTTCAATGCATGAATCACGGCCGCCAGCTCCTTATCGTGAGTGGGATAATTCAACTCGTGCTCTTTTAACTGACGTGACGCATAAGCAATAAACTTTCCTCTTTGGGTGAGAACACATCCAATTCCCAAACCCGACGCGTCACTGTAAACCGCAAAATCCTCAGTGCCCTCCGGAAGGGACAGAATAGGAGCTTCACACAACTTCTTCTTCAACATCTTGAATGCCTCTTCTTGTTTGTCGGTCCATACAAACTTCTCATTCTTCTTGGTCAACGAAGTCAACGGACATGCAATCTTGGAAAACCCTTCTATAAACCGTCTATAATATCCCGCCAATCCAAGAAAGCTTCTTATTTCGGTTGGATTCTTCGGTTTCTCCCAATTCATTACCGCTTCAATCTTTGCCGGGTCCACTTTAATTCCATTTTTATTCACCACGTGCCCAAGAAATTGGACTTCCCCGATCCAAAACTCGCACTTTGAAAACTTTGCATACAACTTCTCCCTTTTTAGAGTTTCGAGTACCATCTTCAAATGTTCTTTATGCTCCGCCTCCGACTTTGAGTAAATGAGGATGTCATCAATAAACACAATCACAAACTTGTCAAGGAACGGTTTACACACCCGATTCATGAGATCCATGAAAGCTGCGGGTGCGTTAGTTAGCCCGAAAGGCATTACAAGAAACTCAAAATGCCCATATCTTGTTTGAAAAGCCGTCTTCTCTACGTCTTCATCTTTTACCTTCAATTGATGATAACCCGACCGAAGATCAATTTTTGAAAAGTAACCCGCACCTTGCAATTGATCGAATAAATCATCAATACGAGGTAGAGGATACCGGTTCTTGATAGTCACTTTGTTGAGATCCCGGTAATCAATGCACATTCTCATGGAGCCATCCTTTTTCTTCACAAATAAGATTGGAGCTCCCCAAGGGGAAGAGCTAGGCCTAATGAAACCTTTATCAAGAAGCTCTTGTAATTGCGTCATCAACTCTTTCAATTCTGCGGGCGCTAAACGATACGGAGCTTTAGCCAATGGCACGGTTTTGGGTACCAAGTCGATACGAAATTCCACTTGACGATCCGGTGGCAAACCGGGTAGATCATCGGGGAAAACCTCGGGATAATCTCGTACTACTTCAATATCCTCCAAAGTCTTCTTTTCCTTTACAGTGTCTACCACATACGCTAAATAAGCTTGACAACCCTTCCTCAAACATCTTCTTGCTTTCATCATGTTGATCACACTAGTGGGCACTCTTCTTTTGTCTCCATAAATAAGAATAGGTTCACCTTCGGGTGTCTTCACTCTCACCATCTTCTTTCCACATAAAATTTCAGCATCATACTTTCCAATCAATCCATACCGAGTACGACATCAAATCCACCAACATCCAAAAGTATGAGATCAACCCAAAATTCCGCCCCACTACACTCCACCTTCACATGCGATATCTCTTTACTCACAATTTTGCTTGCACCACTTGCTACATCTATCACTAGTTCATACTCAAGTCTATGCAAAGGTAATTGTAGTCTTTTTGCAAAATTAGGGGACACGTGAGAATAAGTAGCCCCCGAATCAAATAACATAGAAGTGGGTAAAGAGTTTACAAGAAATATACCTGACACCACATTCGCCTTTTCTTTAGCCTCTTCCTCAGTCATTTGAAAAGCCCTTCCTCTAGTCCTAGGTACTTCCTTTCTTCCGCCTCCACTGTCCCCTTTCTCTTTTGAAGTACACTCACTTGCCTTGTGACCAACATCTCCACAATTATAACACTTGAAACCCTTGGGACATGCATTAGCAAAGTGACCCTTATCACCACATTTAAAGCACACCACTTCATCCTTGTTCTTGTTTTGTGTTTCTCCACCCTTGCTCCTTCCTTCAAATTTTGGTTTCTTTTGATCCATTGTACTCTTTCCACACAAGTCGTGACCTTCCTTCCTCTTGTTCGCAAATGGAGGTCTTTCTTTGTCCCGTTCTTCCAATGTCTTCTCAATCTTTCTTGCCTTTCTCATGGCAACTTCAAGAGTAGCAGCCTCGAAGTTAAGTCGAAAATTCCAAGGCACACCTCCCACATATTGATCCACTTTAGTGGCCTCATCCGGAGCCAACCTTCTAGCAAAGCTCAAAAATTTTCGGAATTTGGCATTGTACTCCGTGATAGTCATTTTGTCTTTCTTCAAGTCAAGGAACTTTCTTTCAAGATCACGGATCTCTTCCTTGGTACAAAACCTCTCCTTCATCTTTTCCAAAAATACATCCCAAGTTAAGTTCTCCAACACATGCAACTCCATCATTTCTTTAGTCTCCAACCACCACTCAAGAGCCGTTTCCTTGAGAGTAGTGATTGCGAAGTTCACGCGTTGATCATCACCGTATTGACAAGCATAAAAGGCCATTTCGATCTCAATTACCCAATTGTGAAGTACGACCGGGTCTAACGTCCCACTGTAAGTAGGTGGCTTGCAAGAGTTGAAGTCTTTAAAGCTACACCTTTTCCTGTGTGTTACCATGTCTTGGGACACAGTGTTACTAGGTGGTCCATGTTGCATACTATCATACGAGCTACTTGTATCATGCCCACCCGAAGCGGTGTTATCCCCAAACAAATTCTTCACTTCGTCTCTCAATCGTACTTCTTGATCCTCTATTAACTCTTTCATCTTACCAATCATCTTTACTTCTTGCTTGGCCATTAAATCAAGCATCATCTTCACAATGCTTGCAAGGGAAATGGGTTGTGATTGAGCCTCATCACCGGCCCCACTCCCTTGGACTTCACCCGACGGAACCATGCTACGAGTGTTCACCTTTCTGAGAAAGATGAACATTAATCTTATAATATACAATTATTTAACTAAAGCAAAACTCTCACTCATGAGCACCTTAAGTTTAAGTCTAAGCACTAATCCTAGTACCTAGTTCACTTAAACCGATGCTCTGATACCAAATTGTGACACCCCTCGCTAGGGTTTAATAATTAAAACATTTGTTTTCTAAAATAACTTCATTAATTCAAAAAGAAATTTCATTATCGCGGAATTTGGTCCCAAAAACATCAAAACATTGTTTAATAATGTATAGCGAGGAGGTATCATAATTCAAGTACAAAAACAAGGTTTAAATGGCCACACATCCCGTGGTCTTCTAGAATTTCCTGCCTCGCCTTAAACTCCTAGCCTTAACCTGAGTACACATCAAAACAGTTAGGCAATGGAAATGCCTAGTGAGTTACCCGAAATTATCTTGCTATGAGTGAAAGGAAAATCCTTAGCACTCGAGATAATCTCCGAAATACTGATTTTATCCATATTTAAACTTATTAAAACATTTTGATCGTTTACACAAATGGATAGTTATGGTATGCAGCATGATGCATGAATGCAACTATTCCAACCCATGTCAATCTCTTAGCAGTCCAACTAGTGGCCACCACACTAGTCCCATGAGGGTTAGTAAATCCCTCATGCGGTTTCCTATTGTCGGAAACGGTTTCCCTAAATCCGGGACAACAACTCATTTGGGTATTAACCCGTGATTTCCCTAAATCCGGGACAATCATTTCATCTTTGTCAAAAGGTTCACACGGTCCACCCCTCCTATATGAAATGCATGGAGGAATGATTCAAACATCTTTCAAAACTATAGTAGTATTTCCTTTGTAAAAACATCTTTGAAATAGCTCTTTGAATGCCATGAACACATAGATTTATGCAACAATTAGCACTTAATGGAATGCATGGAATGAGATAAAAAATACAAGAGTTAAACGAGGGATGTGTACTCCCGGTAACTCACCTCTCTTACGTCCCAAAGTAGGATATGATTCTTTGCTTTACTTCGATTACTCCTCTCCTACAAGAAATAATATTCAACATTACTAATAGCTCTAGATTATTTATACTTCACTAATTAAGAGTAAAATCTTAGTTAAACATGTCCTAAGAGTGGGCTTGAACCTTAGAACCCAAGGCCCAAACCATAAAGCTTAAGGTCTAAAAACTGAAAAATTGGCCAAACAGAACTACACGGGGCGTGTAGCCCTACACGGGTCGTGTAGAAATGCAGAAACCCAACCCGTGGCCTCCAGACCCTCCACACGGGTCGTGTGGCCCTGCACGGGTCGTGTAGACCTGCTACAAATCTCGATTTTTGGTCATTTTCACTCCTTTTCATCCAATTCAAGGTCCAACACTTCTCCAAACTCATAACCATTGAAATAACATTATTCTAACTCAAAATAACACATCATTACATCCTTTTTAACCATCCAATATCATCTCCATTGAATCAAATCCATGTTATCATTTCAAGTTTACTTCATGGGCTTAGATCCAAGGAGTATCCAATTCCACCCAATCAAATGACCAATCAATAATGAAATCCTTCTTCCAATAACTTGGGAATCATTAGGAATCTACTTAAGCTTTTCATAGAACATTTGGAAGATAAGAGTTGATCCAATCATCAAGGTTTTACCATATGATGAGTTTTTCCCCAAAAACTAGGGTTTCAAATGGATCAACAAGCATCCCAACTGTTCTCCAAGCATATAACAACCAAATTGTAGAAGAATAGTTAGTTGAATTCGTGATTTACATCCTTGGGATCATGGATTCCATCTCCCCCAACATAGAACTCGAATTTAGACTCAATCTACCCCAATAGTGGGTTTTTCAACATGGAGATTAGATTTCTTACCTTAGATCTTCAAGAGATTGATGCAATTCACTAAGATCTTGCTGGAGATGAACTTCTCCCTTTGAATCCCTCTTGCAATCGCCCTAGCTCTCTCTCTTTTCTCAAAATCGTGTAAATGGGAAGAGAGATGGGGTTTTCCCCAAACTAAAGACCAAATTTTAACTTAATTGCAAAATAGTCCTTCCAGCTTACTAACTCTTGTATAATTGCTATAAAACCCTTCCCCACCACTACTCTAAATTCCAATATTGCATAAAAGTCCCCTTCTAGAACCTCCTATGGTAGATTCCTTATTTATCCTTAGTTAATTACTCTAAATTAATTATTTCTTCAAGATAAGTTAATTAATTTATTTGTTATATTGTAACTATTATGATTATTAAATATTATTATTATTACAATTATTCAATAAATTATTTACCCTAGATAAAGGATGTTACATATAGCTCCGCGCTAGAAACACTTCCGTTCCATCCAACAGTCTCGAGCAATATGCTCCTGTTTTCTACGATTTCAACAATTCAACGGTAGAGTCTCAACTCTACAATTTTCTGAGTGCTTTTCCTGCACTTCTTACACCGCATCACCTTTTTCGTTTTGGTCCCTTCCCTTTAAGGTTGGACCTAAATCGTCTTAACTTCTTCTGAAGTGTCCACTAATATTTTTCTGCTTTTCTTGTAGTCTCAACTACTTTTCTTTTATCTTGAATATCAATCAGGGTGAGCAACCAATTTCTTTTTCTGACCACATCAGCTACTATTGCTTGTCATGTGGACTTTTATTCTACTTATCTCTTTGCCCCTCGTTCAATGGAGCCTTGAGAAAAGGGCTGGTTCACCACTTAAAGCTCCATGCCCTAATTCCTCCCAGTAATATTCACTGCTCATACTTCAAAATTCAATAAACAGTTAGATTATGTATCATATCATACGTATATACACCTAACTATTGAACATGTCTACTATCTCTCAAGGTTTAAGTCCAGGAATCTACTCTATAGACACCTAGTTCACTTAAACCACGGCTCTGATACCAACTTGTAACACCCGGCTTTTAAAACAAAAACACCCCTGAAAATTTTTCATTTAAAACAAAGGTTTCAATACGTAAAACCATAACAAAAAGGGGTATATTTTATTAAAAACGGGTACAAGTGTATCAAGGAGAGTATAAAATACCATAATCTCCTTTGAAGTCGGGAGACTACTGACAGCATCTATAAGTCCCACTTCTTTAGTGGGGGACTCTATCTTTTCCCATATCAGGATCGTGCAACCTGTAGGGAAATTTAACAGATAACATGAGCTATAGAGCTCAGTGAGTAATCATATCTACAAATAAAATGTATAAGAAATACATTCATATATAATTCTCTATATATGATAAATCTCTTTTAACTCATCTTTTCAATACTATGTTCCATTTTATAGCACCTTCAGGCTAACCGTATATATGTTTGGATATCGGATCCAAACTCCTAGCCTTACTGGCTGACCATATATCTCTTAGGATTTCACATCCTACTTCATAGCCTTACTGGCTGAACCATAATATCATATGATTATCAAATCATATCAGTTATTTGAACATCTAATCATATCTAACCTGTTATTTGAACATCAAATCAAATCAAATCTGTTAGCCACCAAAAACCATATGTATACAAGAGAAAATAAACATATAAATTCTCAATTACCATTTCTGTCCCATGTTTCTTAGTCATAATTGACTGCACCATATTTCCTGGCCATATAAGCCGCACCAAACAGTTTTCAACATTTATCTCATAGCACTAAGGCCGCACTAACAGGTTTCAATGACCCGATATCATAGCCATAAGGCCGCACCATTTAGATTCAAGTTCAATATCATAGCCATAAGGCCGCACCGTTTGGATATAACAATATCGTAGCCATAAGGCCGCACCATTTGGATATAACAATATCATAGCCATAAGGCCGCACCATTTCCATATAACAATATCATAGCCATAAGGCCGCACCAGTTGGATATAACATCCAATATCATAGCCACAAGTGGCCGCACCATTCAATAACATTTTATTTCATAATCATTTATGGCTCAGGGGTTTACCCCGCTTTTGCCTAGACTCACGGCTCCGTTCTTGTCATTTGATTGACTCACGGCTTTTCCGATATTGCCTTTTATTTATATCTTTAAAATTATCATTTTCGTCCCCCAAAGCTGTTTCAATCTGTAACAGTCCAATCAACACATATCATATATGATATAAGTGAGATTACTCACCTGTATACTTGCTGAAATTGTACTCCATCAGCCTTTGCCTTCTGGCACATCTTTATCAATGTACTTGTTCGGTACCTATTCATTTATTTATATAACAAATGATTATAGGTTAATCACCATTTCAGTTGACTCTACTACACAAGAGTCCAATATAACACAATTGGGACCATTTCTAGATGATAACTTTCAATTACCATCTTTCTATAACTTATACATTTTCCCAAAATACATGAATTTTCTACAGTACCTTCAGAAGGTCATATACGTATTCCGACAATTTTCCATGAAGTTTCATACCATATTAGACCTATTTTTAAAATTCGAGGTCAAACGGACAAGTCTAGCACCAAATTCCAAAATTGAAATTTCAAAGCTTCTCTTAAGAGAGAGCTGAAATTTTTTTTTGTGCTGCTGGACGGAGATCGCGACCCGATCTCCTTAGAGATCGCGACCCGATCTAGATCGCGGCCCGATCATTAAGAGATCGCGACCCGATCTCCTGGGAACAGACCAGAAATCCGATTTTTATGCTACAAATCCCCATTTTTTCTCATTTTAAGCCCTTGATACACGACTTAATCACTGGGAATTGTTACAGGACCAAAACCATTCATTTACTTCAAGTTTTAAACAATGGAATTGGTGATTCCAATCCATTTCCAAAAATTCCCGTTTTTCACATTTTTGGTCCAGAACTGAAATTATTCAAAATTAATCACTTCTACTGATTATTCTCATCTCTAGCAACATTTGGAACTCATTAAAACCCATTAGAATCCACTGAATAATATAAACTTGTATTCTAGGGTTCTTGAGCAAAGTTCCAAATTTTCACTAATAACAACATACTTTGATGTTTTGAAGATATAATCTCTACACCTAGACATGTTTGAGGTTTATAAATCATATAAACATCATGGATCAATACTGAACTTATAGTTTTCAGTCCACTCCATTAAAACCCATCAAGAACACTTTCAAGAACTTGGTTAGAAAGTCAATTTACTAACCTCAATTGTTTGAAACTTCCAATTCCAAGCTATGATTCTGATTTCTTGCTTCAATCCTCATAAATTCTGCAGAAATCGCACCCAAGAAACCTTCCCGATCCTTCTCCATGTTCAGCCACAATTATGAGAGATATTTCCCTCTTTTATATTTTCCAGTTTTTCAAATTTAGTCCCTAAGTTCCATTTCTTGAACTTATGGCACTTTTCTCATATTTTATTACAATAAAACTTTCATTCCTTATACTTTTGCCATAAGCAAACAATATTTTTACATAATTGGTCCTTTACATGTTCATATGACCAAATTACCCTATTTTGCCAGAATTAACTTTCAAATACTTATCACAAGTATTTGGTGTTACAATTTCCCCCTAAGGTTCCATCAAATCCCTCAAACCATGGCTCTGATACCAACTTGTAAGGTCCCAAAAATACACATAAAAAATATTTCTTTTAAAGCCCAATTAAAATAAAACATACGTCCAAACCATTCATTCATTTTTAAATCATTCATAAGGTTCATCAAAAGATAAATAAGTGTCGTAAACCATAGGCAAATATAAAAACAGCGAAAGACAAATAAACGGATGCCAATGCCTGAGATCACGCCGTGCCCGAGCCTCCTGTGCCATGAGAACCTGAAACATTTTAAACATAAAACCGTAAGCACATTGCTTAGTGAGTTCCCCAGATTTTTCCAATAAATCATAAACATCATTTAACAACATCGTATGACTCTCGAGCTTGCCCCGATCCATTGGTAAACATGGTATGACTCTCGTCCTTGCCCTGATCTGTCGGTAAACATCGTATGACTCTCGGGCTTGCCCCGATCCGTCGGTATCATCGTGTGACTCTCGGGCTTGCCCCGATCAGTCAGTATCATCGTATGACTCTCGGGCTTGCCCCGATCCGTCCTCGGACCTCGAGCTTGCCCGGATTTGTCGATAAACATCATTATCATCAATATCAAGAAGTGAGAAAAACTTACCTGATTTGTCGCTAGGCTATTTTAGGAAAAGTTGATAAAATCTTCCAAGCTCCCTATTATACAAATATTTTATTAATACATAATTTTCATCTAAAATCCTTAACCGAAAAATTTACATTAGGGTTTCCTTAGGGTTTCTGACCCAAAAGTCCACTGACCGAGAACTCAAACTCAACAGGTCAACAAAAGTCAACCTTGGTCAAAACTGATAGATAGCGCCGCTATCTACTCTGTTCAGCCAAAACTTCATTAAGACCTTAATCCGTTCATACAGAAGCCCCAACTTCCAGGAGTTGTCCAAAACAATCCCCCTAACTTGTAAGAACATAATTCTAACCATCAATCCTAGCCAAAATAAGCTCATGGTGACAAATCTAGCTTCACAGATGAATAAAAACAACCAAAACCTCATTAACAACCATAACAAGACTATGCTTGGGGTTTTTCTCCTTGATTCAGAGGGTTACAGGAGAAGAACTCATCCTTAGCCTCTAAATCCAACACCCATCCAAGATATGGAGCCATCATTGTCTTTAAAAGCTTGGAAATAGCGTCATAACACTAATAACAACAAGAACTAGTGAAGACAAGCTTCAAGAACACTTACAAAGGTCCAAGAACAGTAAAACTAGACTCCTTCTAAGCACCACCTTCTCTAGAGCACCTTAGTCACCTTCTTCTTCTTCCCAAACCTTCACAAATCCACAAATGGAGCTCAAAACATCATGGAAGTGTTAGAGAGAGTTTAGGAATGTTCTCTGGAGGTCTAAGGGTGAAAATGACGACGTGTTATGTGTATTAAGACTCAAAAACCCGTCCACATCACAAAAGATGCTCTTTTACCCGCTCAGGCGAGATAGCTCCGCTATCTCAAAGATAGCGCCGCTATCTACTGAATATGCAAGGTTAATGCCAGACTCAGCGACTGATACGGGATTTGGTCTAGATAGCGCCGCAATATCTAAAGATAGCGCCGCTATCTTCAATTATTCACCCTTTTCTCTATTTTGTCATTATTTTAAACATGTAACAGTTAAACTCTTTGATGTAACAGTTAAACTCTTTGGTACCTGGTTCCGGGCTTTACATTAATAATCTGAGTAAGGAATTTTGCAAATGACATGTTATGAGTTGATAATAGGCAACATGAGACCATCTAGTTGATGCAAATATTAAGACCATAAACTATTTAAATTGTCCAGAAGGTGGATGAATTGGTCCACATATGTCTCCTTGAATTCTTTTTAGAAATCTAGGTGATTCATTTTCAACTTTCATTGGTGAAGGTCTTATAATTAATTTCCCAAGGGAACAAGAAATACACGGGTTCTTATTACTAATTTGAGGGAACTTCTGGTTCTTCAATGGGTGCCCAAAAGTATTTTCAATTATTCGGCGCATCATTGTTAATCATGGTTCACAAAATTTTTCATTAACCACCAAATTTGACTCAACTATATTTATATATGTAAAATGTAAACCAGAATCAAATTGTGGTAATTTCTCCAATATATGGTTTTCATTTATTATAAACATATATTTCTTGTTTCCTACTGTTTTGGTGAATGTGTCATATCTGTTAAGATATATATCATTAAAACCTAATAAATTTTTGTTTGACTTTGGGGAAAATAATGCATTAGTGATTACAAACTTCGTACCATTAGGTAACATGAAACGAGCATTTCATGTTCCTATGATCAAGTCTACAGGACCTGATATTGTATTTATGTGCCCCTTTACGGGTTTTAATGTGGTAAAATATTTCTTTGTTTTCAAGATGGTGTGTGTGGTACCACAATCAATTATTAAGAGTTCTCCAAGATTTCCTTGTTTTTGTGCTCCAGTTGAACTCATTTTGAACTTCATATAAGATAAATAAATGATGAGTTATGAACATAATTTTAATAAAAATGTCTCGAAAACCTCATTAAGAAAGAAAACATCACAATGAAAAATTAAAAACATGTTACAAAAGGAAACTAGTTTTCTAGGGTGTCTAAATCATTGCAAAAGTCTAGAGTGTTTAGTTCAATGTTTCCTAAATCAACACCATAAATGAGGTTGACTTCTTTCCCTTTTCCTTTAATGGAGTCATGGTAAAGTTTACAAAGATGGGGATCTGTACGACAGGTCATTGACCAATGACCTGTGCTACCATATATATAACAACCTGTGCTACCACATCCATAACAAGAACCTCCGGGGTTCTGCGATGTTCCAATATCATTTCTTTTTTTTTTGTGGTTGGACATTATTTCCTTGTAGAGTGTGTTGATTATTGTTTCTTTAACCACGCCCACGGTTATAAGGATGACCGCGTCCACGACCCTGAGTATAACCGCGCCCAAAATTTTGGTTTTGGTTAAAATGGTCTCGACCGCGACCACGGCCTCGTCCACGACCACGACCATGACCACGTCCTTGTCCATACGAATTATTTCTAGGTTCATAAGTGATAGTAGCATTTGCATCAAGAAGTGCTACTAAACCTGTTGGACGGGACTGGTGGTTCTTTATTAATAGTTCATTATTTTGTTCAGCAACAAGGAGAAGTGTATTAAGCTCAGAATATTTTTTGAGCTTTTGCATACGATATTGTTGTTGCAATGTCATATTTGATGCATGGAATGTGGATAGAGTTTTCTCCAACATTTAATCATCATAAATCTCTTCCCCACAAAATTTTAGTTGTGAACATATCCGAAATAATGCAGAATAATAGTCATGTACCTTTTTGAAGTCTTAAAACCTCAACGATAACCACTCAGTCCTAGCACTTGGAAGTATAACATCCTTTTGGTGGTCAAATCTTTCTTTTAAGCTTTTCCAAAGAGTGCTAGGATTAGTGGTATTGAGGTATTCATACCTCAACATTTCGTTGATACGTTTGCGAAGGAAAATTATTGCACGTGCTTTATCTTGCGACCTGCACTTATTTTTTTCTTTTATAGTTTCCGATAAATCCATGGACTCAAGATGCATAGTAACATCTATATTCCAAGGCATGTAGTTTTTTCTGCTGACTTCAAGAGTGGTAACTTAAAGCTTTGCAATGTTTGACATATTGTAGTTCCTTGATTAAGATCGATGTGTCTTTTAATCGCCTTCGTTAGAGCCTCATGCTGATCACGTGTTATAAATTCAGCATTACCACGCCAATTATGAACAAACTAAAAACTACAATATAGATGAAGAAAGAAATAAAGCTTGAGAGCTTGGAGGGAGTTGAGAGAGTTTATATCAATTATGAAAGAGTTGATATGACATGCATTTTCTTTCTTACATTGATGGTCTATTTATACTATCAAGTTTACTATTCAAATATAGTTGTTTAATTGGTAAATGGAAAGTGTTAACATAAAGTTGTCATTCACCAATTACTTGTAACAATAAAAATATTTTTGGATTTTTGAATTTAGGAAAGACATAAAGGAAAAACATATGTTTGTATCTTTGAATTTTATAATTTTTTGTTGATTTTAATTCTCCCCCTAAATTTGTACATAGAGGAGAATGCCCGAAAATGAACAAATTTAACAAAAACCAAAAAAATTTACAAAAATTACAAGAACTGATTTATAAGTCATTGAAACGAATCAAATTCAAGGGTCGAACAAAGTTACCATTTCAACATACATTTAGGTACGAACCCACGTGATCTTTCCTCTCTCCTCTCCCACAAAGGATACATACTCTCCATCAATGATTTGAATGTTGTGCAGTTGAGAGATGTCTCATGCCATGTGCCTGGAATAGCCACTATCAACAGACCGAGGTCTGATGATATTCCTCCATAGTTGTTCCTGCACATGATGCGGGATCAGTTTGTTTTTGGAACCCAGTCCTTTTTGAAGATGGCTTTACCGTTATCATCCACACACTCTACTCTTTCCCATGACATATCCTGTTTATCTGATAACAAACATGAAGAATTAGCAGAATAATTTGATGAATTGGAAATGGTGCCTTTGGGTACCCATATGAAATTTGGTTTAAATCTCTTATTGTTTAACCGGATGGGTGTTTCAACAGTTGGTTTCGAAGCAGAACTCCCCCTTGACTTGGGCTTATGTTGCCAGTATGAATTCGAGGACGATCCTTGAGATGAACTCGAGTTTACCGATTTCGATTTGATAGAGTCATCCCTCGAGTCGGTCCTTTTGTCCTTGGGGGCCTGCTTCTTGGCCTTCACTATGTTCCAATCACCATCGCGTGACTGTGACCTCGAAGATTTTCTTTTGCAAGGTCTCCCTCTTGGTACATTCTGCCAGCATTGTGTGTAGAAGGGAATATATGGGCGATATGGACAGTTCCTGGCGATATGACCTGCAATCCTACAATTGAAGCACGTTTGTCTTTTCAGATAAATGAGATTGTGACTTGGTCCTTGTCCTTTTGAATTGTTTAAAGAATTTCCACAAGTACAAGCACAACCACATTTACTAAGACTAGGTCTTGACCCTGAAGGAACATCCCTTTCCTTAACAAACTTTTGTGGTTTAAATTTCCTAACATTAGGATTTTTAGAATTTAATGCATCACCACAAGAAGTTGCAGAAACAGAAGCAATGGTTTTGGTACAGTTATTAGAAACAGAAGAGGATGAAGCATCATATTTTGATGAGTTTTCAACAGAACTAGGACCATTTTTGTCCTCTTCGCTTGCATCTTCCACTATTACTTCATTTGCACAAGAAGTAGAGATATTAGGAGCATGTACCTTAACATATACTTTAGCTTCCTCGGTTGTTCTTGATTCAGCAGCCTTCATTTCAGCAATTATGAGTTAGTCAGGATCATCAACCTTCCCCTTTTCTCGTTCAGCTTTATCACGAGCAAGGATGATCGGATCATAGATAAAGGCCGAAGTATAATTGTCATTAAACAAAGGGTAACAACTTTATATCCAAAACCTTCACCATGCTTATTTGCCGATTTTGATTGGTGTTTAATTATTGATACAACTATTTTGCTTGACACACCAAACGTTTTGAAGTTAAACTCAGCATCTTGAAATTTGGCTTTCAGTGCATCAAGCTCGGCAGTCAGCTCAGCAATTTTCTCTTTAGCAAATCGATAGTGGTAACTCTTTTCTCTATATCATGCTTGTAATTTCTCAAAATCTGATGTTTTGCTTCCAACTTTTCTTGAAAGGGCTTCAATTTATTTTTAGCATTCTAAACACAATTTTCAAGATCAAAAACTTCTCTAATCAGACGGTCATTGTGTTCACGATATTTGGCAATTATCTTTTGTCAATCTAGAGTACAAGATTTTTCACAAACGCATTTTGTCGTGGTAGCCATTTTGACCAACAAATTTCGACCAAAAATTTGACCACCTTCGAAATTTTTGACCCTTTCTGTTGGGTCATATTTAATGTGGTTTAACCTTTGCATTTCAATAGAAAATATGTGTTGGACTGTCGTTTTCGGTCTGGACCGAAAATATGTGTTGGACTGTCGTTTTCTGTTGGGCCAGGACTGGTTTTTCGGTGGGCTTGTCTGATGGGCTTAGGGTTTTGCTAGGTTGTAGGTGTAGGGTATTAAAAGACAATGTAGCTGTCATTGTCAATGTTGGTTGCCTTGAAGTTTGTGCTAAGTAGAGAGACAAAGTTCTTGCATTCAAGCAATCAAGAACCTTATGTACTAGACTATAATCAATATAGTGTGCATTGAAGGTTGATAATCTCCTTGTTCTTATTGTTGTGATTCGATTCATTCATTGGGTTTCCGCACCATTGAGTGTTAGATTGATACCGTGTGAAATACTGGGACTTACAATTGGTAGCAGAGCCTCAAAACCTTGTGTGTTTTTGGGTGTTTTGGTATCAATATTTTCAATACCTTTGCTTGAATCTTGGAGATTTTGGAAGTTTTGCATGTTTTTGGACTGTTTTGATCGATATTGTTCTTGGTGTTGTTCGTTGTTCTTGATAAAATTGATCTTTTGATCTTCAAAACTCGATTTTTGGCAAAAACAACGTTTTTTCCAAATCTGAATTGGGTTTTCTCTCTGCTTCAGCGATTTCGGTGGCGGCTGCTGAGATTTCGGTTAAGGTTTGGCATTTTTGGTTAGCCCACTTATGATTTCGGTCAGCCCAATTGAGATTTCGATATAGCCTCTAGGGTTTTATAGTTTTCGGTCAGTCATGGGGTTTTCGGCCAAAGCTTTGTTTTCGGTTCAGAAGGTTTTCGGTTCTACAGGGATTTTGGTCAAGCTGTCTTCGGTTCTACAGGGTTTTCGGTCAGAATTGGTCAAATTTGTGGTTGAAAATTTTTGATCTAAATGGCTACCATGACGAAAGACGCTTGCGAAAAACCATGCACTCCATATTGGGAAAAGATAATTGTCAAATATTGGGAACACAATGACCGTCTGGTTAGAGAAATATTTGATCTTGAAAATATTGTTTACAATTCTAAAAAGAAACTGAAACCTCTTCAAGAAACACTAGATGCTAAAACTTTGGATTTTAATAAATTGAAAGAAGTGTATAGTATAAAAAATTGTCACCTTAGATTTGCAAATGTGGATATTGTCAAATTGACTGCTGAACTTGACTCCTTGAAAGCAAAAATTCAAGATGTTGGTTTTATTTTTTAAAAATTCGAAGGGTCCAGTGCGATAGTAGAATCAATGATTGAGCATGAACTAAAGTGGGCAGATAATCAGGGTCTGGTGTATAAAAATGTTCGACCTCCGTTTAATCATAATTATACCTCACCCCTCGAGACAAACGAAACAGGTGAAACTGAACAACCTAGCCAGACTGAGGAAGCTAATATTGATGTTACGGTGAATGATTCTAATGTTTCTGTTCATTGTGCAGATAAACTTGTGGAAGATGCCAAAGAGTCTAGTTCTGTGGAAAATTCGCCATAACCTAACAGTTCGCTTACAGTTGACTTTAATGAACGTGTGGACTAAGACACTTCAACTTCTGATCGTCCAAAACCTTGTGGTGTTGCTTTAAATTCTAAATATCAAAATGGTAAGAGATTCAAAGCACAAAAGTTTGTGAAAGAAGGTGAAGTTCCTCGTGGACCAAGACCTAGTCCTAGTAAATGTGCTTGTGCTTGTACTTGTGGTAATTCCTTAAAAAACTCAAAAGGACAAGGACCAAGTCACAATCTCATTTATTTGAAGAGGCAAACGTGCTTTCACTATGGTACTGCATGTCATATAGCTTGGAATTGCCCACACCTAGCATACATTCCATAGTACGTACAATGTTGGCAGAGCATGCCAAGAGAAAAGAAAGCCCTCGAGGTCATGGTCACGCGATGGTGATTGGAATGCTGCGAAGGCCAAGAACCAGGCCTCCAAGGACAAAAGGATTGACTCGAGAGACGACTTTATCAAATCGAAATCGGTAAAGTCGAGCTCATCTCAAGGATCGTCCTCGAGTCCTCACTGGAAACATAAGCATAAGTCAAGGGGAGTTATGCTTCAAAATCAAGTGTTGATACACCCATTTGGTCAAACAACAAAAGACCCAAACTAAACTACCGATGGGTACCAAAAGGCCTCGTTTCCAATTCTCCTAACTGTCCTGCTAACTCTTCATGTTCTTTATCTGATAGACAAGACATGTCATGGGAAAGAGTGGAGTGTGTTGACAAGAATTTCAAAAACAGTTTCAAAATGGACTGGGTTCCCAAAACAAACTAATCCTGCAGGTTGTGCAGCAGAAGCTATGGAGGAATATCATCAGACCTCACTTTGTTGATAGTGGCCGTTCCAGGCACTTGACAGGAGACATCTCTCAAATGCACTCCATTCAAATCATTTATGGAGAGTATGTTTCCTTTGCGGGAGGGGAGAGAGGAAAGATCACGTGGGAATCATATCTAATTGCCTCTTTGAAAAGGTAACTTCGTTCCAAAATGGATTTGTTTCGTTTCGATGACTGAAAATTAATTTTTGTAAATTTTGTAAATTCTTTTAGTTAGTTAAATTTGTTCATTTTCGGTCATTCTCCTCTATGCACAAGTTTAAGAGGTGAATTAAAAACAAAAAATTACAAAATTAAAAAATCCAAATATATTTTTTAATGTCTTTACTTTTTAGAAAATTTTAAAATTCGATAAATATTTTTTCTTTTCACACAATTTGCACGATATTCAATGTTCCTGATAAATACCAATCAGGAATACTGATCAAAACTTCATGTCAAAGATGTGACTCACTATTACCATTACTCGCTAAGACATTTCTTACTTTTCGACGATGCACTAAGCAATACCACTCATTGCTGAGACACGTCAAATCGTGCTGACGATTCTCATTGGTACACCACAATGAGTATGAAGCACTAACAACTTTCTTCTCTGACCAACCTAAAGTCTTTCTGCAACACGAACTTCTAGGAAATTTGAGTAAAGCCACTCAAAGTCGAGAGTTAAAAATTATGTGCCGATTGTTAGATTGCATACCATAATCTATCACACGCACCAATCCATTCGTAACCACCTCTATCTTTCTGTTGCGAGAAATAGACGACTCATCACCCTAAACCAAGTGGTGATGATATTTCGAAACTCTACACCAGTGATCTCTGCTAAACACCACTAGTAGATGTGAGGCATCAACAACTATTCTTACCTACAAATCTTCTAATCTAAGGGTTGGATGATTTAGTGTAATAAACCATACATTGATGACAATTCGAAAGTCTAGCCGATGGGTATGTCTTGTAACCAAGACATATTACACGCTCATACCACTCTTGACCCTAAACTTTCTTCTAATGAAGATGTTCGTGACTCAATGTGATTTTACCTTGCATTGATGAAACATCGAAACTCTAGGTCAGTGATCATTGTTGTTTACCACAATAGCTATAAGACCTCAACAACTTCACCAGAACCAAAATTGGCACTAGGATGGTACACTCCGTAGAGTTTTGGATACCATTGAACGTCTCGCCAGGAGCCAATTCAACTTGTTGACTTGATAACTTCATTGTGATTTTTGATCAAGGATATGCAGGGGCCAAAATCAAAACGGCCACGAGTAGTTCTCCGATACTCAAACAATCGCAGTGCGTTCCTCCAAGTTCACACAGGTACTGCGAGAAGTCTCGTCCTAAGCCAAGGCTGGGTCCTTGAACAACTATGGTGAGAGCTTTATAACTCTATGACCCATAGGATTTGTGGTCATTGTTTCAATCAAGAAACGCCAGTAAAAGTGAAGTTCGAGAGTTTCAAGACAATTACTTATCCCCAGAAGAAGGTGAATCATAATTCCATGTGACAATCTGTGTTGAATTCCTCCTAAATCAGTTTGCTACTACACTTGCACCTTTATGTGATGAAGAAGAGAAGTGAAGAGTCACACTCCAGTTCCATCAAAGTCAAATCAAAAGCTAGATGTCGTGATTTCAAGACTTATGCAGAAGCCTGTACACCAGATGCGCTTTCAAGGCCAAATCTTAAGACTGCCCAATCCAAGATGAAGTTGTCTCTACAAATGTGCTGAAAGCTATTAACATCTACACCCGTCACGTGTATAGGGGAGATTGTTAGAATGTTGCTATAGTGTTCAACTGAAGCCAAGGTCAAGAAAGAGCATGAAGACAAACGAAAGCACTAAACCAAGGGGGAGATTGTTGGGTCATATTTAATGTGGTTTAATCTTTGCTTATCTGGGTTTAAAATAGAAAATATGGGCTGGACTGTCGTTTTCGGTCTGGACCGAAATCCCTTGAGTTTTCAGTTGTGTTGACCGAATGGATTTTGGTTGGGCCAGGCTTGGGTTTTTGGTGGGCTTGTCTGATAGGCTTTGCGTATTGCTAGGTTATAGGCGTAGGGTATTTAAGGACAATGTAGCTGTCATTGTCAATGTTGGTTGCCTTGATGTTTGTGCTAAGTAGAGAGACAAAGTTCTTGCATTCAAGCAATCAAGAACCTTATGTACTAGAATATAATCAATATAGTGTGCATTGAAGGTTGATAATCTCATTGTTCTTATTATTTTGATTTGATTCACTTATTGGGTTTCTGCACCATTGAGTGTTAGATTGATACCGTGTGAGATATTGGGACTTACACTTTCTGACCGAAATCCAAGTCTAACCGAAAACCCAACAAACGGACCGAAATCTCGAATAAACCCTAACCGAAATCCTTAGAGCCGCCACCGAAATCCACAGGCTGACCGAAAACGTCCAACAGATTTGAAAAACATCGAATTCTTGCAGAAAACTGAGTTTTGAAGATCAAAAACTCAATTTTAGCCATGAACATAAACACCCAATCGATCAAAAACAGTCCAAGATGCCTCCAAATAGTCCAAAAATCTCCAAAAACACTAGATCCAAGCAAAGGTTTTGAAAGATTAATACCAAAACACTAAAAACACATGGTTTTGAGGCTCTGATACCAATTATAAGTCCCAAACTCAATCACTAGATCACAAGGTATCAATCACAAACACGTTTGGTGCGGAATCCGAAACGTGTTATCAATCAATACAATAAGAACACAAGGATATTTTCAATATTCAATGCACACCTTTTGAATAAGCAAGGTCTAGTACATAAGATCCTATGATTGCTTGAACAAGGAATATTCTATCTAGGAACAAGTTCCAAGACAACCAACAAGGTAAATGGCGGCTCACATAACCTTTTCTACCTACGTATGAAACCTAGCAAACCCTAAGCTAACGGATGAGAAGTCCACCGGAAACGCCTTGGCCCAGCCCACCGAAAACCCTTTGTTTTCGATCATGAACACCGAAATCAAGGAGGTTTTCGGTCCAAACCGAAAACCACAGTCTAGCCCATATTTTCTATTTTAAGCCTAGAAATGCAAAGATTAAACCACATTAAATATGACCCAACAAATTTCCCAAGACAGAATTCACTGATCAACACAGCCCTGGACCAGTCAGTGAAGATTGCCACATTCACCTGACCATGGGCTCAAATGAGGCCAAGGACTTCTTGATGTAGAAACTAGACTCAAATACCACTCTAGGGATGTAAGAATCAACTCATATGAACATTTCTACTATTTAATAAGATTTGTACAAGAAGACCAAAAATCAGGAACTTTTAGGTTCACATGAAATGATAATTACGGGTAGGGTTTCACCCTCCAAACTCATTAAGACTTCCATGTTAAGACCTTTAAGGTCTGAAAGGACATCATAGGACACTGAAACTCTAGAAACTCTAACACAGCCCTTTACATTCATATTCATGCACAACACTCACATACAAGACCAAAATCACACCCAAAGGCATGAACTTATGTGGAACAACATAATCGATGCACCACAAAGCCCATGAATAAACATGCACAATCACACACCCACCCACGGTGGGGTATGGTGGTGGTGTGTATTAGTTAAGCATAAAGAATAAGAAGAAGATTAAATGTTACCTGTAAATACTACATGAGAACTCAAGCCCACCATACTCGATTTCTTTGGTCCTAGCCTACACCTTTCACGATCCCAAGAACATACACAGCGCCTCCTTTCCTTGGCTACACTCACATATCTCAACACTAAGGCACTTAGGATGAATTGCTTCTATACCTGGTCGATACATACCACACGACTCGGTCTTACTCCGTCCTCAACTCGGCCGCAGAACACTCCATACCGGGCGCACAATAAAAGAAATTTGGTCGCATACTTGCTACAGCACCACTACCACACTCGACGACATAAGAATGGAAAACGAATTTCTTAGTCGGCCGCACACCATTCTTGAGCACCCACATGCACTCATGGCAGTAGCATCGTTAGGGAGAGAAACCGAGAGGAAACGGTGAAAGAGAAAGACGAGAACACGAGAGAGAGCAAGTCTTTAGGTAGCTAAGGTTTTCACAAATTAGAGATTACGAGAGGCATAGGTTCGGTCACACACTTCAAAAGACACCCTGAGCAAGAGGAAAAATGAGATTTCATGCACTTTGGCAATTAACACTTTTACTCCCCCAATTATCATTCTTTATTTTCTTTGAACCCAAGCTTCATAAAACTTGCAACTTAAGTTTCTCTAATTGGCAAATATGTCCCTCCAACATAAAATTGAAATATTAGGGTGATTATTATTATTATTATTATTATTATTATTATTATTATTATTATTATTATTATTATTATTATTATTATTATACGCTGGAAAAATAATAATTTCGAAATTAAAACATACCGAGAAACGGGGTGTTACATGATATCTTTGTTATTATATGCACAAATACAAAACAAAATATAATTTAGAAAATTATATGAAAATAACATACTCATCCATCATTCCCACAAAGGGACAAAATTACTTGAGTACTTTGGCTCTCAACTCTTGAGTGTAATTGGCTACACTCACATATCTCAACACTTAGCTCATGCTCGACTTATGCTCATACTCTTTCTCATCATCGGTTGGAATTTCGCCTCAACCGGGATCTCATCTCATCATCAGTTGGAATCTCGCCATTAGTTGAGATCTCATCACATCATCAGTTGGAATCTTACCATCAGCTGGGATCTCATCTCATCATCAGCCAAAATCTCACCATCAACTGTGATCTCATCTCATCATCAGCTGGAATCTTGCCATCAGCTGGCATATCATCTCAATTAGTATCTCATCTCATGTTCAATTGACATCTCATTATTAACTGAAATTCTAGTCTTTTAATTAGCTGAAATCTTATATCAGCCAAAATCTCGTTATTAGCTGAATTTCTCGTCTTCTTGTTGCTTGATATCTCATATCAACCAAAATCTCGTCTCATCATCCTCTATTGGTCCAACCTAGCGTGACTAATTCATCAACTCATCCTTCATCTGACTCGATATCTACATTCACACAAAGAATATAACAAATAACAAATATAACATAAAAGTTATACTCAACTCATACACCAATATCTACAACAGTATGTTTTCCGAGCATGTGATAGGGGTTCTCTCTTCTCGATTCAAGTCTAGGACTCTACACTCAATGACCTAGTTCACTTAAACCATGCTCTCATACCAACTTGTAATGCCCGATTTCTCATATAGAATACACCCAAAAATTTTCAAACAATTATACATCAAAATGGGCATACTTGTACCCAAACCATGGAAACAATATGTTATCAACATAAATAATTACACAAAAGGTCCTTACAAATTTTACCAGGCATTACAAAACAATCTAACACAACTAAAGGATAGGCTCTAAATTTGTCCATCACCATTTATCACATGCCTTCTCCTATCACAGCTACAAATACCTGCAAAACAACATTGCACTCAAGTGTAAGCTTATGTAAAGCTTAGTGAATAACCTCCAACTCTTCTCTCAAATCTCATTAGAAACATGCGTTTCTCATCTTCCGCTATTGCTAATCTCATTAGCAATTATAAATATATATCTCCTCTCTAACTCCGAAAACTGTAACCACGTTAACTTTACAACACCAGTTAAATGTTAGCAAATATCAACTTCTCAATAAATATCATCCTTGATACTTTTCACAAACTCTATCGTAATCGTTCATATATATACTTGTTTTGCAACCAGTTATACTCTTGCTCAATAGCTCTCATGGCTATACAAATCGAATCAAACTCTTTAACACGACTACATTAGCATTTAATCGGTATATACAAACAATATGTATGTTCAAATCTATTATTATTATTCACAAATAACAATTTACTCTTCAATCAGATTGCAACTATATCAACATAACACATATACAAATATCTAACCTATAACAAGGTAAAACTCCACTCAAGTAGTTGAGAGTACTCACCTGATATCAATTTAGTATGTGAAATCTCCAAATTACGCGTATCGGGCTCCTGTTCACTAGACATGGTTCTATCACCATAGTCTAAATCAATTCTCCAACATCCACAATTAAGATGTAGAAATTGAAAGAGGAAAAAGTAGTATAAAAGGTAAATATCAATGCTATATATATACCGAACCTCCAATTCCATGCTTCTACTCATTCAATCGTAAAAACTCGACAATAACAACACTCATAACTCAAAAAAGCATCCACTAACAATCTACTAACAACATATGCAACAATTTATAGCTAAATCACTAAATAAAAAGGTAGGGTTTGGAAACCCCAAAACCGACATGTTACTCATGTCGATGAATTATAAATCAAGAATGCATTTAAGGGGTTATATTGAAGTCTCCCTACTGTAACAACAAAATTAAGAACAAAGAAAATATCTTTAACAAATTTGTATGAGTATCAAACAGGTCGAATGATTTATTCATTGTAAAAGATAATTGTGCTCCTAATCAGAAAGATGAGCAACTATGATAAGCACGTTACAATGAATTATCGAGACTATTCTATCGACCGTATCAACTATCTAGGGTTACATGAATATTTATACTAACAGATAATGGACCTAAACATCAAGCCCATTATTTATAGATAACAACAGAAACCCTAGATAATCTTGCTAGTTTCTAAAGATAAGAAATAAATTACATATAGTAGTCTTCGGATCATTACACCATCTTCATATTAGTCTTTGACTTCGGACAAGAACTTTATAAGCTTCAGATATGTAAACCTCAACACAATTAATATCTGAATAATCTCCCCCTTTGAGGTGAAGATACCAGGTATCCGAAGTTATAACATGTGAAACGCTTTCGTCAGTTCCTTTTTAACAACAATCCACCATAAGAGATGTTCACAAATCTCTTTCTTCAAATCTTTAGAGTTTTCATTATTCACCGTCGAAAAATAACTTCTTCATGACACCCTTCTTCGTAAGCTTTCCTCTATAAATAACTCCCCAGGGCTTCTGCAAAATTTTTCCATCAATGTATCTTTCTATCCCTGTGAGTTCTTTTTCCGTAACAGGAACAGTCTCTTTAAAGCATTTGGCGATTTCGTAGTCATATGTAGAGAAGTTTCAGATGTAAGCTCCTATAAACCTTCCAACCATCCTCTGTCCGCTGGTTAACCCCACTTGTTTAGAAATTTTTGTCTGGCTCATATTGAAGTATCTTTATACCAGGACCACGAAGTCATTTAGATTCATCAATGGAAATTCAGCAACGGATAAGACGCTTTCAATCTTCTCATCACCTCTTCAGACGTAATAAGTGTAGTTCTGATACACATGAGTTTGATCATTTCTCAGGTTCGCATGGAACCTAGCTTTTGTTCTTGAAACTTCTTCTTTTGGGATTGATCAAACTTGAGGTCGTAAACATTTGACGCGAAGAGCTTCAGATTGTAGGGTATGTCCAACTGTAGTGCTGTTGAGTATTCGGTTGACTAAGAGACCAGAGGCACTCTATCAAAAACTTCAACATTGGTGAAAACCGATAACATCATCGTTTCATATGTCCAAATCTTGTTAAGTGGACCCATTTCCTCCTTCTTTCCCATTCTACTGCGTTATACGGCATAAAGATGCCTCAGTTGGTCGTAGTCTTCGGCCTTCTGTTGTTTCTTTTCAGACTTGCAGAGTTGTTGGGCAAACTTTTTCCCTTTATCAACTGATGGGCCAGATGCAGGTGGAATCTGGGAGGAGTGGTTTTTTGTAGATGTTGTGGTGGGGGCTGAACTGGCTCCGATTTTGAATTCACTTGAAAATCATTTAATTATGCTCTAAGTGGATTCAGTTGTGTAATGCCCCGGCATTTCTCGGTACGTTATTTATTTTAATTAATTAATTATGAGGCATTATATTTATTTAATTAATTAAGGTATGATTAATTAAAAGATTGGACTTATAATTATTCTCATCTTTTAATCACATAATTAAGTCCATGTGGTTATAGCCAAACCCAATTAAAGCTTTGATGGTCTTCTAGCCCAAAGGATTTAGGGTTTAGCCCACTAATCTAATATATTAGGGTTCAAAAACCCTAATTTCTCCACTCCACCCTCTCATTCACGGCTCCCTCTCCCTCTCTTTCTCTCTCTCTCGGCTCACTCTCTTTCTCTCCCTAACCCTCTCTATTCCCGGATTTGAGAACATAGCCACATTGTTTGGGCGATTCCCGGAGATTGAAAGGTCGGATTGCCACGATATTTTAACCGAAGCTTCCCAAGACATATATTCAGGTTCTGACAGGAGGAATTTTGATTTAAAGGTCTAGATACGGAGCTATGATTTTTGCAACATAACCTAGGGTTTCTGTCAGATTTCGCTGGTGAGTCCCCCTTCTTGTAAAAATCATATCTCGAGTTCTAGAACTCAAATGGACCCCATATCAGTGCCCAAAGTTCACAAATCGAGTTGGGTAACTTTTGTAAAAGGCACCCTCGATAAAAAGGACTTTACCTAGGCAACAACAGCTTCTCTGCTGTTGGGTCTGATCCGGGTCTGCTGTGATATGTCATTTTGATTTTATCATTACTAGGGTTTGGGAAATGATCCTGAGTGATTCCAAATACCCATATGTACATTACATAGTTAATTTAATATCTGGAGAAGATGGGTCGTTAATTCTTATTATAACTTGGTTAGAATGGACCCACACTCCAGGTCAATGGACAGTCACCAGCTTATGCTGATTTTGTGATTGACCACCTTGTGATTTTTATATCTAGAGCTTGGGAAACCCTTTTTAATCGATTCCAACTCTGAGACTTGTATTTTTGTGTCTAATGTTCCTCGGATTTTTCGTTGGGGCTAATTTCACACACAAGTTGGGTAGAATTGGCCAACACCACCTGACTGTCCGTCCAAAGACTGCAGTGACAAGTCTTTTTGTAAAATTCATATCTCTTACATCCTTTGGAGTTATGAGGAGTTCCTTATGGTTCTGTAAACCTAAGCCATTATATTTTCTTGAACAAATTATTTAATCCTATGTTTCTATTGTGCATTTTGGAGTAATTCAGTCCCGATCAGCAGGACTGTTTTAGAGTCCTTGCTGTGATTACTCCCTTCTCATTTCTTAGTTTCACAACTTCACTCTTCTAACCTTTAGTTCTATTTAGGTGAAGCCTTGAAGTTTGCACAAGCTTGGTAGCCTTATATTGACTCCTATCCGTTACACACTCACTCAAGGTGAGTTCTCTCACACCGTTGTATTAATGTTTATGTTTGCTAGATAGCTCGTGTGTGATTGTTTAGATATAATATTTAAAGCATGCTATATTATTGTTATAAAATCGTACATGTGCACTGTATGTGATTGATTAATACTATGAGGGGTAGTTAGGTAAGATCACCAACGTTATACTCTTTATGAGGTGCGGGGATCGGGGCCAAAGGATACGGGATTTACCCGGTGCGGCTCAAACCTACAAGTCCTCCCTATTAATATAAGCATTGATTTGTTCCTTGCTTATTAATGTAATTATAATTGGAAATGGATTAGGACTAGTGAATGTGAATATTGATATGATGTCTGTGTTTGAATTCACTAAGCTTTATGCTTACGGTTCTCCCTAACATTTTCAGGTATTAAGATCAAAGAGGCTGAGGCGTGACTTGGAGCACCGGGATACCACTACTAAAAGAATTTCCATTTTGGGACATTATTATTATTTTGCTTCCGCACATTATTATGTTTATTTTGTCATAATTTGGTTTTGTGATACTTATCTTTTGTAAACTCATGGCTTCTTTTATAAAAGTTGTTTTAAAAAGTTCAAATATTTTGCGAAAATTTTTGGGTGTGACAAGTTGGTATCAGAGCACACGTTTGAGAGAACTAGGCATTCTTAGGAATGTTCTAGACTCAAATTTGAGGCCCTTAAAATTTTATTTCCCTTAAAATAATTTCTAAAAGAATTTTATTTAAATTTTTGAAGACAAGTAGTGGAAGATCCCAGGGTGTGCCGGTCAGCCAAGTAAGCCTTGTTTCTTATACTTCTATTTTGATAGATTTTTGCACCTTGAATTGTTATTAGGAGCTTTGCCTTTAGACTTATCATTAGCTAGCCCTAAAATTGTTAAAATTTCACCTAGGCTAGTAATACCATGTGAGAGAGAGTTGTTTGAATAACCGGCTAGAGCGAACTGGAACATTTGAAACTAGATGCGAATGCAAGATTGGAATTTGTGTGGAAGGTAGTAGAAGGGCCCCTACTATTCGAAGCACCGATGCCGATCTCATGTCGGGGCAAGGTTGGAAATGTCCAGTGAGCTGAGTGTTCTGTCTACATAGAAATATCTAGGACGAATAAATCCTAATAATCTCTTTACTCTGCGAATATAGATGGCTCCGGCTACTCGTCTAAATCAGACCCAAAGGGAGCAAGTTAGGGAACTCATCACCGAAGAATTTAACAATGCCTTCAACGACCTCATTCCGAATGTCACTACTGACATGATTACCCAAGTTCGTGCCCTGTTGGATGAGCGTTTCGCAGCTGTTCAAGGAGGAGCTTTGCCCGCGCCGCCTGTTCGCAACTCAGCCTACTACTATGAGAAGTTCTCTAAGTGCCACCCTCCTCAGTGTAATGGTGACTTGAATCCAGTAGAGGCTAAGCACTGGATTGCCGATATTGAAAGCGCCCTCATGACTTGCGGGTGCCCAGACCAGTTCAAGGTTGTTGTTGCGATAAGCCAGCTGAGGAAGAAGGCGAATACCTGGTGGAAGACTGTTACAACATTGTTGACTGAGGATGAGCTGAGAGCCATGACTTGGGCCCAGTTTGTGGAGAGGTTTGAGAAGCAGTATGTGCCCAAGGTGGAGCAGCAGCGGATGCTGCAGTAGTTTATGACCTTTGAGCAGACTTCAGAGTGCGTGTCAGATCTGAATGCCAAGTTCCTGGAGATGATGTCTTTCTGTCCCTCATTTGCCGGAGATGAGGCATGGTTGGTTATCAGGTATAAGGATGCCTACGTACGGAGATACGGGAGTTTGTGAGCATGCAGGAGTTCACAACACTGTCAGCTGTTAAGGATGCCGCTAGGAGGAGGGAGATTCAGCTACAGACCCAGCAGCACAAGAGGAAGGTGGACCACGCCCTGACCAAGACGTCCGGAGATGCACATAAGAAGCAGAAGAACGGTGGGAAGACGAGATACGAGTATAGGCCGTCTGCAGGACAGGACGACAAGAGTCGCTTAGTGTGTTACAACTGCAAGAAGCCGGGTCATCATTGGAAGAATTGCAAGTCCTCAGTGGTGGTGGCATCACCACAAGTTCCCTCTTTGGTTCCTACCTGTTTTAACTGCAACGAGAAGGGACACAAGAAGCCTGATTTCCCACTGTTGAAGAATAGTAGTGGAGGCTGGGGTATGAAACCCGCGGGTGCATCGTCATCTAAGGGAACTACCATGGTGACACGAGGACGTGTTCACCAACTGACTGTAGAGGAGCCGGCGATTACCGCGACTGTGGCGGGTAAAATCCCCTTTCCTTCATTCTCCTTCACTCTTGTATTGTGTAAATTTGATGGTAGTTTAAATATTGTTTATATGTTGTGAATCAGGCACTTATTTGTTAGACTCCGAGCCCGCTGTTGTTATGTTCGACAGCGGTGCTACTCATTCTTTTGTATCTCGCACATTCATTAATCGTCTGGGCCGTAGTATCGGGAAACTGGCTCGCCCAATGGTTATCGAAGTTGCCGATAACCGTATGATTTATGTCACCGACGTGTATCGGGGCTGTACTCTCGAATTTTCCGGGGTTGAATTCCCTATTGATCTTATTCCCATTGCGATGCGAGATCTTTGTGTTATCGTGGGTATGGATTGGCTTGACGCGTTTTATGCGGAAATCCTCTGTCGTAAGAAACAAGTTCGCGTTCGAAACCCTAAGGGCGGAGAACTTATCATTCAGGGAGAGACTCCTCGTTTGGCCATCGCTTCTTATTCTGCTGCCAGGGTACTTAATGAAATCCCGGTTGTTTCCGACTTCAGCGTTGTTTATCCGGAGGAACTCCCCGGCTTGCCCCCTATTCGGCAAGTGGAGTTCCGCATTGATCTATTGCCGGGTGCGACTCCGATAGCTAAAGCTCCATATCGGTTGGCGCCACCCGAAATGAAAGAACTCCAGGAGCAACTTCAAGAGTTAAGTAGTAAGGGTTTTATACGGCCCAGCTCTTCGCCATGGGGTGCTCTTATTCTTTTTGTCAAGAAGAAGGATGGCACCCAGCGTATGTGTATCGATTATAGGGAGCTGAACAAGCGCACGATAAAGAACAGATACCCGCTACCACGTATTGACGACCTTTTTGATCAGCTGCAGGGAGCATCTTGGTTCTCCAAGATTGATTTACGGTCCGGTTACCACCAGATGCGAGTCCGAGAAGAAGACATTGAGAAGACCGCATTCCGTACTCGCTATGGGCATTATGAGTTCGTGGTGATGCCTTTTGGGCTCACCAATGCACCCGCCGCTTTTATGGACCTCATGAATCGGGTGTGCAGCCCGATGCTTGACCACTCTGTTATTGTGTTTATTGACGACATATTAGTCTACTCTAAGACCAAGGAGGAACATGAGCAACATCTTCGGGAAGTTTTGGAGACTCTCGCGAGAGAAAAGCTTTATGCTAAGCTCTCGAAGTGTGAGTTTTGGTTAGAAGAGGTTCAGTTTTTGGGGCATGTGGTGAACAGAGAAGGTATCAAGGTCGACCAAGCCAAAGTTGAAACCATTAAGCAGTGGGAGGTTCCAAAAACGCCTTCCGAAATTCGTAGCTTTTTGGGTTTGGCTGGTTACTATCGTAGATTCATAGAAAATTTCTCCAAGATTGCGTTACCACTTATCCAACAAGCGGCCTTTGATGAATTGAGATCCCGATTATGTGATGCACCAATCTTGGCCCTAATGGATGGGGTGGGGGATATAGTGGTTTATTGTGATGCATCACTTCTGGGTTTTGGTGCAGTACTGATGCAGCGAGGCAGGGTTATAGCCTACGCCTCCCGACAGCTAAAACCCCAGGAGCAAAACTACCCCACTCATGACTTGGAGCTTGGGGCTGTGGTATTTGCGCTCAAGATTTGGAGACATTATCTCTATGGGGTAAAGTTTATTGTATATACCGACCATAAGAGCTTGAAGTATTTGTTCGATCAGCGAGATCTGAACATGAGGCAGATTAGATGGCTGGATGTGATGAAAGACTATGACTGCGAAATTCACTACCACCCCGGTAAAGCTAATGTGGTGGCTGATGCTCTCAGTCGCAAACCGTCTGCCGAGCCCATTCGAGCTAAGTGCCTCCGTATGACGATGGTGTCGCCCTTGCTAGACGTGATCCGTGATGCTCAAAAGACGGCAACGAGCATCAAGCGGGAGAAAATTGAGAATGAACTGCCTAAAATGGAACTCGATAGTCGAGGTTTGTTGACCCGCCATGGTAGAGTTTGGGTACCATTTACAGGAGGCAACCGTAAGACCATAATGGAGGAAGCTCACAAGTCTAAATTCTCCATACATCCAGGTGCTACCAAAATGTATCTGGATCTTCGGGAGGGTTACTGGTGGCACGGAATGAAGAATGATGTAGCCCGGTATGTGGAAGAATGTATGACCTGCCAGAAGGTCAAGGCGGAGCACCAGAAACCGCATGGGAAATTGCAACCTTTGGAGATTCCGGAATGGAAATGGGAGCATCTGACCATGGATTTTATCACTAAGCTGCCTAGGACTGCCCGTGGAGCTGATACTATTTGGGTGATTGTCGACCGTCTAACTAAGAGCGCTCACTTCTTGGCCATAAAGGAGAGTTCATCTGCAAAGAAGTTGGCCGAGATCTTTGATCGTGAGATTGTCTCATTGCATGGTGTGCCCGTTTCTATTGTCTCCGACCGTGACACCCGTTTTACTTCTCGGTTTTGGCGGAAATTTCAGGAAGAGATGGGTACACGATTACACTTTAACACAGCCTTCCACCTGCAGACGGACGGGCAGAGTGAGAGGACGATTCAGACACTGGAAGACATGCTTCGGGCATGTGCGATCGATTTTCGGGGTAGTTGGGATGATCACTTGCATCTAGCCGAGTTCTCCTATAACAACAGTTATCACTCCAGCATTAAGATGCCCCCGTATGAAGCCTTGTATGGAAGGAAGTGTAGAATGCCTATTTGTTGGGGCGAGGTAGGACAGAGGGTACTTGGGAGTACCGAAATCGTGCTCCAAACTACGGAAAAGATTCAGGTGATACGAGACCATTTGGCCACGGCAAGGAGTCATCAGAAAAGCTATGCCGACAAAAGACGCTCGGACCTCGAGTTTCAGGTGGGAGATTCTGTGTTGTTAAAAGTCTCTCCCTGGAAAGGCGTAATCCGTTTCCGGAAGCGGGGAAAGCTAGGACCACGATTCATTGGACCATACAAGGTCATTGATCGCGTTGGGGAGGTGGCCTATCGTTTAGAGTTACCTGAGGAGCTCAGTCTGATCCATGACACCTTCCACGTTTCTCAACTGCGGAAGTGTGTCGTTGATGAGACCACGGTGGTACCCTTGGAGGATATCCAGATTGATGAGCGTCTCAACTATGTTGAGAAACCAGTCACGATTCTAGATCGGGAAACAATGACCCTTCGGAACAAAACTATAAACTTGGTTAAGGTTCAGTGGCATCATAGACGGGGTTCGGAATGGACGTGGGAACCGGAGGACGAGATGAGGGCTCATTATCCGGATTTATTTGTTGGCAATGACTTCGAGGACGAAGTCCGTTCCTAGTGGGGGAGATTTGTAATGCCCCGGCATTTCTCGGTATGTTATTTATTTTAATTAATTAATTATGAGGCATTATATTAATTTAATTAATTAAGGTATGATTAATTAAAAGATTGGGCTTATAATTATTCTCATCTTTTAATCACATAATTAAGTCCATGTGGTTATAGCCAAACCCAATTAAAGCTTTGATGGTCTTCTAGCCCAAAGGCTTTAGGGTTTAGCCCACTAATCTAATATATTAGGGTTCAAAAACCCTAATTTCTCCACTCCACCCTCTCATTCACGGCTCCCTCTCCCTCGCTTTCTCTCTCTGTCGGCTCACTCTCTTTCTCTCCCTACCCCTCTCTATTCCCGGATTTGAGAACATAACCACATTGTTTGGGCGATTCCCGGAGATTGAAAGGTCGGATTGCCACGAAATTTTAACCGAAGCTTCCCAAGACATATATTCAGGATCTGACCGGAGGAATGTTGATTTGAAGGTCTAGATACTGAGTTATGATTTTCGCAACATAACCTAGGGTTTCTGTCAGATTTCGCTGGTGAGTCCCCCTTCTTGTAAAAATCATATCTCGAGTTCTAGAACTCAAATGGACCCCATATCAGTTCCCAAAGTTCACAAATCGAGTTGGGTAAGTTTTGTAAAAGGCACCCTCGATAAAAAGGACTTTACCTATGGGCAACAACAGCTTCTCTGCTGTTGGGTCTGATCCGGGTCTACTGTGATATGTCATTTTGATTTTATCATTACTAGGGTTTGGGAAATGATCCTGAGTGATTCCAAATACCCACATGTACATTACATAGTTAATTTAATATCTGGAGAAGATGGGTCGTTAATTCTTATTATAACTTGGATAGAATGGACCCACACTCCAGGTCAATGGACAGTCACCAGCTTATGCTGATTCTGTGATTGACCACCTTGTGATTTTTATATCTAGAGCTTGGGAAACCCTTTTTAATCGATTCCAACTCTGAGACTTGTATGTTTGTGTCTAATGTTCCTCTGATATTTGGTTGGGGCTAATTTCACCCACAAGTTGGTTAGAATTGGCCAACACCACCTGACTGTCCGTCCAAAGACTGCAGTGACAAGTCTTTTTGTAAAATTCATATCTCTTACATCCTTTGGAGTTATGAGGAGTTCCTTATGGTTCTGTAAACCTAAGCCATTATATTTTCTTGAAAAAATTATTTAATCCTATGTTTCTATTGTGCATTTTGGAGTAATTCAGTCCCGATCAGCAGGACTGTTTTAGAGTCCTTGCTGTGATTACTCCCTTCTCATTTCTTAGTTTCACAACTTCACTCTTCTAACCTTTAGTTCTATTTAGGTGAAGCCTTGAAGTTTGCACAAGCTTGGTAGCCTTATATTGACTCCTATCCGTTACACACTCACTCAAGGTGAGTTCTCTCACACCGTTGTATTAATGTTTATGTTTGCTAGATAGCTCGTGTGTGATTGTTTAGATATAATATTTAAAGCATGCTATATTATTGTTATAAAATCGTACATGGGCACTGTATGTGATTGATTAATACTATGATGGGTAGTTAGGTAAGATCACCAACGTTATACTCTTTATGAGGTGCGGGGATCGGGGCCAAAGGATACGGGATTTACCCGGTGCGGCTCAAACCTACAAGTCCTCCCTATTAATATAAGCATTGATTTGTTCCTTGCTTATTAATGTAATTATAATTGGAAATGGATTAGGACTGGTGAATGTGAATGTTGATATGATGTCTGTGTTTGAATTCACTAAGCTTTATGCTTACGGTTCTCCCTAACATTTTCAGGTATTAAGATCAAAGAGGCTGAGGCGTGACTTGGAGCACCGGGATACCACTACTAAAAGAATTTCCATTTTGGAACATTATTATTATTTTGCTTCCGCACATTATTATGTTTATTTTGTCATAATTTGGTTTTGTGATACTTATCTTTTGTAAACTCATGGCTTCTTTTATAAAAGTTGTTTTAAAAAGTTCAAATATTTTGCGAAAATTTTTGGGTGTGACAAGTTGCAATTGGTTTAGAAGATGAGTGTGCCCAAGATAGTGGATTTGTACTTAATGGTGTGGTGGCAGAAATAGTTGTGGAAGATGGCGCAGAAGTGGATCCGAACCTTAATTTGGATGTTGGTGAAGTTGTGGTTGATTGAGTTACCGATGCGAAGGTTGTTACTGGTGTGATTGTTGTAGTTGGTACAAAGGTGGTTATGGTTCTCTCTATTTGTCGATTTACGTTTCCCCCTTGTAATGAAGGCTGGGAAGACTTCGGAGCACCTGGTAATCGACTGACGAGAGTAATGAGCGGAGCGATGTCTTTTTTATTGTCTCGGTCGTTTGTGACACAAGAAGCTTCAGCTTTTGATCGGTAATATGTTGTGCCTGCTGATAGGCATTAAACACATGTACCTTCGGTTCATATGCTAAAATTGTTTTCTTTGTAGAATCTATGTCAGTTCGTAGACTCTAAAACTGAACATCAAATTCCTCAACGCTTCCTTTCGAAAGATTTTCAACAAAGTTGTCAAGGAAATAAGCTTGGCTTGAACTTCGGAGTGGGTAGAATTGAGTTTAGTGACAACCTCTATGCTCTTGTCGTTGTGTTGATCAATAAGCAGCTAGGACTTTTCTTCAATTAACTTCTCCACTGTTTTGCATTGCAGAACAACTTTCTCTAAGATGTTTCGTGTTACCATCTTGATCTCTTGCTCAAATGATTTCATAGCACCTTCAACATGTGAAGCTACTATAATGGAAACAGATGTCTCTAATGTTAAGGGAGTTGGAAAGAAGCTCACTTGTGACTCCCGAGGATGTATCCAAGGAGTAAGTTGTTTGAGCAGGAAGCAAAAGACTGAGCTTCCGATTTAACTGTCAAAATTGCTTCATCGAGACTAAACTCGTATCTGGTTCATCGTCATCACCCTCTTGAATTTGAACATTAGCAGTTTCAAAGTAGTATTCCCCATCCCCTTCAGATCCATGATTAGATTGAGAGTCAGCCAGATAATCGGAGAAGATGGCTGACTTGAGAGGGACTTAGGTTGGAGTGTCATCGAGAGGTTCAGAAGTCTTTGGTAGTGAAGGGGGATCTTTAGCCATTTAATCCTCATGTGTGAAACTTGTGTCTACATTAGATGTGTTAACAGGGGTTTCAATATCACTTATCTCCACAATAGATGTTTCGACAGAGGTCATATGTTAAGATACCACAATATTATTAAACATATGAGAAATCGGATAAGAAGGTGGTACCATGGTAGTGGCAGCTTCGGATGGAGAAGGCTGAATGACGGTGTCTTCTGCTTGAGAAGTGTCCTCTTTCGAGTGAGGTGTAGATGGCCTTGAAACAGAAGCACGCTTTTTGGACTTACTTGGTTGCCCTTGCCTTTTGCTTTTTGTGTTCTTGGCAGGTGGTTCGGACGGTTCAGCACCACCTTTTTGTTTGCCCTTGGGTTTTGGGAGTTCAGCCTCAACAACGCTTGTAAATATACGCACGGGATGTGGAACCGTAAGCGTCTTGCGATATGCGATAAGGGTCACGTTGTCGTCGGGCCCTTGGCATAGCATGGCTTCTTTTATCTGAGCAATAAAGTCGAAGTTTTCATCCGAAGAGGAGGATGAACGGACATATACCGTTCCAAAATCATGGCATAGAAGGTCCAAAGGCACTGGGACCTTCTCATAAGCATAAGCAGCTTGAACAATCAGAGCCCAGAAATGTGTTGAAGCAATGTCTGTTGCCCTCTTCGCATGATTGAGGTATGCCAAAAAATCTACCCAAAGTATGTTGGCATAATCGACAAGACAGTTGTAGAATATACTGTAGTGCAGCCGAAGAAAGGAGTGGGCAGCTGAATCCAATCCAGGGGTCCTGCCGGAGAGGTTCCCCAGGATTACACTGAATAAATACGCCCAAATTGAAGGCAAGAACTTCTTCTTGAAGTTGCTCATTGATCTTGTCATCGGTGTATGACCCCTCTAATTCAGCATGTTGAGGATTTCCGAAAGGATCCAGTCGTGGGCGATCTTAACACCCTAGCAAATTGTTAGCAGTAACAATGTCAAAGAGCACTGATTGGCCATCGGCATGCATCCTGGCAGTGTGATGAGCTCTGTTAACCCAGAATTTTGGAACTCGAAGGTTCGTAGTAATGGCAAAGTGCAGTGCGGAGTGGCGTAGACAAACAACGAGCATTTCCATAGAAGACGAGTAGGCTTCAGCATCAAAGTTCACGATGTGATTGGCTGACAACGATTTAAGATCCGACACGGAATAAGCCACTGCCGGTGTAAAAGAAATGGCGTTTGCAGACATGATGAAGTTTTGTGAATGAGGTTGGAGATTTCAGAGAAAAGTTACATGTTTTGAGTTTGGGGAAACGGAAGAAGGGTTCTTTGGATTTACATAGTGGCGTGATGAGTGGAGAGATAAATGATGCATTAAATGCACGTCATCTAAAAGATGACGGGACGTTTCCTTTTGAACGTCTGACAGCTGCTTCCCTCACAAGTAACCGTTATTCCTTTCCCTGATTGGTTCCTGCGAATTCCAATACAAAAAGGAATCAATTAGGATTCCTAAAATCTCATGTAATCCTAACTGACTAAGGTAACCAACCAAAAAATAACGAAATTAAAATCAAATAAAAGAAAGAAAAAAAATAAAATATTTTTGAATTTTATGGCAACAAAGAAACTTGAAATCCGAAGGTATGCTTTCGAGACATTAAGTTTTGTTGCATCCGAAGTAGAAAATAATCCCATTTGATTTCTGAAATAAAACTTTGTTTTGAGTTACATTCTGGGGAGAGAGTTGTTGATTCTAGGAACTCCGATACACAGTGATACTCGAACATCATAGAATGGACCTACCAATCATACGATGTCTGAACCCTGTGTTGTTATTCCACTTTCCTTTACAAAAAATTTTTATATGCATGTTAAGTTCTCAAATGGTTACTTGGTACTAACTTAGATGACAACTCCCGATCCGAAGAACATGGATCATTACACTACAGTGATTCAGCATTAGGATTTGTCGATTTATTTTGTGTGAAAACCAAAGTCTAAAAACATATCTCATTTCACCAGATGGAGTATTTGAACACTTTTCCCAGATGACAAGCCTTTGGGAATTATCCACTACTCCACCCTTGTCACAAGGACTGATTACTAAAATATTAATACCCCCAATCCGGTTCTCAACTATGTTATAGGAGATCCGAATTGTTGCATTGAAGACAGGGGTAAGCCTTGAATTTTCCTCGTATTTCATGACCAGTGGTGCGAAGGTTGATAGCATATGAAGGTAAGCCAAAATGCTTGAATGTTTTGTATACACCATGATTGATCAGCACAATTCCTGAGTTAGATTGTAATATACTTTTTTATTTCTTTTGAGGCATTTTGCCAAGAGAATTATTTTGCATTCTGATTTGGACTGGGAACTGGCATGATAGCATTTCACTATTTAGAAGTATGTAATCCCATATAGCTGAGTGTGTAACCAAGTTTAATGATTATTCTCTGTTTCAAGAGTTGGCAACTGTAACACACCAAGTAAAACTTGAGACTAATGATCCTAAAAAGACCATATCTTTTTTATTAGTGAGGAATTGAAGCGAAGGTAAGAACCAGCGGGTGCATATAAGATAGGACGGTAGAGAGACACCCAATCATGTTCGAAGAAAGGAATGTAAGAAGGTCTTTAACCATGACCAGGTTATCCGAAGTTTGACCAATGTTGCAATTCGAATCCCAAATATCCCTTGGTGCAATGGGATATGTATTCACAGACTCTAAAATCAAAGTTTTTTCCTTTAGGGTTCACTGATGGATTGCACAAAGTAAGATTCGGATGAGTAAAGAAAGAATGTCTAAGAAAGCACAACTAAGGTTTCGGATATACATTAACACAAAATCACTGATTAGAAGGGAACCGAAGGTTCAGATGGGAATTGGTGTGTTTTCAGACATACATATAAAATACCCAGAAACGGCACCAATAACTTGGTGTGTTACGAGCGTATATATGATTGTAGCAAATGATTTTTCACATTAGTTTTACATTTCTAAACAGGGAAGTACCATGTATGAATAGAACAACACAAATAGGCAAGTGTACCTAATCGGTTGTAGTATAGTAATGGTAAATCCGGGTTGTCGAACCCAAGGGAAAACGGCTATTTTTAAGTTAAGAAAATTAATTATCAATTAACAATTATTCAAGCAAACAATAATTAAAAGGGGGGAAGTTTGAGAGAATGCATTGATTCGTGTCAAAAGACAACGCAAAAGTTTATTAAAAGCGGGAGATATAATAATAAATTACAAAACATAAAAGTAAACATTTATACTTAGATTCGATTCAACCATCTAGTTATGTTTGATATGCTATTAGTGCAATGGATATTGAAAGTTAAATATCGATTTCTAGAATGATTAGATGTTTTGGTCCAACTACCTAATCCTATGATTATAAGGTCATTAATGGCAATGGTCATGCAATTACATTTTCCAAATAATCATGTATTGGTTCGTATAATACAAGATTCATTCGAGTTTTTGATCTCAATGGTCATGAAAATCAAAATGGTTTGTACAGATTGGTCCTCTAGTACAGATTTTGCATATACATACAAGATTCTACCTTCGTGACTTAACCCTAGGATTTGGTCCATCTCTAGTCATATCTGCCTACTGGTCATAGCACAGTTATGATAAAAGTCATATAGTCAGATTGGTCCTCTAGACTAAAATAACTCAGCAATAAGTCCAAAAGGAAGGTTCCTTAACATATATGATAGTCAAATGAATTATGCAAGATAAAATATAAAACGTTCAATATCCGATAAATAACAATCAAATCATAACTAGATAGTATTCAAATCTAAGTAATGAATAATGCAGATAACAAATATAACATGATCTGAAGAATACGGCCTAGGAAATCATAGAAGAATGCTAAACATATATAAAGCAAACCGAATGAAGTCCCGGCCGAACATTCTTCAAGCTCTCGATTCCATCCGCACCGTCCCGTCTCTTCAAGCCTTCTGGAAGTTACAGGAGGCAAACTCCCGTATTTGGTGTTGTGGAGGTGCAGAGATGAGTTGTGGATAGTTGTTGGATGCTCAAACAAGAGGAGAAGGCCTCATTTTATAGCTGCTCCAGGTGAGATCGCGTCGCGATCCAGTAGGGGATCGGGTCGCGATCTGAAGTTTAGTGCGTATCGACGTTGGCCACGATCTCGACTGAGTGGAGCGGAGTTGGTGGGTAGGGTCGCGATCCATAAGGAGATAGGGTCGCGATCGGATAGGGTCGCGATCTCACAGGAGATCGGGTCGCGATCTCGTCGTGTTGCCATAGTGTCGCGATCTTTGGTCAGCACTATCTCATCGTGACATCACTTCGATAGGGTCGCGATCCTGACTGAGATAGGGTCGCGATCTATGCTGTTTCTGCCATTGACTCCTTTTGTTCACAATAAGGCTCGTATTTAGCTCATTCTTTATCCGCAAAGCCATTTTTCCTGTGTTTTGGTAATTTAAACATATAAGTACCTTTTATCTCGATATCATACCAAAAACATGTGTTTAGGCACTTGATATTGCCCGAAATTTATGTTTAAATGAGGCAATATCAAAATACCCCACACTTGGACTTTGCTTGTCCTCAAGCAAACTGCAATATAAAACCAGGCTGAGAAACTTTATGTCCAAACAACTTTCCATACGCTATCACAGACCTAGCGTTTATTACCGATGTTAAGAATAATGAATTAAGAATAAACATAGTAGATTATACCTAGTCCTATGTACATATTTCTAACTTTTCAAAATTTTACATAAACTCTCTTTCTATTAACGACAAGTCTTTAGATTGATAAATACTCATTTTTACATAACATTGAATACACCCTTTAAAGATTCTTCCACCTCAAGACTTTTTGTCGAATTTCCCATATTTAAATTAAAAATCATGCTGGACTAAATTTATCAAGTTTAGTTATTATTTCTATTTTTCCGTACCTTTGAAACTCGTGACTTTCGATGGAACTCTTGATTACAAATTTTCGACTCAAGACTGTACAGAGTCTACTAGTTCAAATTCCAAAGGCCACTAAGGAAATTCCATGACTTTCGATGACACCCATGTAGCGAGCTTTCGACAATATTATCCCAAACCAGTTGGTTTTAGGTAATAAGGTGCATAAATGCCCGAAAGCCACCCATTTTATGTCTACTTGCTCGAATGTCAAAGGCCACTGATTGAATTTTCCTTTCTGAGTTTCAATCTTTTGGTATAACATTACTTGACTTCTGCTTTTTAGCACATTAGATTTCTTGAGAATTTTTCTCATTTTAAGTTCATTTATCGAGGCTTATTTTCCTCAATTTAGTAACAGCATATAATTCGTGCATTTTGCAAGTAGGGAAACTGACTCAATCTGTTTTGGCAAAAACTCAATTTTTTAACAGCTGATAAATCTTCAACGGGTCTATTTATTATTTATGCAAAACATTTTGCAACTATCAAGTTGGAAACTTGTCCTCTATAGAACTAAATTTTATATAAAACAATGAAAAACTAAAAATACATACATAAAATTAAATGTAACCTACGAATTTATTTTCAAAACATTTTTCTTAACAATTATCTCTTTAGTGTTCAATTTTGGAATAGATGTTTAAAATAAAAAATTTAACTTGGCTCAGTTAATTATTGCAGTATGACGCTCTTACCCTACTCTTATATTATACAATAATTCAATTGTATATATGATTCAAAACAGTAAAGGGAGCTAATTGGAACAGACTCCCCTTGGGCACCGGTAGACGTCATATATGAGGCTCTTTCCACACAAAAGAATTCGTTGAACATGCTGCCCGTATTGAATCTTAGCAAATCTGCATACACATCACTCAGACAAATATTATTTACACACAAATAAACACGCAAAAATTAAACACACAAAAATTAAATAAATAAAAATAATAATAATAAAAGAAAAATATCACTCATTTTGTGCTCCTTGAAGTTTCAAATCCGTGGCGACTGGTTTGCGTGTGTGGTGTGTTGTCCTGGCTGTGCGACTTTTGACCGTCGTCAGTATCGCTGCCTCCACTGTAAAGAAGCGTCCCCCTTCTCAGTAGTGGCTGATTTTTAGCCTGAGAAACAATGTATCATTATACCCGACCAGCATCTGCCTCGGGTGTTTACGCGTCATGTACGTTTCCGTGTCGCGTAATTTTTGAAATTGTCTCTTTCTCAACGCGATCCAGATTGTCGACGCGTTGCATGAGCAGAAAAGACTTCAAAAGTTTTGTTACTTCATTTTTCCCGAGATATTCACCCTACACTTAAAATATGCTTAAGGTGTGCAAATATCTATTTTATGATTAGTGATACGTCAATCAAAACAATAAAAATACATAACAAACAAAAACAAATTTAAAATCACACAAATATTAACTAATAATTTAATTTTCTATACAAAAAAATAAAACCGAGTTCCCCGGCAACGGCGCCAAAAACTTGGTGTGTTTTCAGACATACATATAAAATACCCAGAAACGGCACCAATAACTTGGTGTGTTACGAGCGTATATATGATTGTAGCAAATGATTTTTCACATTAGTTTTACATTTCTAAACAGGGAAGTACCATGTATGAATAGAACAACACAAATAGGCAAGTGTACCTAATCGGTTGTAGTATAGTAATGGTAAATCCGGGTTGTCGAACCCAAGGGAAAACGGCTATTTTTAAGTTAAGAAAATTAATTATCAATTAACAATTATTCAAGCAAACAATAATTAAAAGGGGGGAAGTTTGAGAGAATGCATTGATTCGTGTCAAAAGACAACGCAAAAGTTTATTAAAAGCGGGAGATATAATAATAAATTACAAAACATAAAAGTAAACATTTATACTTAGATTCGATTCAACCATCTAGTTATGTTTGATATGCTATTAGTGCAATGGATATTGAAAGTTAAATATCGATTTCTAGAATGATTAGATGTTTTGGTCCAACTACCTAATCCTATGATTATAAGGTCATTAATGGCAATGGTCATGCAATTACATTTTCCAAATAATCATGTATTGGTTCGTATAATACAAGATTCATTCGAGTTTTTGATCTCAATGGTCATGAAAATCAAAATGGTTTGTACAGATTGGTCCTCTAGTACAGATTTTGCATATACATACAAGATTCTACCTTCGTGACTTAACCCTAGGATTTGGTCCATCTCTAGTCATATCTGCCTACTGGTCATAGCACAGTTATGATAAAAGTCATATAGTCAGATTGGTCCTCTAGACTAAAATAACTCAGCAATAAGTCCAAAAGGAAGGTTCCTTAACATATATGATAGTCAAATGAATTATGCAAGATAAAATATAAAACGTTCAATATCCGATAAATAACAATCAAATCATAACTAGATAGTATTCAAATCTAAGTAATGAATAATGCAGATAACAAATATAACATGATCTGAAGAATACGGCCTAGGAAATCATAGAAGAATGCTAAACATATATAAAGCAAACCGAATGAAGTCCCGGCCGAACATTCTTCAAGCTCTCGATTCCATCCGCACCGTCCCGTCTCTTCAAGCCTTCTGGAAGTTACAGGAGGCAAACTCCCGTATTTGGTGTTGTGGAGGTGCAGAGATGAGTTGTGGATAGTTGTTGGATGCTCAAACAAGAGGAGAAGGCCTCATTTTATAGCTGCTCCAGGTGAGATCGCGTCGCGATCCAGTAGGGGATCGGGTCGCGATCTGAAGTTTAGTGCGTATCGACGTTGGCCACGATCTCGACTGAGTGGAGCGGAGTTGGTGGGTAGGGTCGCGATCCATAAGGAGATAGGGTCGCGATCGGATAGGGTCGCGATCTCACAGGAGATCGGGTCGCGATCTCGTCGTGTTGCCATAGTGTCGCGATCTTTGGTCAGCACTATCTCATCGTGACATCACTTCGATAGGGTCGCGATCCTGACTGAGATAGGGTCGCGATCTATGCTGTTTCTGCCATTGACTCCTTTTGTTCACAATAAGGCTCGTATTTAGCTCATTCTTTATCCGCAAAGCCATTTTTCCTGTGTTTTGGTAATTTAAACATATAAGTACCTTTTATCTCGATATCATACCAAAAACATGTGTTTAGGCACTTGATATTGCCCGAAATTTATGTTTAAATGAGGCAATATCAGGAATAGTAACTCATACTTGGAAATTGTAAAATGAAGAAGAGGCGTTATGTCATTTTGAAAACTTGAACTGAATACATCCGAAGGTTCGGTTTGGAACAGTGATGAGTTCCCTTCTGATAAAAAAACTTAACAATTGAGAAAAGGAAAAAATTTGCAAGAGAAAAAACACTTGTAGGAAAGAAAAAAAACAAAAAATAATTTGAAAACAACATAATGTATAAGGGAAGAAGCACTTAGCAAATCAATACTGAGGTACTGCGGATGACTCAAGCATGCCTAGCCCATGGATGGTGCTTGTGAAAGCTTTTTCGTCTAGGGCTTTAGTGAATATGTCAGCCAACTGATCATTCGTGTGGACGAAGTGAACCTCAATATTTCCTTATTCTTCTTGACTTTTGATGAAATGATAGCAGAGTGAAATGTGTTTGGTCTTTGAGTGTTGGACAGGGTTGTGACATATTCGGATGGCACTTTGAGAGTCACAGAAGAGCGGTATTCTTCGCATATGGATGGCATAGTCGCGAACTTGACTTTGGATCCAGCTCATCTAAGAAATGCAGGTACCAGCAGCAATATACTCAGCTTCGTATGTGGAGATTGAGACATAGGTTTTCTTTTCAGATTGCCAACTTATTAGTTTTCCATCGATAAATTAGCATCCAACCGAAGTGCTTTTACAATCAAGAGCACATCCTCCAAGATCAGCATTTGAATAGGCTTGAAGGAAGAAGCCTGAGTTGGCAGGGTACCATAGTCCAAGAGAAGGTGAGCGACGGAGATAACGAAATATTGTCTTGACAACATCCAAGTGTGGTTCTCTTGGATTCGCCTGGTATCTTGCACAGTTGCAGACAGAGAACATGATGTCCGTTCTACTTGCAGTCAGATAGAGTAAGGATCCGATCATGCTTCTGTAGACCTTATGATCAACTGTCGGTTTCTCAAGCGAAGGAGTGAGTCCTGTACCAGCAGCCATAGGAACCTTCGCATTGAAGGAAATTTCCATTCCAAATTTCTTGAGAAGGCTTCTTGTGTATTTTTCTTGGTTGATGAAAATGCCTTCTGGAGTTTGTTTGACTTGCAATCCGAGAAAAAATTTGATCTTCCCCATCATGCTCATTTGAAATTTACTTTTCATGAGAGTTTCAAATTCTTTTAAAAGCAGGGGATCTGTTGAACCGAAGATGATATCATCCACGTAGATTTGAACTAGCATGAGATGAGAACCAACTTTCCTTCGAAACAGGGTGGGGTCAACAGATCATTGTTTGAAGTTTGATTGTTTTAAAAACCGAGTTAAAGTTTCGTACCATGCACGTGGTGCTTGCTTTAACCCGTAGACTACCTTGTCAAGAATATAATAGTGATCAGGAAACTTTTCATTTACAAGACCAGGGGTTATTCCACATACACCGTTTCCTCGAGTTCTCGGTTTAGAAAAGTACATTTGAAATCCATTTGAAAAACATGAATGTTTTTATGGGTAGCAAATGCCAAAAATATTCGGACAGACTCGAGTCTGGCAAGAGGTGCGAAGGTCTCAACATAATCGACAATATCATTTAACAACAAGCCTAGCTTTGTTTCTGACAATGTTACCTTTAGTGTCAAGTTTATTTCAAAAATCCCATTTAAGACGATTATAGAGGAGTTAGCAAGTTTAACAATTATGCCCCAAACTTCGTTTCTTTCTGAAGGTCCACAATAATCCTAGATCTAAAAGATATCAATCAAATCACAAGAACAATAAGAACAAGGACATTAAACTTCAATGCACACCTTTGATTAATAAAATGGTCTAGTACATAAGTTTGTTTGGTTGCCAAGAACACTCAAAAACTCTCTCTACTTAGCACATAATTCGAGAACAACCAACCCTCTAATGACGGCTCCTTGAGCCTTAAATACTCTATGCCTACAATCCTAGCAAATCTAAGCCCATGGACCGAACAACAAGCCTATAAGGGGTTGCTGATCAAAGGACCAAACCGAACAACCATAGGTTGTTCAGTTCACACCAAAATACCCAATAAAGCCCATATCTATGAATATTTAACATTTTAGTCCCTAAAAATAAAATATTAAACCAACTAAATTAATTCGTAACAATCTCCCCCTTGGTTTAATGCTTTCATTTATCCTTAGGATTCTCTTGGTCTTCAGTTGAACACTCCAGAGAATTTTCAACAATCTCCCCCTCAAATTGACAATCTCCTCCTTAGCAGAAAAACCTTCCTCTTAGCAGGTGACAGGTATAGATGTTGATAAAAATTTAGCACAACTACAGTGACAACTTTGTCTTCGATGTAGGTTGTCTTCAGATTTAGCTTTGTAAGTTCCTTAGGCATAGGAAAAGTCTTGAATCAGCACATCCAGCTTTTAATTTGACTTTGACTTTAACTAGAGTCTGACTCTTCATTTCTTCATTTGATCACTCCAGGTGTTGATGTAGTAACAAGTTGACTGAGGAGGAATTCAAACAACTTCTCACATATAATTCAACTTCACCTTCTTCGGAAACAAACTTTGTGTGGAAATTCTTGAACGTTGCATTTGATTGGCGCTTCTCGATACATTTCATTTGACAGCAAATCCTGTGGGTCACGGAGTTAGAAACTCTCACCACAGTTGTTCAGAGATTCACCATTGGCTCAGAATGAGATTTCTCGCAGTATCTATGTGAACCCGGAGGAACGTACTGCGATTGTTTGAGTATCAGTGAACTACTCGTGGCCGTTTTGGTTTTGGCCCCTGCATATCCTTGATCAAAGATCTCAATGTAGTTTTCAAGTTGACAAGTCAAATTGGCTTTTGGCGAGACGTTCAATGGTATCCAAACTCTGTGGAGTGTACAATTATGGTGCCAATTTTCAATAAGGTAAAGTTGTTGGGGTCTCACAGCTATTGTGGTAAACAACAACGATCACTGACCCAGAGTTTCAATGTTTCATCAATGCGAGGTAATATCACATTGAATCACGAACATCTTGTTTGGAAGAAGGTATGGGTTCAATAGTGGTATGAGCATGTAATATGTCTTGGTTATTAGGCATACCCATCGGCAAGACTTTCGAATTATCATCAGTGTATGGTTTATTACACTGATTCATCCAACTCTTGAAATTAGAAGATTTGTATGTAAGAATAGTTGTTGATGCCTCACATCTACTACTTGTGTTGTAGCAGAGATCACTAGAATAGAATGTCGAAATATCATCACTGCTTGGTTTAAAGTAATGAATCATCTATTTCTTGTATCAGAAATATTTAGGTGGTTGAGAATAGATTGGTGCGTGTGATAGACTACGGTACGCAGCCTAACCATCGGCACAAACTTTTTAACTCTTGACTTTGAGTGGTTTCTCTCAAAGCGTCTAGAAGTTGATGTTACTCAAGAAAACCCTTAGATTGATTAAGAAGCGTCGTCAGTCACACTCATTTTGGTGTACCAATGAGGATCACTAACACTTAAAAGTTACCTCAGCAGTGAGTGGTATAAACTCGGTGCGTCGTCGGTAGGTAAAAGTGTTTTTGGATTTTTAAATTTTTATGGAAAGATATGAAAATTATAAAAAAAAATCTAAAAATCTTTTTGTATTTTAAGTTTTGTAATTTTTGTTTTGTTATTCTTGATACCAAATGTAGTTACCTATAATTTTTTGATACCACTTCTAAAATTTTGAATGGAAAGATATGAAAATTATAAAAAATATGAAATTTTTTTTGTATTTTTAAATTTTCTGATTTTTGTTTTGTTTTTCTTGATACCAAATGTTTTGTTTTGTTTTTTTTCTTCTCCCCCTAAGTTTGTGCATGGGGAGAAAACCGAAATTAAAACATGAACAAATTTATCTAAACAAAAATAAAGAAAAAATATTTACAGAACTGATTTAATAATCAGTGAAATGCATTATTTTCAACATTTCGACTAGCACATTGAATCGAGCTTTTGCAACAGGTTTTGTGAACAAATCCGCCACATTATTATCTGTGTGAACTTTATCCAAATGAATCAATTTTCGCTCGTAGCAATCTCTGATAAAATAAATTTTAATATCAATGTGCTTAGTCTTAAAATGTTGGACTGAGTTTTTCACAATTTGGATAGCAGGTTCATTGCTACACAAGATAGGAGTATCAAGAAAGTTCACACCATAATCAAGGAGTTGATGTTGCATCCAAATAACCTGAGAACAACAAGCCGACGCAGCAACATACTCAGGTTCTGTTGTAGATGTGGATACGGTCTGTTGCTTTCTGCATTGCCATGAGATCAATCTGTCTCCTAGAAACTGACATCCAGCATTAGTGGATTTTCTGTCAATTTCACACCCTTCATACTTGCTATCTGAAAAAGCATACAGATCAAATTCATGGTTCTTTGGATACCAGAGACCAAATTTTGGTCTCCCTTTAAGGTATCTAAACATCCGTTTGACAACATCAAGATGAGAAGGTTTAGGATTGGCCTGATAGACAGCACACTGGCAAACTACAAAAATGATATACGACTACAAAAACGATATACGGTCTGCTAGCAGTCAGGTACATCAGTGTACCGATCATCGAACGATAGTAAGTTTGATCGACAGATTGGTCATCTGAGTCAGAAGATAGCAGAGGTCGCTCAGCCATTGGAGTGTTAGCCTCTTTCGCATCCTTGAAACAAAACATTGCAAGAATATCCTCCACATACTTCGCTTGATGAAGCAGGATACCCGTTGAACTTTGCTTAACTTGCAACCCGAGAAACATCGTCATCTCTCCCAACGAACTCATCTCGAACCTTATCTTCATCACCAACTCAAACTCTTTGCATAGAACATCGCTTTTTGAACCAAAGATGATGTCATCCACATAGATCTGGACAACAATTTGATCATCATCTTGGCGTTTGATAAACAAAGCCTGATCAATTCTTCCACGAGTGTAACCGTGCTGTAACAAATGTTCCGTCAAAGTGGCATACCAAGCACGAGGAGCTTGATGCAGACCATAAAGGGCTTTATCAAGCTTGTAGACGTGATTTGGAAACTTAGAGTTTATGAAACCAGGAGGTTGATCAACATAAATTTCCTCTTTCACCTCACCGTACAGGAAGGACGTCTTGACGTCCATTTGGTAAACAGTAAAGTTCATGTAAGAAGCGTAGGCAAGGAAGATCCAAATCGCTTCAAGTCGCGACACATGAGCATAAACTTCCGTGTAATCAAGTCCTTCAATCTGTCGAAAACCTCGAACCACCAGAAGTGCCTTATTACACACAATTACTCCACAATCATCTTGCTTGTTGCGAAACACCCATCTTGTATCCAAAGCCTTTTTGCCTTCGGGTAGTTCCACCAGTTTCCAAACATCCAACTTCTCAAACTGGTTCAGCTCTTCATGCATGGCATCCATCCAACTTGGTTCATTGAGTGCCATCTCTACATTCTTCGGCTCAATTTGAGAGATGAAGCACGAATAGAGACACTCGTTGACTTGACCACTTTGGCTTCTGGTTAAAACACCATCATCCAGTGGGCGAATAACATAGTCAATTGGATGGTCCCATTGAATTCTTGAAGGAACAGCATATTGGAGCGAAGCAGTTGAGACCGGAAGATTGGTTATATTCTCAACTCTGTCTGAGCCTGAAGCACCTCTATCAGAATCTCTGAAGTTTTTAGTGAGCAAAATTTTTCTCGTATCATGGAGCCCGTTCGGTCAGCCTTTATTCATCTAATGAGAAGTACTTGAAATGTACTCATCAGGAATTCATTCAGGAAAGAGAGAATCCATGAGAGTAGAGTCAAAAAGATCAGCAGGTTCAGGTAGAATAACATCTACAGGGGTAGTTGATTGTTCAACAACTGGAGTATCGCCAACAACTTGGGATGAGACATCAGGAGCATCTTCAGTTATGGTAGCAGAAACAGGAGATGCACCGTTATCATGAATAGGATCTTCAAGAATGACTGACGGAGTGATAAGATTAGGAACAATATCATCAGCATCTTCACTGTTGATTCCACTAGGGCCTAGTTGTGAGCCAGAAACAACATCAGAAAACACATAGAAAGGTTTAAACAGTTCAGCATAATCAAACAACCAGTCAGGTCCAACACAGGCATCAGTTGGATTTTCTTCTAGCCAGCAAACATCAAATGGTTCCACAATCTGCTTTGTCCTTGTTGTACACTCGATACGTAGTTTTACTTCCATATCAAATGAAGTAGCAATCATCCGCTTTGGAGTTGAACTTCGGAGTAGCTACAAGATGAAGAAGAGTGCAAGGATAGCCAAAGGTACGGAAATGGGAAACATTAGGCTTGCGACCATAGAGAATCTCGTAAGGTGTCTTCATTTGAGGTTTGTTGATGATGACCCGATTCTGAACATAACAGGCTGTGTTGATGGCTTCAGCCCAAAAAATCACTTGTAGTTTAGAATCACACAGTATGGTATGCGCAGCATAAATAAAAGTTCTATTCCGTCGCTCAGCAACACCATTCTGTTGAGGAGTACTAGCAGCACTTTATTGACGCAGAATACCTTTATCTGCACAAAACTGATTTAATACTGCATTCTTGAATTCCGTTCCATTGTCGCATATTATGAATCCAATGACCAGATCTGCAGTTTCACTTTTCATCTTTAAGAAGAAAACTCAGGTAAAACGTGAGTAATCATCAATAATAACTAAACAGTAAGAACTGCGATTGAGACTAAGAACCTTAATCGGGCCAAATAGATCCATGTGAATTAGCTGAAGAATCGAATTAATGGAATTGATCAGTTTCGGCTTGTGTGACTTTCTGTGATGTTTGCCTTGTGCACAGGCAACACATTTCTCGAATGTGATGAAGTCCTTGATTTGAAGTCCTTCAACCATGTTGTTCTTTACAAGACGATTTAGATTCTTTGTGTTGGCATGACCGAGACGTTTATGACACAACATAGCGCCTTGTTCTACAGCTCTTGAGAATAAGCAAATGACATTTTCGGGAGTGTTGTGATTCATGTCGATGATGTAAGCGTTGCTTTTTCGTTCTGATCGGACAAGAATCCACTCCTTTGGAATGACTACGTCGGGTTTGAGAATCAGACATTCCTTCTTTGTGAAGTGAGTTGAAAAACTCTTGTCGCATATTTGAGAAACGCTCAGCAAACTATGCTTGAGCTTAGGTACAAAATTGACATTCTAAAATTTCAACACACCATTCGACACCGTCCCTCTCTGTGTGATCATTCCTTTTTTACCTCCTACAAAGAAAACACATCCCCTATTAAATTTTTCAATGTTGTGTAGTTGGTACATGTCGCCTATCAGGTGCCTAGAACAGCCACTATCAACATACCAAGGTCTGCTGATATTCCTCCGTGACTGTTCGTGCACAAGTCGCGAGATCAATTAGACTTAGGCACCCAGTCCATACGGAAACTAGGTTGACCTTCACTATCAAGACATTTAACCGATTCAAAACTCATGTCACGTTGATCAAATAATTGTGAGACACTTGAAAAAGTTTTAACACTGCCTTTATGAACCCATTTAACATTTGGTTTAAAACGTTTATCTTTTGACCAAATGAGAACATTTACATTTGAAGTAAAATCAGAACTACTAGAAGTTGATTCTTTAAAAGACTTGGGTCTTACAAAAGTTGGTAAGACATAGTTACTTCTAGAAGCAGTTCGATTCCAGGCATTCGTGTTATTTTGATTTTTCTTTCTAGAACGTGACCTTGAGGGTTTTCTCTTATGAGATGTCCCTTTTGGTACATTCTGCCAAAACTGTTCATTTGGAGAATCATACAAGTGTTAGGGACAATTTCTGGCTATGTGACCAGCAATTCCACAATTGAAACAAGTCTGTCTTTTTAAAGGTACATTAGAATTCTATCCAGGTCCAGATTTAAACAAATTATTTCCACACACACACAAGAAAGCAGCTGATTTATCAACCAAAATCTTCTTCCTAGTGTTTTTTAAAACAGAATCACAAGAAGTTTTAGAATCAACATAAATCTTAGTGTCAAGTTTCACATCATCACAAAAATTAATAGAATTAGTCTTCAAACAAATTTTATCAGAATTAAAAGCAGACGAGTCTTGAACTTCCTCAATCTTCGATTTTAATTTATCTACACATGAGATAGAAACATCAGTATTTTTCATTTCAGAACTCTCAGCGGTGCCAGATGTATTCGTTTGAATATAATTTAACCAATAACATTCTTCTGATTCTTCATTGTCCGAGGATGGAGTAAAATTATTATTATATGGAGGAGGAACAACACTATATCCAAGACCTTTACCATGTATGTTTGACCAAACAGTTTGTTTTTCAAGTATAGTTTCAACTACTTCACTAGATACATAAACTTTTATTAAAAGTTGATTTAGCATTTTCAAATTTTGATTTTAATGTATTTAGTTCAGTAGTTAAACTAGCAATATCTTCATTTGCAAACTTAAGATGGCAATTCTTTATGGTAAATTCATCTTGGATTTTTAGGTAATCAGAAGTTTTAGCATCTAAGGCTTCCTGAAGAGGTCTTAATTTCCTTTTGTGTTTATGAACAAGGTCTTTGGTTTCAAAAATCTCTCTAACTAAGTTTTCATTCAGTTCACTATATCTAGCAATTATATCAATACAAGTTTGAGAAGAGCATGAAACTTCACTAACCTCATCACCGGCATGAGTAGTAGACACCATGAAGGCAAACTACAAGTCCATCATCTCTCCTTCAGCAGCATCCACATCCATCTCTCCTTCAATATGGGCCAAATAAGCTCGTCCCTCTCCATTCAAATTCAGGTCCTGCAACTGATTCTCCCAGGTGAATTGTTGAGCCACCATCGCCTTTCAGCATTCTGAGGATGAACAACTTCATGATTTGTTGCAACTAGCACCATGGTTCTGTCTGGATTCTCCATTCTTGGCTTGGTACACTCACGAGCAAAATGACCGAGCTCGTTGAAGTTGAAACACCTCAGATTAGCTTTCCCAAAACTCACCTTCCTCTCGCCATTGTTATTCACCCAACTGTTTCTTCCTATTCTCTGAGTGGATTCTTGACCTTATACACCGCCATAGCAATGTGCCAAGAGATGTACATTTCTTCCAAGTCGTCTGGATTGATTTGATCAAGGTCTCCTGTAGTCATAGGATGAAACAGTTCACCAGCAACCAAGTCATTGTAACAGTTAAGGAGACCAGCCATCATTCCAAGATTCTCTTCAGCACTTTTAGGAAGAGTTTGAGCAGAAGTTGGGATCTTGACAGAAGAAGCAGCAACAGGTGGAATGTGAGGTGCCATAGAAGATGAACCAGGCTAGAATTGAGCTTGGACTTTAGTAGTGGCTTGACTAATAGCTTGAATAGAGAAAGCATTGTTTATTGAAGTACCAATATTAGCAGACTGGTACGAGCTAGCATGATTCATTTCCCTCTGTTTTTCATCCATGTCACAAAATTTTATAATAGCCATAACCACAGAAAGTGAGAGTCTAGCTAAGTCTTTGGTTTTCTTGATGACCGCCACGTTCATTTCTTAGCTTCTATGAAGAGAATTAAGAAGCATCTTTGTTAGGGTACAAAAGCCCTCATGGATTGATGCATGACAAGCTTGGAAGGCCCATTGTAAAACCTTGTTTATTGGGCCTTGCCCTAATTTGTATCCTACCTATATATAGTCTAGTATTAGTCATTTGTTAGGGAGAGCTCATAATGTGAGGTGTAGTGCTTTATGCTTATCTTTTGTACACTCTCACATATTTGATAATCAATCATTCGGCACCTTGGATATTTGATTCGATCTTTATATTATTATTATTCCGCACACGTCAAATCCGACTTTCCAATTGGTATCAGAGCCATACATTGAATATCTTGCGATTATTTCAAAGTAACGATCTCGATTTGACAACTTTTGAAGATTGTTTTAATGTTTCAAGGATTGTTGGTGAGTTTCTCATGAATTTTTGGATTCATTTATGTTTTTGGCTTATCGTTCATCATGTTCTTAATTTATTGTTCATCATATTCCTCCATTATCTAGATTTAGAAATTTATTCTTTCATGCCCTTTCTTAAATTCTAGATTTATATCTTTATTCACATTTCATTATCCAAATCATTGAACCAAATCTATTCATTTGTTAATCAAACTACATTTGATACTGTTCATTACGGTTTGTTTCATCCACTGTTCATTACCCAACTTTGTGTCTAAAGTCTATTTCTAGATCTGATTGTTTATTTGCGCGAAATGATTACCGTTCATCATTTATCCTCATGATTTATTCACCTGTTAGACATCGTTCATGAGCCTTATGTGTAATCCCAAATCCATTTTTTTTTCAAGCATAATTCAATTTTGTTCGTTTTAGATCTATTTATCCCTCGTTTATTCTGAATCACATACATCGATGTTCTCAGTTCATCTTGCTTCTATTTAACCAATGGTCAATCCCCTTTTTCAATTTCTGTTAAATGATTCGAATATCTAGTCTGGATCCAAGTAATGAATCCAGTGATGAAATGGAAGGGTGATTATTGAGAAGCAATCAGACCACAATATGAATACATCAATTACAGATATGGGAATCGATGACGATATGTACTCAAAATTCAAAAACTAAATTGGAAGACAAATCAAAAATAGAAAATCACACGTATACAAGTGAATGAACATGGTAAACCACCTGATTTTAGACTTGTTTCTGGAAAATTAGGAGATGTGTTGAGATACAGATAATAACTGTTCTTGAGCATTGCTGTTGTTCTTCAATTTGACGGTGATAAATTTGACGTAAAGCCCATTTGATCGAAAATTTCATATGCCTTTTGTAAAACTATGTTTGGACTTCGGAACATATGTTTTGGATTCTTTGTACATACGATGTCGATTGCTTGTAAAAGGAACGACAATGCAAACTGGAATGACATGTGAGGTCGATACCATCAGATTGGTCATATTGGAGATTGTAGATGGCGAAGTTAGAACATGTGATTACAGATGCAGAAATTGTCTTTCCAGTGAAGTGGATCTATGGTTGGAAATTTTTGCATCCGAACAGAAAGTAATTTGGGTACAATATCACTGGTGCTGAGAAGAAGGTAGACGCCGAATGGAACAAACTGAAGCTTGAATCAGATCCGAAGGCCTTCGGATTGTTGATTTGAGTCGGACGAAAAGAAAATAGAACAGAGAGAATCGGAACAGTTGAAGCCTAAGGGTCACGGAATCGATGGTATGCTGTCTTCTGATGGTGATGGTCTTACTTGTATGATATCGGAGGTATGCATCCCAACTTTCCAGTGAATCAGGATGTTGAGGGCGACTGTGGAGAAGGGATAGTCGGCTGGAGAAGATGAAGTCATGTGTGACTTTGTGGTCAACATATGTGCAAATGTCGGACCCTATCCTTTTAACCAAATCTGGATCCTAAGCCCAATATACTTCAGAACATAACCCAAAACCATCGGACCCAATCAGACCCAATACCCCCTTCGGTATCATCAGCCCAACAAAATCAAACCCAAAACTTTTGAACCCATTTTACCCGATACAAAAACCCATCTAAACTCAAAATTTTTAAACAAAAATGACCCATATTTGTAAAAATTTAAAACCCCACAGTAAACAATATTTTTTTTTGGTGAACGGTTAACAAAACAAAGAAGAACAAGAACACAAAAAATATTTATGAATTCCATAATTCATATTGTCACAAAGAAATTGCCGAATTTTTTTGGCATTGACAAATACGCTTAAGTCGAGGGGGGGTTTTTATTGAATTTCCCGATTGAGCGCATTCTCATATCTAGTGGGTTATCTCACGATCACATTTTATGAAGACCGGTGACACATTGAGGGGTAGTTTTCACGTATATGAGGTGACCGGATTCGCCTCTACATCCCGTGTTGTCATCGTCTTCGGTTCTGCTAGTGCTCATTTTCCATCTTGCCACACATCATCATTTCCGCCCTTTGAGGGGAGATTGTTAGGGTACAAAAGCCCTCATGGAGTGATGCATGATAAGCTTGGAAGTCCCATTGTATAACCTTGTTTATTGGGCCTTGCCCTAATTTGTAGCCGACCTATATATAGTCTAGTATTAGTCATTTGTTAGGTAGAGCTCATAATGTGAGGTGTAGTGCTTTATGCTTATCTTTTGTACACTCTCACATATTTGATAATCAATCATTCGGCACCTTGGATATTTGATTCAATCTTTACGTTATTATTATTCGGCACAAGTCAAATCCGACTTTAGAGATTTGACTAGTCATGGATTTGGAAAATTAGAAGATATTATGAAGGAATTAATGTGGAGTTTAAATTAGGTCAAATAATTCCTTGAATTAATATTAAGGACCTAAATTGTGAAGAATATTAGTGTAAGGAACCATTTGTGTCAATTTGGGAAATTAAGGGTTAGTGTTGACCTAGACAATGACTCAAGTGAAGGAAATAATTATATTTGGGGCATTTTTATGAATATGGAAACTTCTATTTAGAAGAATTAATTTTTGGGTGTTAGGTGAAGAAGGACGAAACTATAGGGACTATTTTTGCCAATCGTGAGAGATATCAAGTTTTTGATGGGGGTTTTCCCCATTTCAGCCTCAACCATGAAATTAGAAAGGGGAGAAGAGGGAATGGCGATTTCTTGAGTTCTTGAGTGATTGGAGCTTAGTTTTGATGATTCTTGCAAGCCCTTGAAGTTTCTAGCCAATCTAAGGTATAAACCCTTACTTTTCTAGCTTGCAAACCCATTTTTGGGTGGGGTTTTATGTCAAATCCGAAAATATGAACTACGGGAGGAAATCCTAGGATCCCAAGTGTTATTTTATGATTCTAGTTCATGTTTTGATCAACATTCAATCCATAGATGCTCTAGATCCAATTACTTGATTGATTTGGGTGTTATGAACCCTAGAATTTGGGGATTTGATGGTTAGTGGAGGAATCATGAAATTGGTGGATGTTTATGGTAGATTTGGATGAGGGGATTAATTTCTAATGATTCTCTAAGGATTCCACCCTTGATGTGTAATCTTAAACATTGAATCACTAGAATATGGGAATTGGGTATTGAAATGGGTTATATTTATGTATATGATGAATTGATCTTTTGGTTTAATGTATGAATGAACAATTGGACCAATTGGGAAGTAATAATGGCATAAGAATCATTCCTAATGATTCCATGGAATGGAAGAAGGAACCTCCACTTGTAATCATCAATTGATGGATTGGAATTAGGTATTCCTTGAGTTTAACCTTTTGAACAAATGATTGGAGTTGGGGATTCCTGGATGCTATCTTCTTTGGAGTTTGTGTGGGAATGATTCCCTTAAGGGATGACCTGGGATAATGACTTAATTGGGTACTTGATGGTGTTAAGTGTAAGGATTGACTTGGAACATATTTCATTAACCACTTGTTAAGAGATAAGAACTTGAATTGTGGTTTCCTTTGGTTTAAGTCATGGACACTTGGATTAGGAGTTGAATACTTGGAAATGAGTTCTTAGATGTGTATTTGCATGCATAATTAGACTTGGGCATTGGGACTTGAATTGGGTCAAAACGGAGTGAAAATGACCAAAAATGAAGCTAGAACACCTGATACACGAACCATGTTGCAGAACACGACACGTGTAAAAGGGTCTATGCAATCAGCTGGGTCTGAACCCGGCCCGTGTCAGGGAGCACGACCCGTGTTCATCATTTTGGAGTTCTTAGCTCAATGGATCTGGCCTTGGTTCCTTGTTTTAATTCCAAACATTGGGATGTTTTAACTAAGATTTTCCTTATATTGCAGAGTCAAGGTCTTCATTTTGGGATGGTGGAAGATGGTTTCTTCTTAGATCAAAAGAAGTAAATATAGTGGAACTTTAAAAGGAAACGAGTATGACGCCTTCCATTTTTGTCTTATAGGAATGCGGCATATTGTAATGACTTGGAATTAAGACTAAGGACTTGAGTTATCACTCAACTAGAAGGATTTGGATGGAAGAGTTGATGTCTAGAAGCGCCTTCAAATACATCAACCTTGTGTGGAGTTCGTGTTAACTTGTCAGTTGACCTTAGGTGAGTTTACCCGGGGTACACATCCTTCCCACTATCTTTTGTGTGTGTTCTCAATACTTTTCATGCATATTATTATGTATAATGTGTTATATGATTACTACTTGTGAATTGCATGAAAATGAGTTTCTAAAGATGTTTTCTATTAAAGATTATGATGATGTTTTGAAAGGTGTTTTAAGCATCCTATTTGTGCATTGCATTTCATATAGGATGGGATTGACTGTGTGATCCTTATGACGACCTTAAAGATGATGGGCTAAAATAGCCACCTTGATGACGATTATTCCACATAGAGGGTTAATATGGGCCCTCAAAAGATGTTTGTGAACATGTTTGTGGAATTGTTCCCTACAATAGGGAACCGCATGAGGGAGGTTCTAATGACACGCCTAGGTCGTCGTGCGGTTAAAAATAAGAAAAACCTAACACACACACTAGCACAGTGGTAGTCAGGGTCGATCCGCATGAGCTATGTGGTCAATTCAGATGACAGATTACCAACTATAGTGTCACGCTATAGTCAGAGGACTTTAGTTTCCAAACCCTTGCCACTAAAACTCAAAAATTCTAAACTAAACAATCCCAAAATAAGCATAGACTAAGCTAAGCTTTAAACCAAACCTAGTTACTTTCTGAAATCAGAAGTGCATCTCTAATTCAAAAGTAAACAAAGGCATCCGACAATCCAAACAGAAACCAAAACAAGGCATAAACTACACCAATAACTAAGATCCAACGGGACAGTCACTGGCTAATGTTCAAACCTAAAAAGCTAACCTAATTGGCTACTGAAATCAGCGAAGGAAAACAGTCCAACAAGGTCAAATCAAACATCCAATCACAATTCAAACACAATCCAAGCATTCAAAACCAATAACAAGCATCAAAACACCGCAAAACCAATATTACTTGTAACCAAATGATTATTATAAACTCAAAATGAATTCGAATCATCCAATACAGTAACAAAGACTGAAAAACGGTAACTCAAATGCTCAAGGTCAGTGGTTGTCACTCCCAAAGACCCTAGCCACTAATGCTAACTATTAAACTAAATGAAACTAAACATAAAAACCTAAAATGCCAAAAGGTAATTGCTGAAAACGAATTCTTGGAGTCAAAGAGCCTCTACGGTCGATTTTCCACCGGGTCTTTGCTAGGGTTTTCGGCTGTAAATGCCTCTATTTATAGTTCCAACTTTCTGCAGCCGTGCCGCGCGATTAAGAGAACCGCGGCGTACGTACTTGTTTTCCTGATTGTATCTTCTTCTAAAAAACTTTCTCCAATTTGAACGCTTTTGGTCCCTGTTTTCGTTATTTTCTTCCAAAAAAGTACTGGCACGAAAAGTGATAATACTGACAATGCTTAGTGATATCAAGTATTTTAGGCGTTGTTGAGCACTGTTCTTGATGAAATTATATCAGATATATCTGGGTATTCTCACTTTTTGTGCCAGGACTTGTTTGGAAGAAAAGAATGGAAACAGGGACTAAAAGCATGCAAAAGGAAGAAGTTTGGAAAATAATGAAAAATCAAGGAAACACGTACGCGCGCCGCGGATCTATGAAACGCACGACGCGGGCATAAGGCGGTGGAATACATTCAAATGCCGAAGAAACGGGATCTAATAAGTACGCGCGCCACGGAATCCATAGAAGCGCGGCGCGGCCTCGAGAAATTTGCAACTATAAATAGAGGCATTTACAGCCGAAAACCCTATCAAAGACCGGGTGTAAAATCGACCTTGAAGCTCTTTGACTCCAAGATTTCGTTTCAGCAAGTTCCCAATTGGTATTTTTATGTTTTGGATTTTATTTTCAATTAGTTAGATAGTTGTAAGCTTTGGTTTGTATCTTTGGGAGTGACACCCACTGATATTGAGCTTTAGTTTCTGTTTTAGCAACATTTGGTTACTGTTTGGATGTTTAGAACTGAGTTTGAGTAATGAGAAGCATTTGGTTATAAGCAATATTGGGTTTTCGGTGTTTTTATGCTTATTTTGGTTTCTGATAGTTTGAGTTGTGTTTGGATGTATTGTAACCTTGTTTGGAACTGCTTTCCTTTGCTGATTTCAGTAGCCAACTAGGTTAGTTTTAGGCTTTGAATTTAACTAGTAACTGTTCAGTCAGAACCTTAGTTATTGGTTAGTTTATTCCTTGTTTGATTTGGATGTTTTGGATGCCTTTGTTTGCTTCTGATTCAGAGATGCACTTCTGATTTCAGAAAGTAACTAGGTTTGTTTAAGTTGAGTTTAGCTTTGCTTGGCCTGGGTTTGTTTGATCATTGCTTTTTGGGTACTTAGAAACTATAAGTCCTCCGACTGTAGCGTGACACTACTAGTTGGTAATCTGTCATCTGGTCTAACCACGAAGCTCCTGCGGATCGACCCTGACTACCACTGTGCTAGTGTGTGTTAGGTTTCTCTTTATTTTTGACCACACGACGACCTAGGCGTGTCAAATTTTGGCGCCGTTGCCGGGGAGCTGTGAGCTTAGATTAGGTGATTTGTAGGACTTAGCTTCTGATTTTTGATGTTTGATTTTAGTTCTTTGAATTCTGGTATGTGTACGTCTTCATAATGGGCGATTACATGTACCCGGATCAGTATTATGAAGATTATGAAAATCCGGCCGACACCTATTACGAGGATGATTGCTACAATGGATCACCCAATGACAATGGATGGCAGACCGAGGAGTCATCTCAACCTGAAAATTATTCAACTTGGGCCCAACTTTGGGTACTTTGGTATAACACTCACCAAGAACAGAAGGACCAGGCTGATGCTCTTTTAAGATTGCAAGCTTCTTTAGATAGGTTAGAGGAAAGTTGGAAATGTTCGCCACCTTCGCCAGAACCGGAGGCGAGTGATTTTTATACCAATAATAATGTGTGTGAACTTGCATCACCTGAATATGTGATGGAAGGGCATACACCGTGGGAAAGTCAAGAGACCACCGAGATGGTCGAAACGATTGTTGAGGAAAAGGTTGTAGGTGACAATACTTCCCCTGACTCAATAGCTTTTAATGTTTTTGGTGTTTTTGAAAATGTTGATCTGGTGATGAGTGAATCCATACCATCACCAGACAATTTGGTTAATGGAGATGTTGAGGAGGAGTCTGTAAGTGTAAGTGACAGTACAGATCTCGGCCCAACAATTCCCGAAATTGTTGAAATTCCCAATGTTTTTGGGGAAGAGGGTGTAGATGACAATATTACCCCTGACCCTATGATTTTTGAAAATTTTGAGAAATTTAAAAGCAAGGATCTGGTGATGGGTGACTTTGTACCACCATCAGATCAAACCAGTCGCTCACTCTTGGTTCCGATCCACCTGTTGGACGATAATCAAGAAGTTGATGCTGACGAATTGATATTTGAAAACAATAAACATGATTTTATCACCACTCATGATCCATTCATGAATGGAAAATTAGATGTGATCAATACTATCGAAGAGGACATATGGAAGCATCCTGATATGTTGCCTTCCGATTCCATTCGATTGGAAAATTTTTATTGGTACTGCAAACCAAAATTGCAACCTGAGATAGCATGCGAGACACTAGCAACCGAGGTGTGAAACAACTACGGGAAGCGGCACTAGGCGCGCTTCATGTCAAGCCAGTGATTTTGAAGAGATATAGAAAGAAGGACCGAGCTTGGAGGTTTAAAGCTACTTCCAAGCACTTGCGGGAAATCAGCTGGAGACGGCAACCGGGCAGCAGCAGGAGAATCGACAAACCATTCGACCCAGGAAAGTTTGAGGAGTAGTGGATCAACAAAGGAACGGTGGTGACTGAAAATCAGCAGAAACAAATGGCGTACGATCCACCGTAGCTGGTGTAGGAGTGCCACGTCTGGCTGAAGCCGTTAAACTTAGCGCTTGTTGGGAGGAAACCCATCGTGTCATAGGGTAGGTTTTATATTTCTTAGGATTAATTAGGAAAATGCATCGATCTTTTGCAGGTATTAGTGGTCTAAAACAAGAGTGGGGTCGTGTGAGAAGTTTTTAAAATTTTGAAAACCGCGCCGCGGGTTTTTGAATTACACGACGCGGGATCGTAAACCAACCTGATGCGCAGGGGTTGATTTGGTGACACGCGCGACGCGCAAGGTGTAAATGCGCGACGCGGGAAATGATCAGTCGGTTTTCTCCTATATTAAGGTAAGCCGCGACTCGACACACACCTCACACGACTCGGAGCTCTGATCGACAAATTTCTCTCGTATTTTTTCTTGCTCATTTTGTTTTTACTACCAAGATATGCTATTCTAACTATCTATTAGTTGTTAAAACTAGCAATTAGGTAGTTAATTTTAGTGATTTTTCCAGAAAAGTTCAAAACTTAGAATCACCAATGCTAACTGATAGGGTGTTTGTTTTGCCAAATAGAGACCCTAGATGAGTTAGTCGGCACTTAGGCTACCTTGTGGTATGATTGGATCTAGTTTAGCATGTTAAATCGTGAGTTTGGAGTGGGATTTTGAAACAGCCGCACGCCGCGCCGTGCCCTTGCTCTTGGGCCGCGCCGCGGTGCGGTGGGGAAGAAAATGACTAATTTTGCAAAAAAAATTCTTTTGTGGCTATGTGTTTTTTTTGTAGATGATGTTCAGGTTGGATCACCCTTTTCTCCAGTTCCCTGAGGGACTTGCTAGCTCCGCGGAGTACATCTCGCGGAGAGACGCACTGACCAGTCGCCGGGTTCTTGAGGCGACAGTTATCGACCAGGATATTTTGAGAGACGCGGGGCTCTGGGGTGCGATTGAGCCATATTTACATCGCACCTGGACTCTCGGGGAGGCATCCTTCACATGCCGTGGCTGGGACAGGATTATGGCCACGGATGAGGACGTGGTCCACACAGAGCTCCTCCTGGAGTTCCTTTCTACTATCCATTTCGCTCCTCGGGCGTCAGACCCACGATCCAGGATTGTACGATTTCGCTTGGGGGTGAGCAGAGGGAGTGCAACCTCCGTGAGTTTAGGAGGCGAGTCGGCTTATACACTCCGGCGGACCTCCAGCACCGCCACTTCACCCAGTTCCTTGGGGCTTGTACCCAGGGTCAGCCAGACAGGGCTGCCAACATGGAGGTTTGGGCACCGCTGTCCAACGTCATTTACGAGGCAGGGACCTCCCGGGAGAGCCATCTTCGAGACCCACTCCACCGCCTCATGCACCGTATCGTCTCCACCTCCATCATGCATCGGGAGGTGGACGAGAAGGTGTCGGGAGACGACATGACATATTTTTGGGTTCTCCTGGACCCCTCCATATTCCTCCACCTTCCATTTGCCCTCACAGTCGCCCTCTCCACCCACTCGACGGGAGCGTCTGCCAGCAGTCCACTGGCCCGGGGGTATGTTATTACCCCGCCTGGCCCGCTCATACGGGATCCTCACTGCTCCTGTGGCCGCTTCTTTGACCGCTCTGCCTCCGTCTTGCACTACGGTGCGCACTTTAGAGAGGATGAGGCTCATCGAGCAGCAGCGTCCGGGGCAGTACATTCGAGCGCCGATGGAGCCATGCCAGGACCCCCAGCCGGCATATGCACAGCCGGGCCGGAGGTGACAGAGGCGGGAGGCACCCGCCGAGCCAGCACCACAGCCGCAGCCACAGCAGGAGGACCTAGCAGCCAGGGTTGCCAGGATCGAGGACCAGCTTGAGTGGATCGGGGAAGTACTTCTACAGATTGCATCAGCTCAGGGCCAGCATCCCCGACATTCCCAGCCAGGGCCCACGATAATGAGGCTGGACCCTCCAGGCCACCTGGTGGTGATTGATGTACTTTATCTTTCTTTTTATTTTTTGGGATATATGTACAAAACTTATGGCACCACTATCTGTATCTTTGTTTATATTATATTTGTCATGTTTGTTTTAATCAGTTTGTTGAGTTATGCATGATATACCAATTGAGAAGGAGTTGTCTCAGATAAGTGTGGGGTCACCGTGCCCCCTCCACTTGTCTCGACCATCGGTGTGTTCACTGTAGCGCTACAACTCCAGCATACGAAATCAAGGATCCGTTTGTTCGCAATTATACCTGTGATACTAAGTACCAACCAAGCAATCTATTGTCCAAAAGGGGTAACTCTTTCTCCCTTATGTTGAAAAATAATTTTTTGTACAACGAGGACGTTGTACGGTTTTAAGTGTGGGGTGTGGACGGTCGAAAGAGAAATTTTTTTGAGATTTTTGCAGAAATGATCAATTTTCAATTTTTTAGCAATATTTTTCAAAATTTTTAATAAATTGCAATTTTGAAATGAATGGTTTGTGATTGTGATAGGATTAGTATTTTTCAAGAGATACTGTTTATTTGTGATCATGCTATTAGTTAGTCAAATAAGTTGAGTTTTACGAGTTTAGAAGATTGAGCTGTTTTAGGATTGGAATTTAGGAAGGAATAGTCAATCTGTGGCATTTGTTGTTCGAGCCGGTAAGTCTAAAATGGGTGAGATTTATGCACCTTACCACCTAAGATCGTCTGGTCTGGGATGGTATTTCTGAAAGCTCATTACACGGATAACATCGAAAGTCATGGACAATTCCTTAATGGCCTTTAGAATCTGAATGAGTACGTACACTTCATTTTGGACAGAAAATTTGTGATCAAGGGTTCTCTAGAAATCCATGAATTCCAAAGAACAATTCAATTATGTTTTCGCGAACTATTCCACTCTAGCTCATAGAGCAATAAGCTTTGAAACTGAACACAGTCAAAAATTGTTTGAGTCTTTTTTATAATTTGTTAAAAACTCTCTTGCTTGGGGACAAGCAAGGCACAAGTGTGGGGTGTTTGACAACGCCTAGTGATATCAAATATTTTAGGCATTGTTGAGCCCTGTTCTTGATGAAATTATATCAGATATATCTGGGTATTCTCACTTTTTGTGCCAGGACTTGTTTGGAAGAAAAGAATGGACACAAGGACTAAAAGCATGCAAAAGGAAGAAGTTTGGAAAAGAATGAAAAATCAAGGAAACACGTACGCGCGCCGCGGATCTATGAAACGCGCGACGTGGGCTTAAGGCGGTGGAATACATTCAAATGCCGAAGAAACGGGATCTGATAAGTACACGCGCCGCGGAATCCATAAAAGCGCGGCGCGGCCTCGAGAAATCTGCAACTATAAATAGAGGCATTTACAGCCGAAAACCCTAGCAAAGACCGGGTGTAAAAACGACATTGAAGCTCTTTGACTCCAAGATTTCGTTTCAGCAAGTTCCCAATTGGTATTTTTATGTTTTGGATTTTATTTTTAATTAGTTAGATAGTTGTAAGCTTTGGTTTGTATCTTTGGGAGTGACAACCATTGATATCAAGCTTAGGTTTCTGTTTTAGTAGTATTTAGCTACTGTTTTTATGTTTGGATTTGAGTTTGATGAATGAGAATCATTTGGTTACAATTAATCTTGGTATTTCGGTGTTTTGGATGTTTGTTTGTGTTTTGATTGTTTGAATTGTGTTGGAATCTTATTTTAACCTTGTTTGGAAGTATTTCCCTTTGCTGAAATCAGTAGCCAACTAGGATAACTTAGGTATTGAACTTTGGCCAGTACTTGTTCAGTTAGATTATAACTATTGGTTTAGGTTATACCTTATGATTGTTTGGATGTTTTGGATGCCTTTGTTTGCTTCTGATTCAGAGATGCACTTCTGATTTCAGAAAGTGACTAGGTTAGTTTGAGTTGGGTTAGCTTATGCTTAGCTTGACTTTGTTGGATTATTGCTTTTGGGTAGTTGAGAACCTAGGAACTAGATCCTCCGACTGTAGAGTGACACTACAGTTGGTATACTATCATCTTGTCTTAACCACCAAACTCCTGTGGATCGACCCTGACTACCACTGTTATAGTGTGTGTTAGGTAATTCTCTTATTTTTGACCGCACGACGACCTAGGCGTGTCAGCATTTCAATTGCCTAACTTATTTTGATGTCTACTTAAGTTGTGGAGTTTAGATGACTTTAGAAGAGCTGGATGTTTAGAAGGCCACGGTTTGTGTGGTTTCATTTAAGCTATGTAATGGTATTTGAATTGTAACAACCTCGCTACTTTATAAACTAAAATGTTTTATCTAAATTGGGACCAAACGATGTTTTCCGCAACTTAAACCCGAATTATTTCTCAGTAAATCCCATGTGTCTTAAAACGGTTTGAACCAAAAATGACTTATTTCGAAGATGTTGAAATTAAAATTTTCACTTAAGGACGATTTTTGAATAATGATGATAAACCATTGGTTAAAATGATGTTTTTATGAAAAGCCTTAAGCGAGGGTGTTTCAATTTGGTATCAGAGCATGAGTTTAAGTGAACTAGGTACTAGGAGTAGTGCTTAGACTTAAACTATGATGTTCTTAAGAATGTTTGACCTCTTAAGTAGTTGGGCTTTAGAACTTAGTGATAAATGCTTGCTTATGATTGGTTTTCTAACCGTATAATTAGTGAATTCGGGTTGGCATGAGGAATATTTTAGGCAAATGGGATTCATGCATGAGGATTCTTATGTAGATATGAAGTGCAACTTTGAAGGATTATGAGTACATGGAAACATGAGGAACAACTTCGTGTGAATGACAACTACTAAGGATGATAGAAGGCGAAGAAAGGGACAACTTATATTGGATGAAGCTCGAGGAGTAGTGACATTTACAAGGTGGTTTGACCTTGAGGGGTCGATTAAGGGACGAAGAGGTGTTAGAAGACTAGTACAAATGTGGTGTCAACCTTGGGCAAGCAAGGAGCATGATAAGCGTGGTGGTAATGGAGTGAATGGTAGGTGAAGACTTGGAGCGGTTAAAGAAATTCTTTGTCGTGACCCTGAAACCTTTCTTCCTTACCCTTAACTTCTTTCCGAGACCCATCTGTCATCTTTTTAGTTTACATGCTTGTCACCTTGCCTTAGCTCTAGAAGACTAAGTGTACGTAAGAGTAGCGTGGTTTGCTCCCTTAATGTCTGAACTAGAGAAACCTTAATGTATGACAAAGAAGGATTTAAGTATTCGGTTTCCCGATATTAAGTGATGGATTAGTTGACCAATAGAAACTTATTCGAATAGTGAGATACTAAATTAAGTTTAGGATGAAGAGATTTGGATGCATGATGAGACTAGAAGTCATAGGTTTAAACCGTTAATTGACTTGAGGTGAGCGAGTTAGAAAACAACCTACCCTAATAAGAACATAATAATGATGTAAGGCTAATCATTTCAAAAGTGTTGTTAAAAATTTGAGAAAAGTTTTGTAAACAATTTTGGGACGAGAATATCTTACAAAATGCAAGACTCTTATAGAAATAAATGATGAAGGGGCAATCCTGAATTGGTAGTAAATACCCAGGATTGATGATCCCTTTGGGATTTCGTGAATAAATTCGATGAACATATGTCCCTAGACAAATCTGAAACTTTATGATTTTACATAAAGTGTACGGATTCGAAAGGGTATTTTCTTTTCACAAATGTTGATTAAAATTTTCTCACAATGAATGGTTTCCTCAAAACATTAACCACAAAGTTGATTGTTCAAATTTTGTTGTAAATCAAGGGCCGAGTTGAAGAAGATTTCAAATTTGGTATTTGCATGTTTTAAAGAAGAGCATCTATTGAAAAGAAAGTCGGGACAAGTAATCCTTTGAAGTAAAACAGTCTTACAAAGTGGAATTTATGGCACTTCAAGTTTGATAATATTTTAAATTCAAATATGAGTAACTTTGAGATTTTTTTTGAAAAATGGGTACTTAATTCCTTATAGGTGATTTTGGGGACGGAATCCTTTTATGGAGTATATAATTGTAACATTCGTGTCATAGGACTAAAAGTGTCAATTTGGCCAAACTTGCCCTAAGTAGATTTGACTAGTCATGGATTTGGAAAATTATAAGATATTATGAAGGAATTGTAGGTCAAATAATTCCTTGAATTAATATTAATGACCTAAATCTGAAAAATTTTAGTGTAAGGGACCATTTGTGTCCATTTGGGAAATTAAGGGTTAGCATTGACGTAGACAATGACTCAAGTGAAGGAAATAATTATATTTGGGGCATTTGTATGAATATGGAGTTTTCTAGTTAGAAGAATTGACTTGATGGGTGTTGGGTGTAGAAGGACCAAACTATAGGGACTATCTTTCCCAATTGTGAAAGATATTAAGTTTTTGATGGGGGTTTTCCCCATTTCAGGCACAACCACGAAATTAGAGAGGGGAGAAGAGGGAATGGGGAGTTCTTGAGTTGTTGAGTGACTGGAGCTTAGTTTTGATGATTCTTGCACGCCCATGATGTTTTTAGCCAATCTAAGGTATAAACCCTTCCTTTTCTAGCTTGCAAACCCATTTTTGGGTGGGGTTTTATGTCAAATCCGAAAATATGAATTGGGGGAGGAAATCCTAGGATCCCAAGTGTTAGTTTATGATTCTAGTTCATGTTTTGATCAACATCCAATGCATGGACTCTCTAGATCCAGTTACTTGATTGATTTGGGTGTTATGAACCCTAGAATTTGGGGATTTGATGGTTAGTGGAGGAATCATGAAATTGGTGGATGTTGTATGGTAGATTTGGATGAGGGGATTCATTTCTAATGATTCCCTAAGGATTCCCATTCTTGATGTGTAATCTTAAACCTTGAATCACTAGAATATGGGAACTGGGTATTGAAATGGGTTTTATTCATGTATATGATGAATGGAGTAAGAGTCATTCCTAATGATTCCATGGAATGGAAGAAGGAATCTCCACTTGTAATCATCAATTGACTGACTGGAATTGGCTATTCCATGAGTTAAACCTTTTGAACCAATGATTGGAATTTGGGATTCCATGATGCTATCTTCTTTGGAGTTTGTGTAGGAATGATTCCCTTAAGGGATGACCTTGTATAAGGACTTAATTGGGTACTTGATGGTGTTAAGTGTAAGGATTGACTTGGAACATAGTTCATTAACCACTTGTTAAGAGATAAGAACTTGAATTGTGGTTTCCTTTGGTTTAAGTCATGAACACTTGGATTGGGAGTTGAATACTTGGAAATGAGTTCTTAGATGTGTATTTTCATGTATATAGGGCTGTAAACGAACTGGACGTTCGACGGGAAGTTCGTTTATGTTCGTTTATTTAGTAAACGAACGAACATGAACAAAATATCTCGTTCGTTTAGTTATACGAATGAACACGAACAATGCACCCGTTCGTTCATTTACTTTCGTGAACGTTCGTTCATTTATGTTCATTCATTTGAAGTTACTAACCTTTATAAGGAAGTTGGTTTTTTGATGTTGGTTAATAACATTTAAAAGCATGTGGTTTTTGAAGTTTGTTGATAATATTTACTTTTAAGATATCTAATCTATAGTCTGTATTTTGTGAATGATTTTATCGTGTGATTTATGAAGTTTGTTGATGATATCTAATGTTAAGATATGTAATCTATAATCTATATTTTGTGAATGATTTTATCGTGGGTATGTGTGTTTGTTTAAATTTATTTGTGTTCATTTTTGTGTGTTTGTTTGTACTTATTTATGTTCATTTATGTTCGTTAATGAACTAAACAAACAAACATAAACGAACACGAACAAATTAAAATTCTTAACGAACGAACACGAACACAAACGTTTGTTCGTTTAATTGTTTGTGTTCGTTTATCGTTTAAAGTTAAACAAACAACCATGAACAAGCCTCCGTTCGTGTTCGTTCGGTTCGTTTACAGCCCTACATGTAGAAAGGGAGTGAAAATGAAAATGAGCAAAAATGAAGCTACATCACCTGATACACGACCCGTGTTGCAGAACACGTCCCGTGTAAAAGGGTCTGTGCAATCTGCTGGGTCTGAACCCGGCCCGTGTCAGGGAGCACGACCCGTGTTAGAGGGTTTTTCATATTTTCATCATTTTGGAGTTTTTAACTCAATGGATCTGGCCTTGGTACCTTGTTTTAATGCCAAACTTTGGGATGTTTTAACTAAGATTTTCCTTATATTACAGAGTCAAGGACTTCATTTTGGGATGGTGGATGATGGTTTCTTCTTAGATTAAAAGAAGTAAATATAGTGCAACTTTAAAAGGAAACGAGTATGACACCTTCCATTCTTGTCTTGTAGGAAGGAGGCATATTGTAATGACTTGGAAGTGAGACTACGGACTTGAGTTATCACTCAACTAGGAGGATTTGTATGGATGAGTCGATGTCTAGAAGAGCCTACAAATGCATCAACCTTTTGTGGAGTTAGTGTTAACTCGTTGGTTGACCTTGGACGAGTTTATCGGGAGTACACATCCTTCCCACTATCTTTTGTGTGTGTTATCAATTACTTTTCATGCATGTTATTATGTGCAATGTGTTATATGATTACTACTTGTGTATTGTATGAAAATTAGTTTCTAAAGATGTTTTCAATTAAAGATTATGATTATGTTTTGAAAAATGTTTTAAGCATCCTATTTATGCATTGCATTTCATATAGGATGGGATTGACCGTGTGAACCTTATGACGACCTTAAAGATGATGGGCTAAAATAGCCACCTTGATGACGATTATTCCACATAGAGGGTTAGGATGGGCCCTCAAAAGATGTTTGTGGAATTGTTCCCGATAATAGGGAACCGCATGAGGGAGTTGCTAACCCTTATGGGGCTAGTGTGATGGCCACTAGTTCTAGTTTAACCTATACGGGAATCGAGTGATATGCTTTGTGTGTGTCATTTGTGAACTTAGGTAGGTGCCATTGTGGTGAGTTGGACTTTTACACTACCACAAAATAAGGCTAATGCAACTTTTTTATTATCAATTGCATTTACTTCTAATGCAACTTTATGACGATAAAAGTTGCATTAAATATATGACACAACCTTTTTTATTGAAAAGTTGCAAATGTTATTGAAAATAACAACCCATCTATGATTAGTGCTAGTCGGTAAGGCTAGGGGATGATTAGTCAAAATCTGTCAAAACGGTTCTAGGTGGTCTTATTAAGTTCAAATCAATAAACAAAAGTCAAAAAAGAATTAAAATATCAAAATCATAAAAGAACTTTTCGGCCCTAGTTTTCTTCCCGCTTCCCACATCTCACAATCGCATCTTTCATTCTCTCTAGTCTCACTCTCCAAGATAACGAACCCTAAATCACTTCCTAATTGTGAAGCTACGCACCCCGTCAACGTAGAATTGCTCCACCACCAATCTTGGTGGTCAGTTTGCTCACTGAAATCGAAAACCTCGATTGTAAAGCTGCATGCCTGTCTGATTTCTGATTTCGTCGTCAAACACCGATAAAGCTGTGCCGCCGTCCTTATTTCTGATTCCGTCCTCAAACACTGGTAAAGCTTAGATCACCGGTAAATTAAATATGATTTCTGATTCTGCTTCATTCTTCCTTTCTAAAACTTATATTCAGATTCATATTCACGAATTATTGAAACTTTCTTAAAAGTAATTGATTCCGGTTCACAGATTAATGTAATTGAAACTCATTTTTGCTCTGATTCATATCTAATTGCTGATCGACTATGTTTCTGACATAACTCCACCACTTTACAACTGATTCATATCTAATTGAAAGATTATCCACTCCTCGCTTTCTTACATGATTCCACCACTTTACATGGCGGTTAATCAAGCTGTGGAATCATACCATTATTTACCCGTAGGAATGTTAGAGGTAAGTAACTGATTCGAACATTTTAATTTTTGGACAATTTCCAAGAGACTTTTTTTATTGTATGATAGAGTACAAGTGCTTTTCTACATTTTTTCCATGACATTTAAATTTGATTTTAAAATCTTGCTAAAGATAATTATCAAGTGTTAGTCTGGAGAGGATCTTGGTGGATGTATTCTCAATAATATCCCTACATCACCATAATGGCTTTCTGAGGAAATAATCTGGCACAACTCCAGCAAGAAGGTGATAGCCCTAATTCTCCATGTCCTGATTTGTTTAATAGTTGAATACCCCATTACCTAGATGTTATTTTTTTTAAGTTCCCACTTATTTTTGGAGAAAGCTCATATATATGCTATGTTATTAACTTGTTCAAACTTTAAATTGAAAATTAATGTAACTTGTTCATACCAGGCATGCGAGTTTATTACTGGTAAGTCAAGAGAGTCATACCATACCATGCTTAAAAGTAAGCTTTTGCTTCTAGGGTTTTCCCTCCACACGTGGCAAGCAAGTTATGTCCTATCAACATGTCATAATTCATATTCACATTTATGTAAGCGACTTATTGGTTGATGCTGAAGAAGATAAAAAATCATGAGGTATGATTAAATGAATAAAATCTCAAATATTATAAAATTTTGTTACTGTTTTGTTGAATCTTTTCTAGGGGATCAAAGTGACTTGCATGTGATCATTTTCGATGAAATTAATGCAATCTGCAAGTTAGGTCAATCCCATATTTTAATCAACTTTATTACATGTATAATTTTCATTTCTAAATATCTAGCATAATCATTATGTAAATTTGCAGTCTAGATGTTCTATTAAGGATAACACAAGGGTGCACGAGATCATCATTAATCAGCTAGTCACAAAGTTTTGAGCAACCACATAAAGTAAAACTATATAAATAAAAAGAACTAACACTGAGTTTTTAAAATCTGTTTTTAGATAGACAGTTTGGAAGAAACTTATCATAGTGTTGCTCCTCGATATGACAAACAGAAAAGGATCATGTTGATGAAGCTCCGATGAGGTGAGATCATTAAAAAGGTCTTAAATCTTTTTCACTAACTTATACCATATTTGATTTGATTTTATGGACAATTTTTATTGAGGCGGAAAGGATGTCAATATAACCGTGTTAAAGTGTAAAAAGGTGTTTTTTATAGAATACATGCTCATATGGATATATTCCTTAGCAAGCATTTGATTTGAAGGACTTCATTTGAATAATTTCATCCCATATTTAAGTTCTGAAAAGTTAAACTAAATTAAATAAGAAAATCCTCATATTGTGGTTTTTGACAGCAAATCAAGTTCCAACCTTTTTTTGTTAATAATTAAAGCATTAGATTACCAGTTTTTTGTTAATAAGGAAAGCATTAGATAACCAGTTTTTAGATAGCAAATCATTTGCCTTTTTGTTATGAAAATTGATTTATTACTCATTACCTTTGTAATTCTTTGGTTACAATTCTATTTAACTTCTTATTTCATTTCATTATTTATTTTCATCTATATGTTGTAGGCGGCTTTGTTTTGGGATTATGGCTTATGAGTGGCGCAAAAACCACCTAACTTGAAAGAAAGGACATGCATAGGATGTTTTTTAATACTTTCTATCGTTGTAATTGACAAATTTATCTATGATATTTATATTATTAATTGTTAAAGTTGGACATATATGTTAAACTTGGACACAAAATTATCTATGATATTTATATTATTAATTGTTATGGTGCAATCGAATTAGTAATGCATATTAATATCAATGTAGTGCTTGAAACAATAATGCGCCAATTGTAATAAAATAATATTGTATTAGCAATAGAAAATTCAAAAAGGTTGCATTTGAGTGTAAACAAAGTTGCATTTGTTATAACAAAAATTACAATAAAGGTTATAAATAATATAGAGAAGGTTGCATTTCTTTACTAAATCATAATAAAAGTTGCATTTTATTGTAGAGATGGTTGCATTCTTTTAAATAAACTGTTAAAATGGTTGCATTTAAGTATACAAAAGGTTGCATTTGAACTTTAAAAAAGTTGCATTTGCATGAAAAAAGGTTGCACTAAAAAAGGGTTGCATTTGAAGAATACGTGCAACTCTTCCAAGAAAGGTTGCAATTTCTAACAAAAAAGTTACAAAAAAGTTTCTTTAGGTATAAGGCAACTCCATCTGATGCAGCTATGGGCTCTAGGCATAATACAACCTTTACTATGCTTAATGCAACATTTTATCGGGGTTGCATTAGCTTCATTTTGTTATAGTGTTATGAGATGGATAGAGGTTTGGGATAGTTGCATCATGCATTAGATTTGCATATCATAACTATCTATTTTGAGTAAATCCTTATGATGTTTTAAACAACCTTTGAGTGTGTCAAAACTATTTTTGGTGGTTTCCGAGTGTGGTAGTTCACTGCCCACTCTGAATGGGTCAACCTCGGGTAAACTCACTAGGCATTTCAATTGCCTAACTTGTTTTGATGTGTACTCAGGTTGAGGAGTTTTGATGACTTTAGAAGAGCCGAATATTTAGAAGGCCACGGTTTGTGTGGTTTCATTTAAGCTGTGTAATGGTATTTGAATTGTAACAACCTCGCTACTTTATAAACTAAAATGTTTATCTAAAATGGGACCAAATGATGTTTCCCGCAACTTAAACCCCGAATTATTTCTCAATAAATCCCATGTGTTTTAAAACGGTTTGAACCAAAATGACTTATTTTGAAGATGTTGAAATTAAAGTTTTCACTTAAGGACGATTTTAGAATAATGATGATAAACCATGGGTTAAAATGATGTTTTATGAAAAGCCTTAAGCGATGGTGTTTCAATGCTCCCTCTACATTCATTAACTATAAAGTAATGAATAAAACACTATTTATAGTCTTATAGCTAATAAGCCCAATGCACAAGCCCACAAACATAAGTGGGCCTTCCTAATGTCGCCATGTAGAACTTTGCACCTAACAATTTCCCTCTCAAATATCGGAATGGATGATCTGGCATAGGCAGCGAATCAAGAAACGCATGAATAATAATCTTTGGCAATCTTCTCGAATGACTAAATATCAAACAATCTCCCCCTTTTATGATCGACGAGATCATAAAATGTCAAATGGTCACGAGAACGCGCTTGATCTGCAAAAATTAATTCAAAACTCCCTCTCGAAAAATACTTCAGATTTGTTTTAAAATTTTGGGTTTAAATTTGACATGGGTTAGACGGATTTTGGGTTTGAATTTGCTTAATCATTGGGTCCAATTTGTTTTGATTGAGGGTGGGCTGATTGGTTTGAGTTTGGGCTAAAAGGATTGAGGTCTGACTTTTGGGCTGAAAGATTCGAATAGGGTTTCGGGCTGTGGGCTACAACTTGGGTTGTGCTAGGGTTATATTTATCACGTGTGTTTTTCACAACGCCCAGCGATATTACATATTTTAGGCATTGTTGAGCCCTATTCTTGATGAAATTATATCAGATATATCTTGGTATTCTCACTTTTCGTGCCAGGACTTGTTTGGAAGAAAATAATGAAAACAGGGACTAAAAGCGTACAAATTGGAGAAAGTTTGGAAAAGAAGATAAAATCAGGAAAACACGTACACGCGCCGCGGAATCAAGCACGCGCGACGCGGGTCAAAGGCGGTGGAACACATTCAAATGCCGAGAAAACGGGATCTGATAAGGACGCGCACCGCGGAATCCTCATTTGCACGGCGCGGCTGTGGGAAAATTGCAACTATAAGTAGAGGCATTTCCAGCCGAAAACCCGAGCAAAACACCGGTGAAAAATCGACCGTAGAGGTTCTTTGACTCCAAGAATTCGTTTTTAGCAACCATCTTTTGGCATTTCAGGTTTTATAATTTAATTTCCTTTTAGTAGCAAGTAGCATTTGTAGCTAAGGTCTTTGGGAGTGACAACTACTGACTTCGAGCACTTTAGTTTTCTGTTTCATATCATTGGTTACTGTATTGGACCACTGGAATTCGGTTTTGGTTAATGAAAATCATTTGGTTACTGTTAATCTTAGTTTTTCGGTGTTTTGATGCTTATGTTTGATTGTGTTTGTTTGGATTGTGTTTGGATGTTATTTTGACCTTGTTTAGGACTGTTTCCCTTGCTGAAATCAGTAGCCAACTAGGTTAGCTTTAGGTATTGAACTTTGGCCAGTAACTGTTCAGTTGGACTATAGCTATTGGTTTAGTTTATACCTTGTTTTGTTTGGATGTTTTGGATGCCTTTGATTGCTTCTGATTCAGAGATGCACTTCTGATTTCAAAAAGTAACTAGGCTTGTTTGAGTTGAGTTTAGCTTATGCTTGGCTTGACTTTGTTTGGTTATTGGTTTTGGATATTAGTAGTTGAGAACTTAGAAACTAGGTCCTCCGACTGTAGCGTGACACTACAAGTTGGTAATCTGTCATCTGGTCTAACCACGAAGCTCCTGCGGATCGACCCTGACTACCACTGTGCTAGTGTGTGTGTTAGGTTTTTCTTATTTTTGACCGCACGACGACCTAGGCGTGTCAAATTTTGGCGCCGTTGCCGGGGAGCTGTGCGCTTAGATTAGGTGATCTGTAGGACTTAGCTTCTGATTTTTTGATGTTTGATTTTAGTTTGCTTATTCTTGGTATGTGTACATCCTTATAATCGGTGATTACATGTACCCAGATCAGTATTATGAGTATTATGAAAATCCGGCCGACACCTATTACAAGGATGATTGCTACAACGGATCACCCGATGACAATGGATGGCGGACCGAGGAGTCATCTCAACCTGAAAATTCTGCAAATTGGGCCCAACTTTGGGTACTCTGGTATAATACTCACCAAGAACAGAAGGACCAGGCTGATGCTCTTTTAAGATTGCAAGCTTCTTTAGATTGGTTAGAGGAAAGTTGGAAATGTTCGCCACCTTCGCCAGAACCGGAGGCGAGTGGTTTTCATACCAATAATAATGTGTGTGAACTTGCATCACCTGAATATGTGATGGAAGGGCATACACCGTGGGAAAGTCAAGAGACCACTGAGAGGGTCGAAAATGTTTTTGAGGAAGACGTTGTAGGTGACAATGCTACCTCTGACTCCACAGCTTTTGATGTTTTTGAAAATGTTGATAATATCGAGCTGGTGATGAGTGAATCCATACCATCACCAAATAATCTGGTTGATGAGGATGTTGAGGAGGAGGCTGTAAGTGACAGTACAGACCCCAGCCCAACAATTCCTGAAATTTTTGAAAATTTTGAGAAATTTGAAAGTAAGGATCTGATGATGGGTGACTTTGTACCACCATCAGATCAAATAAGTCACTCACTCTTGGTTCCGATCCACCTGTTGGACGATGACCAAGAAGTTGATGCTGACGAGTTAATATTTGAAAATAGAAAACATGATTTTATCACCACTCATGATCCATTCATGAATGGAAAATTAGATGTGATCAATACCATCGATGAGGATATATGGAAGCATCCTGATATGTTGCCTTCCGATTCCATTCGATTGGAAAATTTTTATTGGTATTGCAAACCAAAATTGCAACCTGAAGATAGCATGCGAGACAATAGCAATCGAGGTGTGAAACAACTACTGGAAGTGGCACTGGGTGCGCTTCACGTCAAGCCAGTGATTTTGAAGAGATATGGAAGGAAGGACCGAGCTTGGAGGTTCAAAGCTACCTCCAAGCATTCATAGGAGTTAATCAGAAAGCAGCAACTGGGCAGCAACAGGAGAACCAACAAGCCATTCGACCCAGGAAAGTTTGAGGGGCAGTAGGTTAGCGAAAGGACGGTGGAAGTAGAAATGCAGCAGAAACAAATGGCGTACGATCCACCGTAGCTGTAGTAGGAATAGCACGTCTGGCTGAAGACGTTAAACTTAGCGCTTGTTGGGAGGCAACCCATCGTGTCATAGGTTAGGTTTTATATTTCTTAGAATTAATTAGGAAAAATCTTATCATTAATTGCAGGTACCAGTGGTCCAAGGCAAGTGTGGGGTCGTGTGAGGAATTTGAAAGTTTTAATGACCGCGCCGCGGTTTTCTTACTTGCGTGCCGCGAGTTCGTAAAACAACCCGATGCGCAGGGGTTGTTTTGGTGACACGCGCGCCGCGAGTCTTGCAATTGCGCGACGCGGGAATCTATCAGTTGGTTTTCTCCTATATTAAGGTAAGCCACGACACTATTCACACACACCACGACTCAGAGCTCTGATCACCAAAAATTCTCGCGTTTTTTCTTGCTCATTTCCTTGGCACTACTATGGTATGTCATTCTAACTAGCTATTACTCTTTTAAACTAGTGATTAAGTAGTTAATTTGAGTGAGTTGTTCAAAAAGTTCAAAACTTAGAAATCACCAATGCTGACTCATAGGGTGTTTGTTTCGCCAAATAGATACCCTAGATGAGTTAGTCGGCACTTAGGCTACCTTGTGGTGTATTTGGATCGAGTTTAAACATGTTAAAATGCGAAATGGAATTGGGTTTTGCAAACAGCCGCTCGCCGCGACGCGTCCTTGCTCTTGGGCCGCGTCGCGGTGCGGTGGGGAAGAACGGACTAAAAATGCAAGAATTTTTTGTGGCTCCATGTCTTTTTGTGCAGATGATGTTCAGACTAGATCACGCTTTCCTTCAGTTCCCAGAGGGACCTGCCAGTTCAGTAGAGTACAGTTCGATGAGAGACGCACTGACTGGTCGCCGGGTTCTCGAGGCGACGGTCATTGATAGGGATATTTTGAGGGATGCCGGGCTTTGGGGTGCGATTGAGCGATTCTTACATCACACTTGCACTCATGGGGAGGCTTCATTTACATGCTGGGGCTGGGACAGGATCATGGCCACCGAGGAGGATATCGTCTACACCGAGCTGCTACTGGAGTTCTTATCTACTATCCAGTTCGTAGCTCGGGTGTCAGACCCACGTTCTAGGATTTTACGGTTTCGTTTGGGAGGTGCACAGAGGGAGTGCAACCTTCGGGAGTTCGGGAGGCGAGTCGGTTTATACACTACGGCGGATCTTCAGCACCGCCACTTCACACAGTTTTTTGGGGCGTGTATTCAGGGTCAGCCAGAGAGGCCTGGCAACATGGAGGTTTGGGCACCATTGTCCAATGTCATCTCCGTGATCCACTCCACCGCCTCATGCACCGTATCGTCTCCACCTCCATTATGCAGCGGGAGGGGGCGAGAAGGTGTCTGGGGAGGACATGATGTTTTTCTGGGTTCTCCTCGACCCCTCCAGGTTCATCCACCTTCCCTACGCCCTCGTAGTCACACTACCCACCCATTCGATGGGTGCATCCGCCAGCAGTCCATTGGCCTGGGGGTATTTCATCACCTGCCTGGCCCGTTTATACGGGATCCTCACCGCCCCCGTTACCGCCTCCTTGACTGCTTTAGCTCCATCTCGCACATCGGCGCGAGCTCTGGAGAAGATGAGGCTGATCGAGCAGCAGCGCCCATGCCAGTTCATCCGGGCACCAACAGAGCCACCCCAGGACCCCAGCCAGCGTACGCTCAGCCTGGCAGGAGACACCGGAGACCAGCGCCAGCAGCACCAGCAGAGCCACAGCCGCAGGAGGACTCAGCGGCCATCCACCGACTGGAGGTCAGAGTCACGAGGATTGAGGACCAGCTTGAGTAGATCGGGGAGGTACTTTTACAGATCGCATCAGCGCAGGGTCAGCGCCCCAGACCATTCCCAGCCAGAGCCCACGATCACGAGGCTGGATCCTCCAGGCCACCAGGTGGCAGTTGATGTATTTTTTCTTTTTCTTTTATTTTTGGGATATATGTACTGAATCTATGACACACTTTTATATTTTGTCTGTATATTTGCTATGTTGCTTTCAATGTTTTGTTGAGTCATGCATGTTATGCCAAATGGGAAGGAGTTGTCTCAGACAAGTGTGGGGTCACCGTGCCCCCTCCACTTGTCTTGACCACCGGCGTGTTCACTGTTGCGTTACAACTCCAGAATGCGAGATCAAGGATCCGTTTGTTTGCAATTATACCTGTGATACTGAGTACCAACCAAGCAATCTACTATCCAAAAGGGGTAACTCTTTCTCCCTTGTTCTAAAAATAATTTCTGTACAACGGGGACGTTGTACGGTTTTAAGTGTGGGGTGTGGACGGTCGAAAGAGTTTATTTTTGAAATTTTTGCAGAAAACAAGTAATTTTCAAATTTTTAGCAATCATTTTCAAAATTTTTAACAAATTGCAATTTTGAAACGAATAGTTTGTGATTGTGATAGCACTGGTATTTTTCAAGAAATATTGTTTAGTTGTGATCATGCTATTAGTTAGTCAAACAAGTTGAGTTTTAAGAGTTAGACAATTGGATTGTTTTAGGATTGGAATTTAGGAAGGAAATGTCAATCTGTGGCCTTTGTTGTTCGAGTCGGTAGGACTAAAATCGGTGGGGCTTATGCACCTTGCCACCTAAGATCGTCTGGTCTGGGATGGTATTTCCGGAAGCTCGTTACACGGACAGCATCGAAAGTCATGGACAATTCCTTAATGGCCTTTAGAATCTGAATAAGTAAGTACACTTTATTGTGGACAGAAAATTGTAATCAAGGGTTCACTAGAAAGCCATGAATTCCAAAGAACAATTCAATTATGTTTTCGTGAACTATTCCACTCCAACTCATAGGGCAATAAGCTTTGAAACTGAACACAGTCAAAAATTGTTTGAGTCTTTATTATAATTTGTTAAAAACTCTCTTGCTTGGGGACAAGCAAGGCACAAGTATGGGGTATTTGACAACGCCCAGTGATAGTACATATTTTAGGCGTTGTTGAGCCCTAGTCTTGATGAAATTATATCAGATATATCTTGGTATTCTCACTTTTCGTGCCAGGACTTGTTTGGAAGAAAAGAATAAAAGCAGGGACTAAAAGCGTACAAATTGGAGAAAGTTTGGAAATGAAGATAAAATCAGGAAAACACGTACACGCGCCGCGGAATCAAGCACGCGCGACGCGGGTCAAAGGCGGTGGAACACATTCAAATGCCGAGAAAACGGGATCTGATAAGGACGCGCGCCGCGGAATCCTCATTTGCGCTGCGCGGCTGCGGGAAAATTGCAACTATAAGTAGAGGCATTTCCAGCCGAAAACCCGCCCCCGCTGAAAAATCGACCGTAGAGGTTCTTTGACTCCAAGAATTCGTTTTCAGCAACCATCTTTTGGCATTTCAGGTTTTATAATTTAATTTCCTTTTAGTAGCAAGTAGCATTTGTAGCTAAGGTCTTTGGGAGTGACAACCACTGACTTTGAGCACTTTAGTTTTCTGTTTCATATCATTGGTTACTGTATTGGACCACTGGAATTCGGTTTTGGTTAATGAAAATCATTTGGTTACTATTAATCTTAGTTTTTTGATGTTTTGATGCTTATGTTTGTTTGGATTGTGTTTGGATGTTATTTTGACCTTGTTTGGGACTGTTTCCCTTGTAGAAATCAGTAGCCAACTAGGTTAGCTTTAGGTATTGAACTTTGGCCAGTAACTGTTCAGTTGGACTATAGCTATTGGTTTAGGTTATACCTTGTTTTGTTTGGATGTTTTGGATGCCTTTGATTGCTTCTGATTCAGAGATGCACTTCTGATTTCAGAAAGTAACTAGGCTTGTTTGAGTTGAGTTTAGCTTATGCTTGGCTTGACTTTGTTTGGTTATTGCTTTTGGATATTAGTAGTTGAGAACTTAGAAACTAGGTCCTCCGACTGTAGCGTGACACTACAAGTTGGGAATCTGTCATCTGGTCTAACCACGAAGCTCCTGCGGATCGACCCTGACTACCACTGTGCTAGTGTATGTGTTACGTTTTTCAATTTTTGGACAATTTCCAAGATTCGAACATTTTAATTTTTGGACAATTTCCAAGAGACTTTTATCTGGAATACACTATCCGAAGATTTTGCAACCGAAGATTTTATCTCATATCCCGATTTCCTTTTCTTCTCCGATCGGATCAAATTGAATGATCTATATAAACAAACCCAGCAAATGCTATCATAGTGACCATCCGAAGATAACACACTTTGCCGTCTCCGTCACACATCACCATCGACTTCTGAAGAATTTCATCCACTTGCCATCGCCGAAGATTTCATCTTCTTCGTATCATCAACATCAGCCATCCGAAGAAATCACCGTCGCCTTCTCCTTCGCCGGCACACATCACCATCTAAAGAAATTAAAAAAACCTTCGGTTCAAATTGTTTTTCAATTCCTTCTAATGAGATCAACACCTTTAGGTATCTGTTCTTTCTTTTGTATCATCCGATTTCAGTTTGAGTTCATACCATTAGATCCGAAGGTAACACCATCTTCATCTTTTTCTCTTTTCATCTCTAATCTGATTTTAAATTGGATCAATCGATGCGGATTTCATCTCCCTTTTTCCACAAATATGTTTGTTCTTTCTTTTGTATCATCCGATTTCAGTTTGATTTCATACCATTAGATCCTAAGGTAACACCATCTTCATCTTTTTCTCTTTTCATCTCTAATATGATTTTAAATTGGATCAATCGATGCTGATTTCATCTCCCATTTTCCACATATATGTTCGCCATCTGTTCCGATTTCATCTCAAACTTGGTATCGGAGGTATCATTTGTTCAGCATTGACATCACAATTCATCTCCTTCGGTCCCAAAATCACAGACCCAACCAAAGATTTTGCAAATCTTCGGTTCCAAAGATTTTGACTTCACATCAGGTAACCTTCTTTTCCTTTTTCGTTTCGGTTCATCTTTTCCGGTCATCGATTGTACCATCAATATTATCTATTGAAAATCTAATTTCGATTTTGCACAGGAGAATTCCATATCTTGCATTAGAGGATCAAAATCTGTCATAAAAATATGTATTGTAAAGTGGTGTACCATCTTTTCCATTTTATTTTCTTGTATTTAAACAACTAGGTAAAAATAATTTCTAATATGATAAACTTGTAATTCCTTTGGTCGTTTCATTTCTACTTTTATAGTTCCATATACCCATCGATTTGCTTCATTTCACATCCAAATCAGGTTGCGATGACATCTAATTACTTTCCAACGTGTTCTTTTGATAGCGACTATTAAAGGATCAGGAGCATGGGGCATGCTGTATCATTAGACGTGTACATGGGGAGAAAAAGGACAAGGCAAGGACAAGTAGGTTTATAGGAGATGTAGTGTTACAGTATCTTTTGTCCATTTTATTTTGTTTTGTTGCAGCTTTTGCTTTTAGATTGAGTGTAAGATGTAGTAGCATTGTAATATATTGCGTAATAATCGGATAAAGATTCATAAACCGTAAAATATATTAAATTACTGACCATGAGATACATGTGGACAGTAAATCATGTGTCCTTGAGAACCAGTGATGTGTCTTTTCATTGTATGCAACTCTGGCTTTTAAGTGAACTGAAAAGTTAAGCACGTAATTGTGCATTTCCCAACAACTTAACTTTTTAACAAGAACACATTTGTGTCCAAAACATCTTCAAACCTTTTGACCCAAATTTTTCATAAACACCATTTATGAAAAATGAAGAACAACCATCAGAAATTCGTGGTCTTTTAGTTGGAACCAAAAAGTCTTCAAACAATTCAGTATACCAACCCGAATTCACCACAATAATCTTTCCAACATTTTTCACATCTGATTTTGGAAGAAGAACACCATCAGAACTTTTCTCTTTGGGAACCCACATCATTTTCGTTTTTGACTTTTTCTTCTTCTTCTTCTTTTTAAAATTATGAACACAATAACTAAAACAAGAACTTTGTTCATCTTTATGAATCTTATCAGAAAGCTTCGGATTATAAACCCTTCGGATTTGATAGCTTTGATTTTAAACTAAAGTGGGTTTTTTATAAGGTTTCATACCTTGAAACATGTCATTTGAAATCAAAGAACCAACATATTTGGATTTTCTTCTTTTTGAGGATTTTGCAGCAAATAACACTTTCACCAAATACTCTTCTTTTAAATCCAACTCCCCCTTAACATTTGCATCTTCGTTTTCAGGTTGGAGATCAAATAAAGATTCGAAGTTTTCATCAGATGTTCCAGAAATATGAAGATGAAGAACATCATATTCAAAGTCTTGATTAACAAGAAGACCATGTGCATCTTCAACAAGAGAAACATATTTTCTTACTGATTTTCGGTTTTCTAAACCATGTTTATTGGCTATCTCTCTAAGCACTTTTAACATTTTTGAGAACAAATGCATGTTTGATTCACGTTTCAAAGGATTAAAAATTAATCTTCCATATGTATCCTCCCCTCCATCAGAAACAAGTGTATCATTTGTTATTTTCTGATTTCTCTACACAAGACCCAAAAATTGTTCAAAGTTTACTTTGTATTTGAGATTATCAACAATAACAGTCCATATTTTCGAATTTTTTGCTTCCATTTTCGTTCTAAACAATAAATAATCACTAGATCTGGAATAAAACTAGAGAGAGAAAGTGGATCTGAAGTGGGTTTTTAGAGCGAGAGAGTAGATCTGGAACGATTTCTAGTGAGAGAAATAGATATGAACGAATTTTCAATGATAAAAACAAGATCTGAACTAATACTGATGAACATAAACAGATCAAAGATGAAGAACTGAGCAAAATGTTGATTCCATATCAGAAAAAACTCACAAAAACTAAAGATCCAAATCTGAAATTTGAATTCTGATTGATGATGTGTGGGTTGTCAAACCAGGAACCGATCCTTTAAATAATATGTTAAATCTTCAAGGTTAGGCTCTGATACTAATTGTAAAGTGGCGATTTGACAAAATGCGGAATAAGAACGACACCAATCAAGAATCCAAAAGCCGAATGATTGTATTGATCAAAAGGTTTTACAATATGATGGGTTTTAAAATGTAATTGTTACTCTCTCTATAATATGACTATGCTCCCTCTAGAATCATTAACTATAAAATAATGAATAAAACACTATTTATAGTCTAATAGCTAATAAGCCCGATGCACAAGCCCACAAACATAAGCGGGCCTTCCTAATGCCACCATGTCATAAACATGTAGAACTTTGCACCCAACACCAACATCCGGTTTACTATGTAAGTAGGAGTTTATTGGATGCAGAAACCAGGTACTCGCATGCTCAAAAACTTATATTAGCACTTGTCACATCATCCACAAAAATTAGACACTATTTTGAAACGCACCCTATTTGTGTTGAAACTAACTTTCCCCTTAAGCGTGTCACGAGAAAGTCAGAGATGTTAGGAAGAATGTCAAAGTGGGAAGTAAAGCTGAGCACGTTTGACCTAAGATATGAACCAAGATCCTCAATCAAATCTCAAGAATTAGCGGACTTTGTGGTGGATTTAAGCAAGAACATCCAATCTGAAGTTGAGTTGGAACTCAAACAACTTCAAGATGAGGATGGACAAAAAAATGGACATTATACACCGATGGAGCCTTCACCTCTAGTGGAATAGGATTGGAACTGTGCTAAAATCACCACAAGGGGACATACTGTTGAGAATAATTTATGTTGAAGTGATTATCCCGATCCGAAGGCCTTAATGACTACGAAGACAGAGCCCGAAGCCTGAAGCTCCGAAGGATTTACTCTGGAGGTTTCGAAGGCTTACAAGCCACAAACCTTATCCACAACACGCGTGCTGTGCAGACTACGTGTTGCACAATACTGCTCAGTCATTGGATAGTACCCTGTTAGAATATTCTTAATATCTTTATTGTACTATTGTATAACTGATCACGTATAAATATCAGTGATACCATCTGTTTCGAGAGTGCTTATTATTCACCACATTGTAAAACCTTATATCATTATACCAAAGCATTCGACAGTTATTCTATTCAATTTTTGTGTTCTTCACTATTACTCATTACCATTGTGTGTGTTGCTTATATTATTGAATTATTACTTCGGAATACTTGTTCATATCCAGTCTTTGATTGAATTTCACACTCAACACATGGTATTAGAGTGGGACAACAGTCTATAGAGTCTTGTTTTTATTGTTACAGTTCTAGATCTAGATTGATTCCTAGATCTGGGTTTCCACAACTTTAATCAATCTCTATTACTTGTTTTTCTGAAAAGCTCCAGTTGAAAACTCAATCAAAATGACTGATTCAACAGCTACATATGCAAATATGCTGAATTATGCCAAAGCTGTTGTTCTAGTTCCCACTTATTATGACTACTGGGCTGATCGTATGAGAGATTATCTAGAACGATTGGATGAAGAAAAGGATATTTGGAGATCTTTGAAAGATGGACCTTACACTAATATTGAAGGTAGATTCGTTGTAGTTGAAGGAGAGGATGTCGAAGTACTTACTGCTACTGAATTGAAGAAGATCAGAAATGATGAAAGAGCCATGAGAGAACTGAGAAGTGGACTTGGTCCAGATGTTCGACATCACATTTCTGGTGCAAAAATTTCCAACGAGATCTGGGATAGCCTTGTAGTTAGATTTGCTGGTGATAACAATCTTCAGTCTAGCGTAGTTCAAAAAGTATTGGCTGATTTTGGATATTTCAAATAGCAAGAGAATGAGACTTTGGAACAAGCTTATGAACGTTACAGCCAGATGATCTACTCTTTGGAGAAATATGGTGAGACCCGAAGTCAACAAGAAATCAACATCAAATTTCTATACAGTCTGAAGCTAGAATGGAGACGTATCATGTTGATGATCAAATCCTATGAAAACATCAATAGTTATTCGCTAGCAGCTTTGTACAATCTGATCAAATCTCATGAGCCGGATATTTGTGGAAGAAGAAGTGAGAATACTGGAACATTAGCTCTAGTCTCTAATGTTGAAGAAGAAGAAATTGCAGATGAAACTGATAGCTATATGTGAATGATAATGGAGAAACTGTTGCATTGTATGAGGCAAACAACTGAAGATTCAAAAAGCCATTTGCGAAAAACTTTAACAAATCATCATACACACCAAAACCCAAACCTGAGGTCTACACACCGAAGGATGAGAACATCAAATCTTCAACTCCGAAGCCTTTAGAAACGAAGCCTTCGGAAGCTCCCAAAGAAGGATCTAAAGAAAAGAATATTAGTGGTGACTCTGGGTATGATTGCAATTACTTTCATGGTAAAAACCATTTTGCGAAGGATTGCATGCTTCGTAAAAGGAATGAAAAGCAGACCCAAATTAAGGATGAAGCTTACTATGCCAGAAAACTTGAAGTGGCAAGAAAGAAGAATAAAGATCTTGCCCTGATGGCTTCTGAAGATTGCATGGGAACATACCAGGTGTGGTCTTCGGACTCTAATGATGATGAAGTACGGAAGCAAACTCATAGTGCTTTGATTGCCTATGATGCTGGTAAGAGCTTTCGGAAAGGTACTTCTGACGAGAAAGAAGATGATGATGAAGAGGTTTACGAAGGCTTGGAGATGAAGGATGTTGCAGGAGTTCCTACCATTTGAGTTGAAGACTCTTCAGATGATGACGAGGAAGTCTGTCTGATGATGAAGGATGCTCGCCTAACCATTCCTGAGCAGGTATCAAAACTTCTTTTATCTTTTAAAATTCCTGCTTCTAAATATTCAAATGATATTGCTGAAATAACATGTGATTACTCTGTGATGAACAAAATGTTACTTGATGCTAAAAATAGGGCAAATGTTAGCGAGAAGGAGATTCTTCGGTTGAGGGGGAGAGTATAAAGTTTGAAGCTATCCTAGAAAAGGCCAACTTAAGAATCTTAGTGCTAGAGGAGAATTGAGAAAAATACTTGAATAATAATGGTGTAATGTTGAAACAACGTAACATCTTTTGTGAAACTGCGAAGAGATTGTATTCTCATATAACTCGAATCTATCATTCTGCTGACATTTGTAAAACACAAACAACTCTTTCCTTTCTTAGAATTCATGTTGAAAAATGTAGACAGTATTTCCTATGAATGTGAATCCATCGTATTTGGTTCTGAAGTTCCTAATACTTCGTATATGCATGGCTTGATTTCTGTGGAAAATATTTAACTACTGATAATTTGTTGAAATTGCTTCCAAAAGAAATTCCAATTCTGCAGAAAAATGTTCCTCAAATTGAAAATAAATCAGAAGTTATTGAGACTGAATCTGAGAATGAGTCAAAGTGATTCGGATATGAAGGAAGTTGATTTTTCTTCTTTGTCCATATTGAAATCCTCCTCTGCATCCGCATCACCCTCCGAAGATACATCACAACTATCTTCGGTTGTCAAAGGAAAAACAAAAATAGATTGTGAAAATGAAACATCTAAAATTTCAAATAAAAACAAAGAAATCGTTAAAACCAAAACACAAGTTTCTGATGAATGTGTTTCCTATGAGGATTATCTTAAAGACAGTTCAAAAAGATTAGTCAATGGTGCGTGTGTCTATCTGAAGGTTTCATACTTCAAAAATTCAATCTTCGTAAAACCAGGAGGTGTACTTTTAATCGATAATAACTTGGTTAAACTAGTTGAGATGGAAAACTCCACAGTCATTGAGGAAGGATTCTTCTCATCTTCAAAAATTGTTGCAAACAACTTGAATGATAACATGGAAGTAAAAATCAATCTTCGTAAACAAGATTTGTATGGTCATAGAATTTAGAATTGTTTATGTTAGGAACAAGACAAAATTCCAAAGAATTTGACTCATCTTCTAAATGTTGAAAATCAAGATCCAGTTTATACTGAGAGAAATTACAAACAAATTCAAGTTATGAATAAATCTGTAACTCCGAAGATGGATGTGTTCAAATTTTAGAATCAAATGAATGTGTATCTCTTGCAAAAACCATAAAAATGAATCTTCCAAATGAAAAAATAAAATTTCCAAACCGATGGCTCATAAACTCATGATTTTGAAAAACCCTCAAAATAAAGTATCTACATCAAAATCAAAATCAACTGTTGTGATTTCAAAACCAAAACACAAACCAACAGCTGCAATTTCTAAAGAAAAATAGCAAATCAATCTTGCAAAAAGAAAAAAAAAATTTGTACCAACAAAACCAGTTGATACGAAGGCTTCAACCTCTAGAACAAAACCACCTGCTACGAAGGTTTCAATTTCAAAACCCACCTTCATACCATCTAAACGAAATTTTCCAAATCCCAAGTATCAAAAACCTTCAAAGAAAACTTTTTCAAAAGGGAATAATTTGATAGACACATTTCAGGTATGGCTAGACAAAAATTTGAACTTGTTTATAGATAAAAATCTTTCATTGAATGATTTCAAACTTGCATACGAAGAGTACTTGTGTACTTCTATGCTATGTAGTTCTCGGTCAAGGAAATCTACGATTGATAAATCTAAACCAAATTGGAAAAGGAATGACTTGAAAGAAAATCTCACTCCTAAATCAAAATCTTCAAAGTCATCGTGTTCTTCAAAAACAACCAAATCAAAGAAAACCTCAAAATCAAATAGTTCAAAATCATCCAAACAAGTTTGGGTTCCGAAGGTTTTTAACATTTCAGCCTCTTCGGACTCATCAATACTTACAAAAAGCTCTTCGGATTCATTTTATGGTTCATCTTGTTCTTGCATGAAACTTCTGAAAACATGATAAACCTTACTACTAATGAAATAACTGAAGAAGCAGTTAAGAAATGTATTCAATAACCCTTTGCTTACCCTGAGGACCCAAGATTGATTGGGTACCAACTTCTTATTAATTGATGGCAAGTTATGTCTAATGAGCAGTATGATGCTAAATGGTATATGGATAGTGGCTGCTCAAGACATATAATTGGGAAGAAGGAGTATCTCAGGGACTACAGAACCTTGGATGATACAGGAAATGTTTGTTTTGGTAATAATGACATGTCCAATTCGTAGTTATGGAAAAATCACGAATGGACAATTCACAATAAATAGAGTGACACTTGTTAAAGGATTAAAGCATAACCTTGTGAGTATTTCTCAATTGGTTGTTGGCACTGGCAATGCTGTAACATTCAACAATGAAGGAAGTATCATCATGAAGGAAGCAACGAAGGAGGTATTTCTCATGTCTGAAAGGAAGGGATCGATGTTTCCATTAAATCTAAAGCCTATAACTGGTGTACCTTCGCTGTGTCTTTTATCTAAAGAAAACTCAGATGTTAGTTGGCTATGGCACCGAAGGCTTGCTCACCTAAACTTCAAGGATATTAATAATTTAGTGGCAATGGATTTGGTTCGTGGGATGCCAGCTCTTAAATTTGATAATGACTCACTTTGTGCAGCTTGTGAATGTGGCAAGCAAACGAAGCAAACGCATCCAACTGTGATTAATCCAAAAATCACCGAACCTCTTTCACTTCTATACATGGATCTTTGTGGTCCATCCGTAGTGGAATCAATCGGGAAAAACAAGTATAATCTGGTGATAGTGGATGACTAATCAAGGTTCACATGGGTTTAAATTTCCAAACGAACAATTTCAACGAAATCTTTCAATGTATTCCTACAAAATAAATCAGATGCAGCTGGGGAGATCATCAACTTCATCAAGAACATGGAAGTAATGCTTAACAAGACAGTCCGAACAGTGCACACTGATAATGGTTCGGAGTTCAAAAATCAAACTCTTGATGGGTTTCTGAAAAAGAAGGAGATTACTCATAATTTCTCAGCACCATATACTCCTCAACAAAATAGTGTTGTTGAAAGACGTAATCGATCTTTTTGTGAAGCAGCTAGAACAATGCTCAATTTTGCTAATTTGCCCATGTACTTCTGGGCCGAACCCATCTCTATAGCATGCTTTACTCTGAACCGATACTACTTCCACAAGTGTTTCCATATCACACCTTATGAAGTTCTCAACCAAAGAAAATCAAATGTCATGTTTCTTCAGATCTTCGGTTGTAGGTATTTTGTACTATACATGAAAGATCACTTGAAAAAATTCAATGACAAATCAGATGAGGGAATATTTCTTGGATATTCACAAAATTCAAAAGCTTTTAGAGTCATGAACAAAAGGACACGCAAGATTGAAGAAACCTTCAACCTTTCATTCGATAACTACTATATCAAGAAATCTCAACATCCCTTCCCAATGTCATTTATCTTTCCAAAACCAGCTATGGATGCACTGGCGATACTAACCTTTGATGAAAACTTCAAACTCCTTTTTATCCTCCTGTGAGAGCTGTGGATTCTGAAGCCAAAGCACCAGACAATAATGTGTTTGAACTTTCCAAGCTCATAGATGGCCCCGAAGACTCACCCACAAGCAGTATTCAAAGACCCTCTTTGGTTAAGGGGGAGCCTTCCAATAGATCTGTAGGTCAATCTGGTTTCGAAGGGGAACACAACAATCCAAGTGTCAACAACCCTTCACATGAAATTTCTCATATCATGTCCCTATATCCTTCTGTCCAGGGGGAGCCAGAAGCTTCAACCCCAAATTCTTTGGATCATGGAAGAACAAACTCTCCAACTGCTGCTGTCGAGGAGGAGCAATTTCTTAACTCTTCCTCTACTTCATCAAACCTCAATTCTCCTAAAACAAATGTCACAAACACAAATAATGAAGAACACTTAATAACTGATGATTTTCCGTCCACTTCAGGATATCCTTCGGACACAGAGGAAATCAATGCCGAAGGACCACCTGAATTTGATTCAAAATTTCCACGTTTGGAAAAGTGGACGAAAAAATAATCCTCAATCACTTGTCATCGGTAACGTTCATGATAAGGTCTTGACACGTGCACAACTTCATCAAAAACAACAAGATTTAAACAAAACTTCGGAGTTGTGTATGTTCAATGTTTTTATTTCAAAAATTGAATCGAAGAACGTTAAAGATGCATTTGATCACCCAGAATGGATTGAGGCAATGCAGATGGAATTAGAAGAATTTGAATGAAACAAAGTTTGGAGACTTATTCCAAAACATACAAATGCTTCAATTGTTGGTCTAAAATGGGTTAATAGAAACAAACTTGACACCGAAGGCAATGTGGTCAGAAATAAGGCAAGGTTGGTTGTTAAAGGCTACTGTCACCAGGAGGGGATAGAATACGAAGAAACCTTCGCTCCTGTTGCCAGACACCAACCCGTTCGGATCTTTCTAGCTTATGCTTCACATAAAAACTTTAATGTCTATCAAATGGATGTTAAATGTGCCTTCTTGAATGGGGATCTCGAGGAAACAATCTATGTTGAACAACCACCTGGCTTTGTTACCAAAGAAAATCCTGACCATTGCTATGCATTGGATAAAGCAGTCTATGATTTAAAACAAGCTCGTAGAGCTTGGTATGAGACCTTGACTAAATTCTTAAAAGAATCAAATTTTAAACAAGGTTCATTAGACCCAACACTCTTCCGAAGGAAGGTTGGATCACATTTGATGTTAGTCCAAATCTATATGGATGACATAATCTTCAGATCCACTGATCCAAACCTAACAAAAGATTTTGAGAACTTAATGAAAAGCAAATTCCAGATGAGTATGATGGGGAAGATTAATTTCTTCCTTGGATTACAAATCAAACAATCAAAAGAAGGGATTTTCATTAATCAACAAAAATACACCAAGAGTTTACTTGAACGGTTTGGAATCGCTAACTGTTCCAATACGAAGGTTCCATTGCCCGTAGGTACTCAATTGAATCCTTCGTTGGAGAAACCGAAGGTAGATCTTCATAACTACAGAAGCATGATTGGATCGTTGTTTTACCTCACAGCCCGTCGTCCTGACATAATTTTCACAGTGTGCAATTGTGCACGATATCAATCTGATCCATGTGAACCACACTTGGCTGCGGTTAAAACTATCTTCCGTTATCTTCACAACACATCTGCGTATGGTTTATGGTATCCTGCAAACTCAGGTTTCTACATACAAGCTTATTCAGATTCAGACTTGGGTGGATGTTCAATTGATCGTAAAATTACTTCCGGTGGTTACCAATTTCTTGATGGAAAGCTCATCAGCTGGCAGTCAAAGAAGCAAACCTGCATATCAATATCTACAGCCAAAGCCAAGTATGTAGCAGTTGCTGCTTGCACTTCGCAGATAATTTGGATTTAGATTCAATTAAGAGATTATGCTATCAACATGAGAAAAATCCCATTGTTCTGTGATTCCCAAAGTGCCATTTGGATATGTCATAATCTTGTTCAACATTCCAAGATGAAGCATATAGCTCTTCGCTATCCCTTCATCAAGAGTCATGTTGACGAGGTGAATATAGAAGTGCACTTTGTTCACACCACAAAACAATTGGCATATATCTTCACAAAACCTTTAAACGAAGAATCATTCACATGAATTGTTTGAGGCCTTGGCATGATTGATGGATCTACTCTCACATGAATATCATATTTGCTTTTTCTTTCCTTACTCTTTTCAATTACAAAAATAAGAAATAATGCTGGTCGAAAGCATTCCGAACCTTCGGATCTCATCGAAACAGCCATTGCTGTCAATAAAATCTCATGAGTGTCAGAAATCTAAGAAACAATAATTGTCTTCGTATCACAAAAAGATAAACTTTCATTCAAGAGCTTTGCTTTGTTGAAAAGATGAATACAAAGCAAACAAGATCAATTGAAAATTTCAAAGGTTCAATTTTCATTGTTGTGAATGACAAAATTTAAACCTCTTTTATGAAAAATTTGTATAAAGTACAAAACTTTTATTTTAGATTCTGATAATCATACCTTATTGCACTAAAAGGTAGTTGGGAATCGAATTGCAACAATTGTAACAAAACAGACTTCGGAGTGAGGTTAAGGCTATTTTTACAAACCGAAGATTTGTGTGATTTCAATATTTTTAACATGCCTATTACTAAGCTCCTTGTTGAACTCAACTTGCCTTATCAATTCACTTATCAAGAAGTTAAAATGCTTCTCAGGATATGCATATGTTCCGAAGCTTTCTTCACAAGTGAAACTTGCAATGACAAATAACAAAATTCAAAATTCTTTTTTCTTTAGGTTTCAAAATTGAGCTATTCGAAGTTTTCAAAATGGATTGTACAAATTTCAAAAGCACCATCAAATGCAAAATATGGCGAAATCTTCGACAAGATTTATCTTTGGATATAAAAGTATGAAAAAGAGAAAACAAATTCCAACAAGAAAATAGCAAAAACAAAAATGTCAAAAGAATCAAAGACAACAACAAAAGCAAAAATATAATATGAAGGAGTGGTAAGAAGCTGATAATTTGCACTCAAAGGCATATTTCTCTTTCTTAAATGAAAATACATGGAGCTCCTATAACATAGTCGAGTACCTTCTAGAGAGTATGAAGATCTCAAGTAGTCTGTCTTAAATGACATTGTTGAAGTGGTGTATGGATCCAAAAGGCATGTCATCAGGGAGACATATCCAAACACTTTGACTGGTGAAATGGGATAAATTTTCAAAAAGGTTTTCAATGTTTAATCCAAAACTACGAACGTCAAAATACCTTCTGATGCTCAATATAGAAGTAAAAATCTTTTCATTTTTCATGTAGTAGTTGCTTATCATTTTATGAAAGGAAATTTTGAATCGTCAAATTGAACATCAAACAACTATGCAAAATGTGAAATTGAGATTAACTCAGGCTGGTTAGACTTAGCCATTCCTTAACTGATGTTAGATCACATAGGCTTTGAATTGGAAAATGGACTTCCAACATGATCCGAATGTTTCTGAATGTTCAAATGTTAAAACTTGGTTTCATAAGGTTCAAGGAAGAATTGGTCAAAGTCAAAACGCAATCTTAGAGAAAAATCATTTTCAATAAGGATAATGATATTCGAAGTGTTTTTATCCGAAGGATACTCAAACTCTTTAGAATGTTTGTTTTGCTCATTCACTTTTTAGCATGCGAAGTTCCAAACACTTTTCACAACTATCTTTGTTGATCAGAAAATATTTCACATTAAATGTTTTGGGCATTTATGAGAACAATAAAGACAAACATTCATTGAATTAATTGACCGTTAAGGATAAAAATCCATGTCTCAGAATATCTTGCAAAATCATAACAAAAAGATATGATGGTCGCATTACACTTTTTCAAATTCATGATGACTAACACAAGGACGGTTCCGTTTTTGCAGGGTTAGTGGAACGTTAGGATGCTGTGGTGGCATACTCTTAGTGGACCCTTTCAAAACACGCATTAAATGGCCTTAGGACCACAATCAGTGTAAATACCTTTCACCTCGTCTGTTCAATTCTTTACGTGATCAAACCATTCAAACCTCCTCTGCAAAAACTCTCTCAAACTCTAACTGTTCATCGTCTTCTTCGATCAACAATCAACTGCAATGGCAACTGCAGGTGAAGGATCATCCTACAGCCCTGAAGGTGTCTCAATCCATGTTCTCAAAAAACAATCGGCTAACTTCTTCCTTTTCCCAGACACTAAGCTTTACCCTAAACTCATCGATGCTCTGATTGAATGTTTAAAATGCTCAATCCTGAATCAGGCTCTTACTGCTACTCCGTCTGTACCGGTTACACTAGTGCATAGGGCACACTACATTTCTATAGCCACCTACAAAGCTTATAACACACTTGAATTTGTTACCTACGAGGTTATGAATGCTGATAACACCACAAAACGTGTTCAACTGAAGAAATCACGATTTGCTAAAGCTCTAAACCTCCCTATCATCGAAAAACCCATTAACCCTTATCCTGAGCAGATCGTCGATATGTTGAATGCCATGGGATACGATCCTGAACTCTCAAGTATTGGCAGCTTCAAGAAGAAATATCTTCCTGATTTATGGATATTCTTCTTTGGAATTTTTCTAAGGTGCTTGTTTGGAAGAACCTCTGGTCTCGACTCTGCTAGTTATACATTCATGGGGCTTTTCTATGGAATCTACTACGATGTCCAGGTAGATTTTGCAACTATTCTTTGGAATGACATCTGTTCGCATATCAATCATCCCTCGAAGGGATTCGAAATCTCAAATGCTAGATTTTGGGCAATGATTGTCCATAAATACTATCAGCGAACAGGGTACATATATGATCCATCGCATGCTGGCATGAAATATTCATACATCTCGATACCATCAATTAATGAGACAGCTTTGGGGTTCTGTGCTCAAATTCCTCACGAGATGCTTGCAAAAGTTCCCCTAGAAAACGATGTGGTCGATACCTATCAATCCACCTTGATCATGCCTTATCCCAATCGTCCATCAGCACAAGCAGCTCCTACAAAGGTTCCCATAAAGTCAAAGGTAAAGAAGAAAGTCACTGGAGGACCAAGTGGTCTGAACGTTGTAAAGAAGAGAAAGGCTTCCGATCAAACTCTAGTCAAAAGAACCCAACACAAAAGAACTAAGAAACAAGTGGTTGAGGAATCTTCGGACTCAAGCAAAACATTGTCCAAAGATATCCATGGCGAAGAAGAACAAGAAGAACAACTGTCTCCCATCCATGATACCAGACCAACTTCTCCACCACCAACTACTGCTTCTCCGACCTACACCACTCCCACTGAACCTTTAACAACATCAATCCCACTCACCACTACAATTCAAACCACATCTTCGGATGTTCCTCCCATCTCCTCTTCAGCTGAAACGCCTATAACCTCCGAACCTATCATCACCACTTCAGATCCCATGCTCAATATACCTGTCTCTGGTGTAAATACCTCTTTACGTGAATTTAATCTGTCTGAAGGCTTCAAAATCTCATCACCACAACAAACACCTCCCACTTCAGAAGCCTTGTTTGATGCCTTTCACATGGCTCCATTGACAGTGGAAGAAACAGATGACGAACTGCACGATGGAGATCTTATGCTAATCAAACAATATAATATTCTCAATGTGAAACTTGATATCCTTCTTTCGTCTCAAACTAGTTTTGATCCAACCAAATCCACGGAGGGGGATATGTCAGACAAATTAGAAGAAGCGAAGAAGACCCTGACTCAAACAATTGATCTTCAATCAAACAGTCGGAAAAGCGAATAATGGATCAGCAGGTCAGGATCCAAAGTATTATTGAGAATAACTACAACTGGCTGTTAATGAAGTAGACTCTAAGCACCCGTTGCTCAAGGAGGAAAATGGAAAGAAGATGAAGGAATTAGTTGAGAAAGTCGAGTCCTCTAATTTTGAATTAATGAAGGCTCTACAGGACCTTCGGATAGAGGCTCAGTCTTGGAACACTCTGTACAGTACCAAGTTTGTAAAATAACTTGATGACGCTAATGCCAAGATTAAAGAACTAACATTTGCACAATCAGCTTCGGAGGTTATGAAGTTTGCTGATGAACTTCAGAAGACAAATTTTGCTCTGACTGAAGATCTAGTCACGAGACTCAGAACAGCTCTTCAGCCTCTGACATCGCAGCGGTTGTCTTGCGGTCAAAAATAAGAAAATACCTAACACACACACTTAGCACAGTGGAAGTCAGGGTCGATCCACAGGAGTTAAGTGGTCGAGATAGGTGACAGATTACCAACTGTAGTGTCACACTACAGTCAGAGGACCTAGTTCCCAAAAATCATAAACTAGAACAATTCCACTGTTACCTACTGAAATCAGAAGTATATCTCCAAATCAGAAGCACTCAAGGGCAAACCAAACATCAAACACAATCCAATCACTCAAAAATTCATTCACAAGCATAAACACTGAAAAACTGAGCAATTAACCTAAACCAAATGATTCTCATTAACCAAATCAGATCCAAAAGATTCAAAACAGTAACCAAACATAAATCAAGACTCAATGTCAATGGTTGTCACTCCGAAAGACACTAGCCAACTATTACTAACTATTTAACTAATTTAAAATTAAAGATAAAAACATAAAAATACCAAAAGATGGTTGCTGAACCTAAATCTCGGAGTCAAAGAGCCTTGGGGGTCGATTTCACACCAGGTCTTCGCTACTTTTTTCGACCTAAAAGCCTTTATTTATAGTTGCAAAAATCTGGAAGCCGCGCTGCGCATAAGTGGATCATGCGGCGCGCGTGTGGGTTTATCCCCATTTTATCGGCATTTAAATTCTTTACACCGCCTCATAGCCGCGTCCCGCCTTGATGAATTCCGCGGCGCGCGTACGTCTTTTCCTGATTTTGCCTTGATCTTTAAACTTCTTCCAAATTGCACGCTTTTGGTCCCTGTTTTCATTATTTATTTCCAAACAAGTGCTGGCACGAAAAGTGAGAATACCACGATATATATGATGTAATTCCACTAAGAATAGGGCTCAACAACGACTAAAATAGTTGATATTACTAGGCATTGTCAAACACCCCACACTTGTGCCTTGCTTATCCCCAAGCAAGAGAGTTTTTAATAGATTTTAACTAAGACTCAAACAATTTTTGACGGTGTTCAGTTTCAAAGCTTATTACCTTATGAGTTAGAGTGAAATAGTTCGTGAAAACATAATCGGAATGTTCTTTGGAATTCATGGCTTTCTAGAGAACCCTTGATTACAAATTTTCTGTCCATAATGAAGTGTACATACTCATTCAGATTCTAAAGGCCAATAAAGAACTGTCCATGACTTTCGATGTTGTCCGTGTAACGAGCTTTCAGAAATACTATCCCAGACGAGACGATCTTAGGTGGCAAGGAGCATAAGGCCCACCCATTTTAGACTTACCGGCTCGAACAACAAAGGTCACAGATTGACAATTCCTTCCTAAATTCCAATCCTAAAATATCTCAATCTTCTAAACTCATAAAACTCAACTTATTTGACTAAACTAATAGCATGATCACAACTAAATAGTATTTCTCGAAAAATACTAATGCTATAAACAATCATAAACTATCCGTTTCAAAATTACAATCTAATAAAAATTTTGAAAAAGTTGCTAAAAATTTTGAAAATCGGTCATTTTCCGCAAAAAATTTCAAAAACTACTCTTTCGACCGTCCACACCCCACAATTAAAACTGTACAATGTCCCCATTGTACAAAAATTATTTAGAACAAGGGAGAAAGAGATACCCCTTTGGACGGTAGATCGCTTGAAATGGTACTTGGTGTCACAGGTATAAATATGAACAAAAAGGTCCTCAATTTAGCATTCTGGAGTTGTCGCGCAACAGTGAACACGTGTTGGGTGTTGAAATATGAGAATAGATGAACTAATATAGATAAGGAATCAATTACACAATCAATCACACAATGATAATGCAACAGAGCTTAATTAAACAATAAGATATGAATAACATGTGCCGAATGATTCAATTAGAACTTTGGTTTTACAATGGGGTTTTCTATCTTGGAGATATACAATTCTCGTTAGCTAATCTTGTATTCTCTCTTTTGACACGGTATGGTATCACTGATATTTATACTGAATCAGTGATATCAATAGTACACCTTTTACAGAAAATATCTTATCAGTGTACTAGCCAATAGGATAGAAGATTCATGCAACACGTATTGTACTATACGCGTGCACACAAAAGACAAGAGGACATGCTGTGAAGTCTTCGGATCTTTTATGCATAGCACTTCGGAGTCTTCAGACTTCGGTGTCTCCTCTTGTTTATTCACTTCGGGGTTTCTTATGGGTAGGACTTCGGATATATCAGCACTTCATCACAAAATATCTCAACAATCTCCCCCTTTGTGTGAAGTGCATCCGAAGCCTATACTCGAAAGTTTCTCTTGTATGCCCGCTTCAGAGTCTTTCTCACTGCAAGATACCAGTTCATATGATCTATGAACTTCTTCTTTTTCTCAGTGGAATTTGCATGGCAGGCGTTCACATGAGAAATTATCCCTGTGATGAAGGAGGAGGGATGGAGGCCAATGTAGACAATTTCAAAGAACTTAATAGTGACTTCGGTTTCATTTCGAAGTCCTTTGAAAACTACGCCATATGGTTCGTCTAGGATTTCTCCATTCTTGAATCTTGCTATATTCCAAACTACAACAGGAGGAGTGTTCAAAGGTTGTCTATAGTAGGAACATACCTCCAGGTCATGTTTTGCAAACCTGAGAATATAATTGTTAAGAAAGCCCAGTATGTGATTTTTAATAGCAAGGGAAGACATTTCAGCATGAGCAGCATCCCCGCTTCGCAGAAGATCAAGAATCTGGATGAAGTCCATAGGATTCATGATAGGGAAGTCTGCAATTGAGAACCTGGATTCAATTTCGTCTGCCCCCCTAAGAACAAGAAATTCATAATTTCTGAAGCCCAAAAAGACTTCAGCTTCCTTAATTGAAATGATTTTCTTTATCTTGTTTAGGCTCCAAACATAGCTCTGCCGTTGAATGTATTTGGCATGAAAGTTTATTTTGTTGGTCCAAAAGCTTGCTTTCTGATCCTCTGGTACCGAAGAGGCGAATTGAAGGAAAGCGAAGGTCTTCGGATTGAATGGAATATCAAGTAGGATGTCTTCGGAGTCAACAATTGCAAAACTTCGAAGAGGAAGTCTGTTAAGTACATTTGGATTTTGAAATCCAAATAGCTTGATTGTCTCAACAGTCCATTCACCACTGTCTCGAGCAAATTCATTTATTTTGATCATCAAATTGTAGTCTGCTCGTCTGGCTTTGAATGTTTCTTCCATGTGTGGGGCAATAATGTTTTCTAGTGATCGATCTGTTGAGCTTCCAGCTCCAGCTGATCCACTAGCACCCATGCTAGTGGTTGTGATGGTTGAGGTTGTAGGACCTGCTGTGGCTACAGGGATCTGTCTAGGCCTGCCCTGTGGCCTGGACAACCTGTCTGAGAAATTTATCAGAGGTTGAAGTGCAACTCTCAACTTTGTAATCAAATCTTGTGTGAGAGCTGCATTTGTTCGTTGCAGTTCCTCTGTAAATTTAGTGACATCCGAAGTGGTCTGGGCGGCAGTGAGCTCTTCAATTTTTGCTCTGGCCTCATCAAGCTGTTTTTCAAGCTTGGTACTTTGCTGGATTTCACTCCGAAGTCCTTGCAAGGTTTTCATGACTTCGAAGTTTGTTTTATCGGTCTTCTCAGTGAGAGCATCAACCTTCTTGTTGATGGAGGTGACAGCGGATTCCAACTTCTTTTCGAAGGAAGATTGGATCTTATTTTTTTCATCCAAGAGCTTCTTCTCAAGACAATCCACAGACTCTTTTATTTCTTTGAATAGAGTGAACTCCAAAGATTCTATCTCTTCGGTGATGTCACCAATGGTTGGTTTTGTGGGGTCAAATCCTGTTTGAGCTTGAATGAGAGTGTCAAGCTTGGAGTTGAGGACTTTGTACTGTTTCATTAGTACAAAACCTTCATCCGGTAGGTCTTCTTCTGATGCTCCTTCAACATTCAAGGGAGCCATGTGGAAGGCTTCGAAGAGTGCTGCCGAAGAGGGGTTTTGTCTTGATGGTGATATGGGTGTTTCAAACTCTGGTAATGAGAAATCGATACCGGAGACAGGTATTTCGGAAGTTGGAGGTGCGGTTGTTGGTGGTGGTGGAGGAGGAATTGTATGTGGAGGTGTGTCGGGTCTGGTTGATTTTGGTGGTGATGGAGGGACAGTTGTTTGCGGTGGTGTTGGTGGTTTGGATGTTCTTAATGGAGATGGAGGAGGTTGGTTTACAATATGTTCTTCTTCTTCTTGTTGTTCTTCTTGGACTGTGGATGGAGTCCTTTCAGAGTCCGAAGACTCATCCACAGGAATCAGTTTCCTCTGTCTCTTCGGTTGTTTTCTCTTCGGTGTGGTTTTCACCGAAGCCTTTCGTTTCTTTTCTTCTTTCTTTGGACCACTTGGTCCACCGGTCATCTTCTTTTTCCCTTTTCCCTTGGGAATTTCTAAAACAGGAGCCTCCTTGCTCAAATCACGAGTTGGATAAGGGATCACCAAAGTATTGCGGTAAGAGCTTACTTCATTACACTCCATGGGAACCTTGGAGAGCATAGCTATAGGTATTTGTGCACAGTAGACTGCGGGTTCATCATCCAATGGGGACACAGTGATTGAAGTGTACCCCTTTTCGGGGAGAGAGAGAGGTCCGCCACATATCCAGTCTTTTGATAATGGGCATGAACAACAATTACCCAGAACCTTGCATTTGAAATTTCAGTTCCCTTCAGACTGTGATTAATGTGTGAACAGAAGTCAGCCCATAGAATCGAGGCGTAATCAACTTTGACATCATAGTAGATTCCAAAGAGTAGGCTCTGAAAGGCCACACTTGCAGAATCTAGCCCTGAAGTTCTTCCAGAAAGACATCTGAGGAAAATACTGAAGTAGTATCTCCACAGATTGGGCAGTTGGTTCTTCTTAAACATGCTGATCTTCTCAAGTTGAGGAAAGTACCCCATTTCGTTGAACATATCAACGAGTTGCTCAGCAGAAGGAGTCACAATCTCCTTGGGATCGTAAATGGGAAGATGAAGAGCCTCAGCAAATTTCTCCTTGGTGAGTCGCTCTTTCTTGGTTTTTCCATTTACATCAATGGCTTCAAAATACACGGATTTCATGTGATTGTTCGTGTCGAACAGAGCATTCGAGGTGTAGTGTGCCCTGTGAACAAGTGTTGCTGGAATCGATGGTGTGCAGGTTAGGGCATAGCCAAGAATCGATCTCTTCAAGCATTCGACAAGAGCATCGATCGGCTTAGGGTAAAGTTGTAGGTTGTTGCGTAGTACCAGATTTGCAGACTGGCTTTTGAGAACAGGTACTGAAATAGCTTCAGTGGTCTGAGAAGATCCTTCTACAACCATTGTTGGTCGTTTGATGAAAATGAAGAAGATGAAGTAAGTTGTGTTTGCAGAGAGAATTCGAGAGTAAGTTTGCAATGAGAAACGAGAGTTGTGTTAGCGTAAAGAGTGAGATGGATGAGGTGGAAGGTTTATATAGTATTCGTGGTCCCTATGCCATTTAATGCACGTTTAAAATGGTCCAGTAGAAAGTAGACACCTCATCACCTGCTCGTCCCACTTTCTCTGCAAAAAGGAGAAATATACGGCTGTCAGTTACAATGATTCAAAATTTGAACCGTTAGCTTTTGAGACGTCATTATGAATAATGTTTTTCATTTAATTCTCAATGACAGCTGTAAGCAAAACGGTTAAAACTCAAGGAATGTTTGTCTCTGTGATTTATCATAAATGTGGAAATCATTTGAACATTTAATTGACTTCGCAATTATGAAAAATTATGAACATTGAGGGTACGCTTCGGAGCATAAAGTTCCTCACTTCGGTGTGTTTGCTATTGACTCCGAAGAGTGTTCGGTCACTTCGGTGATTGACAGATGATTGCAAAGTGTTCATCACTGTAACGAAGTCCATATGTTATTCTATAAGTTATTGATTTTTCTTTTGACTGATGCAGTATGTCGTTTAACCTTAGTTTTCATGAATATTATTAAAAGATGATTTATTCGAGTTAATGTTCAGAGTCGTTCGAATCATGTTGGAAGTCCATTTTTCAGTTGGAAGTTTGTTTGATTCAATATCGGTCATGAAATTATAAGTCTAATCACCCCATTACTGACTTGATTTCGCATTTAGGAAGCATGTTTTTAGTTGTGCTTATGTGCCTCAAACTTTTCAAATATGATAAAGATAACATCCTTTGCATTTGAAATTTAAAGAGGTTTTCATTCATGATTTGAACATCAGAAGTGTTTCAGAAGGTATGATTGGACTGTTTTGAAGATTTGTTTGAAAAATTTATTCCATTTCATCAGTTGAAGTGTTTGGGTACTAAGCTCAGATGACAAGCCTTTGAGCTTCGTACACCACTCCTACTTTATCATTTAAGATAGACTACTTGAAATGTTCGTATTCCTCTACAAGGTACTCGACTATGTTATAGGAGCTCCTTGTACCGTTATTTAAAACAGAAGAATAAGCTTTTGAATGCTGAATTTTCTTATGCATTCCCTTGGTTATCTTTTGATTTTTGTTTGTCTTTGTTTCTTTTGACAACTGTTTTCTATTTTTCTTTTTCTTTCTTGTTTTCTATTTTGACTTTCCTTATCCGAAGATATAGAACATCACCATATGTTTTCTTTCTTTGGTGCATTTTGTTTTTGTTTTAAACAGTCCTTGTGAGTGAAAATCTTCATATAGTTCAATTTTGTATCATTTAATGAAAAGAGATTTAAATTTGCTTATCAAACGATGTTGGTTCTATTTTTGAGGAAAACTTCGGAGAACTTTGAATTATCCATTGTAGTTTTAAGGCTACATGATTAGTTTGAAGTTGAAGCGAGTCAAGTTTCGAAGGGTGGTTAGAAATAGACATTATGTTAAGGTTATTGAAATCAAACAGGGCTTCAAAGTGTAAAATAGCCTTGACCTCATTTCGAAGTCTGTTTTCTTACCAATGTTTCAAGTCGATTCCCAAATACCTTTTAGTGCAATAAGGTATGATTTTCAGAATCTAAAATCAAAGTTTTGTCCTTTACTTGGTTAATTCATGAGAGTAAAGTTAAAATTTGTCATTTGCATCAGAATTTTCTTTTCATTTGGTATAAATTTTTCTTGTTTTTGAATTTCCTTAGTCTTAAACAACTCTTTATTTTTATCTTTAAAGGATGAAGTTAACATTTGTTCAAGTGATTTTCACATTTGAAGAATTTATTTTGAAGAAACGTTTGTTCCGCAGACCTCCGAAGTGATATTTTACTTCGGAATACTGCGGTGAAGTAGCAAGTGTTTTTGCTTGTTTTTCTCCACTGACCTCCGAAGCCAAAATTGACTTCGGGGGTCTGCGGAGTTTATTCTTTTTGTAAATTTATTGAACAGAGTAAGAGTGAACAAATCTTGAATTTATTGAAGAGTTGATCCATCTATCATTCCAAGTCCCCGAACGATTCTTGTGAATGCTTCTTCATTTAGAGCCTTTGTGAAGATATCTGCCAATTGTTCTGTGGTGTGAACAAAGTGCACCTTAATATTCCCCTCCTCAACATGACTTTTGATGAAGTGGTAGCGAAGAGCTATATGCTTCGTCTTGGAATGTTGAACCGGATTGTGGCATATACGAATTGCACTTTGTGAATCACAGAACAAGGTAATTTTTCTCATATTAATGGCATAGTCTTTCAATTGACTTTGAATCCAGATGATCTGCGAAGTGCATGCAGCAGCTGCTACATATTCAGCCTCTGCGGTGGAGATAGAGACACAAGTTTGTTTCTTGGATTGCCAACTGATAAGTTTTCCATCTAAGAATTGACAACCTCCTGAAGTACTCTTGCGATCAATAGAGCATCCACCAAGATCAGAGTCTGAATATGCTTGAATGTAGAAACCAGAGTTTGCTGGATACCACAGACCATAAGCAGTAGTTCCATGAAGATATGGGAATATTGTCTTAACAGCAGCCAAGTGAGGTTCCCTTGGATCAGCCTGATACCTTGCACAATTGTAGACTGCAAACATGATGTCAGGACGACTGGCTGTAAGATAGAGCAATGATCCAATCATTCTTCGGTATTGCTGTATGTCGGTCTTTGGTTTGTCTAAAGATGGATTTAACCTTGTACCTGCAGGCAAAGGAACTTTTGCTTTGGAGCAGTTAGTCATTCCGAAGCGTTCAAGCAGACTCTTCGTATATTTTTGTTGATTGATGAATATCCCTTCCTTAGATTGTTTGATTTGTAAACCAAGAAAAAAATTTATTTTTCCCATCATACTCATTTGAAATTTGCTTTTCATCAGTTTTTCAAAATCTTTTGACAAATTGGGGTCAGTAGATCCAAAGATTATGTCATCCACATAAATTTGGACTAACATCAAGTGAGATCCAACTTTCTTTCTAAAAAGTGTTGGGTCCACTGATCCCTGTTTAAAGTTTGATTCTTTTAAGAATTTAGTCAAGGTTTTATACCAAGCTCTTGGAGCTTGTTTTAAACCATAGACTGCTTTGTCTAGCACATAACAATAATTCGGATGAGTTTTACTTTCAAAACCAGGTGGTTGTTCAACAAAAACGGTTTCCTCGAGATCACCATTCAGAAAAGCACATTTAACATCCATTTGATAGACATCAAAATTTTTTTGTGCAGCATAAGCTAAAAATATCTGAACTGATTCAAGTCTGGCAACAGGAGCAAAAGTTTCTTCATAATCAATCCCCTCCTGTTGACAGTAACCCTTGACAACCAACCTGGCTTTGTTCCGAACTACTTTGCCTTCGGTGTCTAGCTTGTTGCGGTACACCCATTTGAGGCCAACAATTGAGGCATTTGCAGGTTTTGGAATTAGCCTCCAGACTCTGTTTCTTTCAAATTCTTCTAATTCCAACTGCATTGCTTCAATCCAGTCTGAGTGATCAAATGCATCTTTGACGTTCTTAGGTTCTACCTTAGAGATAAAGACATTGAACATGCACATCTCATAATTTTTGTTGAGATCTAATTGCTTTTGATGAAGTTGTGCACGAGTCAGTACTTTATCTCAAACATCACCGATGACAAGTGATGGAGGATGATTTTTCGTCCATTTGTCCAAAGGTGGATAGTTTGGATCAAAATCAGGAGGTCCTTCAGCATCGATGTCCTCAATGTCTGAGGGATATCCCGAGGTGGAGGGAAAATTACCCATTAGCAAGTGATTATTCGAATTTGTGTTGGTTTGTGGTGTGTGTATTTGTGAAGTAGAGTTTGATATGTTTCCCCTTTGGTCACTTGTTGGTGTTGAAGAGGTTGTAGCTTTATCCGAAGCGATTGTTGTGGCTGAATTCGGAGTGGCAATCTCTGGCTCCCCCTGGATTGTTGGATACATGGATATGATATTTGAGATTGACTGGGGAGTAGAGACAAGAGTGTTGGATCCTCCGGGACTGTTGATTGATTCACTATTAGTCCTTGAATTTCCAGCACATCGGTTTGATGGCTCCCCCTCAACACTAACATTTTGCAAACATTGTTTAGATGACTCTTCCTCAATAGAAGATGGTCTTTGTATGCTGCTTGTATAAGAGTCATCGGGTCCATCTGTGAGCTTGGAGAGTTCGGACTCATGGTTGTCTGGTGCTCTGACTTCGGAGTCCACAGCTCTCACAGGTTGATCAAATAAAAGTGAGAAGTTTGTGTCGAATGTTGTGATTTGAGCAACTTCTACAGCAGGGTTTGGAAAGATTGAAGACATAGGAAATGGATGCATAGACTTCTTGATGTAGTAGTCATCAAACCTTAGATTAAAGGTTTCTTCGATTTTGCGAGTTTTCTTGTTCATGACTCTGTAGGCTTTTGAGTCTTGAGAGTAACCAAGGAAGATGCCTTCTTCTGATTTGTTATCGAACTTGGTTAAGTGATCCTTCATGTTTAAGATAAAACACCTACAACCAAAGATGTGAAGAAATTTGACATTTGGTTTTCTTCGGTTGAGTACTTCGTAAGGTGTAATTTGGAATCTTTTGTGAATGTAGGATCTGTTTTGAGTAAACCATGCAGTAGAAATTGCTTCGGCCCAGAAGTACATGGGCAAATTTGCAAAGTTGAGCATTGTTCTTGCAGCTTCACACAAAGAGCGATTTCTTCTTTCTACAACACCGTTTTGTTGAGGAGTGTAAGGTGCTGAGAAGTTGTGGTTTATCCCCTTTGTTTTCAAGAATCGATCAAGAGTCTGATTTTTAAACTCCGAACCGTTGTCACTGTGCACAGTTCGGACTTTCTTGTTGAGCATCAATTCCATTTTCTTTATAAAGTTGATGATTTCTTCAGCTGCATCGAATTTGTTTCGGAGGAACAACACTCAAGCAAACCTTGAATAGTCATCAACGATAACCAAAATGTACTTCTTCTTTCCTATTGATTCTATTGCAGATGGTCCACACATATCTATGTATAGAAAGGAAAGAGGTTCGGTGATTTTGGGGTTGATTACTGTAGGATGTCTTTGTTTTGTCTGCTTGCCATGTTCACAAGCAGAGCAGAGGGAATCATTGTCAAATTTGAGAGCTGGCATACCACGAACCAAATCCATGGCCACCAACTTATTCAGATCTTTGAAGTTCAGATGGGCAAGTCTTCGGTGCCATAACCAGCTGACATCGGAGTTGGCTTTGGAGAGAAGACATGGAGATTGCCCACCAGTCACTGGCTTTAGATTTAAGGGAAACATAGATCCCTTCCTTTCTGATTTCAGTAAGACTTTGTTTGTTGCTTCTTTGGTGATTACACTCCAACCACCAATTGAGATATACTCACAAGATTATGTTTTAATCGTTCAACAAATGCCACTCGGTTGATAGTAAATTGGCCATTTGTTATTTTTCCATATCTCCGAATTGGACATGTTTCATTATTACCAAAGCGTACGTTTCCAGCATCATCTAAATTCCTATAATCCCTGAGATATTCCTTTCTCCCCGTCATATGTCTTGAGCAGCCACTGTCCATGTACCATTTTGAATCATACCGTTCATTAGACATAACCTGCAATTAATCAAGAAGGAGTTGGTACCCAATCAATCTTGGGTCCTCAGGGTAAGCAAAGGATTCTTGAATCCATTTTTCTACGGCCTCTTCAGAGATTTCATTTGCATTTAAATTAATCAAATTCTCCGAAGCCTCATGTAATGAGCTTGATTCTGAAGTGTTTGAGCAGGATTCAGAAGAGTTTGTAGTTAAAATTAATGAGTCCGAAGTGACTGACAGAGTGATAGACTTCGGAACCCATTTTTTAATGGAAATTTTTTATTTGGAGGATTTTGAAGATTTTGAAGTTTTTGTTTTTGCAGTTAAGTTTTCTTTAAGGTCATTTCTTTTCCAATTTTGTTTTGGTTTTTCCATTTTTGACTTCGTTGAAATTGAGCTACACAACGTAGAGGTAAAAAGATACTCTTCGTATGCCAATTTAAAGTCATTTAATGAGAGATCCTTATCCTTGAACATTTCCAAATTGTTGTCCAGCCATTTGTGGAATGTATCTATCAGATTGTTTCCTTTTGAAAAGGTTTTCTTCGTCGGTTTTCGAAATTTAGGATTCGGAAAGTTAGGTTTCGTTGGTGTACAGGTTGGTTTTTCATTTCGATTTTTAACTTCTGAGATTTTTGAGCAAACATGCTTTGTATCAGAAGTGGAAGCAATTGCTTCATTTTGTTTCGAATCTCTAAAAGGAGTTTTTCTTTTCACAAGATTTAGGGTTTGCTTGGTTTTCGAATTCTCAACAGTGGGTTTTTGAGTTGGTTTTGAAATCACCACTGCTGATTTTGATTTTTGTAGAACATGTTGTGTAGTTTTGTTAGTTGAAATTTTTGATTTTGAAATTTCATTTTCAGGATTGTGTGAAAAAGGGACACATTCACAAGATTCCATTTATTCCAATACATCCATCTTCGGAACTGTGGGTTTTTTTTTTTTTTTTGAATGATAAATTCTTGTAATATGCGCATATAATCGTTTGGCTGTTTCACAAAATATGTTTCTCTGTCTTAAGATTACATCATGATTGTTTAAAAATTTTTCTCTATTTTCTTCTAACAAGGAGATTCTAAGATTAGATTTCTCTACTGCTAGCTTCAGGTTCTCTACTCTCCCCCTTAAGCTTAGAAGCTCCTGCTCACTGAGTATTTCCCTATTTTTAGCATCAATGAGTAATTTATGCATGACAGAACAATCACGAGTTATTTCACTTATAATGGGAGCAGTTTGAGAAGTAGGAATTTTAAAAGATGAAAGAAGTTTTGATACGTGTTCTGGGATTGTCAAACGGTTGTCATTTGCCATCAAGCACACTTCCTCATCATCATCAGAAGAGTCTTGAAACCAAGTCTTCGGAGTATTAGCAGCAGTTATTTTCAGTCCCTCCGAAGTCACGAAGCCAAGACCCGCAGTCGCTTCAATCTCCATCAGTTTCTCTTCATTCAACTTTTCCGAAGTGTCTTGTAGAAAGCTCTTATCGACATCATAGGCCATGAAAGCACTATGAGATGGCTTTCTCACTTCGTCATCATCTGAATCCGAAGACCAAACTTGATATGATCCTTGTCGATCATCAGCAGCCATTAAGGCTAGGTCTTTGGTCCTTACTCTAACTTCCTCCATTTTTCTTGCGTAATAGGCTTCGTCCTTTACTTATGGTTTCTTTTCGTTTTGCTTCCGAAGCATGCAGTCTTTAGCAAAATGATTCTTGCCATGACAATAATTGCAATCATAGCCAGAATCACCTGAGATTTTCTTCTCTTCGGACTTCTCTTTGGATAACTCCGAAGCCGGTTTTTCAGATGGCTTCGGGGTTGACAATTTCAAGTTATCCTCCTTTGGAGTGTACATTTCAGGTTTGGGCTTGGAGTTGAAGTTTGATTTGTTAAAGTTTTTCACAAATGGCTTTCCAGAGTTGTTTTTGAGGAATGGTTTCTTGAATCTTCGATTGTTGGCGGCATAGAGAGCAACAATATCTCCATTATCATCTACCATGTAGGCAGCAATGTCTTCATCACTTGATTCTTCCTCTTCTTTTGACACGAGAGCTAGTGGTACAGAACTAGCCATTTCACTTCTTCGACCTACCACATCGGGTTCATGTGATTTTAATAGATTGTATAGGGCAGCCAGCTTGTATTTCTCAATATTCTCATAGGATTTGACCATGAGCATGATTGGTCTCCATTCCTTGCGAAGACTGTAGAGAAATTTGATATTTATCTTTTGTTGGCTTCTTGTTTCCCCATACTTATCGAGTGTGTAAATCATGTTGCTCAAACGTTCATAACAGGCTTCTAAGGACTCATTTTCTTCTTGCTTAAAGTTCCCGAAGTCTGCAATGATTTCTTGAACTTTGCTAGTATGAAGAATTTTGTCTCCTCCGAAACGAAGTTCGAGATTGTCCCACATCTCTTTTGCAGATTTTGCATCAGCAATGTGGTGACTGACATCGGGACCCAAGCCACTTCTCAGTTCGCGCATGGCTCTCTCGTCGTTTTCAAGCTTTTTCATATCTGCAGCATTAAGAACAACAGCTTCTTCTCCGTCAGGAACAACGAATCGACCAGCAATGTCTGTTTGTGGACCTTCAGTCACAGACCTCCATAGATCTTTTTTTCCAGTCCTATAAGGTAATCCTTCATTCGACCAGCCCAATAATCGAAGTAAGAAGTTACTAGAACAGGGGCCTTCGTTGCTGAACGGATGAGGTTTGCATAGTTAAGCATATTAGCATAAGTTGCTATGGAATCAGTCATCTTGATGTATTTCAATAGGATCTTTTCAGTAAAAACAGGTGGTAGAGATTTGCAACAGTTGCGGAAGACTAAATCTGAGAATCGATTCAGATTTAGAGCTGAAGCAAACGAATTCGAACTCTATCAACAGGTTTTTGAGCTGACTCGCTCTGATACCACTTGTTGGGTGTTGAAATATGACAATAGATGAACTAATATAGATAAGGAATCAATTACACAATCAATCACACAATGATAATGCAACAGAGCTTAATTAAACAATAAGATATGAATAACATGTGCCGAATGATTCAATTAGAACTTTGTTTTTACAATGGGGTTTTCTATCTTGGAGATATACAATTCTCGTTAGCTAATATTGTATTCTCCATTTTGACACGGTATGGTATCACTGATATTTAAACTGAATCAGTGATATCAATAGTACACCTTTTACAGAGAATATCCTATCAGTGTACTAGCCAATAGGATAGAAGATTCATGCAACACGTATTGTACTATACGCATGCACACAAAAGACAAGAGGACAGGCTGTGAAGTCTTCGGATCTTTTATGCATAGCACTTCGGAGTCTTCTCTTGTTTATTCACTTCGGGGTTTCTTATGGGTAGGACTTCGGATATATCAGCACTTCATCACAAAATATCTCAACAACACGCCAGTGGTCAAGACAAGTGGAGGGGGCACGGTGACCCCACACTTGCTTGAAACAACTCCTCATTTTGGTATCACATGCATAACTCACAAAAAGATTAAACACAAACAATCAAAATACAATACAAACAAAAGATAAGTACAGTACAGATATCCAAAAGAAAATAAGAAAAAATACATCAATCGTCGTCCTGGCGGGTACCAGATGGACCTGCCCCAGCATCGCCTCCGGAGGGGTGAGGTGGAATGTCGTCAATATGCATCTGGAGCATGATCATCCTTTGTGTCTCCGCCATCCACTGGTCATGTGCCTCCCTAGCAGACATCCTCTGGCTCAGGTCCTGGATGGCTACCAGCACATCAGATAGTTGTGGCTGTGGCGCTGGCTCTGCTGGTGCTGCCGGTCTCCGACGTCTCCTACCTGGCTGGGCGTATGCTGGCTGGGGATCCTGGGGTGCCTCAGTAGCCACCCTTATGTACTGGCCTGGGCGCTGCTGCTCGATAAGCCTCATGTTCTCCAGGGCTCGCGCCGTAGTGCGAACTGGAGGTAAACGTCAAGATTGCCATGACGGGAGCAGTAAGGATCCGGTACGAACGGGCCAGGAGGGTGATGTAATGCCCGTGGGCCAGAGGACTACTGGCTGATGCACCCGTCACACGGGTGGATAGAGAGACGACTAGAGCGAATGGGAGGTAAAGGAACCTGGAGGGGTCAACGAGGACCCAAAGATATGTCATGTCCTCACCAGACACCTTCTCGCCCCCTCCCTGTGCATAATGGAGGTGGAGACGATGCGGTGCATGAGCCGGTGAAGCGGATCACGGAGATGGCTCTCCCTGGATGTCCCCGCCTCATAGAACATGTTGGACAACGATGTCCAAACCTCTGCGTTGGCAGCCCTGGCGGGCTGCCCCTAAGTGCACGCCTGGAGAAACTGCGTGAAATGGCGGTGCTGGAGGTCCGCCTCTGTATAGATGCCTGTTGACAACGCCTAGTGATATTACATATTTTAGTCGTTGTTGAGCCCTATTCTTAGTGAAATTATATCATATATCTCGTGGTATTCTCACTTTTCATGCCAGTACTTGTTTGGAAGAAAATAACGAAAACAGGGACCAAAAGCGTTCAAATTAGAGAAAGTTTGGAGAAGAAGATAAAATCAGGAAAACACGTACGCATAGCACGGAAATCAAGAAGGCGCGACGGCTTTGAGGTGGTGGACTAAATTCAAATGCCGAGAAAACGTGAGAAGATAAGTACGCGCGCCGCGGTTCTCTTAATTGCGCGGTGCGGTTGCGGAAAATTGCAACTATAAATAGAGCCATTTACAGCCGAAAACCCTAGCAAAGACCCGGTGGAAAATCGACCGTAGAGGCTCTTTGACTCCAAGAATTCGTTTTCAGCAATTACCTTTTGGCATTTCAGGTTTTTATGTTTAATTTCTTTTAGTTTAATAGTTAGCATTAGTGGCTAGGGTCTTTGGGAGTGACAACCACTGACCTTGAGCATTTGAGTTACTGTTTTTCAGTCTTTGTTACTGTATTGGATGATTGGAATTCATTTTGAGTTTATAATAATCAGTTGGTTACAAGTAATATTGGTTTTGCGGTATTTTGATGCTTGTTATTGGTTTTGAATGCTTGGATTGTGTTTGAATTGTGATTGGATGTTTGATTTGACCTTGTTGGACTGTTTTCCTTCGCTGATTTCAGTAGCCAATTAGGTTAGCTTTTTAGGTTTGAACTTTAGCCAGTGACTATCCCGTTGGATCTTAGTTATTGGTGTAGTTTATGCCTTGTTTTGTTTTCTGTTTGGATTGTCGGATGCCTTTGTTTACTTCTGAATTAGAGATGCACTTCTAATTTCAAAAAGTAACTAGGTTTGGTTTAAAGCTTAGCTTAGTCTATGCTTATTTTGGGATTGTTTAGTTTAGAATTTCTGAGTTTTAGTGGCAAGGGTTTGGAAACTAAAGTCCTCTAACTATAGCGTGACACTATAGTTGGTAATCTGTCATCTGAATTGACCACGTAGCTCCTACGGATCGACCCTGACTACCATTGTGCTAGTGTGTGTGTTAGGTTTTTCTTATTTTTGACCGCACGACGACCTAGCCGTGTCACCTGTGCGCCTCCCAAACTCCCGTAGATTGCACTCCCTGTGGACTCCCCCTAATCGAAATCGTACCAGTCTGGAACGGGCCTCTGTCGACCCCGGTGCAAAACGGACAGTAGATAGGAACTCCAAAAAAAGCTCGGTGTATACTGTGTCGTCCTGGTTGGCCATAAGCCTATCCCAACCACGACAAGTAAATAACGCATCCCCGTGGGTCCATGTGCGGTGGAGGAATGGCTCGATCTCACCCCAAAGCCCCGTGTCTCTGAGGATATCCCTGTCAATGATCGTCGCCTCGAGAACCCGGCGACCTATGAGTACATCCCTCCTGCTGGCAAACTCCACAGAGCTATCCAATCCCTCATGGAACTGGAGAAACTGGTGGTCAAGTCTGAACGACATCTGCACAAAGAAAATAGCCCCAATTATTTTTTCAATTTTAGTCCTTTTCTTCCTCACCGCACCGCGGCGCGGCCCAAGAACTATGGCACGGCGCGGCGAGCGGCTGTTTCCAATTCCAAACCCCATATCACGATCTAACCTGTTTAAACTCAATCCAACTACACTACAAGGTAGCCTAAGTACCGACTAACTCCTCTAGGGTCATTATTTGGCAAAATAAACACCCTATGAGTCAGCATTGGCGATTTCTAACTTTTTGGGTTTTTAGAGAAATCAACCAAATCAACTGCCTAATCATTAGTTTTAACAAGTAAAAGCTAGTTCCTTGGTGGCGAGAATGAAATGAGCAAGAAAAAAAAACGAGAAATTTTCGATGATCAGAGCTCTGCGGCGTGGGTGTGTGTGAATAGTGTCACGGCGTACCTTATTTACGAAGGAAACCGACCGATCGATTCCCGCGGCGCGGATATGAACGAACCGGGGCGCGCGTATTCCCAAATCATCCCCTGCGCATCGAGTTGGTTTACGAACCCGCGGTGCGCAATTTGCTTGACCATGACGCAGTCATCAAAAATCCAAATTCTTCAAAACAACCCCACACTTGCCTTGGACCAATCATACCTGCAAATGACGATGATATAATTTTCCTAGTTACTCCTAAAAATACAGTACCTAACCTATGAAAAGATGGGTTGCCTCCCAACAAGCGCTAAGTTTAACGTCTTCAGCCAGACGTACCATTCCTACTCCTACTCTTCTTGAATTCCTGAGGGCATCTTCTTGTGATCTGCCGCAAAATTGTGGGCCATCATTGACATCAATGAAGTGAGTTGAGTTATCCTGTCCCTAACCCCGCTAATCCATTGTTGCTGAGCTTCTAGAAGCTGAAAGACCTTTGCTTCTCTTTCCCTTGCATCTCTCTCGTATTGCTGGTGCCTTGCCTCCCAACATGTCCATCATGTCCAGCAGCTGTTCCTTGTCAATGGTGGACAACGGATGCTCCTTTGTTTCCTTCAAGACTTCCTCTTTTCCTCCTTCTCCTGTTCGGGTCCATATTTTTCTTTTGTCCCTAACCCCAGGTTCCATCAGCAAGTTGCTGTCCAAATTCTTATCATCGTACCCTTGAGGTAGAGATATGGGACTTCCGAACATATTTAACCTTCTTTTCCTCGACCCAAAGAAGATATCCAAGTCTCCTGTTTTGCAATCAATAACAGCGCCAGCCGTAGCCAAAAATGGACGTCTTAATATTAACGCGGGTGCATCCTCCTGACTTTCGTATTCCATAACTAAAAAATCCACTGGGTAAAAGAAATCCCCAACTTTCACAATGACATTGGTCAGCTTACCTCGGGATACTCTGGTTGACTGGTCTGCCAGCTGTAATACGGTCTTTGCCGGCTCTAATTCCACATTCTTGTATTTATCATACAAATATCCCGATAGCACATTCACAGTCAGTCCCAAATCCAGCAAGGTGTTCCTAATGACCACATCTCCTACAGTAGCAGTAATCAGTGGTGACCCAGGATCCTTTTCTTACTTGGGAAGTGTTCCCAACAGTGCCTCACTAGCTTTAATTGTCAACCTCACAGTGTCAGGTGTGGGAGTCTTGCTTTTTCCATTTTTCTTGCACATCTCCTGAAGAATTCTTGTATCCTCAAGAGCGTTCTTAAGTTCGTCCCACAAGGGTTGATTCATCGATGGCCCCGTCGATTTGGACGCTTCCTGCGTTTTCTTTCCCTTCTTATCCTTCTTCCTTTGTTTAATTCCGGCTATCATCGGCTGCTTTTCCTCTTGGACATCCTTGTCCTCCTTTGGTTGAGGTTCCTTTTCAACGAGAATTTCCTTTAATTTCATGTCTTTCCTATTCTACTTTTCAATTTCCACCTTTTCCTTAACTTCTTCTTCCTTTTCACTTTCAGCCTCATTTCCTGATTCTAGCAAGTCTTCCAGGGTGACTCTCCTCCATTTAGCCTCGACAGTGTTGACATGCTCCTTTCCGGCCCGCTGACCATTGGTCGGATTGACTTCTGTGGTACTGGGCAGCTTCCCATTATCTCTTTTTCGTTAGTCTTCAGCCATTTGGGCGATTTGCCTCTCCATATTGACGATAGCTTTCGCATTGGCCAGCGATTGCTGCTGCGTTGTGTTGAACATCTCATACATTTTTGCAACCAGATCCTCCTGAGTTCCTGGGGCATCGTTGATAGAGTTATTGGGCTCCCTATTGTTGCTGTTACCGTTGACATTACCACTATTGTTTACCAGTCGATAATGTCTGAGCAAGGTGGATGATTGCCCTTGGTAGTTGTTCTACCTCTGGTTATTGAAGTTCTGCTGACCTTGGTTATATGGTCTATAGGGTGGATGATTGCCCTTGGTAGTTGACCAGTTGCCACTTTGGAATATCGTGATAAGGGCACGACCTCATCAACTCTTTTAGACGATCCCATGCTTCATGAAAAGCTTCTCCAGGCTTCTGCTAAAAATCCTGAATGGCCCTCCTGATCTCCGTCGTCTTGCTTGCCGCATAGAACTCTTGTAAGAACTTAGCTTTGAGTTGGTCCCATGTAATGATGCTATTCGATGGCAAAGATGTAAACCAATATTTGGCTTTGTCATTCAGAGTGAATGAGAACAATCTTTATCTAAAAATGTTCTTAGTGGTGTTCCTAGGGGTGTTAGCGTTGGCTATGGCTATAAACTCATACAAGTGATTGTATGGGTCATCATGTTTGTACCCCCTAAAGTCCGGTAATATTCCTAACAACTGAGGTCTAATTTCTACTTGAGATTCTATATCATCAAGAATGTTAATAGGCGACAAGTCATCGTACTCCCGTGGTTGGAAGTGCGATGCAACCGATTGCCCCCTCGGTTGTGCAAAATACAAGGGTTGAGCAGGATTACCGTAAAAGTGATGATTATTATATCTCTGCTGACCTTGCAATGGTTGATGCTGCTGTGATCTTCTTGGAGGTCCGCGATCTCGGTTCCATGGTTGCTGTGGTGCTGGTGGAACCCATCCTTCGTCTTCATCCTCACACCTCTCTTCAGCTCTTGATACTGGTACTGCTGCTGAGGAGGTTGCTGTTGGTATTGTTGCCGCGGTGGTATAGGTTGGAATGTGGTTTGTGGTTTAAAAAGTAATGGTGGTGGTTGTGAAATGGGTTGAGAAATGGGTGTCTACTGTCTAGATACTGGGGTGCCATCACGGGTCGGCGCTCCCCAAGACATAGGAGATGTAAATGGGTTTGTGGATTGTGGTTGGGATAAAGGTTGAAATGGTGGAATCGACGGCGGAGTGCATGATGGTATAGGTGCAGGGGCTGAAGCTGCACCACCAGTAGCACTCGTGCTCCCAATGTGAAATTCTGAAATTGGGGGAATAAATGACATCCCCGTTGCCTCAACCGAGGGTTCCTGGGCAACACTCACTATACTACTACTGACATTACTAAAACTCATTGTATTTAAACGCCTACGTGCATGGATCTTGGGTGCAGTTCGCTCAATCTCTGAGTCAAAACGCAAAGGGGATAATTACTCACCCCTACAGGTACGCATGCAAAAATGCAACACGCCCGAGAAATCAAAAAGAAAAATTACTAACTAACTAAAATGTCAATATCAAAACCAAAAATTCAGAAACTATAAGTCCTACAGATCACCTATTCTCAAGCTCACAACTCCCCGGCAACGGCGCCAAAATTTGACATCACAGCGGTCATCATGCGGTCAAAAATAAGAAAATACCTAACACACACACACTTAGCACAGTGGAAGTCAGGGTCGATCCACAGGAGTTACGTGGTCGAGACAGGTGACAGATTACCAACGGCAGTGTCACGCTACAGTCAGAGGACCTAGTTCCTAACTTTTTCCAAACAATCCCAAAAATCATAAACTAGAACAATTCCAAGCAAGCATTAACTACACTAAGCTACTAACTAAACCTTGTTACCTATTGAAATAAGAAGTACATCTCCAAATCAGAAGCAATCAAGGGCAAAGCAAACATCAAACACAATCCAATCACTCAAAAATTCATTCACAAGCATAAAAACCGAAAAACTGAGCAATTAACATAAACCAAATGATTCTCATTAACCAAATCAGATCCAAAATATTCAAAACAGTAACCAAACATAAATCAAGACTCAATGTCAATGGTTGTCACTCCCAAAGACACTAGCCAACTATTACTATCTATTTAACTAATTAAAAATTAAAAATAAAAACATGAAAATACCAAAAGATGGTTGCTGAAGCTAAATCTCAGAGTCAAAGAGCCTTGGGGGTCGATTTCACACTAGGTCTTCGCTACTTTTTTCGACCTAAAAGCCTCTATTTATAGTTGCAAAAATCTCGAAGTCGCGCCGCGCATAAGTGGATCCCACGGCGGGCGGGCGGGTTTATCCCCGTTTTATTGGCATTTAAATTCTTTCCACCGCCTCATAACCGCGTCGCGCCTTGATGAATTCTGCGGCGCACGTACGTCTTTTCCTGATTTTGCCTTGATCTTCAAACTTCTTCCAAATTACACGCTTTTGGTCCCTATTTTCATTATTTCTTTCCAAACAAGTGCTGGAACGAAAAGTGAGAATTCCACGATATATATGATATATTTCCACTAAGAATAGGGCTTAACAACGACTAAAATATTTGATATTACTAGGCGTTGTCAGCCTCTCATCAATTTTGGTGATCACATGGCCAAAACTCAATCTTCCCAATCTGGACCACTAGTTATTGCTCAACATAATCTTTCGGCTCATCCTTTGCAAGGGGGAGAAGCCAGGTCTAGTGCCATTTTGTCTGCGATCACAACCTCCAAAGCCAAAACATCATAAACACCAACAATAGCAATAACAACAACAGCAACCATTTATGTTGCCACTTCTCTAGGACCACCACCATTTCCAACCTCTTCGGGTCCTACATACTCAACAATCGTTACTACCACCATGGGATCATCCGAAGCTGGTGGTTTGTAGGTCCAATGATCTCACAATAACAAAGATATCAATCAAATAATAAGAACAAGGAGATTATTTCAACTTTAATGCACTCTTGTATTGATCAAGACTAGTACATAAGTTGTGTGATTGCCAAGAGTACTTAAAGTTTCTCTCTCTAGGTTAGCACACTTCTCTAGGCAATCAACATGACAAATGATTTCATAAAAGGCTTAAATACTCTAGACCTAATGACCTAAGACCTAAGCCCATGAAAACCCATCCACTAGCCCAAAATGGGCGTGGACTACAAGGGCCAAAACCGAACAACCTAGTGTTGTTCGGTCCATACCGATTTTCCAAATAAAACCCAAACTATAATGTTTTACAATTTTAGTCCCTTATAAATAAAAGATTAAACCAAACTAAAATTAATTCCCAACAATCTCCTCCTTAGTTTAATGCTTTCATTTATCTTCAGGCTTCACTTGAACTTGGACGTCAGCTGAATACTGTAGAAAATTCTCAACAATCTCCCCCTCAAATTGACAATCTCCTCCTTAGCAAGAAAACCTTCCGCTTAGCAGGCAACAGGAGTGAATGTTGATGGAGTTCAGCACATTGTAACAACAACTTCGTCTTCAATGCAGGTCGTCTTTGGATTTGGATTGGTAAGCACTTTAAGTCATAGAGCATGTCTCGAATCAGCATATCCAGCTTTTGATTTGACTTTGACTTTGACTGGAGTCTGATTCTTCTTCTCTCTTCATCTTGATCACTTAAGGTGTTAATGTAGTAACAAGTTCACTGAGGAGGAAATCAAGCAACTTCTCACATGGAATTCAGCTTCACCTTCTTCGGGAACAAATTTGTGTTCAAATTTTTGAACGCTTCATTTTGCTGACACTTCTCGATACAAGCACTAATCAGCAAATCCTGTAGGTTATGGAGTTAGAAACTCTCACCACAGTTGTTCAAGGATTCATCCTTGGCTCAGAATGAGACTTCTCGCAATATCTGTGTGAACCCGGGGGAACGCACTGCTATTGTTTGAGTATCGGAGAACTACTCGTGGCCGTTTTGATTTGGGCCCTGTATATCCTTGATCAAAGATCTCAATGCAGTTGACAAGTCAACTTGGCTCTTTGCGAGACGTTCATTGGTATACAAACTCTACGGAGTGTACCATCCTAGTACCAATATTGAATCAGGTAAAGTTGTTGGGGTCTCACAACTATTATGGTAAACAACAATGATCACTGACCCAGAGTTTCAATATTTCATCAATGTGAGGTAATATCACATTGAATCACAAACATCTTGTTTAAAAGAAGTTTGGGCGAGACTTTTCCATCGGCGAGAATTTCGAATTGTCCTCAGTGTATGGTTTAATACACAAAGTCATCCAACTCTTGAATTAGAAGCTTTTTTAGGTGAGAAAGGTTGTTGATGCCTCACATCTACTGCTGGTGTTGTAGCAGAGATCATTAACATAGAGTGTTGAAATATCATCATTACTTGGTTTAAAAGTAATGAATCGTCTATCTCTTGTATCAAAAATGTAAAGGTGGTTAAGAATAGATTGGTGCGTGTGATAGACTACGGTATCCAGTCTAACCATCGCCACAGACTTTTTTAACTCTCGACTTTGAGTGGTTTCTATCAAAGTGTCTAGAAGTTGGTGTTACTCAAGAAAAACTTAAGATTGGTTAAGAAGCGGTTGTCAGTGCTTCACATTCATTGGGGTGTACCAATGAAGATCATAAACACTTAAAAATTTCCTAAGCAGTGAGTGGTATAAACTCGGTGCGTCGTCGGTAAGTGATACTGTTTTTGGATTTTTCATAATTTTAAGGAAAGATATGAAAATTATAAAAAAATCTAAAATCTTTTTGTCCTTTTAAGTCTTGTAATTTTTGTTTGTTTTTCTTGATACCAATTGTAGCTATACATATATTTCTGATACCACTTGTAAGTTAAAGTAAAGAAAAGACATATAAGTAAAAACATATTTTTGGATTTTTGATTTTCTGAAAGGAAAGATACGAAAATTATAAAAAAATGAAAATATTTTTGTATTTTTTAAGTTTTCTGATTTTTTGTTTTGTTTTCTAATGTCTCGAAGAAACCTTGGACTGGGTTAATTTTTCTTATCTTCTCCCCCTAAATTTGTGCATGGGAAGAAGAGCGGAAATAAAACATGTACAAATTTACCTAAACAAAAATAGAGTAAAAATATTTACAGAACTGATTTAACAGTAAGTAAAACGTATCAAATCCAGTTTGAAATGAAAGTTACGTGTTCAATTTTCAACACGACGTTAGTTACGATCCCCGCGTGATCTTTCCTCTCTCCCCTCCCGCAAAGGACACAGACTCTCCAGTAATGTCTTGAATGTTGTGCAATTGAGAGATCTCTCCAATCATGTGCCTGCAACAGCTACTATCAACGAACCGAGGTCTGAAGATATTCCTCCGTAGCTCCTCCTGCACATGAAGCGGGATTCGTTGGTCTTGGGAACCCAGTCCAACTTGAAACTGGGTCGACCATCACTGTCTATACACTTGACTGGTTCCAAGATCATATCCTGCTTATCAAACAAAGAACATGAAGAGTTAGCAGAAAAATTATATGATTTGGAATATTGGCCTTTTGGTACCTATCGGTAATTTGGTTTTGGTCTTTTGTTGTTTGACCGGATGGGTGTGTAACCGTTTGATGTCGAAGTAGCACTCCCCCTTGACGTGTGCTTATGTCGCCAGTGAGGATTCGAGGATGATCCTTAAGATGAACTCGACCTTACCGATGTCGATTTGGCAGAGTTATCTTTTGATTCGGTATTCTTATCCTTGGGGGCCTGCGTCTTGGCATTGAATTCATTCCAGTCGCCATCTCTTGACCGTGATCTTGAAGGCTTTCTTTTGGAATATTTTCCCTTTGCCACGTTCTCCAAGCCTTGTGCGTTGAAGGGAATATGTGGCCGATATGGACAGTTCCTGGCGATGTGACCTGCAATCCCACAATTCAAGCATGTTTGTCTTTTCAAGTAAATGAGATTGTGACTTGGTCCTTGTCCTTTTGAGTTTTTCAAGGAATTGCCACAAGTACAAGCACAATCACATTTTGTGGGACTTGGTCCTGGTCAACAGGGAATGTCGCACTTTTTCACGAACTTTGGTGTTTTGTATTTCCCAACATTTAGATTTTTGGAATTTGAACTGCCACCACCATAAGTTGTAGAACCAGCATCAACAGATTTGGTGTAATCATCAGTAACATCAAAAGATGAGGCATTAGATGTTGACGCGTGTTCAGAAGAACTAGGACTATCTTTGTCCTCCTCGCTCGCATCTTCCACTATTACATCATTGTTAGCAGTGCCAGACTGATCCTTTGGGATGAATTTGGAAAGATAGCATTTCTCAGATTCTTCGGTGTCAAGGTTTGAGATATACTTATGATTAAACAGGGGTGCCACAGCTTTGAATCCAAGACCTTCACCATCCGTAGCTTCTTCAGTCTTTCTTGATTCCTCAGCTTGATGTCGAGCATCCATGAGCTGGTCAATTTCATCACGCTTCCCTCTTTCTTGTTCAGCTTTATCGCGGGCAAGCATGACTTGATCACAGAGACTTAAGCCCGGAGGATGATCGTCATTAAACGGAGTTGGCACACTTTCATACCCCAAACTCTCACCTTGTTTATTCAGCCATTTGGTTTGACGTTCAACTATTGATTCAACTACTTCACTAGATACATAAACCTTCTTAAAGATTGATTCTTCCTTTTGAAACTTTGATTTTAATGTATTTAGTTTAGCAGTTAGACTAGCAATATCTTCATTGGCAAACCTAAGGTGACATCTTGTTGTGCTGAGTTCGTTTTGCATTTTGTGATAGTCTGAGGTCTTTGCATCAAGCTTTTCTTGTAAAGGTCTCAGTTTCTTCTTATGCTTATAAACAAGGTTTTCAAGTTCAAAGACTTCTCGGACAAGATTTTTGTTTAATTCGCGATATTTGTTGATTATCTTTTCGCAATCTGGAGTGCACGATTTTTCACAAGCGTCTTTTTTCGTGGTAGCTATTTGGATCAAAATAGGTTGAACCGAAAACTCCAAGAGCCCTTGAACGAAATCTCAAGTTTTTACCGAATGACTTAACAAAAAAACTTTGATAAAAAACATTTGACCAATAATATTTTGAGTTCACTTGGAAATAAAAATGGGTTTGGTTTAGATTAAAAGGAAAACAAAAAATAAAATAAAAGTAAAAGCGTCTGACCAAAAATTTGGTTTGACCAAAAAATTGATCAAAATGAAAAGAAAAAAAATTCCAGGTGTTCTGAAATTTTTATCAGGAAAAATTGGATCATGCGAATTGAAGATGGTAATATGCGAATTGAAAATTAATATTTCAGTTACATACCATCCACACATCTGTGACCACGAAACTTGGTGAACATGCCACCAAGGTAAATTGCATTGAAGAGGTCGATGCACCCTTTTGTAATAAATGAAAAATAAAAAATTTAACCGAGAAGAAAAAATTGGATTAAAGGGATGCGATTGTAAATGGATCAAAATGGGTTGATTGTTGTTTTTTTTCTTTTTTAATTTTGGGCTTGTCAAAAAATGGGCCGAATTTACTTTAAAAATTGATTTAATTGATGTAATGTTGGGCCGGTGACACACTTTGGTCGTCGTACGGTCAAAAATAAGAAAGTAACCTATCACACACACTAGCACAGTGGTAGTCAGGGTCGATCCGCAGGAGCTACGTGGTCAGATCAGATGACAGATTACCAACTATAGTGTCACGCTATAGTTAGAGGACCTAGTTTCTAAACGTTTTGCTACTAAATCCCAAAAAACCTAAACTGAACAATCTCAAAACAAGCATAGACTAAGCTAAGCTTCAAACCAAACCTAGTTACTTTCTGAAATCAGAAGTACATCTCTAATTCAGAAGCAAACAAGGGTATCCAAACAATCACACACCAAGGCATAAACTAAACCAATAACTAAGGTCCAAAAGGGACAGTCACTAGCTAAAGCTCAAACCTAAAAAGCTAACCTAGTTGGTCACTGAAATCAGCGAAGGAAATCGGTCCAATCAAGGTCAAAACCAACATCCAAACAAACAAACAATCACAATCCAAGAACAAGCATCAAAACACCGAAAAACAAATATTGCTTGTAACCAAATGATTTTCATAAACCAAAACCGAATTCCAATGATGCTATATAGTTATCAACACTGAAAAACAATAAACTAAAATGCTCAAGGTCAGTGGTTGTCACTACCAAAGACCCTAGCCACTAATGCTAACTATTACTAAAAAGAAATGAACTTCTAAAACATAAAATACCAAATGTGAAGTTGCAGAAGCTTAATTACGGAGTCAAAGAGCCTTCAGGTCGATTTTTCACCGGGTCTTTGCTAGGGTTTTCGGCTGGAAATTCCTATATTTATAGTTGCAAATTTCCCGCAGCCGTGCTGCGCATTTAAGGTTTCCGCGGCGTGCATACTAATCTTTTCCCATTTTATCGGCATTTGAATTTGTTCCATCGCCTTAGATCCGCATCGCGCCTTCTTGATTTCCGCGGCGCGCGTACGTATTTTCCTGATTTTGCCTTCTTCTTCAAACTTTCTCCAATTTGCACTCTTTTGGTCCCTGTTTTCATTATTTCCTTCCAAGCAAGTATTGGCACGAAAAGTGAGAATACCACGATATATATGATATAATTTCACTAACAGTAGGGCTCAACAACGACTAAAATATGCAATATCATTAGGCGTTGTCAAACACCCCACACTTGTGCCTTGCTTGTCCCCAAGCAAGAGAGTTTTTAATAAATTCTAATTAAGACTCAAACAATTTTTGACTGTGTTCAGTTTCAAAGCTTATTAACCTATGAGTTAGAGTGAAATAGTTCATGAAAACCTAATCAGAATGTTCTTTGGAATTCATGGCTTTCTAGAGAACCCTTGATTACAAATTTTCTATCCACAATGAAGTGTACTTACTCATTCAGATTCTAAAGGCCATTAAGGAATTGTCCATGACTTTCGATGCTGTCAGTGTAACGAGCTTTCAGAAATACCATCGCAGACCGACAATCTTAGGTGGCAAGGTGCATAAGGCCCACCTATTTTAGACCTACCGGATCGAACAACAAAGGCCACAGATTGACATTTCCTTCCTAAATTCCAATCCTAAAACACTCCAATCGTCTAACTCCTAAAACTCAGCTTGTTTGACTAAAACAAATAGCATAGTAACAACTACATAGTATCTCTTGAAAAATACTAGTGCTATAAACAATCACAAACCATTCGTTTCAAAATTACAATTTATTAAAAAATTTGAAAAAGTTGCTAAAATTTTGAAAATTGGTCTTTCCTGCAAAAATTTCAAATAAAACTACTCTTTCGACCTTCCAGACGGTAGATTGCTTGGTTGGTACTCGGTATCACAGTACAAATTTGAACAAAAAGGTCCTTGATTTCGCATTCTGGAGTTGTGGCGCAACAGTGAACACGCCGGTGGTCAAACAAGTGGAGGGGGCACGGTAACCCCACACTTTTCCGAGACAACTCCTCCAAGTTGGCATCACATGCATGACTCAACAGAACATTAAATACAAGCATAACAAATAAAATATAAACAAGCAAAAAGATAGAAGTGTGTCATAGATACGGTACATATATCCTAAAAAATGAAAAAGGAAAAGAAAATACATCAACTGCCACCTGGTGGCCTGGAAGGTCTAGCCTCATGATCATGGGCTCTGGCTGGGAATGGCCGGTGTGTTGTCCCTGCTAGGTAGCCAGATCTAAAAGTACCTCACCGATCCACTCCAACTGGTCCTCCATCCTTGCAACCCTGGCCGCTAATCGGTGGATGGCCGATGGATCCTCCTGCTGCTGTGGTGCTGGCTGCCTCCTGCGTTTCCTGCCAGGCTAGGCATATGCTGGCTGGGGGTCCTGGGGTGCCTCGGTCTCTGCCCTTACGAACTGTCCCGGGCGCTGTTGCTGAATAAGCCCCATGCTCTCCAACGCTCGCGCTGAAGTGCGACATCGGGGTAGAGCGGTCAATGAATTACCCGCGGGCTAATGGACTGCTGGCGGAGGCACCCATCGAACGGGTAGATAGGGCAACGACTAGGGCAAAAGGGAGGTGAAGAAACCTGGAGGGGTCGAGAAGGACCCAGAGAAATGTCATGTCCTTGCCAGAAACCTTCTCGCCCCCCTCCCGCTGCATGATGGAGGTGGAGACGATGCGGTGCATGAGACGGTGGAGTGGATCACGGAGGTGGCTCTCCCAGGAGGTCCCCGCCTCATAGAAAAATGTTGGACAATGGTGCCCAAACCTCCGTGTTGGCAGCCCGCTCAGGCTGCCCCTGGATGCACGCCTCTATGAACTGTACGAAGTGGCGGTGCTGAAGATCCGCCTCCGTGTATATACCGGTGCGCCTCCCAAACTCCCAAAGGCTGCACTCCCTCTATACACCCCCTAATCTGAACTGTATCAACCTCGCACGCGGGCCTGTCGCCCTTGGTGCGTACTCAATCGTAGAAAGGAACTCCAGTAGAAGCTCCGTGTAGACAACATTCTCTTCGGTGGCCATCAGCCTATCCCAGCCCCGGAAGGTGAATGAAGCGTCCTCATGGGTCCAGGTGCGGTGTAAAAATGGCTCTATCTCTCCCCAGAGCCCGGCATCACTGAGGATGTCCCTGTCAATAATCATCGCCTCAAGAACCCGACGACCTGTCAATGCGTCTCTCCTCGATCGGTACTCAACAGAACTGGTTGGCCCCTCTGGAAACTGGAGAAAATCGTGGTCTAGTCTAAACATGATCTGCACAAACGAAATTTTTTTGAAAAATAAGTCCTTTTCTTCCCCACCGCACCGTGGCGCGGCCCAAGAACAAGGGCGCGGCGCGCCGAGCGGCTGTTTCCAAAATCCAAACTGAAAATCGAGTTTTAACCTGTTTAAACTCAATCCAAATACACCACAAGGTAGCCTAAGTGCCGACTAACTCATCTAGGGTCTCTATTTGGCAAAATAAACACCCTATGAGTCAGCATTGGCGATTTCTAAGTTTTGATGTTTTGCGAGAAATCAACCAAATTAACAACCTAATCACTAGTTTTAACACGTAAAAGCTAGTTAGAATGACGTACCGTAGTAGTGGGAATGAAATGAGCAAGAAAAAACACGAGAAGTTTTTGTTGATCAGAGCTCGGAGATGTGGTGTGTGTGAATAGTGTCGCGGTTTACCTTTATATTGAAGAAAACCGACCGATCGATTCCCGCATCGCGCAATTGCACAACCCGCATCGCGCGTGTCACCAAATCAACCCCTGCGCATCGGGTTGGTTTACGATCCCGCGTCGCGCAATTGAGAAAACCGTGGCGCGGTCATTAAAAATTCCAAAACTCTTCACTCGACCCCACACTTGCCTTGGACCACTGGTACCTGCAATTAATGATAAAACTTTTCCTAATTATTCCTAAGAAATACAGAACCTAACCTATGACACGATGGGTGCCTCTCAACAAGCGCTAAGTTTAACGTCTTCAGCCAGACGTGGTACTCCTATTCCTATTCTTCCTCTCCTTGAACTTCTGATGACATCTGCTTGAACCCTGGTATGAAATTATGAGCCATCATCGACATTAGGGATGTGAGTTGGGTCATCCTATCGCTCACTCCACTAATCCATTGTTGTTGCGACTCTAGAAGCTTGAAGACTTTTGCTTCCCTTTCTCTTGATTCTTTTTCATATTGCTGGTGTCTTGCTTCTAGCATCTCCATCATATCCAGCAATTGCTCCTTATCAATAGTGGCCAACGAGTGATCCTCTGTTTCTTTTAAAATCTCCTCCTTTCCTCCTTCCCCCGTTCGCGTCCATATTTTCCCTTTGTTCCTAATCCCAGGCTCCATTAACACATTTTTGTCCAGTTGCTTGTCATCGTCCCCTGGAGGTAAGGATACAGGGTTTCCGAACATATTCAGCCTTCTTTTTCACGTCCCGAAGGAGATGTCCATATCCCCCGTCTTACAGTCAATCACAGCGCCAGTCGTAGCTAAAAATGGGCGTCCTAAAATTAGCATAGGCGCGTCATCCAAACTTTCATACTCCATAACTAGGAAATCTACAGGATAAAGGAAATCTCCAACCTTGACTATGACATTGGTCAATTTTCCCTGGGATACCTTTGTTGACTGGTCAGCCAGCTGCAGTACAACTTTTGCTGGATCTAGTTCTTCATTCTTGTACTTATCATACAAGTATCCCGGTAGCACATTTACACTTGCTCCCAAGTCCAGCAAAGTGTTCCGAATGACCACATCTCCTACAGTAGTAGTGATCAATGGTGATCCAGGATCCTTCTCTTTTTTGGTTAGTGTTCCCAACAGTGCCTCACTTGCCTTAATTGTCAATCTCATAGTGTCTGGTGTGGGAATCTTACTTTTTCCATTTCTTTCGCACATTTCCTGAAGAATTCTTGTATCTTCAGGAGCGTCCTTAAGTTCATCCCACAGAGGTTGGTTCATCAATGGCCCTATTGGTTTGGGTGCTTCCTGTTTCTTTTTACCTTTCTTATCTTTCTTTTTCGGCTTAATTCCTGCTATCACTGACTACTTTTCTTCCTGGACCTCCTTGTCCATCTCTGGTTGAGTTCCCTCCTCAACATGAATTTCTTTTTCCTTACCTTCCTCTTTACTCTCCAAAGTGACCTTTCTCCATTCAGCCTCAACAGTATTTACGTGCTCCTCCCAGCTCGCTGATTATGGGTTGGATTAATTTCCGTAGCACTTGGCAACTTTCCATTGTCCCTTTTTCGCTGATCCTCAGCCATTTGTCCAATTTGCCTTTCCATGTTCGCGATAGCTTTTGCATTAGCTTGGGACTGCTGTTGAGTGGCGCTGAACATTTCATACATTTTTGCTACCAAGTCTTCTTGAGTTCCTGGGGCATTGTTGACAGCCGTGTTGGGCTCCTTATTACTATTGTTGCTACCACTCCCACTTGCATTTCCATTAATGCTTGCAGGCTGGTATGACCTAGGTTGATTGGATGATTGACCTTGGTAGTTGTTCTGCCTCTGGTATTTAAAGTTCTGCTGCTGCCCTTGATTATATGGTCTGTAGGGTCGTCCTGCTGCCCTTGATTATATGGTCTGTAGGGTCGTCCATTGTTGTACTGACCTTGACCCTGGCCATAAACTTGGTTTGCCTCCTGAACTTTCGGTCCTCCTTGACCTCCTTGTGATTGACCTTGAGGTCCATTTTGTAGCGTTGACATGAGCCTGTCAAACTTCTTATTTAAGTCACTTATTTCCTTTTTTACCTCCTTCTTCCAATCAGCATTAGCTCCCACTGCTGCTGCTGTGCACACAGTCTTTCTCGTAGAAAAATTTGCTTTGGAGCCATTGCTTAATTGCTCCAAGAACTGCCAAGCCTCTTCTGGGTCTTGCCACATAAATGTCCCGCTTGACGAGGCATTTATCATAGATTGATGTGTTTCACTGACTCTTTTGAAGAACAACTTCACTAACTGCCATTTGGGAACCTCATGATGCGGGCAGGATCGCAATAACTCCTTCAACCGATCAAATGCTTCGTGGAAGGTTTCTCTTGGTTTTTGCTGGAAGTCTTGAATAACCCTCCTAATCTCCGTTGTCTTGCTTGCCGGATAGAATTTTTATAGGAACTTGGCCTTGAGTTGGTCCCATGTGGTGATGCTATTTGATGGTAAATACGTAAACCAGTATTTGGCTTTATCTTTAAGAGTGAATGGGAATAACCTAAGCCTAAAGATGTTCCTATTAGTATTTCTAGGGGTATTAGCATTGTCAATCGCTATAAATTCATACAAATGATTGTACGGGTCATCCTGCTTGTACCCCCTAAACTCCGGTAATATCCCTAACAACTGAGGCCTTATTTCTACTTGAGATTCAATATTGTCAGGAATAAAAATTGGCGACGAGTCATCATATTCCCGTGGCTGGAAATGTGATGCAACCGATTGCCTTCTCGGTTGTGCAAAATATAAAGGTTGGGCAGGATTACCGTAAAGGTGATGATCGTTATATTCTTGCTGACCTTGTAGTGGTTGATACTGTTGTGCTCTTCTCAGAGGTCCTCAACCTCGGTTCCTTGGTTGCTGTGGTGCTGGTGGCACCCATCCTTCATCTTCCTCATCATATCTCTCCTCTGTCTCTGGATACTGATAATGTGGCTGAGGAGGTTGCTGGTATTGTTGCGGTTGTCTGGATTGGAATGTGGTTTGAGGTTTAAATAGTACTGGTTGTGGTTGAGAAAATGGTTGTGAAGTAGGTGTCTGCTGTCTAGAAACTGGGGTGCCATCACGGGTCGGCTCTCCCCAAGACATTGCAGAGGTTAATGGATTGGTGGATTGTGGTTGTGATACCGGTGGAAATGGTGGAATCGATGGCGGACTGCATGATGGTATGGGTACAGGGGCTGAAACTGCACCACCATAACGTGCTCCCGAATTGAAACTACGAAACTAGGGGAATAAAAGACATCCCCGTTGCCTCACCCCAGGGTTCCTGGGCAACACTTGCTATACTACTACTGACATGACTGAAACTCATTGTATTTAAATGCCTACGTGCACGGATCTTGCGCGTAGTTCGCTCAATCTCTGAGTCAAAATGAATAGGGGATACTTGCTCACCCCTGCGGGTACGCATGCAGTAATGCAACACTCCCACAAAATCAAAAACCAAAAACACTAACCAAATGATAACTCAAAGAAAGTCAAGAAACAAAAGTTCCTATTAATCACCTAATCTAAGCTCACAGCTCCCCGGCAACGGCGCCAAAATTTGACACGCCTTGGTCGTCGTGTGGTAAAAAATAAGAAAGTAACCTAACACACACACTAGCACAGTGGTAGTCAGGGTCGATCCGCAGGAGCTACGTGGTCAGATCAGATGACAAATTACCAACTATAGTGTCACGCTATAGTCAGAGGACCAAGTTTCTAAACTTTTTGCTACTAAATCCCCGAAAACCTAAACTGAACAATCTCAAAACAAGCATAGACTAAGCTAAGCTTCAAACCAAACCTAGTTACTTTCTGAAATCAGAAGTACATCTCTAATTCAGAAGCAAACAAAGGCATCCAAACAATCACACACCAAGGCATAAACTAAACCAATAACTAAGGTCCAAAAGGACAGTCACTGGCTAAAGCTCAAACCTAAAAAGCTAACCTAGTTGGTCACTGAAATCAGCGAAGGAAATCGGTCCAATCAAGGTCAAAACCAACATCCAAACAAACAAACAATCACAATCCAAGAACAAGCATCAAAACACCGAAAAACAAATATTGCTTGTAACCAAATGAATTTCATAAACCAAAAACGAATTCCAATGATCCAATACAGTAATCAACACTGAAAAACAGTAAACTAAAATGCTCAAGGTCAGTGGTTGTCACTACCAAAGACCCTAGCCACTAATGCTAACTATTACTAAAAAGAAATTAACTTCTAAAACATAAAATACCAAATGTAAAGTTGTAGAAGCTTAATCACGGAGTCAAAGAGCCTTCAGGTCGATTTTTCACCGGGTCTTTGCTAGGGTTTTCGGCTGAAAATGCCTCTATTTATAGTTGCAAATTTCCCGCAGCCGCGCCGCGCATTTAAGTTTTCCACGGCGCGCGTACTAATCTTTTCCCGTTTTATCGGCATTTGAATTTGTTCCACCGCCTTAGATCCGCGTCGCGCCTTCTTGATTTCCACGGCGCGCGTACGTATTTTCCTGATTTTGCCTTCTTCTTTAAACTTTCTCCAATTTGCACGCTTTTGGTCCCTGTTTTCATTATTTCCTTCCAAACAAGTACTGGCACGAAAAGTGAGAATACCACGATATATATGATATAATTTCACTAAGAATAGGGCTCAACAACGACTAAAATATGCAATATCATTAGGCGTTGTCAGCCGGCCGAAATCTCATCCACCAGGTTTTTTAAAAAAACAACTTCACACCTAAAATACTTAGCCGCCGTTCACTTCTTTCCTTTCTCCCGTACTCACGCGACAGCCACTTTCAACTTCTTGTTTCTCCCTCTTATGTGACTCCAGCCGTCCGCCACCCCCTCCTTCTCCTCCGACCACGTCTCCGGTCAACCTGCAACTCCAGTAACCGTCCTACCTCCTACTTCTCCACCCGATCGCTTCAGTAAACACCGCCGCCTTTAGTCCGCTGTACACCTCCGCCACCAGCACTACTCTCGCAGTCGCTCTGCTAGGTGCAGACCGAACAGCAACCGAGGAACATGATAAGTGACCAGAAACCGAACACCGTCTTGACCGATCAACCAAGCACTTAACCGAGCTACTCAAGCACACCGAACAACACTCTAAAGGACACCGAACCGATTAACACTTGGGCGAGAAAAATGAGTTAACCGACCAAATACCAGCTGGACCGAACAATAGAAACTCTGAACTTCTGGGCGAGACCGAACAACACTTCACATGTACAGAGAAACTTGAAGCAGATCGAGCAATGACAGTAGCAACGAGAAACCCTTGTCTGATGAATCCGCCGCCGAGAAACCCTTTAGCAACCCTAGCAGCCACCGAGAAAATTTTAGGAGCCACTAATCTGGACAGTCTGCCACCGATTAACCCCAAAAACCCTAAAGATTCCTTGCGCCATCGAACAACTCCAAGGGTTCCAACCGATTAACCCCAAATCTCGCAAAACAGACTCCGTAATGCACCTTTTTGGATCAAAACTGAGTTTTTCAAGGATTTTTGCTTGAAGAAATCGAAGAACACCAAGAACTTCAATGCCAAAAACACCAAAACAGTCCGAAAAACTCACAAAAGCAAATCAAACTCTGCAAATTTCCAAGAACAAAAGATGAATGATATAAAAAACAAGCTTTGATACCAATTGTAGGTCCAATGATCTGACAATAACAAATATATCGATCAAATAATCAGAACTAGGAGATTATTTCAACTTCAATGCACTCTTGTATTGATTAAGACTAGTACATGGGTTGTGTGATTGCTAAGAGCACTCAATGTTTCTCTCTCTAAGTTAGCACACTTCTGTAGGCAATCAACATGACAAATGATGTCATAAAAGGCTTAAATACTCTAGACCTAATGACCTAAGACCTAATCCCATGAAAACCCATCAACTAGCCCAAAATGGGCGTGGACTACAAGGGCCAAAACCGAACAACCTAGTGTAGTTCGGTCCACACCGATTTTCCAAATAAAACCCAAACTATAATGTTTTACAATTTTAGTCCCTTATAAATAAAATATTAAACCAAACTAAAATTAATTCCCAACATGGTTCAAGTTCCAAGTCCGAAGTGAAGGAATAGAATGAAAGCATGATTGCTCCACACATGGAGCAAACCCACAAAGCAAGAAGTGAAGATTTCATGAAAATGTTGAATATCAATGCCTTCACATTGGAAAATGGGAAGTGGACTGCTGAATCAATACAAGCGTTTGGATTTTCAAATCTTAATGTCTTCAATAGACTACCACTCTAAAGCTTTGAAATAAACACTTGATTCGATCTTCAAATCGACATCCCTTACAACCCCAAAACCTTCTCATTTCTTCAGTTTATTTGAACCCTCACCAATAATCAGCAACACAACTTCTGGAAAAAGAAAATAGCATTTCATGATATGTTCATTCAGAATCAGAAGACTGTGTGGAGCCCAAAGAGAATTGTGAAACTCTTTTCAATTAAAAAGGCCGAAGTATTTGAAGATCTTCAAAACTATGAATTCTTCGTACGTCGTGGTTCAGATGAAGAAGAATCCAGATTAACAATAGCTGGTTTTCCAATCATGAATCCTCATGATTTTATTGTGATTCTGGAATTCATGAGAAATGCACCAGGGCATGCTACGAAAACGATGATGATATTTAATGCAACTAGAAATCACGTCATGGGATTTCTTCATAACTACATGTTTCGTTTTGCCAAAAACGACATGGAAATGTGCACCTTCTTCAATCAACCTCTAAATCCTCCTCCAGTCATAGTACGCAACATGGCAAAATTCAAGAATGGGGAAATAATTCAAGATCCCTATGGAGTGGTGTTCGAGGATCTGAAGAATGAAAAGGATATTGTAACAAAAAAATTTAAGTAGACTACAAGGGTCTTTACCCTTTGGCCTTGATAACCAACATGATAACCGCTGTAAACTCCTGCACAGCCAACTCTTATGAAGAGAAAAAGAAGTTTATGGAACACATGGCTTGGTGGATGGCGGTATGGCATGCTTTGAAGCAGGCCTTCAAGAAGTACCTGACATAATAGGCTTCAGATGCACTTCACACAAAGGGGGAGATTGTTGAGAATAATTTGTGCTGAAGTGATTATCGCCATCCGAAGGCCTTGATGACTACGAAGACAGAGCCTAAAGCCTGAAGCTCCGAAGGATTTACTCTGGAGGTTCTGAAGGCTCACAAGCAACAAACCTTATCCACAACACGCGTGCTGTGCAGACTACGTGTTGCACAATACTGCTCATTCATTGGATAGTACTCTCTTAGAATATTCTCAATATCTTTATTGTATTATTGTTATCACTGATCACGTATAAAAATCAGTGATACCATCTGTGTCGAGAGTGCTTATTATTCACCACATTGTAAAACCCTAAATCTATATACTAAAGCATTCGACACTTGTTCTATTCAACTTTCGTTTTCTTCAGTATTACTCATTATTATTGTGTGTGTTGCTTATATTATTGAATTATTACTTCGGAATACTTGTTCATATCCAGTCTTTGATTGAATTTCACACTTAAAACATACTACACCAACCAGTAAATTGCGAATTCCAAGCTACAAACAACGAGGCTGAATACGAAGCATTGGTTGCTGCACTGTATCTTGCTCAGGATATTCACGTCAACAACATAGAGCTTTATGTCGACTCTTTGCTTATCGCTAACCATTTTAATGGCTCTTATGAAGTGAAGGGAGAAAAGATATACGAGTACCTAAAAATAGTAAAAGGATTAGCAACAAGATTTCAGGATTTCGAATTTGATCAAATACCAAGGGAAGACAATACTGAAGCAGATGCATTGGCCAATATTGGATTAGCCCAAAGGATCCCTCCTGACACGAAGATCCTAATAATCCACATAACTACTCCAACCAATGATAGATAGGAGGAAGTTGAGGATATCGCAGACGCAGATCCAACATCCCAACCAGGATCCGGAGCAACATACCAATCAAGACTTGGATATCACACATCAAGGATTACATCCAATATATGATCATTCCCGAAGATGAACCCAATCCAAAGGCCTTCAAGTTAAATTACTTTCGCTTCCATATAACTGACAATATTCTTTTTAGAAAATCTTTGGCAGGTCCTTACATAAGATGCTTGGAGAATGCTGATGCCCAGAGGATCTTTAAGGAGATCCATGAAGGCAATTGTGGATGCCATAGAGGGCCAGATCCTTATACTCTCAAAAGCAATAAGAACCAGATACTATAGGCCTACAATGAGAAAGGATGCGTTTATAAAGTTGTTTTCCTATTTTATCTTCACATTAGCAATGATCAACTACTACTCTAAATGGATAGAAGCTGAGGCCTGTGCTCAAGTTAAAGTCAAGGAAGTTGTATCCTTCATCAAGTGGAACATCATGACAAGATTCAGGATCCCTTGAGAGAACATATGTGACAATGGATCCTAGTTCATCAGCAACATGACTCAGGATTTTTGTGCAAGATGGTGAATCAAATTAATTACGTTAACCCCCGTGCATCTACAAGCCAATGGTCATGCATAATCTAGCAATAACATAATCATCAACAATCTCAAGAAATGTTTAAAGGATAAGAAGGGAACATGGGCTGCAGAACTACCCATGGTTCTATGAGAAGATAGGACAATCGTGAAAAGGGCAATGGGTAAAACCCCATACTCCTTAGTCGTTAGATCAGAAGTCATCATTCCTCCTAAAGTGATCATCCCTATAGCAAGAATCACACTCCTTTCACCGGAGAAGAACAAACGGATATTGTTAGAGGATATTGAAACGATCGATGAACTTCAGGATCTTGCCAAGATCCAGATAACATCCTCTCAGCAAATAATAGCAGTATCTTACAATAAGAACATCATAATAAGAAGATTCCAAGTAGGCGATTTGGTTTTACGAAGAGTCTTCCAAAAGACTCATGATCCCAGCGTTGGGAAGCTGGCTCCCAAGTCGGAAGGCCCATACCTCATTGACTATGAAGCTGGTAAAGAGGCATATTGGCTAGCTACGTTGGAAGGACAGATCTTGTCGAGATATTGGAACACAGTTGACCTCAAGATCTACCTCAGGTAAGAACATTACAAAACCATTAATGAACCAAAGATATGTGATGTTTCGCCATACTTTTTGATTATTGTATATGCTTACTTTAAAAACACAGATACTGACTTAAGCATCGGTGGGGCGTTGACTAAATCAACACCCACCTTTCATGTGTTTCATGTGTTGCAATCAAGAAGACCAAGGATCCTATTGAGGATCCTCCCCAGTAGTTGCAGAAAAATATTCCCAAGGATCTTCATCAAGATCTCCAACGTAGAGGCTGATCACCTCTCCTCCATTTATGATTACTTAATCCCCTCGAAGGTTTATGTATTTTCATCCTTTATACGAATTGAGTTTTGACACCTTGCCAGGAGCACAGGTTATCTAGTTTTATTGACAATCTCCTTGTGACTAGCCATACCATAGATCTAAGGCATAACATTTTAATGTTATTCAGCCGTTAGGGTTAGTAAAAGATCATAGGCTTGTCCCTAAAAAGGATCATGTGCTTGTCCCCATTTAGGATCTTGGGTTTATCCTCAGTAAGGATCATGGGTCTATTGTTAATACATTGGTTATTTCACTAGTAAATATCCTAGGTTATCCCCAGCAAGGATCCTGGGTTTATCCCTGGTAACGTCTTGAGTTTATCCCCGCAAGAATATCAAGATCCTTAAAAATATTCAAAGACCCTGGAATATACCCAAGGATAATTCTTGAGTTTCACTAGAATTATAAGTTATCTTGAACAAGAAGTGTATGCAGAAATTTACAAGATAAATGTTTACATGGGTACCTAACCCTAGTGGAAAAGTTAAATACGACAAAAGGAGGTACTTATAAAGTCACATATAACATCCACACATGATCTTACCATAGATTTCATAATGACCCTCTCAGAATTTTATCAGAAAATCCACTAAGGTGCTATCTGAAACTTGCTACACTTCCTTCACAATACGTGCAATACGGGTTAACTATTGATTTTTTACTACCATATTCAAATTTTCTAATTACTTTGAACAAATTATTTGAAATGTTTTGAATTAGGATCATGGTTTTATCACCAGTTAAGATCCTGGTTAGGATCCTGGTTTTATCAACAGTTAGGATCCTAATTTTAGCACTAGTTGGAATTGTAGCCTTATCACCAGCAAGTATCCTTGAAGGACATGCATGCTACTTCAACAAAGATCCTATATCTGTCTCTAAATATTCCACCAGGGAACCTCTCAAGATGCATCCAAAATCCTACAAAGACTCTTTCCAACCTTAACTATTTTAGATTTCTTTGATATAAGGATATCTTTAATTGCTCGATTTGAAAACTCCTAAGTTTTATATATTAAGGTGCAAGATGATCAAGATCTTCTCGAAACAATATATTCTTATACTTTAGGAAAAGAATCAAAAATTTTCCTATGAAACCTTCTCAGGATGCTTGTATTAAGTAAGGATCCTAAATGTCAACTATTCAAAATCCTTTACAAACATTTTAATCTTGAAATGATAAGAGGTTACAGAGATATTCTAACCCTTTATTTTGAACTTTTAAAACATTTTTCGAGGAACACAAATTATTTATGTGCAAGGTATAACTATCCATTCAGATTAACATGGGCAAGCACAAGCTTAGGACAGCCATAGCAAAAAAGAAATATCATGCCCTTAAGGGGGCAACCATCACCAAACATAAATTAAAATTGTTACTAGACAAAACCCGTGCAATGGCATCAAAAACCATTAACCTAGATCAAGCCCAGTTGTTCATCTTATCTACATCTGCTAAAGCACCATCTACAACACCTCCTACATCCCCGAAGGGATCTTTGGGAACATCCTCGACCACTACTACATCCCTCCATTCTTATTGCTCCCTTTCTTCTTCTTCCTTCCGGTCTCACCACCACCTACCTCACCTAGGTCAGCAAGAAGCTTATCCAAGGATCCTTGCCAAGCCTCAACATCCAATCACCAATACGACCTGACTCAGAGTCCTCAGCCATTTGGACATGCGCCTGAAGGATCGCCGTAGTAGCAGAAAGCTTGGCCACATTCATTATCACCTTGGCCTCCTCTTTGAACCCCAACTCCCGATCGGTGGCCTCCCTCTTCATTCAAAGAATCTTGATAGCATTATCTTTCTCCTTTACCAGAGCCTTTTCCTCCTCGAAGACGGAAGCGAAGTAGGAAGTGAGCTGCAGAATAACAATTACAAGCTGTAAGGATCCTAGGCAGAAGTCAAAAATATAGAACAAACTGATGGGTTTTGATAAACTAAAACGATTATTTTGCATAAAGCTGTTTTAAGAACGAAAGCGGTTTAAGATAACAATTATTTTAATATCATTTTAACAAAACCACCAAGAGGATCCAATTACATAACTTAGAAAGAATATTTGACAACCATAGGATGAAAAGAATAACAACCTTTGAAGTCTTCGATCCCACTTGGTTTTGGGGAGTTCCTCTATAATGTATCCTCCAACAAGATTGAGGCACTAGGAATGCTAGTTCGCTTTTGTATTTATGACTTCTTAAGACCTTAAGTACTTAACACAATTAAGCACCAAAAGAGAAGCACTTTTACACCACTTGCACTTGCAAAAGGATTCAAAAGACATGCAAGATGGGGGGGAGCGAAGGATGTGGATGGATTTCATGAAGAAGAAAGAAAAGCACCAACCAAAAACTCTTGCAAATACTCTCTTATATAGTCTCATGAAAGACAAGACCCATGCTTTCATTTAAAGAAAATGTTGACTGTTTTCAAAGAGGTATGGTGTGTACACGACTTATTAAATCATGCCATATGATATAATACCTAGTTTATTCTCTATTGGTTTATCATTTTCATAAAATAATAATCATCTCCTAATTAAATACAAGAGTTGACTATTTATCAATAATCATATTAATAACAAATATTCAATATTTGCCAACTTGCTTAAGGTGTGACCCTATAGGATCATATGTTAATGGCAAATGTGATTCTACAATGATTCTTGAGTATATAGATCCCACACAAACAACACTTACCAATTGCATCATCGAATCCGCCCTCATCAAAGATCTAGATGTTTCCTTCTTGCATGGTAGAGGTTTGTTATGCTTTTTAACTTTCAGCAGGTCATCAACATCAGAAAAAGCCAAAATGTTTGGTGGACCCGGTGGATCTTGAAGCTATACGTAATTGCAATAAGGCATAAGAATCCTAGCCAAAAAAGTAAAAATCAAAATGAAATTCTTACTAGTCGGTATATTTGAAGTACTAGAAGCCAAAGAATTTGTATCTACCTCGAGATCTTGAGCGCTAACCGAAATCTTGAACGTCGTGTCCGCCATGGGAATCTCTAGGAACTTCTTAACCTTGGATGTAGAATTTGCACCAGCAGGATATATAGCCTCGAACTTGGGAACTTAAAGAAAAACAAAGACCCAAACCGTTTAATGTTAAAATATTTTAAGAAAAACAACTACAAGATCCTACCCTTGGTAGCCCATTCTCGGGGAAATGAATTAGCATTTGAAAGACTGTCCTTCCTAATGTAGAAGAAACGACTTTTCCATTCAATATCATGTTTAGTGGCTCTATGAATCACGTAAGTTTGACCAGGTTTGATTTTGAACAACACTCAGTAGGAACGAAATGTCTGCAGATCGTAAACGGAAGAAATCTCAGGCAAACCCAATATTTGGTTCTTAGTTTGGTTAAGGGATTCAATACAAGACAATATCCTCCAAACCATTCGCATCGCTTGAGAATAAGCAATACCCATAGCTTGAAAGAATTCTGAGATCAGAGGCGGGAATGGGAAACAAAGACCCAGAATGAACGGGTATTGTGGGAAGCAAACCGAATTGTGGGATGGAACGAAGACCCTAAAAATAGTAGACGGGGCGAAAACTTCTCTACAAGAAAGTTGAGCAATGTCTAGGTCTGAAAAGAGTTCTCTTCTTCTTCGAGCTTGGGTAGAAAGCCCTTATCGATGAAGTTGTCGAACAAAAAAAGGCTTGTAAGCTTTCCTACCCATGGGCATAGATCAACGGAAGGAAATAAAAGGGGAAAACTGATTTCTTTGTGTCGAGTGCAAACCGTCGAGTGTTGTTTGATAGAATCTTGTTCTTGAGAGGTTGAGTTTATGATCTTGTTTGTTGCTTATCCAACAAACTGGTATCATAGATACGGTTGAAGAAGGGAATATCAAGATTGACAAGTTTGACGCAATGGTTTTGGATTGTGGAGAATATGCAGATAGAAGACTATATTTACAAAAAAAAGCTCCATCTCCCGTTGGCCTGAAGGAAACCAGAAGCGATTCCATTAGAGAAGTGGCAATTGTTGGATCGACAGGGATTGGGTGTTGTGAGGTTGTCGTTGTCAAAGTCCATTGCTTACAACATTGTCAACGAGAATACCATATATGGCTTACTCAAAGCGCTGTCTAATATGTACGAGAAACCTTCAGCTGCAAACAAGCTTTTCTTGATTAGACAACTTATGAACAAGAAAATAAAGGAAGCAGGTTATGTGGTAGAGCATGTCAATGAGTTCAATTCCATCATATCGAGATTGATATTGGTGGACATTGGTTTTCATGATGAAGTCCAACCCTTGCTGTTATTATCTTCGCTTCTAGATAGTTGGTCTGGAATGGTTATGCGGTTAGTAGTTCGTCCGGGACCGCAAAGCTCACATGTGAAGGCATTCAAGACTTAATCCTTAGGGAAGATATCTGAAGGAGTAATGCATGTGAGTGTTCTGAAAGTCCTTTGTCGACCGAGGAGAGACGGAGGAGACCGCATCGAACTAATGTGGCGGTAGCGGTGGTAAAGGAAGATCGAGGTCACAGAGATGGGGATCGTCCAAGAGTAGAAAAAATGTTGTTTGCTAGAACTCGAAAAAGAGTGGGCATTTCCGGGATCAGTATCCGAAGCCTTCTGGATCCGTAGGAGCGAAGAAAGAAGCGAATCTTGCGTAAGATTTTGAAGATGCACTCATTTTCTGTGTAGAGAGTTTCATAGAGTCTTGCATAATTGTTAGGAATAACTTTAGTGGTTTAATCTTTGCATTTAATAGGGACTAAAATAGAAAATATATTTAATTTAGGGGCTATTTGGGTTTTTCGGTTGGTGACCGAAAAACCATGTTGTTTGGTGTGTTGGACCGAATAACCCCATGGTTATTCGGTGGGCTTGGTCTTATGGGCTTAGAGTTTTAGCGATAGGTATATAAGGCTATTATAGCTGCCATTTGTTGTTTGATCGTTTTGGAGGAGTCTAGAGAGATAGAGATTTTATTGCTCAAGCGATCAATAGAACCTTATGTACTAGTCGATTTCTTTAATCTAATCGAGTGCATTGAAGGTTTATATCCGTGTTCTTATTTGTTTCGATTCATACTCGTTTGGATTCCGCACTCTCGAGTGTGATTGATTGATACCAAGTAGATCCAGGAGGTCTTTAGGACTTCAATTGGTATCAGAGCCTAAAATCCCAAATTTTGGGTGTTTTGGTATCAATTTTTCGAAACATTTGCTTGGATTTTGGTGTTTTTTGGCGAGTTTTGGACGATTTCATGCTGTTTTGGACGTTTTGCATCTTGGTGTTCTTCGTGTTCTTGGCATCTTCAAACGAAAAATCATCAAAAACTGAGTTTTTGATCCAAAATGGCGTTTTTGCGAGTGTTTTTGACGGTTTCAGATCTGAAAAGAGTTGTTCGGTTACGCTCCTTGTGTTGTTCGGCGGCGTTACTATAGCGATTTAGGGTTTTAGGAATTGTTCGGTGGCGGCGCTGTTTGTTAGGGTTTTGGGAGGTTTTTCTGTCCCGCTTTGGGTTATTCGATCCAGTAAGGAGTTGTTCGGTCAGCCAAAATTAAGGGTTTTTCGGTATTTAAGTGTTTGTTTGGTTTTAGTTTCTCGACCTGTTGTTCGGTGCATCAGAAGGTTGTTCGGTCCAGGTTGTTAGGTGCTAGAGTGTTTGTTCGGTTTTAGTTTCTCGACGGGTGTCAAATTTTTGTTTTTCGCCAGAAATATTATTGGGGTTTTCGATCAACATTTTGGCATTTGAAGGCTTTTCGGGACACTTAAACGTTTAAAATGGCTACCACAACAGAAGAAGTTTGCGAAAAACCATGTACTCCAAATTGCAAAAAGATCATTGCCAAATATCGTGAATTAAACGAAAATCTTGTCAGAGAAGTCCTTGATACGGAAAGTCTTGTTTATAAACATAAAAAGAAGCTTAAACCTCTACAAGAAAAGTTAGATGCCAAAACCTCGGACTATCTCAAAATACAAGACGAACTTAGCACAACAAGATGTCACCTTTGATTCGCCAATGACGACATTGCTAGATTAACTCCTGAACGTGATAGATTGAACTCAAAATTTTAGAATAACGAATCAAATCTTAAGAAAATTTATGTATCAAGTGTGGTAGTTGAATCTATAATTGAACATCAAACCATATGGTCAAACATACACGGTGAAGGTCTTGGATACAGTGCTGTTCCACATCCCTATAATAATAACTTTACTCCATCCTTGGAAACTGAAGAATCTAAGGAATGCTATCTTTCCAATTTCATTCCAAAGGATCAATCTGGCGCTGCTGAGAGTACTGAAATGAACTCTACCGATCCTTCTACCTCATGTGCAGACACAGTGAACAAGGAGGATGAATTCAAGGAGAAGAAGACTGCTAAGACCTGTGCCCCTTATAAACCTTGTAGTGATGGTTTGAATTTAAAAATTCCAAATGTTAGAAAATACAAACCACCAAAGTTTATTAAAAAGGGTGACATTCCCTATGGATAAAGACCAAGTCCCACAAAATGTTATTATACTTGTACTTGTGGTAACACCTTGAAAATTTCAAAAGGACAACGACCAAGTCACTACCTCATCTACTTGAAGAGACAAACGTGCCTCATTTTTGGGATTGCTGGGCATATCGCCAGGAATTGTCCATATCGCCTATACATTCCCTTCTACGCACAACACTGGCAGAATGTGCCAAAGGGAAGGTCTTCCAAAAGAAAGCCCTCAAGATCTCGATCAAGAGAAGGTGATTGGAATGAAGCCAAGGCCAAGAAGCAGGCCCCCAAGGACAAGAAGACTGATTCGAAAGATGACTCTATCAAATCGAAATCGGTAAGGTCAAGCTCATCTCAAGGATCGTCCTCAAGTCCTCACTGGCAACAGAAGCATAAGTCAAGGGGGAGTGCTGCTTCAACATCAAGTGTTGATACACCCATCTGATTAAACAACAAGAGACAAAAGCCAAACTACTGATGGGTACAAAAAGGCTCGTTTCCTAATTATCTAATTGTCCTGCTAACTCTTCATGTTCTTTATTCGATAAGCTGGATATGATCTTGGAACAAGTCAAGTGTGTAGACAGTGATGGTCAACCCACTTTCAAGATGGACTGGATTCCCAAGACAAATTAATCCCGCATTTGTGCAGGAGCAGTTATGGAGGAATATCATCAGATCTTGGTCTGTTGATAGTGGCTGTTCCATGCACATGATTGGAGATATCTCTCAACTGCACAACATTCAAATCTTTTATGGAGAGTATGTGTCCTTTGCGAAGGGAGAGAGGAATGATCACACGGGGTTCGTAACTAACGACGTGTTGAAAACTAAAAAGGTAACTTCGTCCTGAACTGATTTGATTCGTTTTGATGACTTATAGTTCAATTTTTGTATATTTTCTTTTTGTTTTCAGTTAAATATGTGCATTTTTGTTCATTCTCCTCTATGCACAAATTTAGGAGGAGAATTAAAAAAAAATTCAAAAATACAAAAATATGTCTTTTTATGTTTTTTCTTTTCAAAAAACTTAGAATTCCAAAAAGATGTTTTACCTTTATGTCTTTTATTTTCAAAACGAAAATCAAACAAAAATTACAAAACTTTAAAAATACAAAAAATATTTTTATAACTTTCATATCTTTCCTTTCAGAAAATTAAAAAATTAAAAAATATTGTATCTTTCACATTTGCACGATCGCCAATGTTCCTGATCAATACCAATTAGTAATACAGATCAAAATCTTATGTCAAAGATGTGTTTCACTATTACCGTGACTCGCTAAGATATTCCTTACCTACCGACGACGCACCGAGTTATACCACTCACTGTTGAGGTAATTTTTAAGTGTTTGTGATCCTCATTGATACACCTCAATGAGTGTGAAGCACTGACAACCGCTTCTTAACCAATGCAAAGTTTTTCTTGTGTAACACCAACTTCTAGACACTTTGATAGAAACCACTCGAATGCAAGAGTTAAAAAGTCTATGCTGATGGTTAGACTTCATACCGTAGTATATCACACGCACCAATCTATTCTTAACCATCTTTACAATTTCTGATGCAAGAAATAGACGATTCATTATTTTAAACCAAGCAATGATGATATTTCGACATTCTATGTTAATGATCTCTGCTACAACACCAATAGTAGATGTGAGGCATCAACAACCTTTCTTATATACAAAGCTTCTAATTCAAGATTTGGATGATTCGGTGTAATAAACCATACACTGATGATAATTCGAAATTCTAGCCGATGGGTATGTCTAGTATCCAAGACATATTACACGCTTATACCACTCTTGACCTAAAACTTCTTCTAAACAAATGTTCATGATTCAATGTGATATTACCTCACATTGATGAAACATTGAAACTCTAGGTCAGTGATCGTTGTTGTTTACCACAATAGCTGTGAGACTCCAACAACATTACCTAATTCAAAATTGGCACTAGGATGGTACACTCCGCAGAGTTGGGATATCATTGAACGTCTCGCCAAGAGCCACGTCAACTTGTTGACTTGTCAACTGCATTGAGATCCTTGATCAAGGATATGCAGGGGCCTAAATCAAAACGGCCACGAGTAGTTCACCGATACTCAACCCCAAAGAAGGTGAATCATAATTCCATGTGACAAGCTGCATTGAATTCCTCCTCAATCAGTTCGTTGCTATATTTGCACCGTCAAGTGATCAAGAAGAAGACGTGAAGAGTTACACTCCAGTCCCAGTCAAAGTGAAATCAAAAGCTGGATGTGCTGATTCAATACCTATGCTGAAGCCCGTACCCAATGCGCGTTCAAAGTCAAATCTAAAGACAGTCCAATGTCAAAGATAAAATTGTTTGTGCAACGTGCTGAAAGCTATCAACATCTATACCCGTTACCCGGTTAAGGGGGACATTGTTAGAATTCTTTTGCAGTGCACAACTGATGTCAAGACCAAGAGCAGCCTGAAGATTAAATGAAAGCATTAAACCAAGGGGGAGATTGTTAGGAATTATTTTAGTGGTTTAATCTTTGCATTTAATAGGGACTAAAATAGAAAATATATTTAATTTAGGGGCTGTTTGGATTTTTCGGTTGGGGATTGAAAAACCATGTTGTTCGATGTGTTGGACCGAATAACCCCATGGTTATTCGGTGGGCTTGGTCTTATGGGCTTAGGGTTTTAGTGATAGGTATATAAGGCTGTTATAGCCGTCATTTGTTGGTTGATCGTTTTGGAGGAATCTAGAGAGATAGAGATTTTATTGCTCAAGCGATCAATAGAACCTTATGTACTAGTCGATTTCTATAATCTAATTGAGTGCATTGAAGGTTTATATCCGTGTTCTTATTTGTTTCGATTCATACTCATTTGGATTCCGCACTCTCGAGTGTGATTGATCGATACCAAGTAGATCCAGTAGCTCTTTGGGACTTACAATAATGGACTCGGGTGCATCCTTTCACGCATATCATAGCCGAGAAGTGATGAAGAATTTCAAATGTCATAGCGGTAGAGTTAGACTTGCGGAAAAGAAGAACTGTAGATCCACAATAACCCTAGATTTATATGATATCAATCAAATCACAAAAACAATAAGAACAATGAGATTAAACTTCAATGCACACCTTTGATTAATCAAATGGTCTGGTACATAAGTTTGCTGGTTGCCAAGAACACTCAAAATCTCTCTCTACTTAGCACACAGTTTGCAAAAACCCTCTACTAATGATGGCTCCTTGAGCCTTAAATAATCTTTGCCTAAAACTATAGCAAACCTAAGCCCATGGACCGAATAACAAGCCCATAAGGGTTGTCGATCACCGACCAGACCGAACAACCCACTGGTTGTTCGGTTCACACCGGAAAGCTAAAAACAAACCTATATCTTTTATATTTAACATTTTTAGTCCCTATAAATAAAATATTAAACCAACTAAATTTATTCCTAACAATCTCCCCCTTGGTTTAATGCTTTCATTTATCTTTAGGCTCTCTTGGTCTTCAGGTGAATCACTACAAAGAATTTTCAACAATCTCCCCTCAAATTGACAATCTCCTCCTTAGTAGGAAAACCTTCCTCTTATCAGGTGACAGGTATAGATGTTGATAAAAATTCAGTACAGCTGCATTGACAACTTTGTCTTCGATGCAGGTTATCTTCAGATTTGGATTGGTAAGCTCTTTAGGCATCACTACATGTCTAGAATCAGCACATCCAAACAACTTCTCACATAGAATTCAGCTTCACTTTCTTCAGGAACAAAACTTCGTGTCAAAATTCTTGAACGTTGCATTTGACTGGCGCTTCTCGATACGTTTCATTGACAGCAAATCCTGTGGGTCAAGGAGTTAGAAACTCTCACCACAATTGTTCAAGGATTCGTCCTTGGCTTAGAATGAGACTTCTCACAATATCTGTGTGAACCCGGAGAAACGCACTGCAATTGTTTGAATATCGGTGAACTACTCGTGACCGTTTTGATTTAGGCTCCTGCATATCCTTGATCAAAGATCTCAATGCAGTTTTCAAGTTGACAAGTCAACTTGGCTCTTGGCGAGACGTTCAATGGTATCTAAACTCTACGGAGTGTACCCTTCTAGTGCCAATTTGAATCAGGTAAAGTTGTTGGGGTCTCACAGCTATTGTGATTAACAACAACGATCACTGACCTAGATTTTCAATGTTTCATCAATGTGAGGTAATATCACATTGAGCCATGAACATTTTGTTTAGAAGAAAGTATGGGTCAAGAGTGGTATGAGCATGTAATATGTCTTTGTTATTAGACATACCCATCAGCTAGACTTTTGAATTGTCATCAGTGTATGGTTTATGACACTGAATCATCCAACTCTTGAATTTAGAAGCTTTGTATGTAAGAATGGTAGTTGATTCCTCACATCTACTACTTGTATTGTAGCAGAGATCATTAGCATAGAATGTCGAAATATTATCACCACTTGGTTTAAAGTAATGAATCATCTATTTTTTGTATCACAAATATTAAGGTGGTTAAGAATAGATAGGTGTGTGTGATAGACTACGGTACGCAGTCTAACCATCGGCACAGACTTTTTAACTCTCGACTTTGAGTGGTTTCTCTCAAAGAGTCTAGAAGTTGGTGTTACACAAGAAGTAGTCTTAGATTGGGTCAAGAAAGGTTGTCAGTGCTTCACACTCATTGAGGTGTAACAATGAGGATCATTAACACTTAAAAAATACCTAAGCAGTGAGTGGTATTACTCGGTGCGTCGTCGGTATGTAAAATATTTTTTGATTTTTTGTCTTTTTAAGGAAAGATAAGGAAATTATAAAAAATCTAAAATCGTTTTGTCTTGTTAAGTTTTGAAATTTTTTGTTTTGTTTTTCTTGATACCAAAAGCAGTTGCCTATAATTTTCTGATACCACTTGTAAAATTTGAAAGGAAAGATATGGAAATTATAAAAAAAATATGAAAATATTATTGTATTTTTAAATTTTCTGATGGGAAGAATTGAGGAATTAAAACATGAACAGATTTAACTAAACAAAAAATAAAGTAAAAAATATTTACATAACAGATTTAATAATCAGTGAAACATATTATTTTCAGCATTAGCACATTGAATCGAGCTTTTGCAACAGGTTTTGTGAACAAGTTCGTCACATTATTATCTGTGTGGACTTTTTCCAAATGAATCAATTTTCGCTCGAAGCAATCTCTGATAAAATGAATTTTAATATCAATGTTCTTAGTCTTAGAATGTTGGACCGGGTTTTTCAGAATTTGGATAACAGCCTCATTGTCACAGAAGATAGGAGTATCAAGAAAGTTCATACCATAATCAAGGAGTTGACGCTGCATCCGAATGACTTGAGAACAAGCCGAGGCAGCAACATACTCAGCTTCTGCTGTAGACATTGACATGGTCTGTTGCTTTCTGCATTGCCATGGGATCAGTCTGTCTCCTAGAAACTAACATCCAACACTGGTGGACTTTCTGTCAATTTCACACCCTCCATAGTTGCTATCTAAACAAGCGTAAAGATTATATTCACTGTTATTTGGATACCAGAGACCAAATTTTGGTCTCCCTTTAAGGTATCTAAAGATTCGTTTGATAGCATCAAGATGAGAAGGTTTAGGGTTAGTCTGATAGCGAGCACACTGGCAAACTGCAAAAACGATATCCGGTCTGCTAGCAGTCAGGTACATCAACGAACCGATCATCGAATGATAGTACATTTGATCGACATATTGGTCATCTTAGTCTGAAGATAGCTGAGGTCGCTCAGCCATTGGGGTGTTAGCCTCTTTCGCATCCTTTAAGCAAAACTTTGCAAGAATATCCTCCACATACTTCGCTTGATGAAGCAGGATACCCGTTGAACTTTGCTTAACTTGCAACCCGATGAACATCGTCATTTCAACCAACGAACTCATCTCAAACCTTTTCTTCATCACCAACTCAAACTCTTTGCACAGAGCATCACTTGTTGAACCAAAGATGATGCCATCCACATAGATCTGGACAAAAATTTGATCATCATCTTGGTGTTAGATAAACAGAGTCTGATCAATTCTTCCACGAGTATAACCGTGTTATAATAAATTTTCCATCAAAGTAGCATACCAAGCACGAGGAGCTTGATGCAAACCATAGAGGGCTTCATCAAGCTTGTAGACGTGATTTGGAAACTTGGAGTTGACAAAACCAGGAGGTTGATCAACATAAATCTCCTCTTTCACCTCACCGTACAGGAAGGCCGTCTTGACGTCTATTTGGTAAACGGTAAAGTTCATGTAAGAAGCGTAGGTAAGGAAGATCTGAATCACTTCCGTGTAATCAAGTCCTTCAATCTGTCAAAAACCTCGAACCACCAGACATGCCTTATTACGCACAATTACTCCATAATCATCTTGCTTGTTGCGAAACACCCATCTTGTATCCAAAGCCTTTTTGCCTTCGGGTAGTTCCACCAGTTGCCAGACATTCAACTTCTCAATCTGGTTCAACTCTTCATGCATGGCATCCACGCAACTTGGTTCATTTAGTGCCATATCTACGTTCTTTGGTTCTGTTTCAGAGATGAAGCACGAATAGAGACACTCGTTGACTTGTCCACTTTGGCTTCTGGTTAAGACACCATCATCCAGAGGGCCGATAACATTGTCAATTGGATGGTCCCGTTGAATTCATGAAGGAACATCATATTGGAGCGAAGCAGTTGAGACCGGAAGATTGGTTATATTCTCAACTCTGGAGAGAATCCATGAGAGTAGAATCAAAAAGATCAACAGGATCAGGTTGCATAACATCTTCAGGGGTAGTTGATTGTTCAACAACTGGAGTATCGCCAACAACTTGGGATGAGACATCAGGAGCATCTTCAGTTATTGTAGCAGAAACAGGAGATCCACCGTCATCATGAATAGGATCTTCAAGAATGGCTGACGGAGTGATAAGATTAGGAATGATATCATCAGCATCTTCAAAGTTAATTCCACTGGGTCCTGGTTGTATGCCTGAAACATCATCATAAAACACATAGAAAGGTTTAAACAGTTCAACATAATCAAACAACCAATCTGGTTGAACACATGCATCAGTTGGATTCTCTTCTAGCCAGCGAACATCATATGATTCCACAATCTGTTTTGTCGCCTTGTTGTACACTCGATAAGCAGTTTTACTTGTGTATCCAACGAAGTAACAATCATCTGCCTTGGAGTTGACCTTCGGAGTAGCTTCAAGATGAAGAAGAGTACAATCATCCAAAGGTACGGAAATATGAAACATTAGGCTTGTAACCATAGAGAATCTCATAAGGTGTCTTCATTTGAGGTTTGTTGACGATGACCCGATTCTGAACATAACAGGTTGTGTTGATGGCTTCAGCCCAAAAAATCACTTGCAATTTAGAATCACACAGCATGGTGCGCGCAGCATCAATAAGAGTTCTGTTTCGTCGCTCAGCAACACCATTCTGTTGAGGAGTACGAGCAGCACTATACTGGCGCATGATACCTTTATCTGCACAAAACGTATTTAAAACTGCATTCTTGAATTCCGTTCCATTGTCGCATCTGATGGCTTTCAGCTTCTGATTCGTTTGATTTTCAATGAGCTTGATTAATCTAATGACCAGATCTGCAGTTTCACTTTTGTCCTTTAAGAAGAAAACTCATGTAAAACATGAGTAATCATCAATAATAACTAAACAGTAAGAATTGCGATTGAGACTAAGAACATTAACCGGGCCAAAAAGATCCATGTAAATCAGCTGAAGAATCGAATCAATGGAATTGATCTGTTTGGGCTTGTGTGACTTTCTGTGATGTTTGCCTTGAGCACAGGCAACACATTTCTCGAATGTGATGAAGTCCTTGATTGGAAGTCATACAACCATGTTGTTCTTTGCAATACGATTCAGATTCTTTGCGTTGGCATGACCGAGACGTTTATGCCACAACATCGCACTTTGTTCTACAGCTCTTGAGAATAAGCAAGTGACTTTTTCTAGAGTGATGTGATTCATGTCGATCATGTAAGCATTGCTTTTTCGTTCTGATCGAACAAGAATCCACTCCTCTAGAATGACTACTCCGAGTTTGAGAATCAGACATTCCTTCTTTGTGAAGTGAGTTGAAAAACCCTTGTCACATATTTGAGAAACGCTCAACAGACTGTGCTTGAGCTCAGGTACAAAATTGACATTCTCAAATTTCAAAACACCATTCGACACCATCCCTCTTTGCGTGATCATCCCTTTTTCACCTCCCACAAAGCAGACACATCCCCCATTATATTTCTCAATGTTGTGTAATTGGGACATGTCGCCTGTCATGTGCCTAGAACAACAACTATCAGCACCCAGTCCATACGGAAACTGGGTTGACCTTCACTATCAAGACATTTAACCGATTCAAAACTCATGTCACATTGATCAAATAATGGTGAAACACTTGAAAAGGTTTAACACTGCCTTTAGGAATCCATTTAACATTTGGTTTAAAATGTTTATCTTTTGACCAAATGGGAACATTTACATTTGAAGTAGAATCAGAACTACTAGAAGTTGATTCTTGAAATGACTTCGGTCTTACAAATGTTGGTAAGACATAGTTACTTCTAGAAGTAGTTCGATTCCAGACATTCGTGTTATTTTGAGTTTTCTTTCTAGAACGTGACCTTGAGGGTTTTCTCTTATGAGGTTTCCCTTTTGGTACATTCTGCTAAAACTGTTCATTTTGAGATGCAAACAACTGTCGGGGACAATTTCTAGCTATGTGATCAACGATTCCACAATTGAAACAATTCTTTCTTATTAAAGGTACATTGGAATTCTTTCCAGGTCCAGATTTAAACAAATTATTTCCACATACAGACAAGCATGCAATGGGTTTATCAAGCAAAACATTTTTCCTAGCAGTTTTCAAATCAACACCACACAAAGTGTTACAATCAACAGAAATCTTTGTGTCAAGTTTCACATCATCACACAAATTAACAGAATTAGTCTTCAAACAAGTTTTATCATAATTAAAAGCAGGCGAGTCTTCAACTTCCTCAATCTTCGATTTTAATTTATCTGCACATGAGATAGAAACATCAGTATTTTTCATTTCAGAACTCTCAGCGGTGCCAGATGTATTCTTTTGAATATAAATTGACAAGAAACATTCTTCTGATTCTTCAGTGTCTGGGGATGGAGTAAAATTATTATTGTATGGAGGAGGAACAGCACTATATCAAAGACATTCACTGTGTATGTTTGACCAAACAGTTTGTTTTTCAAGTATAGTTTCAACTACTTCACTGGATACATAAAACCTTTTTAAAAGTTGATTCAGTCATTTTAATGCATTTAGTTCAGCAGTCAAACTAGCAATATCTTCATTTGCAAACTTAAGATGGCAATTATTTATGGTAAGTTCATCTTGGATTTTCAAGTAATCAGAATTTTTGGCATCTAAGGCTTCCTGATGAGGTCTTAATTTCCTTTTGTGTTTATAAACGAGGTTTTCGGTTTCAAAAATTTCTCTAACTAATTTTTCATTCAGTTCAGGATATCTAACAATTATTCAATACAAGTTTGAGAAGTGCAAGAAACTTCACTAACCTCATCACCGGCAGGAGTAGTAGACACCCTGAAGGCAAACTGCAAGTCCATCATCTCTTCTTCAGCAGCATCCACATCCATCTCTCCTTCAATCTGGGCCAGGTGAACTCTACCCTCTCCATTCAAGTTCAGGTCCTGCAACTGATCCTCCCAGGTGAATTGCTGAGAAACCATCGCCCTTTCAGCATTTTGAGGATGAGCAACTTCACGATTTGTTCCAACTGGTACCATGGTTCTGTCTGGATTTTCAATTCTTGGCTTGGTACACTCACTAGCAAAATGACTGAGCTCATTGCAGTTGAAGCACCTTAGATTAGCTTTTCCAAAACTCACATTTCTCTCAACATTGTTGTCCACCCAACTGCTTCTTCCTATGTATTCTGAGTGAATTTCTTAGCCCTATGCACAACCATAGCAATGTGCCAAGAAATGTCCATTTCTTCCAAGTCATATGGATTGATTTGATCAAGGTCTCCGGCAGTCATAGGATGAAACAGTTCACCAGCAACCAAGGCATTGTAATAGTTAAGGAGACCAGCCATCATTTCAAAATTCTCTTCAACACCTTTAGGAAGAGTTTAAGCAGGAGTTGGGGTCTTGACAGAAGAAGCAGCAACAGGTGGAGCTTGAGGTGCCACAGGAGATGAACCAGGCTGAAATTGAACTTGGACTTTAGTAGTGGCTTGACCAGTAGCTTGAACCGAGAAACCATTGTTTGTTGAAGTACCAATGTTAGCAGACTGGTACGAGCTAACATGATTCATTTACCTCTGAACGCCACGTTCATGTCCCATCTTCTAGGAAGAGAATTAAGAAGCTTCTTGTTTACATCAATCTTTAGAAATGTGATCCCAACAGTGGACAACTCGGTGTGTAGAGTGATGAAACGTTGTAGCTGAGCTTCAAGAGATTCTCCAAGGATGTGATTAAACATATTAAATATTTGACGAAGCATATCCTGCATGCTTTGCTTCATATCCTCATTTCCTTCATAAACATCAATCAAGGCATCCCACAAAGATTTAGCAGTTGTGTATTCACGGAAACCCTAAGCAATTTCAGGTGAAAGTGCCATAGAAAGAGTAGCAAGGGCTCTTTGATCAGGTTCCGCTTTCTCAAAGTCCAAATCAGAATATTCTTCAAACGGTTTATCAGACACAACATCGCCTCTGGTTACGGTAATTCTGATTGGTGGACGTAAGAAGCATTTCCAAAGCTTGACATCTTTCATCTTGATACACTGCTCAAATCTATATTTCCATTCGATAAAACTTTCAGCTTTAATTAAACGAGGAATACGGGTAACGGTACCCATAACGGAATCGAGATCGTTATTAGCGTTTGAAATACCGGGATCCATCAAAAATAATTCTTGAAAACGCTTCAAAAATTATCACAAAAAAAATCTCGACTGGATCGAACAACAATTTAAAAAATACCGAACAACTCTCCAAATCGAACAACCTTGGGCAAGACACACCAACCGAACAAGGATCTCAAGGCCGAACAACCACAAGAACCGATCAACAAGGCAAGAAATAAAACCGATCAACTAAACCACCGAACAATAACTTGACCGATCAACCACAAGTACCGATCCACCAACCAACCGATCAACAAACAACCGAGCAGCTTGGCGAGCAACAAAACCGATCAATCAGGTGAACCGAAAAACGCGTAACCCTAAAAGCACCGAACAACAACTTGGGCTGACTAAGTAACACTCTTAATTGACCGAAGAATGATGTGAAACCCTGGTACTAGAACGCCGCCACCGAACAACACTAGAAACCCTAATCTGATCAAGCTGCCATCGAACAACCTGCAGGAGCCTAACCGATCAACTATTTCCAGATCTGAATTTCGTACAAACAAGGTCCGTAACCTATGTTTTGGATCAAAAACGATTTTAGATGAATTTTTGGCTTGAATATACAAAGAACACTATGAACTTCAAGAACAAAAACACCAAAAACAGTCAAAAACAGATCAAAAACGGATCAAAACTCACAAAAAACTTCAAAAATCTCCAAGAACAATGAAAAGATTGATACCAAAATCAAGCACTGACACCAATTGTAGGTCCACAATAACCCTAGATCTATATGATATCAATCAAATCACAAGAACAATAAGAACAATGAGATTAAACTTCAATGCACACCTTTGAATAATCAAATGGTCTAGTATATAAGTTTGCTTGGTTGCCAAGAACACTCAAAATCTCTCTTTACCTAGCCCACAATTCGAGAACAACCTTCTACTAATGATGGCTCCTTGAGCCTTAAATACTCTATGCCTAAAACTCTAGAAAAACTAAGCCCATGGACCGAATAACAAGCCCATAAGGGTCGTCGATCACGGACTTGACCGAACAACCCACTGGTTGTTCGGTTCACACCGAAAAACCAAAAAAAAACTATATCTTTTATATTTAACATTTTAGTCCCTATAAATAAAAGGTTAAACCAACTAAATTAGTTCCTAACAAGAGCCAAGATATAACCAGAGTTGGAGATGTTACGTTCCAAACGTCATTGGGAACGAACTGGACTTAGAAGGATGTCAAGTTCATTCCAGTTCTGAAGAGGATGTTGATAACTTGATATCGAAGGGGAAGTTGGATGATGATGGGCACAAGGTTGAGTTTGGAAACCATAAGTTGAAAGTAACAAAAGGGGAGCATGGGTGTTGCTCGTGGTCAGAAGCGATGATCCATGTACATGGTGGAGGATTCCTCAAACGAGATCAATAACACAGAAAAATATCAAAAGACCTCTACTATGTTGCACTAAAGGCTTGGTCAAATGAGCGAAAAGGGGATGAATATGTGGGCTGCAAAGGGAAAGATAACATATGTTAAGGCTGCTACTAAAGAATTCTGTGAGCCCTGCATACTTGGTAAATAGAAGAAGGTCACCTTCTCTAAGGTGGACCATGCTCTGAATACTATAAAGCTCGAGCTTGTGAATTCTATTAGAGGATCTTGTTACTATGTTACTTTCTTTGATGGCTCATCCAGGAAGGTATGGGTTTACTTCATGAAGCACAAATCGGAAGTGTTTGCCATCATCAAGGTGTGGAGAGCTGCTGTAAAAACCGAGACGGATGTCAAGTAAAATGCTTTAAGTCCAACAATGATGGAGAATACATCAGCAGAGAATCGATTGATTATTGTGCCGAGCACCAAATTTTTTTGTTGAAGACGGTCCCATAAACCCCTCAGCGGAATGGTAAAGCAAAACGGATGAACAAAACTCTGAATGAAATGGCGAAGAGCATGAGGCTGCATACTGGGATACCAAAGATGTTTTGGGCAGATACCGTGAATTCTGCAGCCTACTTAATCAATCGACGACACTCAGTACCCCTGGGTTCAAGATTCATGAAGAGGAATGGCAAGGTTGTTGGGCTGATCAACATCATCCCTTAAATAAGATGATTGTCAAGGTGGATCTCAGGATAACTGGCTGTATCAACGTCAAACTATCAGCGGCAACGTGCCCTGTCTATTTTTGTGCTTATCTTGTTTCTATAGTTATCATTGATATAGTTGCGAGTTATCCCTGATTTGTAGGGATACTCCATATATATAGATCAACCCTAGTATGAATGTAGCAGCTAGTGTTCTTGTAAAACTACCAATATACATTTTAACAAGATCTCTATGTGAGATCAATATATCGTTTTTTGTGTGAAATTCTTGTGTTCTTGTGTGTTCGAGCTATATTACATTCCAACAACTGGTATCATAGCAGGTTCCCTTTACCACACAAGAACATGTATTCCTCTTTTTCATCTACCTTCGGAATCAAGATCTATCCTTTTGACTCCAACAACTTTGCTATGTGGAAGAGTAAAGCTCATATGGTCCTTGAAACTATGGACTATCACTTCCCCGATATTCTTAAGAATGATCCTTACAGTCCCACCTATGTTTGTCACTAAAGAGGGTGTTTCTGATGAAAAGAAAAAGACAACCGTTCATGAGTTTACCGATGTAGGTAAGAAACTGGTGAATCTCGACATACATGCCAAGGCTTCCATTGGTACCTCTCTTCCTTATGACATCTACCATCTTGTTCAAAATTGTGTGTCTGCAAATGAGATGTTGAGCACTCTTACAGTTGCCTTCAAAGGCACTGCTAAAGTAAGAGCTGCTTAAGAGAATTCATTGAATCGAAAATATGAGCATTTTTTTTCATATAAAATCAAATCTATTACTCAAACTTTTAACTGTTTAACTGTTTGGTTAATTATACGAGGAGATTCAACATCCTAAAAGTTGATTCAGTTTTGGTCCTTAAGTTTCTTGATTCTCTTGACAAAAAGTGAGAACATCACGTTGATGTCCTCAAGAACATTGAGAAGATACATAACACACACTTGCAAAGTCTGGTTGCCAACCTTAGAAGTTATGAAGAGATCAAGTCTCAGCAGAAAGAAATCATGAGAGACACCTAGCGTGAAAGATCAACTACTTTTCTCTCCAAGAGCAAGGACAACGCTAATACTGATGATGATTTAACTGAAGAGTCTGATGTTGATGATGATGAATACAAGGATTTGGCTGAGCTTGCTTCTCAGGCTGCACTAGTGGTAAAGTAGTTTAACTAATACAAGAATACCAGGAGGAGTGGTTTTCATAGAAATTCCAATGTCCCAAACCCAATTTCTCAAACTTCAAAAAGTCTGTCAGCACAGTAGATGCGAAATTCCCTCTAGGATTAAGGATTGGTTGACTAATGAGTGGAGCTACAGTCTGAGTAGATGGTGGGATAGGTGCAGGAGCTGAAAATCCACCACCACCAGTACTAGTAGAGGCTCCATTAATATTTGTTGGAAGCGGGGGCACAAACGACTGTCCCCCTATTACCTCGCCTTTCTGCTCATTGGTAATATCTTCGACTAGGACATCATCTAACCTCATGTTGAATAACCGCTTACGCACACGATTTCTGCATGCGGTCTGTTCAATCTCATAATCGAAAAGTAGAGGTGACGTTTGTTCACCTCAACGTGTACACATGCACAAGTGCAAACGACCGTCAAAAAAATCAAATCAAATACCAAAACTAAAATTAAAATACCAACTGACACAATATTTCAAGCGCACAACTCCCCGGCAACGACACCAAAATTTGACATCGTCGCAGTCGTCGATGCGGTCAAAAATACAAGATTAAATACCTTACAACACACTGGCTAGTGGAAGAAAGGGTCGAACGGTGGAGTCAGTGGTTGAATCTGTGTCTAGAAATAACCGATCTATAGTGTCACTCTATAGATGGTGTCGATCTATACACACAACGAAATCTAAATAATTCAAAATTACCAAAAACATAAACTTGCAACTATTAAACTACTCAAATCTAAATCTCGATCAAACCAAACCAACACGTTCTGATCCCAAGGTATACCCAGAAAACCAGAAACGCCAAACACAAACAAATCAATAAATGACAATAAATACCAAAAAACAAGAAATTAAACTAAAACTAGCAATCTACCAACTATCGATCAATGGAATACGAAAATACGAGGTGAATAAGCCTGAGTTCAACTCAAAGATCGGGTCTTTACTCCCAAATCACGAACTGGAGGCCTCTATTTATAGTTGAAAATTATGCCTGGACGCGGCGCGCATAGGTCAATTCTGCGGTGCATCCTTATCTGTAACCCCGGGGTTCGCACTTTGAAATTCGAAACTCTGATCCAATACACAGCTAAGTGCGGCGTGCGTGTCCTCCAGACCTATATTTTATATAATTCGTATGACAAGCACTAGAAACAAAATGTGAGTAATACAATAGTTTCAGATATATATTTTACTCAAAACAAGGCTCAACGACAACTAGAATACTTGATATTACTAGGCGTTGTCAAAGTCCATGATCCTGTTCTCAGGTTATAATCAAGATATGAACTCGGAGTAGACACCCTGAAGGCAAACTGCAAGTCCATCATCTCTCCTTCAGCAGCATCCACATCCATCTCTCCTTCAATCTGGGTCAGGTGAACTCTACCCTCTCCATTCAAGTTCAGGTCCTGCAACTGATCCTCCCAGGTGAATTGCTGAGAAACCATCGCCCTTTCAGCATTTTGAGGATGAGCAACTTCACGATTTGTTCCAACTGGTACCATGGTTCTGTCTGGATTTTCAATTCTTGGCTTGGTACACTCACGAGCAAAATGACTGAGCTCATTGCAGTTGAAGCACCTTAGATTAGCTTTTCCAAAACTCACATTTCTCTCAACATTGTTGTCCACCCAACTGGTTCTTCCTATGTATTTTGAGTGAATTTCTTGGCCCTATGCACAACCATAGCAATGTGCCAAGAAATGTCCATTTCTTCCAAGTCATATGGATTGATTTGATCAAGGTCTCCAGCAGTCATAGGATGAAACAGTTCACCAGCAACCAAGGCATTGTAATAGTTAAGGAGACCAGCCATCATTTCAAGATTCTCTTCAGCACCTTTAGGAAGAGTTTAAGCAGGAGTTGGGATCTTGACAGAAGAAGCAGCAACAGGTGGAGCTTGAGGTGCCACAGGAGATGAACCAGGCTGAAATTGAACTTGGACTTTAGTAGTAGCTAGACCACTAGCTTGAACCGAGAAAGCATTGTATGTTGTAGTACCAATGTTAGCAGACTGGTACGAGCTAACATGATTCATTTCCCTCTGAACGCCACGTTCATGTCCCAGCTTCTAGGAAGAGAATTAAGAAGCTTCTTGTTTACATCAATCTTTAGAAATGTGATCCCAACAGTGGACAACTCGGTGTGTAGAGTGATGAAACGTTGTAGCTGAGCTTCAAGAGATTCTCCAAGGATGTGATTAAACATATTAAATATTTGACGAAGCATATCCTGCATGCTTTGCTTCATATCCTCATTTCCTTCATAAACATCAATCAAGGCATCCCACAAAGATTTAGCAGTTGTGTATTCACGAAAACCCTAAGCAATTTCAGGTGAAAGTGCCATAGAAAGAGTAGCAAGGGCTCTTTGATCAGGTTCCACTTTCTCAAAGTCCAAATCAGAATATTCTTCAAACGGTTTATCAGACACAACATCGCCTCTGGTTACGATAATTCTGATTGGTGGACATAAGAAGCATTTCCAAAGCTTGACATCTTTCATCTTGATACACTGCTCAAATCTATATTTCCATTTGATAAAACTTTCAGCTTTAATTAAACGAGGAATACGGGTAACGGTAGCCATAACGGAATCGAGATCGTTATTAGCATTTGAAATACCGGGATCCATCAAAAATAATTCTTGAAAACGCTTCAAAAATTATCACAAAAAAAATCTCGACTGGATCGAATAACAATTTAAAAAATACCGAACAACTCTCCAAATCGAACAACCTTGGGCAAGGCACACCAACCGAACAAGGATCTCAAGGCCGAACAACCACAAGAACCGAGCAACAAGGCAAGAAATAAAACCGATCAACTAAACCACCGAACAATAACTTGACCGATCAACCACAAGTACCGATCCACCAACCAACCGATCAACAAACAACCGAGCAACTTGGCGAGCAACAAAACCGATCAATCAGGTGAACCGAACAACACGTAACCCTAAGAGCACCGAACAACAAATTGGGCTGACCGAGTAACACTCTTAATTGACTGAAGAATGACGTGAAACCCTGGTACTAGAACGCCGCCACCGAACAACACTAGAAACCCTAATCTGATCAAGCTGCCGCCGAACAACCTCTAGGAGCCTAACCGATCAACTATTTCCAGATCTGAATTTCGTACAAACAAGGTCTGTAACCTACGTTTTGGATCAAAAACGATTTTAGATGAATTTTTGGCTTGAAGATACAAAGAACACTATGAACTTCAAGAACAAAAACACCAAAAACAGTAAAAAACAGATCAAAAACGGATCAAAACTCACAAAAAACTTCAAAAATCTCCAAGAACAATGAAAAGATTGATACCAAAATCAAGCACTGACACCAATTGTAGGTCCACAATAACCCTAGATCTATATGATATCAATCAAATCACAAGAACAATAAGAACAATGAGATTAAACTTCAATGCACACCTTTGAATAATCAAATGGTCTAGTATATAAGTTTGCTTGGTTGCCAAGAACACTCAAAATCTCTCTTTACCTAGCCCACAATTCGAGAACAACCTTCTACTAATGATGGCTCCTTGAGCCTTAAATACTCTATGCCTAAAACTCTAGAAAAACTAAGCCCATGGACCGAATAACAAGCCCATAAGGGTCGTCGATCACGGACTTGACCGAACAACCCACTGGTTGTTCGGTTCACACCGAAAAACCAAAAAAAAACTATATCTTTTATATTTAACATTTTAGTCCCTATAAATAAAAGATTAAACCAACTAAATTAATTCCTAACAAGAGCCAAGATATAACCAGAGTTGGAGATGTTACGTTCCAAACGTCATTGGGAACGAACTGGACTTAGAAGGATGTCAAGTTCATTCCAGTTCTGAAGAGGATGTTGATAACTTGATATCGAAGTGGAAGTTGGATGATGATGGGCACAAGGTTGAGTTTGGAAACCATAAGTTGAAAGTAACAAAAGGGGAACATGGGTGTTGCTCGTGGTCAGAAGCGATGATCTATGTACATGGTGGAGGATTCCTCAAACGAGATCAATAACGTAGAAAAAGATCAAAAGACCTCTACTATGTTGCACTAAAGGCTTGGTCAAATGAGCGAAAAGGGGATGAATATGTTGGCTGCAAAGGGAAAGATAACAGATGTTAAGGCTGCTACTGAAGAATTCTGTGAGCCCTGCGTACTTGGTAAATAGAAGAAGGTCACCTTCTCTAAGGTGGACCAAGCTCTGAATACTATAAAACTCGATCTTGTGAATTCTATTAGAGGATATTGTTACTATGTTACTTTCTTTGATGGCTCATCCAGGAAGGTATGGGTTTACTTCATGAAGCACAAATCGGAAGTGTTTGCCATTATCAAGGTGTGGAGAGCTGCTGTAAAAACCGAGACGGATGTCAAGTAAAATGCCATAAGTCCAACAATGATGGAGAATACATCAACAGAGAATCGATTGATTATTGTGCCGAGCACCAAATTTCTTTGTTGCAGACGGTCCAATAAACCCCTCAGCGGAATGGTAAAGAAAAACGGATGAACAAAACTCTGAATGAAATGGCGAAGAGCATGAGGCTGCATGCTGGGATACCAAAGATGTTCTGGGCAGATACCGTGAATTCTGCAGCCTACTTAATCAATCGACGACCCTCACTCCCCCTGGGTTCAAGATTCATGAAGAGGAATGGCAAGGTTGTTGGGCTAATCAACATCATCCCTTAAATAAGATGATTGTCAAGGTGGATCTCAGGACTGGCTGTATCAACATCAAACTATCAGCGGCAACGTGCCCTGTCTATTTTTGTGCTTATCTTGTTTCTATAGTTATCATTGATATAGTTGCGAGTTATCCCTGATTTGTAGGGATACTCCATATATATAGATCAACCCTAGTATGAATGTAGCAGCTAGTGTTCTTGTAAAACTACCAATATACATTTTAACAAGATCTCTATGTGAGATAAATATATCGTTTTTTGTGTGAAATTCTTGTGTTCTTGTGTGTTCGAGCTATATTACATTCCAACAACTGGTATCATAGCAGGTTCCCTTTACCACACAAGAACATGTCTCTTTTTCATCTACCTTCGGAATCAAGATATGTCCTTTTGACTCCAACAACTATGCTATGTGGAAGAGTAAAGCTCATATGGTCCTCGAAACTATGGACTATCACTTCCCCGATATTCTTAACAATGATCCTTACAGTCCCACCTATGTTTGTCACTAAAGACGGTGTTTCTGATGAAAAGAAAAAGACAACCGTTCATGAGTTTACCGATGTAGGTAAGAAACTGGTGAATCTCGACATACATGCCAGGGCTTCCATTGGTACCTCTCTTCCTTATGACATCTACCATCTTGTTCAAAACTGTGTGTCTGCAAATGAGATGTTGAGCACTCTTACAGTTGCCTTCAAAGGCACTGCTAAAGTAAGAGCTGCTTAAGAGAATTCATTGAATCGAAAATATGAGCATTTTTTTCATACAAAATCAAATCTATTACTCAAAGTTTTAACCGTTTAACTGTTTGGTTAATTATACGAGCAGATTCAACATCCTAAAACTTGATTCAGTTTTGGTCCTTACGTTTCTTGATTCTCTTGACGAAAAGAGGGAACATCACGTTGATGTCCTCAAGAACATTGAGAAGATACATAACACAGACTTGCAAAGTCTAGTTGGCAACCTTAGAAGTTATGAAGAGATCAAGTCTCAGCAGAAAGAAATCATGAAAGACACTTAGCGTGAAAGATCAACTACTTTTCTCTCCAAGAGCAAGGACAACGCTAATACTGATGATGATTTAACTGAAGAGTCTGATGTTGATGATGATGAATACAAGCATTTGGCTGAGCTTGCTTCTTAGGCTGCACTAGTGGTAAAGTAGTTTAACTAATAAAAGAATACCAGGAGGACTGGTTTTCAGAGAAATTCCAGTGTCCCCAAACCCAATTTCTCAAACTTCAAAAAGTCTGTCAGCACAGTAGATGCGAAATTCCCTCTAGGATTAAGGATTGGTTGACTAATGAGTGGAGCTACAGTCTGAGTAGATGGTGGGATAGGTGCAGGAGCTGAAAATCCACCACCACCAGTACTAGTAGAGGCTCCATTAATATTTGTTGGAAGCGGGGGCACAAACGACTGTCCCCCTATTACCTCGCCTTTCTGCTCATTGGTAATATCTTCGACTAGGACATCATCTAACCTCATGTTGAATAACCACTTACGCACACGATTTCTGCATGCGGTCTGTTCAATCTCATAATCGAAAAGTAGAGGTGACGTTTGTTCACCTCGACGTGTACACATGCACAAGTGCAAACGACCGTCAAAAAAATCAAATCAAATACCAAAACTAAAATTAAAATACCAACTGACACAATATTTCAAGCGCACAACTCCCCGGCAACGACGCCAAAATTTGACATCGTCGCAATCGTCGATGCGGTCAAAAATACAAGATTAAATACCTTACAACACACTGGCTAGTGGAAGAAAGGGTCGAACAGTGGAGTCAGTGGTTGAATCTGTGTCTAGAAATAACCGATCTATAGTGTCACTCTATAGATGGTGTCGATCTATACACGCAACGAAATCTAAATAATTCGAAATTACCAAAAACATAAACTTGCAACTATTAAACTACTCAAATCTAAATCTCGATCAAACCAAACCAATACGTTCTGATCCCAAGGTATACCTAGAAAACCAGAAACGCCAAACACAAACAAATCAATAAATGACAATAAATACCAAAAAACAAGAAATTAAACTAAAACTAGCAATCTACCAACTATCGATCAGTGGAATACGAAAATACGAGGTGAAGAAGCCTGAGTTCAACTCAAAGATCGGGTCTTTGCTCCCAAATCACGAACTGGAGGCCTCTATTTATAGTTGAAAATTCTGCCTGGATGCGGCGCGCATAGGTCAATTCTGCGGTGCATCCTTATCTGTAACCCCGGGGTTCGCACTTTGAAATTCGAAACTCTGATCCGATACACAGCTAAGCACGGCGTGCGTGTCCTCCAGACCTATATTTTATATAATTCGTACGACAAGCACTAGAAACAAAATGTGAGTAATACAATAGTTTCATATATATATTTTACTCAAAACAAGGCTCAACAACAACTAGAATACTTGATATTACTAGGCGTTGTCAAAGTCCATGATCCTTTTCTCAGGTTATAATCAAGATATGAACTCGGGGTAGACCCGGGATCCTTAATTAGGTATACACCCAGATGCTTACTAAGGACAAGCCCATGATTTTTCTAGGGATGAGCCTAGGATCTTTTGCAAGTGTTACACCCAGATAGATGTGTAATGTGAAAATGTTATGCCTTAGATCTACGATATGGATACTCATATGGAGATTGTCGATACACCTTTCAGCATAATGTTCCACTTGCTCTATATCCACAACTAGATAACATGCGCTCCACGCGGGTTGTTAAACCCTAATTCGTATGGAGGATGAACATCCTTAAACCTTAGAGGGGATTAACTTACGCTAAACGGAGGAGAGGTGATCAGCCTCTACTTTGGAAATCTTACCGAAGATTCGAGGATCCTTTAAAAACCTTTAATGCACATCTTGGTTTCCTAAATTACAAGACACGAAATGCATGGGAGGTGGTGTATGTAACACCCGGCTTTTAATTCAAAACACCCCTGAAAAATTTTTCATTTAAAACATAGGTTTCAATACATAAAACCATAACAAAGGGGTATATTTTAATAAAAACGGGTACAAGTGTATCAAGGAGAATATATGATACCATAATCTCCTTTGAAGCCGGGCTGCTACTACAGCATCTATGAGTCCCACTCCGAAGTCACGGACTCTATCTTGTCCCCTATCAGTATCATGCTAACCTGCAGGGACATTAACAAACGGTATGAGCTACAAAGCTCAGTGAGTAATCAAGTCTGCAAATAACATGTATCAAAATACAATAATATAATTGTCTGGGTATCGAATCCAGAATCCTATCCTTACTGGCTGACCGCATATATTCTAGGATTTCACATCCTAATCATGTAGCCTTAGAGGCTGAATCAGGGTAACCTGTAATTAACAAGCCACGTCTGTTATTTGCACATATAATCATAACTAATCTTTTCTGTCCCATGTTTCTTAGTCACAGTGGACTGCATCAATATCATGGCTATATAAGCCGCATCATTTATCATGGCTATAAAAGCCACACCAAAGCTTTTTCAGCATATAATTCATAGTCTGAAGACCGTACCTGTCTGGGTTCAACAACCCGGTATCGTAGCCATAAGGCTGTACCATTTCCGTATAATCATATCGTAGCCATATAGGCCGCACCAGTTGGATATAGCATCCAATATCATAGCCACGAGAGGCCGCACCATCTGTTATCAGTTTCTTTCACGATCAATTATGGCTCACGGGTTAGCCCGCTGTTGCCTTGGCTCACGGTTGGTTCCGGTCTTGTCTATATAAGTTTTATTGACTCACGGCTGGTTCCGGTCTTGTCATAAAAGTTTGACTCACAGCTCCGTTCTTGTCTATTATAGACTCACGGCTTATCTGGTATTGTCGTATAGATTTGACTCACAGCTCCGTTCTTGTCTATTATAGACTCACGGCTTATCTGGTATTGTCGTATAGATTTGACTCACAGCTCCGTTCTTGTCTATTATAGACTCACGGCTTATCTGGTATTGTCGTATAGATTTGACTCACAGCTCCGTTCTTGTCTATTATAGACTCACGGCTTATCTGGTATTGTCGTATAGATTTGACTCAAAGCTCCGTTCTTGTCTATTATAGACTCACGGCTTATCTGGTATTGTCGTATAGATTTGACTCACAGCTCCGTTCTTGTCTATTATAGACTCACGGCTTATCTGGTATTGTCGTTTAGATTTGGCTCACAGCTCCGTTCTTGTCTATTATAGACTCACGGCTTATCTGGTATTGTCGTTTAGATTTGACTCACAGCTCCGTTCTTGTCTATTATAGACTCACGGCTTATCTGGTATTGTCGTATCATAGTGTATATATATATATATATGTATTGACTCACAGCTCCGTTATTGTCATCGCAATGACTCACGGCTTATCTGGTATTGTCTATTACATATATTTTTACACTTGTCATTTTCGTCCCTCGAAGCCGTTTCAACCTGTAACAATTCAATCATCAAATATCACATATGATATCAGTGAGATTACTCACCTGGATGCTAGCTGCATTTATATTCCGGTTGTTTCTTGCCTTTGCGTGCACCACAACCATTTTGTCCCATACCTATTTATCCATTTCACATCAAATGATAATAGGTTAATAATCATTTCAATTGACTCTAATACATGAGAGTCCAATAAAATGCAACTATAAACCATCCCTAGATGATAAACTTTCCATTTATCATCTTTTCATAAGTTATACTCATTCCCGAGGCATTCGTAACGATCTACAATGCCCCCGAGGAGTCGAAAACCCAATTTAATAATTTGGCCCAACTTTTCAACCCATTAGGGACTTATGGTTCAAGTTTGAGGTAAAACGGACAAGCGTAGCGAAAATTCACACTTTTTGGCCCCTGCCAGGCAAACACGACTCGTGCATAATCATGCCTTCATGGAGCACGACTCGTGCAAGGCTTTAAAGGCCAAAATCTTTGATTTCCAGAAGTGCACGACTCGTGCAAAAAGAGCACGACCCGTGCTCTTTCCTGCAGTGTGCAGAAATGCCCGATTTTTCATGCTACAGCACCTGTTTTCACCTATTAAGTCCTTATACTTGTTCTTAATCATTTGGGGTTTGTTTCTAGACTAAAACCCTTCAATAATACAAGGTTTTCATCCAAAGAAACAACATCAATCAATCAAAATGCAGAAATTAGGGTTCTTGAGCCAAAAACCCCAAAATCCACCAATTCATCAAATTCTCTTGTTTTAATTACATGTTCTTATCATATGAACATGTATCTATCTCAGGAATCATATGAACATCATGGAATAAATTGAAATTACGGATTTCAGTTCATCCCTCAAGAATTCACCAAGAACACATTCCATGATTTGACTTAAAAAGTCAATCTACTAACCTCATTTGCTTGAATCTTCCAATTCCAAGCTATGATTCCAGTTCTTGCATCAAGCTTCATGATCTCTGCAGAATTTGCTCTCCAAAATCCTTTCCCGTAGCTGAAAAATGGTCAGCCCCAATAGGAGAGTCAACTCTCCTATTTATACCACAAAATTTTGCAAAATTAGTCCCTAAGTTCATGATCTTGGACTTTTGCCACTAAAATCAAGTTTTATTACAATAAAACTTTTATTTCTTATATATTTGCCACAACCAACAATATTTTCAGAATTGGTCCTTCACATGTCAAATGACCAAAATACCCTTTTTGTGGTAAAATGACCAATTTACCCCTTTCTCTTCTAGTATTACTTTCTAATACTTAGAACACCATGTTAAATCATAAATACACTATGATTAACATTTATATACTTATCAAAAATGTCGTGGTGTTACAAATTCTCCCCTCCTTCAAAAGATTTCGTCCTCGAAATCATACAAGGAATTGAGGGTATGTCTCCCTCGATTAACTTTCGGTCTTCCGCATCTTGTCGGATTTTCTATGGTATTGCCTAAGCACTTAATCATACTATCTTCTTATCTTGTGATTAAATCAAAATTCACATATCATTCCTCCGGTTGTCCCGGGTACCTTATCTACGTATCTATCTTCATCTCATCATAAGGAATTTGTTGGAAATTACTACCCAATTCCTTTACTTGGAATTTCAAAGGTTTTTACTCAGTGATCCACACATCACTTTTACAATCTTAACCATTCTTCAAATTCGTTTATACCCGTCAGGTATTTTCTTCAGTTTGTATAACAAACTAGGATCTAGCCAATGGCTTTACTACGTCTTCAATCCAAAAATCGAAGGATATCACGGTATTCCATACCATTCTTCATGTAAGTCATCAAATTAATAGCAAGTAAGCTGCTATTTCTTGCAAATTCTATCAAAGATAGACAATCTTCTCATCTTCTACTAGGGTCTGCTGTGCAATTTTCAAGCACATCTTCTAAAATCTGCATCATTAAGTCGCTTTGTTCATCAACATATGGTACTTGCAGAGACTTTATCGCAAAGTCTATAACAATGTTGTCCCATTTCTTTACTGGGGCCAACAACGGGTCAATTTCTTCGCACGTTTCTATCGGTTTGACTTTACTTTACATACAAGTCAAATACTTTTCATACATCTTTCAATATCTTTCTTCTGTCCCGGCCACCAATACATAGGTTTATCGACCTATCCAGTCTGGTATTGCCCCGGGTATACTGCATATCTAGTACAAAATGCATATTTTCAAGATGGTTTTTCATGTTCCAATTACTTTGGAAACCACATTCACAACCACCAAGGGTTTTAAATCACTGTGGTTTTCCAATTAGCTCCTGCTAATATCCAGTAATTTATCCATTTTTCACGTGTTCAGTCTTGCACACTTCTCCCTGTGCTACCCGAATCAACCTAGGTAATAAATTTGCCACACTCATACATGTGGATGTAACCTTCAAAGGTTACTCTTTTCAATTCCAGGCATCTGTAGCCACATCTATCTTTCTGAGATGGTACAAGATTCCATAACCGAAATCTTTAAGTAACTCATCTATCTTTTATCTAGCTCATATTTAGCTTCTTTTCTGATCAATAAAGTATTTCAAACTCTAATGATCCACATAAACAATAAGCTTTACACCATATACCTAGTGTCTCCAAAGCTTAATACCAAAATTATAGTTGCTACTGCAACATCTTGCATCTACGATCGAATTTGGATGCATTTCTATGATCCAATTTATCCGCTTAGCATCAACGCTAACATCAGAGTGTCACACAAGGTTTATTCCAAACCTTTACAAGATTTATGTGGTCTTTCTACCACTCAGACTTTTTAGTCAACTTAGTCAACTAAACAACATTCAAGGAGCAGCTTACTACGGCTCTCCCATAATAACCCGCCAATCCAAGGAAACTATCCATTTTAGTCAGATTCCAAGGCGGTTTCTGTCTTATCCCAGTATCATCTCCACTGGATACACTTCGTCATTTCTGGCATTAATACATGCTCAAAGAATATAAAACTTCTTTTAGCCATATTTTCATACTTGGAGAATTTTACAAATCACTTAACTTAGTGAAATAACTCCAATATCTGGTACAAACGTACCTCGTTTTCGATCTGGTTTCGAGAATATCAGATTCTCAGTAGTCAATGCACAATATGCATCAACTTGTCTTTCTTCTTTTCAAACAAGATAGGGTTCATACAATGACACATCCGGTCATAAGAGACCCTAATACAACATTTTCTTTTAGTTGTTTTTCAACTCTGCCATCTCTACAGATGCAAATCAGTACAAAGCCTAAATAGCAGGAACGGCTCTCAAACTCAGCTTTACCATAAACTTTTCTCGCCAATCAGGCAGAAATTCTGGAAGTTCTTTTCAAAAGAAACATCCGAGAATTTATTCAAAGTAGTACATTACTAGCACTGCTTTATCTAACTTGGCCAATACCACGTATGCCAATTACAACATCATTCTTTTACTAACTCATTTCCGAGTTTAAGCAAAGAAAATAACCGGTATTCTCAACAACGGTCATTGACCATGGATTTTCGTCCATTTCATTTCTATTTTAAGAACCATACTGTTCTTATTTCTACAACTCATGTTAGCATAATTCAGTGCTAACCAATTCATAAGCTCCCTTGCTTCAGATTCACTGGTAGTCATCAGCTTTAGATTTATAGGGAAAATGGTCCCGTAAATCCTAGGCAAACTACCTTCCAGGTGTTCAATATCTAGAACATATTCGCTATCTGCAATAGCTACTTCCAACTTTTCATCCATAAACATTGATGAAATATTCAATCAAGACATCAGTGTCACCGATCCAAAGCATAGCTTCCTGGATCAAATATAACATACACGAGTTATATTTTGAACAATTATAGCGGAGATCATATCAGTCTCCTCACAAGCTTCTTCCACAATCTGCTGGAATGCTCAAGGTACTACTGGTCCTTTTCGACCATTCATTTCTTCTTTCTTTCCTGGGTTCATCACCCGTTACTCCACATTTAGCATGTGAGTATTTCATGGGAAAGTGATCTATAATTCCACGCTGGAACCACTTCCGTCCCATACAACAACCTCGAGCAATATGCTCCCATTTTCTGCAATTTCAGCATGTCAACGATAGAGTCTAAACTCTACAATGTTCTGAGTGCTTTTCTTGCACTTCTTATACCACGTCATCTTTTCGTTCCGGTCCCTTCCTTTCAAGGTTAGACCTAATTCGTGTTAACTTCTTTTGAGAAGTCCACTAACATTTCTGCTTTTTGTAGTCTCAACTACAATTCTTTCACCTTGAATATCAACCAAGGTGAGCAACCGATTTCTTTTGCTGACCACTACAGCTACTACTGCTTGTCATGTGGATTTTTCTGCTTTTCGTCCCCTTTTGCTCTACGTACTACGGAGCTTTGAGAAAGGGCTGATCCATTTCCTAGAGCCTCGCGCCCCAAATGTCTCCCGAGGAGTTTTACAGTTCATACTTCTTGTACGTCAGAAGTTAGCAACAGTTAGGTTATATATGTATAATAACATCTATATACACCTAACTATGCATCATGTCTACTATCTCAGGGTTTACGTCCAGGAATCTACTCTATAGACACCTAGTTCACTTAAACCTCGGCTCTGATACCCACTTGTAACACCCGGCTTTTAATTCAAAACACCCCTGAAAAATTTTTCATTTAAAACATAGGTTTCAATACATAAAACCATAACAAAGGGGTATATTTTAATAAAAACGGGTACAAGTGTATCAAGGAGAATATATGATACCATAATCTCCTTTGAAGCCGGGCTGCTACTACAGCATCTATGAGTCCCACTCCGAAGTCACGGACTCTATCTTGTCCCCTATCAGTATCATGCTAACCTGCAGGGACATTAACAAACGGTATGAGCTACAAAGCTCAGTGAGTAATCAAGTCTGCAAATAACATGTATCAAAATACAATAATATAATTGTCTGGGTATCGAATCCAGAATCCTAGCCTTACTGGCTGACCGCATATATTCTAGGATTTCACATCCTAATCATGTAGCCTTAGAGGCTGAATCAGGGTAACCTGTAATTAACAAGCCACGTCTGTTATTTGCACATATAATCATAACTAATCTTTTCTGTCCCATGTTTCTTAGTCACAGTGGACTGCATCAATATCATGGCTATATAAGCCGCATCATTTATCATGGCTATAAAAGCCACACCAAAGCTTTTTCAGCATATAATTCATAGTCCGAAGACCGTACCTGTCTGGGTTCAACAACCCGGTATCGTAGCCATAAGGCTGTACCATTTCCGTATAATCATATCGTAGCCATATAGGCCGCACCAGTTGGATATAGCATCCAATATCATAGCCACGAGAGGCCGCACCATCTGTTATCAGTTTCTTTCACGATCAATTATGGCTCACGGGTTAGCCCGCTGTTGCCTTGGCTCACGGTTGGTTCCGGTCTTGTCTATATAAGTTTTATTGACTCACGGCTGGTTCCGGTCTTGTCATAAAAGTTTGACTCACAGCTCCGTTCTTGTCTATTATAGACTCACGGCTTATCTGGTATTGTCGTATAGATTTGACTCACAGCTCCGTTCTTGTCTATTATAGACTCACGGCTTATCTGGTATTGTCGTATAGATTTGACTCACAGCTCCGTTCTTGTCTATTATAGACTCACGGCTTATCTGGTATTGTCGTATAGATTTGACTCACAGCTCCGTTCTTGTCTATTATAGACTCACGGCTTATCTGGTATTGTCGTATAGATTTGACTCAAAGCTCCGTTCTTGTCTATTATAGACTCACGGCTTATCTGGTATTGTCGTATAGATTTGACTCACAGCTCCGTTCTTGTCTATTATAGACTCACGGCTTATCTGGTATTGTCGTTTAGATTTGACTCACAGCTCCGTTCTTGTCTATTATAGACTCACGGCTTATCTGGTATTGTCGTTTAGATTTGACTCACAGCTCCGTTCTTGTCTATTATAGACTCACGGCTTATCTGGTATTGTCGTATCATAGTGTATATATATATATATATGTATTGACTCACAGCTCCGTTATTGTCATCGCAATGACTCACGGCTTATCTGGTATTGTCTATTACATATATTTTTACACTTGTCATTTTCGTCCCTCGAAGCCGTTTCAACCTGTAACAATTCAATCATCATATATCACATATGATATCAGTGAGATTACTCACCTGGATGCTAGCTGCATTTATATTCCGGTTGTTTCTTGCCTTTGCGTGCTCCACAACCATTTTGTCCCATACCTATTTATCCATTTCACATCAAATGATAATAGGTTAATAATCATTTCAATTGACTCTAATACATGAGAGTCCAATAAAATGCAACTATAAACCATCCCTAGATGATAAACTTTCCATTTATCATCTTTTCATAAGTTATACTCATTCCCGAGGCATTCGTAACGATCTACAATGCCCCCGAGGAGTCGAAAACCCAATTTAATAATTTGCCCCAACTTTTCAACCCATTAGGGACTTATGGTCCAAGTTTGAGGTAAAACGGACAAGCGTAGCGAAAATTCACACTTTTTGGCCCCTGCCAGGCAAACACGACTCGTGCATAATCATGCCTTCATGGAGCACGACTCGTGCAAGGCTTTAAAGGCCAAAATCTTTGATTTCCAGAAGTGCACGACTCGTGCAAAAAGAGCACGACCCGTGCTCTTTCCTGCAGTGTGCAGAAATGCCCGATTTTTCATGCTACAGCACCTGTTTTCACCTATTAAGTCCTTATACTTGTTCTTAATCATTTGGGGTTTGTTTCTAGACTAAAACCCTTCAATAATACAAGGTTTTCATCCAAAGAAACAACATCAATCAATCAAAATGCAGAAATTAGGGTTCTTGAGCCAAAAACCCCAAAATCCACCAATTCATCAAATTCTCTTGTTTTAATTACATGTTCTTATCATATGAACATGTATCTATCTCAGGAATCATATGAACATCATGGAATAAATTGAAATTACGGATTTCAGTTCATCCCTCAAGAATTCACCAAGAACACATTCCATGATTTGACTTAAAAAGTCAATCTACTAACCTCATTTGCTTGAATCTTCCAATTCCAAGCTATGATTCCAGTTCTTGCATCAAGCTTCATGATCTCTGCAGAATTTGCTCTCCAAAATCCTTTCCCGTAGCTGAAAAATGGTCAGCCCCAATAGGAGAGTCAACTCTCCTATTTATACCACAAAATTTTGCAAAATTAGTCCCTAAGTTCATGATCTTGGACTTTTGCCACTAAAATCAAGTTTTATTACAATAAAACTTTTATTTCTTATATATTTGCCACAACCAACAATATTTTCAGAATTGGTCCTTCACATGTCAAATGACCAAAATACCCTTTTTGTGGTAAAATGACCAATTTACCCCTTTCTCTTCTAGTATTACTTTCTAATACTTAGAACACCATGTTAAATCATAAATACACTATGATTAACATTTATATACTTATCAAAAATGTCGTGGTGTTACAGTGTAACACCCCGTTTTTGGTAATAATAATAATTATTATTATAATAACTAGAAAAATTAGATTATAAGATGGGGGTGTTGTGTCACTTTCTAAAACTTAATTTGAGGAATTCTATTAATTTTGGGACTTTTAAAAATATTTAAAAAGTTGGAGGACCAAGATTGCCATGCAACCAAAGTTGCATGGCTTGCGTGTGGCTTGCTAGAGCCGTAGACCTCTTTTTGTCTCTCTCGTTTTCTCATTTTTCCGACAGTGGGTTCTTTCTTCTCATATTCTTTATTGCTGCCATGAACCAAGGAGAGGGAGAGGCGTATTGTTGTTGCCATTGTGAGTAGGTGACAATGCCTAGTGATATTACATATTTTAGTCGTTGTTGAGCCCTATTCTTAGTGAAATTATATCATATATCTCGTGGTATTCTCACTTTTCGTGCCGGTACTTACAAGACACGAAATGCATGGGAGGTGGTGTAACACCCCGTTTTTGGCGAAATAATCATTTTAGTGTAAAATAAAAATAAAGATAATAAAATAATAATAATTATTATTATTATAATAACTAGAAAAATTAGATTATAAGATGGGGGTGTTGTGTCACTTTTTAAAAATTAATTTGAGGAATTCTATTAATTTTGGGACTTTTAAAAATACATTTAAAAAGTTGGAGGACCAAGATTGCCATGCAACCAAAGTTGCATGGCTTGCGTGTGTCTTGCTAGAGTCGTAGACCTCTTTTTGTCTCTCTCGTTTTCTCATTTTTCCGACAGTGGGTTCTTTCTTCTCATATTCTTTATTGCTGCCATGAACCAAGGAGAGGGAGAGGCGTATTGTTGTTGCCATTGTGAGTAGGTGCCAATGCCTAGTGATATTACATATTTTAGTCGTTGTTGAGCCCTATTCTTAGTGAAATTATATCATATATCTCGTGGTATTCTCACTTTTCGTGCCAGTACTTGTTTGGAAGAAAATAACGAAAACAGGGACCAAAAGCGTTCGAATTGGAGAATGTTTGGAGAAGAAGATAAAATCAGGAAAACACGTACGCACGCTGCGGAAATCAAGAAGGCGCGACGCGGCTTTGTGGCGGTGGACTAAATTCAAATGCCGAGAAAACGGGAGAAAATAAGTACGCACGCCGCGGTTCTCTTAATTGCTCGGTGCGGCTGCGAAAAATTGCAACTATAAATAGAGCCATTTACAGCCGAAAACCCTAGAAAAGTCCCGGTGGAAAATCGACCGTAGAGGCTCTTTGACTCCAAGAATTCGTTTTCAGCAATTACCTTTTGGCATTTTAGGTTTTTATGTTTTATTTCTTTTAGTTTAATAGTTACCATTAGTGGCTAGGGTCTTTGCGAGTGACAACCACTGACATTGAGCATTTGAGTTACTGTTTTTCAGTCTTTGTTACTGTATTGGATGATTGGAATTCATTTTGAGTTTATAATAATCATTTGGTTACAAGTAATATTGGTTTTTCTGTGTTTTGATGCTTGTTATTGGTTTTGAATGCTTGGATTGTGTTAGAATTGTGATTGGATGTTTGATTTGACCTTGTTGGACTGTTTTCGTTCGCTGATTTCAGTAGCTAATTAGGTTAGCTTTTTAGGTTTGAACTTTAGCCAGTGACTGTCCCGTTGGATCTTAGTTATTGGTGTAGTTTATGCCTTGTTTTGGTTTCTGTTTGGATTGTCGGATGCCTTTGTTTACTTCTGAATTAGAGATGCACTTCTGATTTCAGAAAGTAACTAGGTTTGGTTTGAAGCTTAGCTTAGTCTATGCTTATTTTGGGATTGTTTAGTCTAGAATTTCTGAGTTCAGAAAGTCCTCCGACTATAGCGTGACACTATAGTTGGTAATCTGTCATCTGAACTGACCACGTAGCTCCTGCGGATCGACCCTGACTACCACTGTGCTAGTGTGTGTGTTAGGTTTTTCTTATTTTTGACCGCACGATGACCTAGGCGTGTCAGTAGGGATAGGAAATAAGTGCTTGTACGTGTGTGTTGGTGAAAGTCTTGAACAAGAAGAAGGTATGGTACTCGTAAACTTCCGTTTAATCTTATTTTCTTCTGTGTTCTATCTAGCCGAAAATTTCACTACCATCACACCTCCACTGTGGGGGTGTGTCTTTGGTGTGGTTCATGTATTTATCATGACTTTGTACTCTAATGGTCAGATTCCTAAGTTCTTATTTAAGATTCTTGGCTTCTAGTTCTTCCACACATATGACACACTTGTGTGTGTTGATTTGTGTGAAGGAGTGTATGGCTTGTTGTTTAGTTTTATAGTGCAAATTGTTTCTGATTTTCTAAGTTCCTTGAAGTCCCTTCAGACCTTAAATGGTCTTAACAGATGTACTGACGGGTTATGTGGGTGAAAACCATAACCTTAGTTGTTCTTGTGATTCTAAAGTTCCTGTTTTAGGGTCATTTTGTAAAAATCATATCAAATCGTGAAAGCATCCATTGGAGTTGAATCTTATATCCCTGTAATTCTAATTGTCTCTAAGTTGTTAATCCAGAAGACCCTAGCCTATTTCGGGCACTAGGTTAGGTGAAAGTTGCAACTTTCACTGACTGGTCCAGGGCTAAGTTTAGTAGTGAATTCGGTATTGCTAAATTCATAATTAATTGTAAAAATATCGTTTGGGGTCAAGACCAATTGTAAAAGTTTATTTTGAGAGTCTCGTTTGTTCACACCAAAATTCAGAACCTAACTCATTGAACATTTTGTTCTTTGATTGAATCTTTGATGTGTGTTATTGTGGGTGACTGATTGAATTAGTCAAATTTGTGGATTTTTCATTTATTCTTTAAAGGTGAAAATGACCTGAGGTTAGACCATGTGACCTTATCCTTGGGTCTATTCTATGCATGAGTTTTCTCAGATTTTATCTTGAACCACTCCTTGGGTTAATATTGCAAACCTTGCAAGTGAGTCATAATTTTTTTTTGCTGTCAAGTTCCATTTTTGTGATTATTGTGTTGTTTTGGGTTATAAACATTTAAAGTATAAGCAAAGCTATAAGTATGTATTTATAGTAAGGCTAGTGGGTATACTTAATAGTAATTAACTTAAAATTTCTATACGAGTATAAGGTGCTCGAGTGGAGCTCGGTGGGACTTGCAAGAGTTGTCGTGTGGAATGTTGCTGGTGGTGTTCCGAGGTGAGTTCTTCACAACATTGTATGGAATTTGTACATCCTTTACTGTAGCTCATGTGTGTTGTTTAGGATGTAGATGGGTAGTAACAGGCCATAGGAAGTTCTAGTAGGTGTGTGAATGTAGGGAGTGACATCATTGAGCTAGGTACCATTCATGTAGCTGGGGCCATGATTGAGCTGGGTGCCATGATGTGTGATGTATTATGAGGGTGTTGGGTGCAATCATCGAGCTGGGTGCCATCATGGAGCGTGGTGCCATGATTGAGCTAGGTGCCAAGATTGTGCCAAGAGCTGCACTTCGTAAACTCTGCCATATAATTAAATAAATGTCGCGTCATCAGTTTCAATATTTTAACCCAACAACATCCCCCTAATTGTCGGATCTAATGAATGAATATTTTCAACCAAGAAATTTCTCCCCCTAAAATGTGAGAATCATCAGTGTCGGGATTTCCAAAAATTTATCATCTAAGGAATTAAGTTAGTAAATCCCAAATCCTGAAAATAAACCAACCCAATTCAGATATGTTGAATCAAAATGTGAATCCAAATATACCAAAATTGAAATTTGACGGTGAACACATGGTTCCGGAAAAGGACGTCTAAAGTCTATTTAATGCTTCCATAATCCTTTTACTTTAATCTTTTTTTTGCATTTAATATTCGTGGCAATGGAGAGAATAATTTGCCCAAAAAAGTGAAGTGATTCGTACACAACAATTTTTCTCCATACACAACAATTCATATTTTAAGGATGTTGTATATTATGCATAAAAATGTTAAATTGTTGTGTATGGAGAAAAATTGTTGTGTACGGATCACTTCCCAAAAAAAACTTGACTTTGTACTCCAGCAATTAACGCTCAGCGACATGTTGCATTTAATGAGGATCCATTCTTCCTTTACGTGGCATATGTGGAAAGAGACAAAAATCGGTGAAAGAAGGTCAGTGAAAGCGGATAAAGAAATTTAGTTGTATTTGAACTGGACTAGTTGATAATAGAGATGCAATGTTGTTTCCAAGACAATGTGACGTGTGTACTAGGTGAGGGGACTGCGTCCTTTGCATTGAGTGTGGCAGTAATGTTGTACCGGATAATGGTTGTAAACGGATAAAAACTTTATTCCCATATTACTGAGAGAAAGAGACTCTGACTTAGGTCTTGATACTTTCCATTTGATCACTAGATTTTAAGCTTAACCCTTTACACATCTTCTCTATTTGACGACAAATAGAAGCCGTCAACCTTGTTTCTATCATTTCAAGCAAAGACATCATTGTATAAATCAAAATCATCCGAAGGTCTTCATCTTCTCCATCAAGATTGTTGTCTTAATCACCTTCGCCTCATCCCATCACCGTCCACATAGCCGAAGGTATACCACCTTCGCTTCATCTTCAATAACCAGCAGAACCGAAGGAACCATTCAAACCTTCTTTCTTTAGGAATCATCATCTAAAATCCAATCAAAGGGCAACACTTGAATCTACCTTCTCATCCCATTGCCACTTTAATTTTGCACCAGAGAAATCAACAATCACTTTGCCCTCAACTCTCCACTAGAGAAGTCATCGACTGAGTGTCCCACTTCGCCTTCAGCAACTTCAGGTCATCGACGGTTGCTGGCAATTTCTCGCAAGGGTAGGACAGCTGTAAAATCGAGTCATGGACATCAATAGAAAACTGTGACTATATTTCTTTGTTGAAACCACCCCTAATCACATGAGAGGGTGGGATCAGTTTTACCGGTTGTGATCAACCGAAGGTAGATCATTCTTCGCATCCGTTCATTCTATATCAACAGATCCTGTCCAATCGTTATCTATACGAAGGCGGTAACAGCTTCACCATCAACCGAAGGTAAATCAGTGACCACCGTTAGAAGGCAGTTTAGCCTTCACCTGCATATCCTTCTTTAGCTGCAGATCCTTATTCACTTGCAAATCACCGTATGATAAGGTATACGTACTTTATCCGAAGGTAATTTTCCTTTCGCCTTAAACTTTTCTCATCTTCCACTTCGGTTCCAAATATACTCGTCAATGGGTTGTTTTGGAATATCAAAGTCCGCCTTCGGATTGGAGTGGACCTATTTTATTAAACACATCCGAATTCAAATTAGGATTGGGATTTGAATTCAAGATCAATTTTGAGTTTCTTATATCCCAAATTAGCAAAAGAGAGATGGTAGGCTTTTCTTTTTGGCTTTCTATTAACCAGTTTAATTTTCGTCTAGGCGTGACAACTCATAGACGTGAAAGGGAGTATATTGTACGAGGAGAGAGAAAGCCAGTTAGACAGCCTAATGTGTCTTTTATTTATTTTTAATAAATATTATATTTATATTTTAATAGAATAAAGGTTAAAAAGAAGAAAATAAAAAAAATTAAAAAGAATGAAGAGAGAGAGTTGGCGAGCTGGGGTCGTCCATACGGCCTGGATTGGAAGGGGTTGCTTAATTTTTCTTTTCTTTTTATTAAAATTGCTCCATGAGCGGATCGGCCAAATGACCGATAGGGATGGTCTAAGGTGTATAGAGTCAATAGTACATTGTGCCAGGCTACAGAACTTTCTTTCTTGCTTATTGATGTATCAAGGGAGTTTACCGGATAAAAGGAGTCCATGCATTTAATGCTTTCATCTCCTTTAGAAGGAGATACAGTGAGATCGAATCGTAACGGTGCCGAGTGATTGATTAATCAGGTTTGAGTACAATGATAGTGCTCCTAATTACCAAACGTAACGAGCAACTTGAATAAGCTCTAAAATGAGTCAAACCATAAATCGTATTTTCGTTACCATTAGTTATGCTATAAAAACGTCATTTATACTAAACTGACAGAAATTACATGGACTCAAAACCCTAGCCCATAAAGACATAAATCATTGAAACAGCTGTGGGCTTCGTCATAATGGTCCGTTTCTGAATCTGCACTTCGTAAACTCTGCCATATAAATAACTAAATGACATGCCATCAGTTTCTATATTTTTAACCCAACAGGTGTTAACAAGAACACACTACCCAGACGATATCACTGATATTTATATGTGATCAGTGATATGGATAGTACAAAAAGATTCATAGTACAAAATAGAATATCATATTCTAGTACAAAACAGAATATCCTATTGTAGTACAATCCAAGCACACTTGAACGTGTTGTTTGGATAAGGATTGTTACTCAAGTGTTTGGATCCTTCAGTACAAGACCTTCGGGTCTTTAGACAAAAAAACTTGATTCTTCGCATGGCTGTGACTTCGGATGGACAGAAGCACTTCATCACAAAATTAACTTCAACAATCTCCCCCTTTGTGTGAAGTGGCATCCGAAGCTTTAGCAGTAATGGCGTTTATGTGCATCAACCATGCATTGTCTCACAGCCATCCTGTTGGATTAGGTGTCTAAGCCATGACTTTATATTTGTATTTATCTTATTAATTGAAGCAAATTCCATTTGGGTTGCCCTCACATTAGGAGGATTGATGTAGAAGTTCAGTAGAGAGAAAGGTTTATTTATTAATTGTTTAATAAATCAATAGAAATAAACAAATAGTTTATTAATATATTTAAGTGTTAATATATTAATTAGAAACTATAATAATTAATTAGAAATTAATATAGAATTAATTGGATTTAATTTAGTGATTAATTTAATTAATTAAAAGTGCAGTGATTGGTTTTGTAATTATTCAATAGTTGAATATTGTCTGGCCAGTGGAAGGGTGGAAAGTGTTGAGATTTTGTGGTGCCATCACAAGAATCTCGAAACCCTAATTAGGGTTTAGGTAAAGCCTTGTCCATTTGATAAAAGGCTTGTCAAAGTTGGGCTCTAGCGTTTTAAGCTGTGCCACCTGAAACTATAAATAGGGAACCCCTGGGAAACCCTAATCCTACGCCAACTTCATCTCTCAAGGATACTCTGCTGTTTTCTCTCATCCATTGCATGGGTGTGACTCCACTTGAGGCAGGATACTATTGCTGCTAGCTTCTGGATCAAGAATCAAAGGTTGGTTTTCTTGATTTGTTCTTTAGAAATAATTATTGGCCTTTAGGTTTTTTATTATATGTTCATTGTAGAAAAACATAGATCTCTTTTAGGGTTGCATGTGAACTTAGGAATTTCTAGTTCATAGTTTGTACAAAACCCTTCAGTGGTATTAGAGACAATTTCTTTTTCTAGTGAATTTGATATAATGGTGATTTGCGAAAATCATGACCCTTCACAAGGCCTTGTCGATTTGGTGGCTAGTGTTTTGAAAACCCTAGCCTCTCCCCCTTATCTGCGATTTGCATGCCTGCCTTGGATAGTTGGTTGTTATTTTTGGTAATTGTTGAATAATTAAATAACTGGAACCCCTTATCCATTACTTGTAATTTTCGAGATTTAGGGATAAGGATAGGTAATTAATTTGATTTAATTAGTTTAATTAAAGTGTTTAATTAAAGGACAAATTAAATCACTTAAGGATTTAATATGAATTTTCGAAAAATGAGTTATAATTTGCGAAAATTATGAAAAAATTAAATCTAAAATATTTTAAAAGGTTTAAAATATATATTATATATTTATGATTAAAAGTTAATATTTATATGTAAGATAAAACTGGTTAGTGTTACTATTAGTAGGCCTCGTTCACAAAATTGTCCTATAAAGAGGGTATAAGGCGACTACCTATAAAATGGTAGACTAATGGGTGTCCACTCTCACCCACCGCTCTCCTGGTCAGTCAAGTGTCGTTAGCCAAACGGGTTTGATTGAACCGCTAAGCCTCTTAAAAGTATAATGCTATAATTGAAAGTACTAGAATCATTAACAAAATCCCAATCTAGTTACTTTATGTCAAAAATGTGAATTGATGCTAATCCATGGAATTGCACATTGCACTTTGTGGAACATTGGTGGAGCTTGTGTGGTTTACCGGCACCCCAACTGGGGTCCACAAGGAGTTGCAATGGGTTTCTCGATTTTACCATTATTGATGGAGCATGTGTGGTTAACCGGCACGTCAATTTGAGATGGTAATTGACATCGAAAGTACCAAGCTAATTTGCATGGTTATTCACACCCGGTTTGTGATCCTCGGTATCCCGGTCACAAACAATGGGGCATTCCAGAGATTAAAACATGTTATTGAATAGTTCAATAAATCTCAAAAGAAACTAGGAATCCCATTATAATATGATTATGTTTCCGCAGTTGAATTGGCTGAATCGTCATTCACCTACCTTATAAAATTTACAATAAAGATTACGGCATCCCTTTTCGATATTGTGAATTATTATTGTAGGAACCTAGCCTTATATTTATTTTAGGGTTAATATAAGGATCACTTAAATGTGTCTAATTAAAACTACTTTCTTCTTTTATAGATGTCTTCTAACCAAACCACCCCCACTAAAACTCCGGTAATGTCACTTCAATCTTGTCATTTTGTTCGAAAGTGACGTTGGACGGCACTAACTATAATGACTGGATCCGTAACATCAAGATGGATCTAAGGTTTGAACACAAAGAGTATGTTCTGAAAACCGAGCTAGTTGAAGTTGACCCAGATACCGCTACTCCCAAGGAAATAACCTCATACCAAATATACTCTGATGATGCTACCAAAGTGGCATGCATCATGATCGCCACCATGAACCCTGAACTGTAAAGAGTTTATGAGACTACTGGCCCTACGAGATGCACAAAGAGCTCGCGGAAAAGTTCCGTAAGCAAGAGCATATTGAGAGGTGCAAGGTGGTCAAGGATTTCACTAACAACAAGCCTAGGGATGGAGAGTCCATCTGCACTCACGTGCAAAGGATGCAAGGTTATGTGGATCGGCTTAGGAAGCTTCTGATGCCCGTACACGAGTTGTTGGCCATTGACATAGTGCTTAACTCATTGCCGAGTTCTTATGACCAGTTCAGACTGGCTTACCATTTGAACAACAATCAGACCACTTTGGCTGAATTGCACCGCATGCTTCGTATTGCTGAGAACGGGATGAAGGGCAAAAGTGTACCCTCGGTTAGTCAACCCGTATTGGCAATTGGATCTAGAAAGGGAAAGAAAAGGAAGGTCCCTCCTAAGAAAAATTAGAGGGAAAAGGTTCATGTCAGGTCATCTAGTAGTGCCCCGAGAACCAAGTCTTCAGGCATTCCGCATGTCACTAATCTAAAGGAAGCCGATTGTTTTTATTGCAAAGAGATGGGTCACTGGAAGAGAAGCTGCCCCAAGTACTTGCAAGACATCAAGGATGGCAAAGTGAAGCAATCACAAGCAGTTACTTACACAATTTATAATAACTCAACTTCTTCCTATTGTTGGGTCCTTGATACCGGATGTGGTTTTCATATCTGTTTTGATTTGTAGGGCCTAAAGGAAAGTAGGGAGGTGGAGCACGGTAGACTGAATCTGGTCATGGGCAACAGGCGAACGACACCTGTTACCAAGATCGGTGTCTATAGATTAGTGCTTAGTAGTGGAGTTAGTTTATAATTAGATAATTGTTGCTATTCACCTGATATGGCAAGAAACCTAATTTCTTTTCATGCATTGTTCAGACAAGGTTATTATTATGATTTTGATAAATTGAATGGTTCAATTTCAGTTTTTAAAAATGATGTTCTTATCTTTAATGCTATGCGTTGTGATGGAGTGTATGAGACTATTCTGTGTGTTGATAATTATGGTAAAAATGTGTTACATATTGATTCTTCGAATGGTATAGAAAAGGCGTGTTTGTGGCACTGTCGCCTTGGCCATATTAATAACAAACGCGTCGCCCAACTCCAAAAGGATGGAGTGTTGGAATCGTTCGACCTTAAATCGGATGATGTATGTGAATCTTGTTTATTTGGCAAGATGACAAAATCACCATTTAAAGGTTCCTTTGAAAGAGGTGATGGTTTGTTGGACATCATACACACAGATGTGTGTGGTCCCATCAGAACAACCACAAAAGATGACATGCGGTTCTATGTGACCTTCACTGACGATTTTAGTAGATATGAGTATATCTACTTAATCAAGCACAAGTCCGATACCTTTGAAAAGTTCAAAGAGTTTAAAAACGAAGTAGAAAATCAATTAGGTAGAAAGATAAAGATGCTTAGATCCGACAGAGGCGGTGAGTATCTTAGTATCGAGTTTCTTGATTATCTTAAGGAATGTGGAATTGTTTCACAGTTGTCGCCTCCGAGAACACCACAGTTGAACGGTGTTGCTGAAAGGCGAAACCGAACCTTGTTGGACATGGTTCGTTTCATGATGAATCGAGCTTCACTTCCAATCTATTTATAGGGGTATGCCTTAGAGACTGCCGCCCATATCCTTAACCTTGTCCCAACCAAGAAGGTTGCTAAAACCCCTCACGAGATGTGGAAGGGGAAAGTTCCCTCGTTGGCACACATCAAAGTCTGGGGTTGTGTGGCTTTCGTGAGACGAGAGAATCAAGACAAACTCGTAGAAAGAAGTGAGAGGTGTTATTTCATCGGATAACCGAAACAGTCATTTGGATACTTGTTCTACAGACCAAGTGAGGACGTGGTCTTTATAGCTAGACGAGGAGTCTTTCGAGAGAGAGAGAGAGAGAGAGAGAGAGAGAGAGCTCATTTCCAAAGAGGACAGTGGGAGTACAATCGATCTCGAAGAAATTCAGGAGACGCCCGATGAAACAACCTTAGGAGAAACTAGCCACCAACATGAGGAAGAGGTTCCTGTTGGACCAACTGACATTTCATTTCCCCTCAGGCGTTCGGGTAGAGTTAGCATGCCACCCGAGTTTTATGGTTTCCATATAACTACGAGTTTTATGGTTTCCATATAACCAGCTAACTATCGTGAAGTAGTGCAGGGCCCCGAGTCTGCCAATTGGAAAGAGGCAAAGGACAGCGAGATAAAGTCCATGTATGAAAATCAAGTTTGGTACATGGTTGACAATGTGTCAGGTCGAAAGACAGTCGGGTGCAAGTGGATCTTCAAGAAGAATACCGACATAGATGGAAAGATACACACCTTTAAAGCTCGGCTGGTCACGAAGGGATTCACTCAAACCCCAGGGGTTGATTATGATGAAACCTTTTCAACAGTAGCCAAGGTTAAATCGATTAGGATTATGCTTGCCTTAGCTGCGTTTCATGATTATGCAGATGGATGTCAAAACCGCTTTCCTTAACGGGAAGTTGATTGAGGATGTTTACATGAATCAGCCAGAGGGTTTTGAAGACACAAAGCATCCTAATAAGGTGTGTAAGCTTGAGAAATCAATCTACAGATTGAAACAAGCTTCTCACAGTTCGAATCTTTGCTTCCATGAGAAAGTCAAAGAATTTGGCTTCTCTAGGAGTGAGGATGAGTCATGTGTATATGTCAAGGCTAGTGGGAGTATAGCCACTTTTCTGGTGCTGTATGTGGATGACATACTGCTCATGGGAAACGACGTTCCGACCTTGCAAGATGTTAAGTATTGGCTCGGGAAGTGTTTCGCCGTGAAAGACCTTGGAGAAGCTGCCTATATTTTAGGGATAAGAATATTAAGAGATAGAAAGAAAGGACTCATAGGTCTTAGCCAGTGTACATATTTGGAAAAGGTACTAAAGAGGTTTAGTATGGAAAATTCCAAGAAGGGAGAGCTATCAATCCAAAGTAATGCGATATTAAGTACGACTCAAAGCCCGAGTACCGATGAGGAGATAGCCGAGATGAGTCGAGTACCTTATGCTTCGGCTGTAGGATCGATCATGTATGCTATGACATGTACTCACCCCGTTGTATCCTTTGCACTTAGCATGGTTAGTCGGTACCAGAGAAATCCTGGTAAGGCTCATTGGATAGCGGTTAAGAACATACTTAAGTGTCTGCGAAGGACAAAGAACATGGTGTTAGTCCTTGGTGGCAGTGATGACTTAAAGGTAAGTGGATATACAGATTTCAGCTTTCAGACAGATAGAGACAATGGTCGGTCTCAGTCGGGCTGGGTATTTCTATTAAATAGTGGAGCAGTTACTTGGAAAAGTTCCAAGCAAGAAACAGTGGCTGATTCAACGTGCGAATCAGAGTACATAGCAGCGAGTGAAGCGTCTAAGGAAGCGGCTTGGCTGAAGAACTTCATCGGTGACCTTGGAGTTGTCCCGAGTATTCAGGAGCCGATGAAACTATTCGGCGATAACGAAGGAGCGGTCGCTTTGACAAAGGAATCGCGAGATCATGGAAAGTCCAGGCATATCGACAGAAAGTATTAGACTATTGTATTTAATTAGTCATCTTTATTCTTTCATTTATTTATGTGATGTAAATGCCTTGTATATATATTGAATTACTCCTTAGCCTTTTGGCATGGAGATCATTTAGCTCATGGTATCAAGAGCTTGACCCCTCCTCTCCTCTGCCTCATAACTGATTCTCTCCCTCTCATCCCTCCTCATCTTCTCCTCTTCATCGGATCACCATGGATGCCGCCTCCCAAGACTCATCTCTTCCGATGAACACAATCCTTCACCTTATTACTATCCGGCTCTCCTCCATAAATTACTTGTTGTGGATGAATGAAATGCTTCCCCTCCTCAAATATCAACAACTTCTTGACCACATTGACGGCACCTCTCAAGCCCCGCCTTCCGAAATTCTCGTTGATAACAAGCCGACCATGAACCCGGCCCTTGCGGAGTAGCTCTGTAAGGATCAACGTGTCGTCATTCTCCTCCAAGCTTCTCTCACCGAGGAAGCCTTCTTAGAAGTTGTGGGCCTCTCCTCCGCCCGCGTGATTTGGTTGGCTCTTGAGGCCGCCTACGGCAACTCCTCCATAGAGCGTGTTCAATACCTCCGTGATCAACTTTGGCTTCTTACCAAAGGTACCGACTCTGTTTCCGACTTTTGTCGTAAGTTTAAGACCCTATGTGACCAACTCGTGACCATGACCAATGGTTTTTATGTGGTCATGCGGTTGATGATTCGGACAAGGCCCATTGGTTTTTATGTGGTCTTGGTGGTTCCTTGGAGACCTTCTCCACAGCGATCCGTGCCTCTCGGACCACTTATGCTTTCCGTGATTTACTTGCTCAAGCCGAGGCTCATGAAATGTTCCTCTGCTCCATCCATGGTGACTCCATTCCCACGGTTTCGTTTTGGGCCACCTCGGTTCCACCGCAACCCTCTCAAAACAGCCGCTCTCGTGGTGGTGGCGGCGGCGGTCGCGGTTCTCGAGGCGGGGGTGGCGGTGGTCGCGGTCGCGGTCTCCGGTCTTCCCATTGCCAACTAATGTTTGCCCCGACCTTTCCTCATTCACCTCACCGTCTCCTCCAAATAAAGTCGAACTTGCCAAAGATTTTCTTGCCAAATGTCAATTGAACAAATCGGGCCCGGATTGGTTTGTTGATTCCGGTGCCTCCGATCACATGGTATCCTTCACGGCCTCGGTTAATCAACCCGAACCATTTGGCGGTGATGGCTCGGTTTACTTTCTTGGGTTGGAGGCCTCTCATGTCCCAACCGGGCTTTTCGTCAGCCAGGCCAAGTACGCTCATGAAATTGTCTCGCGTGCGGGTCTCCTTGATTCTAAGCCTACTTCCACCCCTCTCTCCACCCACGCCTCCTTGGTTAGTGATGGCACCCCCTACGCGGATCCCACACATTACCGCTCTTTGGTTGGCGCGCTTCAGTACCTGACGATCACTCGACCTGAGATCGTGTATGCCATGAATCAAGTCAGTCAGTTTCTTTCGGCTCCCACGATGGCTCACTTCTAGGCAGTCACGCGCCTCATTTCGCTATGTCAAGGGAACCATTTCTTTTGGGTTGTCGTTTTCTAGGCCCAAGTCCACAACTATTGTTGGGTATTCTGATGCTGATTGGGCCCGTTGCCTCGACACTCGTCGTTCCACCTATGGGTACTCGATATTCCTGGGGGGTAATCTTGTATCCTGGAGCGCGAAGAAGCAGCCCACGGTCTCTCGCTCCAGCTGTGAATCTGAATATCGAGCCATGGCAAATACGGCTGCTGACATTATTTGGATCACTCACCTCCTACGAGAGCTTCATGCTTTACCGTCTGGTCGCCCGACTCTGCTATGTGACAATCAGAGTGTGCTATTTGTTACTAAAAATCTAGTGTCTCATAAACGCGCCAAGCACATTGAGCTTGACTACCACTTTGTTCGTGAGCTCGTTGCCTCCGGGAAGCTCATCACCATGTTTGTTCCAACCAAGCTTCAAGTAGCAGACATCTTTACTAAAAGCCTTCCTCGTCACCAGTTTGAACAGTTTCGCTGCAAGTTACGCCTCGGTCTGCCACCTTTCGCTTGAGGGGGGATATTAGACTATTGTATTTAATTAGTCATCTTTATTCTTTCATTTATTATGTGATGTAAATGCCTTGTATATATTATTGAGTTACTCTTTAGACTTTTGGCATGGAGATCATTTATCTCAGAAAGCACCACTATATTCGACATCGGGTAGAAGAAGGTCACCTCCTGTTTAAGAGGGTATCATCATAAGACAATCATGTAGATCCTTTGACGAAGGCTCTGAGTAGGATCAAGCACAATCAGCATGCTCGGAGCATTGGACTGAGGGATAATATTAGTTTTAGTAATTAGATAGGTTGACATTTGTAATAGTATTAATGTAATTGACTTTGGCGATTTTATAATAGAGATTTATAAATGAGTATCGTTTACTGCTTTTGTCAATTGTTTAATATTGTATTTCCTTTTTGCATGTTTAACTTCCTGAATTAATTCGATTATTCAAAGTTCCACAGTCGCTCATACTTTTAGGGAGTAAGCATGAACGAAGGCTATCATGAACTGGTTCGTAGATTGTCTAAGGACTTAGACATTGCAGTTAGACTGCTACAACGTTCATGACTACTTAGAAATAGAGATTTGAGGATTGGATAGACCCGCACTCAACAGATTGCTTCATGGATTACACCATAAGCAATGTTGAGATGATAATATCTTATTATCTTAAAGTGGAGAGATATGAGTTGTAATTTACAAGACAGTCACTCATTGATAATGCGAAAATGCATCGGTAAGTCTGTTGAAACACGATTTGACAATAAATACGGAATACTAACGAACACCAATCGAGATCCAATGTGTCGAATGATTCAATTGATCAAAGGTTTTACAATGGGTTTTGCAATGTGTGTTTTTCTATGTGTGTTTTCTCTCTCTATCACAATAACTCACTCCCTCTAGAATCATTAGACTACAAATAATAATAAAATCACTATTTATAGTCTAGACAAACAAATGAGCCCAATGCACAAAGCCTATAAGCCCATACGACTAAGCGGGCCTTCCTCATGCCACTAAGTCATAATCATGAAGAACTTTGCACCCAACAATCTCCCTCTCAAAGATCGGAATGGATGACGTGGCATAGGAAACGAATCAAGAAACACATGAATAATAATCGTTGACAATCTTCTCGAATGACCCAATAACAATCTCCCCCTTTTTATGATCAAAGTGATCATAAAACCGTATGGTCATGAGAACGCGCTCGATCCGAAGAATATTCCAAATACTCCCTCTTGACAAATGAATAACAATCTTGAGAATTTGCATTTTGTTTTTTTTAAATGAAATCAGCAACACATTTCATCTGGCCCAAATAATTGTATCCACTCCATTAGATATCAGCGCAAGTCCAACAAATTTAGCCCACAACAATATAAGGCTATCCCAAATCTTGCACTATGGCCCAAAATCGAATTGGTGACCAAAGCTCATCAATGACCCAAATTCGGAACGGTGAAATAAATTGCATGTATATGAATTATGGCAGCTTTGATGTGTTGCAGTAGCCCATGTCACATTACAAGCAACGTTCACATGTAGCTTTTCGATTGAAAATCCGGATAAAAGAAATGCAGTGACTTTCTTGGGCATATCCCTTTTTACGTGTCATCTTGAGAGAGGGACAACAAGGTTCTTGACTATTCATGTGACTGACGTATCAATTTATTTTTGATTAACGGGGTAAAAGCAAGTTGGGGGGTAGCAAGGCATGGGCTATACAATGTAGCATAGAGCGTATGGCAGAAGGCATGGTATATGTACTATTGCAGGCGTGAACAGTAGCCTATAGCATAGTCCTTTTCTTTTTGCAGTGTATTGATGAGAGACATAAAGAGATAACATGCAATAGTAATTTCATTCTCTGTTTTCACGTGATGTTGTTGGAGTAGTGAATTTAATGCTTCATATTCCTTTTCCACTATTCCGAATTGTGTTGAGAGAAGAAAACCACGTGTTATACAAATGGAGCATTTAATACACAATATCTTTTCCATTTTGATTAAACGGTTCATGTGCATTAAATCAAACATTTTCATTTAAAGAGCCATGTCAACTTCTCAATTAAAAATCCCATTCACAAATCATTATCTTTTTTGTTTGAGAGTATCGAGAAACATCTAATGGTCGTATATTTCTCAAATATACATTTTTTTTATAGTCCGGGTAAAAGAAAGGCTGACCGGATATGTGAGGGAGGGACAAAGAGATGTGACAGGAGAGAGACAGCTCAATTAATGCTCCATACGTTTCCTTGTACCCGGATGTGAGAGGAAAGACATTTTACTGTTGCTTCATATCTTCATGCGTGTATATGTATCTTTTCTTTTTACTGTGAGAATCTAGATAGAGTGCTGCAGTCAAAGAGAGACATGTTTTTCATACGCGTAAAGTGTGATCTCGTGACAATATTGGGAAGTAACAGTCACTTGGAGGGTATGTTTATCTTTGAGGAAAAGAGAAAGATAATAGCCAAAATCCTCATTTGTGTTCATTCCATAATACTTTCAAAACAGAAGTTCATCCTCATCTTCATTTTATCCTTGGTTCACATGCAAGTTTAGAAGAAAATGAACCTTGACATCGGAGTTGCAAAGCAAGCTTGCTCAGAAGCATGTTGAAAAATATATGAGCATAATAATCCAAAGGTAAAGTGGAGAGTTCAAAACATACTTACGTTTTTCTTCATATTTTTCCAATTACGTTCATCTCTTCTTTACTCCGAACAGATCAAAACTCCGAAGAGTGTCAAGGCTGTGGAATCATCATCAAGTTCCGAAGAGTTATAAAAATTCGGAGTCGATTATCTTCATCACATCAGTTCCGAAGAGTTAGGAGTTCAGGGTGGACTATTACAAGAGTTCGGAGTCGTCTTCTTCATCACTTCGGTTCCGAAGAGTATGATGTCATATTCCGAAGTCTTTTATCAAAACATCTAATTTCTTGAACTTTTAGGAACCCAAACCATTTTTGAACATTTTGAACCAAATTTCTCATAAACACCGTTTTGAAGAGCTGAAGAACAACCATCCATTTTTCTTGGTCTCTTAGTTGGTACCAAAAATTCTCCATATACTTCATTGTACCAACCCGAATTCACCAAATAATTTCTTCTTTGAACACGAATTTCTGAAAACTTTCTTTTAATCACAACACACTTTCCAACATTTTTCACTTCAGATTTTGGAAGAACACCAGCATTTTTCTCTTTGGGGACCCATATCATTTTCGTTTTTGACATTTTCTTCTTTTTTTTCTTCTTTTTAAACTTATGAACACAAGATCTAAAACAAGAACTTTGTTCATCTTTTTGAGTTGGAACTGAAGTCTTCGGGTCCGAAGCCTTTAGATCATGAGGGCTTCAGAGTTGATGATTTTGATTTTCAACTAGTGTGGGTTTTCTATAAGGTTTCATGCCATCAAACATGTTATTTGAGACCGAAGAAAGATCAACTTCCGAATTTGTTTCTTTTGAATATTTTGCAACAAATAACACTTTCACCAAACATTTTTCTTTCAAATCCAACTCCCCCTTAAAGATCAACTTCCGAATTTGTTTCTTTCGGAGTTGATGATTTTGCATCTTTCTTTTCAGGTTGGGGAACAAGTAAAGATCCGAAGTGTTCATCAGATTTTCCAGAAACATGAAGATGAAGAACATCATCTTCAAAGTCTTGAAGAGCACGAAGAACACTTGAATCTTCAACCAGAGAAACATATCTTCTTGTAGATTTTCAATTTTCTACCCCTTTTTTCTTATCAATATCTTTAAGAACAATCATCATTTCTGAGAACCAAACTTTTTTTATTTCATGTTTCAAAGGATGAAAAACGAATCTTCCATATGCATCTTTAATACCACTAGAAACAAGTGTATCATTTGTAATCTTCAGATCTCTTAACACAAATCCCATAAATTGTTCAAAGTTGAGTTTATATTTGAGATTATCAACAATAACAATCCATATTTTCGAGTTTCTTGCTTCCATTTTCGTTTTGAACAACAAATGATCACATATCTGGAATAAAACTAGAGAGAGAAAGTGGATCTGAAGTGGGTTTTTAGAGAGAGAAAGTAGATCTGATATGATTTCTAGTGAGAGAAACAGATCTGAACGAAATTTCAGTGATAAAAACAAGATCTAAACCAATATTGATGAACATAAACAGATCAAAGATGAAGAACAGATAATAATATTGATTCCATATTAGAAAAACTCACAAAAACTAAATATCCAGATCTGAAAATTTGAGTTCTGATTGATGTTGTGGTGGGTTGTCAAATCAAGAACCGATCCCTTGATATAATCTGCTAAATCTTCAAGGTTAGGCTCTAATACCAATGTTGAAACACGATTTGACAATAAATGCGGATTAATAACAAACACCAATCAAGATCCAATGTGTCGAATGATTCAATTGATCAAAGGTTTTACAATGGGTTTTACAATGTGTGTTTTCTCTCTCTATCACTATAACTCACTCCCTCTAGAATCATTAGACTACAAATAATAATAAAATCACTATTTATAGTCTAGACAAACAAATGAGCCCAATGCACAAAGCCTATAAGCCCATACGACTAAGCGGGCCTTCCTCATGCCACTAAGTCATAATCATGAAGAACTTTGCACCCAACAAACTAGATGTTATAAAACGTACTATTGTGAGTGATCTGACTGGTAAATGGTATAACTATATGAGTCGAAACTTATTCGTCCCTTGACCTGAACTGAAACAGATATCTGTAGGCCTCTCAGTGATTTTTTGAAGTTGACTGTAATGGTTGGGAAACCAGGACTAAGTTGATAGTCTTAAAGTCATAAGCAAAATCGGAAATCAAGAAACAGAGTATCAGATCGAGATTGATCTTAATCCATGTCTTGAGTCTGAAAAACATCTTGTTGGACGGTGGATCATATGATCACTAGGTCAGAGTTCAGTAACAGTTTCTTTAGAAACTGAGATTTGTTAATCTGAAGATAAATTAAAGTCATAGACTTATCCAAGTGGGAGACTGTTGGATTAAGTGTCTAAGCCATGACTTTATATTTGTATTTATCTTATTAATTGAAGCAAAGTCCATATGGGTTGCCCTCATAGTAGGAGGATTGATGTAGAAGTTCAGTAGAGAGAAAGGTTGATTTATTAATCATTTAATAAATCAATAGACATAAATAAATAGTTTATTTATATATTTAAGTGTTAATATATTAATTAAAAACTATAATAATTAATTAGAAATTAATCTAGAATTAATTGGATTTAATTTAGTGATTAATTTAATTAATTAAAAGTGCAGGGACTCGTTCTATAATTATTCAATAGTTGAATATTGACTGGCCAGTGGAGGGGTGGAAAATGGCGAGATTTTGTGGTGCCACCACAAGAATCTCGAAACCCTAATTAGGGTTTAGGTAAAGCCTTGTCCATTTGATAAAAGGCTTGTCAAAGTTGGGCTCTAGGGATTTAAGTTGTGCCACCAGAAACTATAAATAGGGAACCCCTGGGAAACCCTAATCCTGCACCAACTTCATCTCTCAAGGATACTCTGCTATCTTGTCTCCTCCATTGCTTGGGTGTGACTCCACTTGAGGCAGGATACTTTTGCTGGTAGCTTCTGGATCAAGAATCAAAGGTTGGTTTTCTTGATTTGTTCTTTAGAAATAATTGTTGGCCTTTAGGTTTTTTATTATATGTTCATTGTAGAAACATAGATCTCTTTTAGGGTTGCATGTAAACTTAGGAATTTCTAGTTCATAGTTTGTACAAAACCGTTCACATCCACTAGTCAAGATGTTCTTTGAGCTTCTTTCTTTCAACCGCAGTGTTGATCCTACATGCATATGCATGAGCAACTGCAAGCTTTATTACTTCGGTAGGGTAAAGACCCTTAAAGTCTACGTTGAAATTTTTTTGACTGTTTGCCCATCTCGTCCCTTACCTTTGTAGACAATTCCCCAGGGTTTGTGTAGAATCTCTCCATCTTCGAATGTACCCAAATTTTTAACAACACGGATGGGAGGAGCCAAGGTATTACGAAAACAGTTTGCAATGTCAATATCATACTCAGCAAGCCGTTGCAAATAGTAGTAGAAAAATCCCGAAACGTATGCCTTAGCCTTGTTGAATATTGGCACAGTTGGGGCAAGATAAGCAGGATGATCTCTCAACAGCTCCAATATCTGAATAATATCATGGGGATACATGAATGGAAAATCTGCTACTGAGAATCTTGATTCAACCTCGTCAGATCCTCTAAGAGCGAAGTATTCGTAGTTTTGAAAGAAATTTTCGAATAAGGATCCTTCTTTTAGTGAGATCAACTTGACAATATATTTGTTCCTCCATACATCCTTCGGTTATTAAATGAAGGTGGATGAAAGCGTATCTTCCTTATCTTAAATGCCTCTACTTGATTCTCCTTTCTAGCCCTAACAAACTGAAAGTATGAGAAAGTCTTTTGATTGTATGTAATATGAAGTTGTTGATCGACTGTGTTTGCAGTTGAGTAGCTCTCCAAGGGAAGAAGGTTCAAGACTTCGTAATCTCCAAAACCATGTGCCACAATCTGTTCGGCATTCCATGTTTTGTCAATTGGCTCCATGTCTTCGTTACGTTCTAGAGCTAAAGAATTGATCACAAGCATTCGGGTGAATTTCTCTTCCGTTTGCTTGTGCGTCTCGTCCTTGCTTTGCCCGATCAATACACCATTCCCTTTATCACCCGAAGGTCTTTAGCCTGAAGCACCAGCATCCGAAGATCCTGAACCAGAAGGTCCGATTCTGTGAGTGAAGTGATTGTACAAAAGATTGGACCCGAAGAGCTTCGGTTGATAACAATTTCCTTTCGGACATGTGGTTTTTGCATTAGAGGAGGTCGTCCGAAGGTAGGAGTTGGGGGAATTGTTGTTGTTGTTTTTGTTGTTATTGTTGTTGTTGTCATTGCTGCGGTTTAGCCATGGGACCCTGAACCACTAGCTCTTCCCCTTGCAAAGAATGAACCAGAGGTGCAGATTCAGCAACTATTCGTGGTCCCATTTGGGCAGGTTGAGTACGGCGCATTCGTTTTGCAACTTGAAGAAGAGTATGAAGAAATCCTTTCAAGTTAGTCACAACATTTGCAATGATCACGTCGTTCATGCTTCAGATCTCTGCAGAAAATTGTTGAACTAAAGTAGCAGACTGGACAGCAGTCGGTTCTACGATTGTGGCTTCGGCTACTTGCAGTCCCCTACAAAGTGATCCTTGTATTGCGTGTTGAAGGATTGAGTTTCGGTCCGAAGATCATCGAGGGATTTCTTTAGGTTAGCACTTGAGGACTCAAACTTTGGATCAACCTCTTCAATCTTCGTTTCAGAAAGTTTCTGGAGTGATTGACATCTTGCTTCAATGTCACTCACAGCAGCTAATACGTTTTGATCAAGAGCAGCCTAGATCCGAAGTTGATTATCCAAGACTCTCTTTTCAGATTGCAGAATTAGGGTTTTTACTTGTTCAAGAATCTCTGTTGTTGTTTCTTCAAGTTTTTCAATCACATTAACCTCAGTAGGTTGTTCTGGATCGTATTAGTATGAGTTTTAAGATTAACATCTAGCTTCATATTGAGGGTTCTGTATTGTTTGATTAATACAAAATCCTCATCATTCACGTTTTCATCATCTGGATCATCAATTGAAATTGGATCAATATGAAAGGCTTCGACTTCTTCTTCCGAGGTTAACAGTCTTTGACGTGATAAAAAACGAGGAATCTAAAAAACCATCTTTGATGTCGAATTATGGTAACGAAGTGTCAAGACCAGAAGCGGAGAAGATAGATAATAAAGGATCAGAAGTCTCAAGAATTGGTTCGAACGATGTTGGGGTAATCGTGGTTATAACGTCGGATATTGAAGGTTCGGTTGTGGAAGTGATGAGTGGTGTTGAGATGTTTTGTTGTCTCAAAATTACATCACCAGAATTTAATTGCTTCTCCATACACCCCTCTAAATCAGAGATTCTTTGATTGACCTTTTCTAGGGACAACTTCAAATTCTCAACTCTCCCCCTCAATCGAAGAATCTCCTCATCACTGGCATTCACCCTAGTATTAGCATCAATAAGCATTTTATACATAATTGAACAATCACGGGTTATTTCAGCAATATCAGAAGAGTATTAAGATGCAATAATTTTAAAAGAAGAGACTAGATTGGGTACCTGTGCGGGTATGGTTGGGCGTGCATCGTTTTCCATCAAGCAGAAGTCATCCGCATCTGAAGCACCATCCGAAGTCTTCACCATTAAGTCTCCTTCTTCATCATCCTCATCATCATCCGCAGCACTTTTCAGAAAACTCTTACCGGGATCAACAGCCACAAATGCACTGTGAGTTGGCTTTCTTACTTCATCATCATCAGAGTTCGAAGACCACACTTGGTAAGTTCCATGATTACCATCCAAGCCATCAGTGCAAGATATTTTGTTTTCTCTTTAGCTTCGTTCAATTTCATGGCATAGATGCTTCGTCTTTCACTTGAGGTTTCTTTTCGTCTTTCTTTCTGAGCATACAATCCTTGGCTAAATGGTTCTTGTCATGACAGTAATTGCAACTGCAACCTTCTCTTCACTCTTCTCATTTTTGGCTTGTTGGTTATCAAAACCTTCGGTTCTGAAGGCTTCGGAGTGGAAGAATTTCTCCTTTTGGAGTTGAGTTTTCATAGATTTCAAGTTTAGGTTTAGTTGTAACCGAGGGTTTGTAGTTTTTCACGAAGTGCTTTCCAGATCAAAACCTTCGGTGCTGAAGGCTTCGGAGTGGATGAATTTCTCCTTTTGGAGTTGAGTTTTCATAGATTTCAAGTTTAGGTTTACGAGTAACCGAAGGTTTGTAGTTTTTCACGAAGCGCTTTCCAGATCCTTGCCTGTTAACAAACGGCTTCTTGAATCTTCAATTGTTAGCAGCATACAAAGCAACAGTATCACCAACATCATTCAGTATGTAACCATCAGGTTCGTCTTCATCTTCACTATCAACAACATTTGACGGTAAGGCTAGAGATCAAGCACTTTCAGCTTCAGTTCTTCTTCCCATAACATCTGGTTCATGCGATTTTAACAAATTTTACAGAGCAGCAAGTTTGTACATCTTGATGTTCTCATGCGACTTGACCATTAACATGATTGGACGCCGTTCCTTCCTGAGACTGTACAGGAATTTGATGTGAACCACCTGTTGGCTTCGAAGTTCATGGTACTTCTCAAGAGTGTACACCATATTGAAATAACCTTTGTATGCTTGTTCTAGAGATTAATTCTCTTGTTGCTGGAAGTTTCCAAAAGCAGCAAGAACTTCGGTTACTATACTAGATTGAAGTGTAGTATCTCTTGCGAAACGTATGGCTAATCGATCCCAGATCTCCTTTGAAGATTTAGATCCTTTGATGTGATGAGTAACATCAGGACCTAGACCAATACGTAGTTCGCACATAGCTCTTTGATCATTCTTGATCTTCTTCAGATTGGCAACACTGGCGACCTCAACATCTTCTCTTTTAGCGAGAACGAATCTAACACCAATGTAAACATGAGGTCCTTTTGTCACAGATCTCCATAGGTCCTTATCTGACCCAATAAGATAATCTTCCATTCTATCAGCCCAGTACTCATAAAAGGTTGGTATGTGTACTGGAGCTTTAGATGAAGATCCAATCAAGTTCGCATAATTAAGCATGTTGCTGTATGTTGCAGTTGAATACAAGTTGCGGAAATCTAGATCTAGGAATCGAGCTAGATCTAGAAGTTGTAATAAAGAACAATAAAATTTCTCTCACACGTTTTCTAGCTGAAACATGCTCTGATACCACGTGTTGAGTAAAGAATTCGAACAATGCTATATGATGATAAGATCAAAAGAATAATTCAAACAACAAAATATGAAGAACAAAAGAATTGAATAAGCAAGGAGCCAAATGATTTGTATTATCTTTGAGAGGGTTTTACAATGTTGGTGATAACAAGCACACTCGACCCAGACGGTATCACTGATATTTATACGTTATCAGTGATATCGATAGTACAAAAAGATTCATAGTACAAAAGTGAATATCTTATTCTAGTAATATGCAATAAGAATACAACAATGTGTAACGTGTAACGCGGACTCTGGCAATTCAATGTGCTGTTTGGATAAGGTTTGTTACTCAAGTCTTCGGATCCTCCAATAAAAGACCTTCAGATCTTCAAACACAAAAACTTGACTCTTCGCATGGCTGGGACTTCGGATGGATAGAAGCATTTCATTAGAAAATTAACTTCAACATAGATCTTCTTGTCAAGAGGGATCCTTAGAGCTGACCCAAGATTGGCCAACACATCCGCTTCAGTATTGTCTTCCCTTCGTAAGTATTTGTCATTATAATTTGTAGTCCCCTTCTTGGAGATTAATGGTGGCTCAAAGAAGAACTCTCCCCATGATAGTCCAAATAATTTCGTAACAACGGTAGGTAAATGAGACTTTCATTTGTTTCAAATTATAACTATTTTGTGGAAATTTACCTTTTTATTGTTTTCTAGGATACAATGACTAAAAGGAAAAAAAGGCTTTATTTTAAGCGTCCAACTATTGAGAAGACATCTCACACAGAGTCCTCAAAACTCCCACAGGTATGTATTTTGGCATCTGCATATTTCATGAATTAAAGTTTATGATTTTAAATTTCCATGAATATGTGTAGACAATAAGTGTAGACTGTGTACCATCAATGCTGCAAATGTTGTGGCACACGATACCGTTCATATTGCAATGGGCAAACAAACCATTCATGGAATTCCACTTCAAGAAGATTGCTATAGAGCTTCCATTGATGAAGTGATAAAAGGAGCAACTTTTTTGCCAATTAAAACCCCTAAAAACAAATACAAAACTGTTGGGGATGCAATTAATACTTTTGTGCTTTGGCCAAAATACCTTGTCTTAATGGACTCAATGTTTTGTTCCTTAACTAATTATCAAATTACTTAATTTTTGATATACTATTTGTATATAAAACTTTTAATTTCTTGGTACATGCAAGTAACTGAGTCCATACCCCCTCGTCTTAAAGACCATACCCCCTCGACTTAATGAAACACAAAGTTGTAAGAAGCCAAAAAGCGTTTATACAACTGCAGAGGTCATACTGAAGAATAAGAAAGCCACAAGGAGCAACGTGAAAAAAGAAAAATTAAGCGTGTCACAATAATGACCATTGATCATGTATTGTAAATTCCATGTATCTAAATTGAAACATTATTGTAAATTTATACATTATATATATTAATAATAAAAAAATTCTCTTTTTCCATATTTACTTTTATATTTATGTGTAACATTTACTAAAATATAGGTGGCTAAATATGTCTATTTATATTTGTGGCTGTCCATTCATACCCGTCACTGCAAGATTTACAATATTTTATGTGGCTATAGATTAACAATACTCTCGTTTATTTTTAGTTTATGTGTGTGAATGATATCAAACGCCATGGTAATAATAAAAAATAGTGGCTATACACAAACATTAGTCATGGTTTACAAAATTTTATGTGTCCGTTAATACAAATTTATGTGACAATTGGACTATCGATAGTCGCATAAACGATATTGTGTGTCGATATAACACATACGGGTACGCTTTAATAGATGCACCATTTGAAGATTATAATCAGTAGCCATATTCACTACTTTTTGTGTGTCTAAAGGATAACACATATATGGTTAACATTAATTTATGTGACTAAATATAACAAAATAGACACCACGAAAATGATTCGTGTGACTACAAGGACTTTGTAGTCATGTTTTAATTTAACATACGTGACTAAAGGGTAAATACAATTACACATTCCAGATAAATGTGTGTAAAAAAGAAAAACAGTGTCATGCTAATAAAAGTTCATATGACTAAATATTACCAAACATGACATTAACAATAATTTCAATTTTTATTGCATGACCAATAGTCACTATCCAAAACTACATATGTGTCTACAAAGAGGTTATGGCCACGATCATTAAAAATTGTGCTTGATTAGATGAACACATTTGGCCACGGTTTGCTTAACTACCTATGGCTAAAGTTTCATTAAATCAGTCCTTTTATGACTAAAGAATAGAAACGACCACGGTTAAAAGAAATTCATGTGGCAATTTGATGTATTATAGTCATTAGCAATATTTAAATGTGTGTCTATAAACATTTTTAGCCACACTTTTAGTCGAAATGCTTCATTATTTAACAAATATTCAAACCAATTAGTGACACTTTTTAGATACAGCCACGGTTTTTCGGTTGACACAGCCACACAAAACTAATGTAGCCATATGGTATCTAAAATAGCGTGACCTTTAGTCACACTTCAGATGAAAAAATGTCGTGTCACTAAAGAGATATAGACACAGTTTTTTGTGTGGCTATATCCGTTTCGTGTACTATGGATCCCCAATTTTAAAAATTTTAAAAGGTTTCATCCGTTCTATAAGCCTCAGACAAAGAAGGGATCAGTTATTATGCCTATCCATTTAACATTTCAATTGTTTTGTCTAAGCTCCTAATGCAACCGCAGTATATGAATCTTTACAACTGGTGAAGCACTGAAGCAAGTTTCATGATCCATACATAGAACACTCCATTACTTCGTACGATGACAGTCATTCCAGGTTATAAATAAAGTTCTTATGATTAGAATTTTGTAAATCATGCACTTAATTCTCATCAGAGAATGTTTTTCTTCAAAGTCAGGTTATTAGGTATATTTAATGTTTGATTATTCATTCTGAAAAAGAAAAGTTTTTTTTAATAAAATTCCAAATTCAAACGGTCGAATGAGGAGTGTGATAAGACGTGTTGTACAACATCAAACATACCGGTGTTAGAAAATATTTTTACACAGTCATCATTAAATTAATTAATTGCAGGGCGGTTTATCCGTTTTTTTGTGGTAACCGAACTGACCATGTTGTTTTTCAAACTCTTTATGTTCGTCCTCCCTCCACTTTATCTTTTCACTTTCATATTTCTAAGGGAAAATGTCATTAAATGGTAACTAATAACATGAAATTTGCTCAATAGGTCATCAAACTTTTAATTGGTCTTATTTGCCCATCAACCTTTTTCTTTTTGTTCAATTACACCATTGTATGCGTTTTCTACCGGTTATAACTGGTTACAAGCCCACGTGGATCATCTCCCGGTTCGAGTTGCTTGGTGATCGGATTTTTTTGTTGTATGGATAGTTAGATACTTGCGGCTGAGTGAAGTGAACTGGATCATCTTCACGTTGGCATCGCTGCTACTACCGATTCCACGGAACTGCTACCATCATCGGTCACCCCTTTTATCACCGACAAGCTCCACCACCGGTTAAACGAACCTACAAGCCCCTATCAGTGTGTGTGTGTGTGTGTAGCTGTGACCGAAGCTCTGCCACCGGGAAGATGATGTATACAACGTGGCCGGAAATGGGTGTGTGTGTGTTTGTGTGTGTGTGTAAAACTATGATTGAAGCTCTGCCACCGGGAAAATGATACACATGGGCATGTAATCGGTGATGCCCGATAGAAAAGGTATCCAATGGTATAATTGAACAAAAAGAAAAAAACTGATGGGCAAATAAGACCAATTAAAAGTTTGATGACCTAAAGAGCGAATTTCATGTTATTAGTTACCCTTTTATGACATTTTCCCTATTTCTAACCCTAAAAATCTTTTAACTTTTCATCTTCTTCTCCAAATTTATTCTCTGAAATTCGTCTTCTTCTACAAATCTGCAACAATGGCGAATCCACCCATTCCTGTTTCTTATCTCAAACAGGCTTTGTATAACCTTTAAGTCATTCTCGACCCTAATCCATATCATCCATCAGTCATGATTATCATCGAAATTCCTCATTCTATACTTGTCTTTGCCTCTATAACGAAAACCACACCCATCAGTCATGATTATCATTGAAATACGGGCAAATCGCATATTCAACCACCGTGGTTGACAAGGAAGAAGATGTCATTCAATTCAAACATTACAAAAAGAAGGTGGTTCATCTGCAAAAATCCGTCTTTCTCGAAGCAATCAGACTTTTGCAATCAACCTAATTATGTCATTTGATAATCCGAATTTTAATTAAATCAAGAGATTGCTCACTGTCATTAGATACAGAGAAAAGCTCAAGGCGATGAAAGACTCCACGAGCTCGAAACGTCTGCCAATTTGGCATCTTCTGGCACACATCATCTTTTGATGTTTATCCAGAAAAACTGGGGGAATAGACTACATGAACATGATTTGGTTGGAAATCTGGTGGGGATTATACAAGGGAAAAACCATCGACTATGGAACTACATTATGGAACAACTTTTAAAGATTTCAATGATGGGCACAAAGACGCTATTCCATGTTCCAGATTTTGAGCTCTATGGCTCGAGCGTCTACATCGTTTTTGAAAGTTCTATTGAAAGATCAAGAAGTACTCGATGCCTTTAGACTAGTCGAAGTATGTAAAACCTCTTTTCCTCCCCTTTGTTATTCTTGAAATGGTACCCATCAGTTCCATGTTTTTGGTGTTTCACACAGTAGAAACATTTTGATTAGATTTGACTGATCCTACCCATTATGCATATGTAGCCATGCCAATATCTCCATCCTCGCATGTGATGATCAAAACCTATGCGAAGAAGACCGTGAATCACTTAAAGAAGGCTACTCCAACTTATGGTGTCGAATATCAACTGCGTAAGGTTAGGAGTTCAAGAAAATGACAAGTTAGTTCCTAGAAAATGACAAGTTAGCTCTTCATGATTATGACTTGGTGGCATGAGGAAGGCGCACTTAGGCGTATGGGCTTGTGGGCTTGTTCATTGGGCTCCTTATTTGTTGGCTAGCTATAAATAGTGTTTTGACTATTATTTTATAGCTAATGATCTAGAGGGAGCCTAGTGATTTCATAGATAGAGAGAGAAACACACATAGTAAAACACACATTGTAAAACATTGTTGAATACAATCATTCGAGTCATTGGATTCTCGATTGGTTTCGTTCTTATTCTTCATTTATTGTCAAATCATGTTTCAACATTCGTATCAGAGCCTAACCTTGAAGATTTAACAGATTATTTCAAGGGATCGGTTCTTCATTTGAGAACCCACCACATCATCAATCAGAATTCAAATTTTCAGATATGGATCTTCAGTTTTTGTGAGTTTAATATTATGATCTGTTCTTCATATTTGATATGTTTATGTTCATCAATATTGGTTTACATCTCGTTTTTATCATTGAAAATTTGTTCAGATCTGATTCTCTCACTAGAAATCATTCCAGATCTACTTTCTCTCTCTATAAACCCACTACAGATCCACTTTCTCTCTCTAGTTTTATTCCAGATCTGGTGAGTTTTTGTTGTTTAGAGCGAAAATGGAAGCCACAAATTCAAAAATATGGACTGTTTGTGTTGACAATCTCAAATACAAAGTATCATTTGAACAATTTTTGGGTCTTGTGTTGAGAAATCAGAAAATCACAAATGACACACTCATTTCTGATGGTTTGAAGGATACATATGGGAGATTAGTTTTTAATCCTTTGAAACATGAATCAAACAAGCATTTGTTTACTGAAATGTTAAAAGTTTTAAGAGAAATCGACAGTACACATGGATCAGAAAATCGAAAAACAGTAAAAATGTATGTTTTTCTTGTTGAAGATGCACATGGCCTTCTTGTTCCTCAAGATTTTGAAGATGATGTTCTTCATCTTCATGTTTCTGGAAATTCTGAAGAACACTTCGGATCTACACTTGTTCTTCAACCTGAAAAAAAGATGCAAAGGTTAAGGGGAGTTGGATTTGAAAGAAAAATGTTGGTGACAGTGTTATTTGTAGCAAAATCTTCAAAGGGAATGAAATCCGAATATGTTGGTTGTTTGGTTTCAAATGACATGCTTGAAGGTATGAAACCTTATAGAAAACACACTTTAGTTGAAAATCAAAATTATCAGATCCGAAGGGTTCATAATCCGAAGGTTTTTGATAATTTTCACAAAGATGAACAAAGCTCATATTTCAGTTCTTGTGTTCATAAGTTTAAAAAGAAGAAAAAGAAGAAAAAGAAGTCAAAAACAAAAATGATATGGGTTCCTAAGAAGAAATGTTCTGAAGTTGTTCATATTACAAAATCAGATGTGAAATTTGATAAAAAGTTTGTTGTGGTTAAAAGAAATTTTTCAGAAACTTGTGTTCAAAGAAGAAATTATATGGTGAATTCGGGTTGGTACATTGAAAGATTTGAAGACTTTTTGGTTCCAACCAAAAGACCAAGAATATTTGATGATTTTTCTTCATATCTTCGGAGTGGTGTTTATGAGAAATTTGGTTCAAAATGTTCTAAAATGGTTTGGGTTCCCAAAAGTTCAAGAAATTAGATGTTTTGTTAAAAGACTTCGGAATATGACATCATATTCTTCGGAACTTGATGATGGTCAACTCCTAATTCATGAAACTATTCGGAGTTTAGATCTGATCGGAGAAGACTTCGACTCCGAAATCTTGAAACTCTTCGAAACCTACGTGATGAAGAAGACGACTCCGAAATGTTGAAACTCTTCAGAACCGACGTGATGAAGTAGACGACTCCGAAATCTTGAAACTCTTCGGAATCCTGTTCGGAATGGTGACTGTAATGTTGACTACGAAGGGTTGAAATTGTTCGGAGTTTGTCATACCCTTCGGATCTTCAATTTGTCTTGATTTCGTCTCTCTTTTGAAACTGAAAAGAAAACCAAATGTTAACTTGAAAAATGAAAAGAAACAGGATGCTTTGTGTTGTTTCACCATACTTTTGAAGTCAGAAAATGGGTTGAACATGAATTCTTCATACTGGTTTGCCACTTGGAATTGCACTAGTTGTTTGTATCGACCGTTTATGGAGAACTAGTGTGTGAGTTATATTACCCATGCAGGGTAATGGGGAGTGACTCACTCAACATCTTTTTTTCCGGTTATATGCATGGGAGAGTGTTTATTTTGTGCTCTCCTTGCTACAGCTGGCCTTCTCTCATTAAAGACACATGCTTTAACCTGGTTGTCACTCAATCCGCTCTCTTCAAAAGCGACTGCAACATGAAAAGGAAAAGAACAATTAAGAAAAAGTCACTCTCTCTATAGTCACGCAAGCTACAGTGATTCAAAGGACCGGTCACTTTCTTGCTACAGCCGGCGGTTCTCTATTTCTCTATTTTGCCATGATTCACGAAAATTGTCTGCAAAATGGTACAACACATCCTTCCCTCCTCTATCATGCTGTCAACATCTAGGATGTGTGTAAAGATTGTCAACTGTTCTACCATACTATTGATCGGTCCTAAGCCAAAGAAAATGATCTATTGTCCGGACAGCACTTTTCATCTCTATATTGATTTTCATCAATGGCTACATTCAACAAAGGAGCTTTATCTCTCTTTCTATCACATTGTCAAACCTCCCGCCACACGTTTGATATCAAGGGCGGGTACAGTAAAAGAAATTGACGTATGCGACTGCATCATTGTTTCATCTGGTTTTGTTGCTACTTGTCGTTCTCTTTTTCTATTTGTGTACTGCAGCAACATAAAAGCCATGCTCTTTTGTCCGGTTCCTTATTTGAAGATGTCCGATTAATGAGAAAAAGGTGACAAATTGATACTTTTCACTCGGATAATATTAGACCTAAGTGACGTGGCTGATTTTCAACCTCATAAAATCATGTTTGCACAAATTATACCATTTTTCTCCATTTCTAATACAACAAGTGCAGTTGCATGGGATAATAATACCTCATACGTGCCCCACAACTATGAAAATGAAAATGGAAAACAAATGGGAGCATTAAATGATGCTGGACAATTAAATTCTGGAAAAGCATTTGACGTCATTTTTCTAGCATTTAATTGTAGCAAAATTGGGATAGTATGGCTGATTGACATATTTGGTCCCTGCAATTTTGGATTAGTTATCATTTTCGCCATTTGCACGAAACAGTGACATTTTTGGAACGAATTTTAAGTGATCCTTAACGTCTTGATAATGGTTCATTTTTCAAGAGGGAGTTATCGGATTATTTTTTCGGATCGAACGCGTTCTCATGACCATTTCGCGTTTTATGATCTCGTTGATCATAAAAAGGGGGAGATTGTTATTATTGGTCATTTGAGAAGACTGTCAAAGATTATTACTCATGCGTTTCTTGATTCGCTTCCTATGCCACATCATCTATTCCGATCTTTGAGAGGGAGATTTTTGGGTGCAAAGTTGTTCATGATTATGATTTGGTGGCATGAGGAAGGCCCACTTAGGCGTAAGGGCTTGTGGGCTTGTTCATTGGGCTCCTTATTTGTTGGCTAGCTATAAATAGTGTTTTGTTTATTATTTTATAGCTAATGGTCTAGAGGGAGCCTAGTGATTTCATATATAGAGAGAGAAATACACATAGTAAAACACACATTGTAAAACATTGGATTCTCGATTGGTGTCGTTCTTATTCCGCATTTATTGTCGAATCATGTTTCAACAGATCTAGTATCTGATCATCACTAATCCAAACCAACTATTTGTTCTCTCAATGGAAGAACATATTAAAGTTACAAGCGAAACAACTTATTGCACTATTGTTTTTCTTTCTAAAGAACTGGAAGAGATTCCACTGCTCTATTGCGGATGAAAATCTACCTAACATCGGTTTCAAGCACGCCTATATTAAAAAGTGGTTATATTGGAATCTTGATTCTAGTATAGCTTGAATAGAGTTCTTCAAAACTGCAGGTTGTCAGGATATTTGAGATATTGAGTGCCTACTTTAAATTGCTTGTATCACAAATTTTATAATCATCAAATGACCATATACCTGATATTGAGTTCATTGGAATTCTAAAGTCAAAGAAGAAAAAGTCTTGGAAATCAAAGTCAACATTTTCCCTTCAAGATATCTAGAAAGATAATTCACCTACTGAGTTAGACATAAGACATTTTGAGCTTCTACACAGAGCTTGATGAGAGAAACTTTCCACCGCCGAAGTAACCATGTTACAAGACGAGTTGGATGAGAAGAACTAAGCTGAAAGAGTTGTTGTTGCATCTAAGGAAGCAATGGAAAAGGTAAGAATAAGAGAGGCTTCTTGCTGAGGAAACTGAGGAACAATGAAAACTGCTGCAAAACCTCAAAGAAAAAGCCCTACTTGGAGGATATTCGCACATTTATGTTTGCAGATGAGGATGGGCCTTCATCCGTAGAAGGGGAAGAAGGACCCCCTATAAAGACAACAGAGCAATAGGACCATCAACATCTCTTTGGATCCGAGGAACACGAGAAACCTCCTTCTCCAACATCCGAACTAGTGAAAGATAATGAACCAGGAAAATACAAAGACTCATTTGTCACTCATCCTCTCAACACTTAAGTTCCTCATTCTCCCTCTGCCGTTGAGAAATAAAAAGCAAAGGCGAAAGTCACTTCTATTGGTACTTCCGACAGAGATATATCCTTTTCCTATGCCGAAGATGGTGAGGAATAGCTAACCGATGAGCGAAAGAAGAGCTTATTAAGAAGGATCACATTATTACCCTTGAGTTTTAGGAAAAAGTATATTTTGATGTTGCCACTAAAAAATGTACTCCTGAGAGTGCATCGGGCTTGGGGATTCACAAGTTGACGGATAGGGACTAACATCCGACCATAACTTAGGATCCTCCCACCTTGTCTGGTCAAGAAAGGGAGTATCCCAATACTCCAAATTTAAGCCTACGTCAGAATCTTCAGCCTACTAGAAAATGATATGGCACAACAAGATCGATATTTTTCCAAAACGGAAATACAAGAAAACTTTATCAAGTCTCGCCAGCACAACACCTTCATATCGTGCTGCAATAACCCAGGTTTCATCAGTCTCTTGAAGGTTAACTATTGTCCCCATTTAATTCTATAATTTTGATAGATGGTTTAATGATGATTTATTGGAACAAATGGCTAAATGTATGTTTAAAGGGGATCAGAGTTGGGGATTTGGAAATTTCTTATGTATTTTTTTACAGAGGATGCAATCTTTTTGGGAGATTTGTCGGGTGAAAATATTTATGGAATTTTTATAGTTTGGGATGCTTTAATTTGGTATTGAGCTTGGAGATTAATATTAGAAAAAGAAGTATATTTGGATTTGTTGTCCAATAAAATGAAGCAGAAAGAATGATAGACTAGATTCATTGTACTCTAACGAGTTTTCCTTGTAAGTATTTTGATGTTCCTATTGGATGTAGATATGTAAAGGATAAAATAGTTGACAGGATTTGTTACGTAAATCTAATAAATTTGTTACATAAATCTAACAAAATATGTCAGAATTGAAACATTAGGCCTTGTTGAGGAAGATTAACATTTATTAAGCCTATACTTTTCACAATTGGAAATGATATATTCTTGAGGTATAAAGATGTTATAAGAGTGTTAAACGAACTTCAAAGACTCTAAAATAAATTTCTAGGGCAGTGAGGTAAACGATTGAAAAATTCTATGGACAAAGTGGAAATTATGTTGTCCTTGAAAGAACGAAGAGGATTAGAGGTAGGTAGGTAATCTATTTGATATGAATCGAGCTCTAATTTCTAAGTAGCGTTATGTTTTATAAATGAGTTGAATACATTGTGGGGAGGTTATTTTAACACATTCATATTAAAGGAGGATTTTTTGTATGTTGAATAGCTATTAAAGGTTATGTATGCCTTTAGTGAAAACTGTACGTGTAATAAATGAGTTATATGGTGTTAAATAGCATACATGTATTCCCATGGTTAAAAATGGAGAGTGGTGATAACACAAAATTTTGAGAAAATTCGTGTGGACCGGGATATAAAAAAATCGAATGGTTTCCTTCATTTTTAACAAAATGACTTGTGGGTATGGGATTTGTGACATCCTCCGAGTTATGTGAAAGATGTTGGACCGATTAAATTCTAAATAGAATTGTATGGCTCCAAATGCAAAATTGTGAGAAAATTTGTGTGGACCGGGATATAAAAAATGGAATGTTTTCGTTCATTTTTTAAGAAATGACTTGTGGGTATGGGATTTTCGACACCCTCCGAGTCATGTGAAGGATGTTGGACCCTGTTAGGATTCTGATTGTGATGAGATTTGACATCTGAAGTGTATATGTTCCTATCCGAAGTGAGAGGTTGATCCGAAGTTGGTGTTCTGATACGAAGTTGTGTAGTTTATCAGAAGTGGTTAATTGACAGTTATATTTTGTACTTATCTGTTGATTAGAGATAATGTCTAGGGTCTATACTTATCTATAACTAATATGATTATGTGTTTATCCTATTAGATCTTAGCATTTAAACCCGTTCAACCCTAGATGATAGTACGTACTTTTTGCATTGCCGTATTCACTGTAACGTTCTTAATAGTTGCTCATCGTCAAGATTAGGAGCACTATCTTTTTACTGTTAATAAAATCATTCGGCACTTTTGAATATTCATAATTTGTGTTCTCGTTGTTTGCTTTCATTCGTATTTTGTTCTTACAAGTGGTATCAGAAATTATTTACGTTCTTTGATTCGTGGGTTCAAATTGTTCTTGAATCCACTCTTCCATGTTTCAAAGACTTGATGTTATTAATCTTTCTGCAACGATCTGTAATTTTCAATGGCCTACAACGCGAACGATGCTATGATGAATTAAGCGGCTCTACTTGGTTCGAGCAACAAAGCACCCATGCTTATTCCTGAACACTACGATCAATGGGCTGACCGTTTGGAAGATCATTTATCGGGCATTGATGAAGATCTCTTACGGTCTCTGAAGGAAGTTCCATTCAAGAATCTCCAGACTAGATTTGCTACGAAATTAGGTGAAGCCACTACTCCTCCAGTCTAGACTGAAGTTACCATTGCTGCAAACAAGAAGAAGGTTGAGAATGACAAGCGCTGCATGCGTGAATTGAAGAGTGGTCTACCTCCTGTCGCTTTCAATTTGATCCGAGGGTCCAAATATGTAAAAGAAATTTGGGACAGATTGAAGATGCGATAAGAAGGTAATGATGTCATGAAAAAGAGTATTGTTAACAACATTCTGGCTGATTTTAGTAATTTCAAACAACTGGACAATGAAAAGATAGACCAAACCTTCGAAAGGTTTAATGATGTGGTATATGAACTAGAAGTATGGTGTGTCAAAGACTTTGCATGAAACAAACTTTAAGTTCATGCAATGTGTCCGAAAGGAATGGAAGCAGATCACCATGATGGTGAGAGCTCATGAGAAGATCAACTCATACTCACTTGAAGAACTCTATAACCTTCTCAAATCCTATGAGTATGACATTTTAGAAGCAACTGGTGATTTACCAAATGCCGGAACTCTGGGTTTTGTCTCTAAAACTGAATCCGAAGAGGTCACTGATGCTTAAGATGAAGGTGAGGACGATGAAGAAAGTGATTCGAAGGCCTTATACTCTAATAACAACAGAAACATTCAGAAACGGCCACAGAACAAATCAAACTTTAATCGAAATTTCAATAATGGAAAACAGCAAATAAAGCGAGCTGAACATTCCAACAAATCGAAGTCTGAAGCAACACCTCAACCAGAAAAGAAGTTGTTAGGAGATTCTGGATACGACTGCAATTACTGCTATGGAAAGAATCATCTAGCCAAAGACTGCATGCTGAAAAAGGCTAATGAGAAAAAGGAAAAAGTCAAGGATGAGGCATACTATACGAAGAAACTAGAAGAGCTTCGTGCGAAGACACAAAGCCTATCTCTTGTTGCTCCTAAAGGAGGCGATGGCACCTACCAAATCTGGTCATCTGGTTCGGATGATGATGAAATTTGTAAACCAACTCATGGGCAATGTATGCTGTTCATACTGGCCATTGTATATGGTCAAACGATGAGTGTTCGGACGAAGAGAAGGAAAGTAACATCAATGGTGTCTGTCTAATGGAACAAGGGACTAACTCATCGTCAAATGCTCGTCTTACAATCCCTGAACAGGTATCACTCTTACTTCAAAACTTTAACGTTCCAGAAGAACTTTTTATTAATGACTTAACGAAATTACTTCTGACTGTCTGCATACGAATCAACTACTTGTTTCAGCGAATACTGCTGTGTGTCAGGCAAAGGATGAAGTAACTTCGCTTAAGGGAAAACTAGAAGGAGTGCGTGAGGCATTAGAGAATAGTCAATTACGAATAGAGGTCTTAGAAGAAAGTAGGGAGCAATGTAGAGTTAATAATGAAATTTTGTTGAAATAAAGAAATATTTTTTGTGAAGCAGCTAAAAGATTATATGCTTTTATTACTCGTATTTACCATTCTTCTTATATTTCATTAGATCAACATAAAATGATTTTACCTTTTATTGAGTGCAAGTTACAAGATGTAGATTCTCTTTCTTATGAATGTGAATCTATAGTATCATCTGCTGAAATATCAAATCCAACTTATGCTCATGGTATTGTGCCTTTTGAAAATTTTTTAAATTCAAATGATCTTTTAAAAGTAATGGAAGATTCTAGCCATCGCTCCTCTAGTAAATAAATGTAATTCTGCGAATGTTAAAGTAAATGATAATGCCTTGGATAATATTGTGTGTGATGATTCCTCTGATTCTGATTCTGATATCGAGGTGAACAAAAATACTTTCACAAATTTTCAAAATTGCACTTCTGATGTAACAATAGATTCTTCAGATGAAGTTTCAAAATATATTCTTGTTATTGATCCTTAGGATGACTTTTCAAAATTCTCTATTGATAAAACCTAAAAGATGGTTGAACTAGCATGTACGCATCCAAAGGTTGCCAACTTTAAAAATAATATTTTCATTAAAAAGGGTGTACAACTTAATGAGGATTGTGAGTTATTCTCAATAATGAAAGAAGATAATACTAAAGTGACACCCGAAGGTTTTTTCTCAACTGAAAAGATGCTTGAAAATGGTTTGAATGAAAGAATTGATTTTAAAATCAATAAACGAAAACAAGAAATTTATCAGATAAAAAACCCCTTCGGACGTCAGAATAATGATCAAACTTTCTCAAACAACCGCAAACCATACGGTCAAACATCCTCTTTTGAAAAACACAAACAATTTTACGACAACAGAAGAAGAATAAACTACAGGGATTTTCAAAACAAACATAAAGCTTATAGAAATCAACAAAAATTTTCTAATATCAAGAAACCTTCTGTTAATCCTCAAAATGTTGTTTTTGAAACTAAAAAGCCCAACTGCTCCAATCCAAAATTTGAAAAAGTAACTAAGAAAATTTTTTCTAAAGAAGCAACCTGGTTGACACGTTTCATGTATGGTTAGACAAAAACATGGATCTTTTCAAAAACAAAAGTCTATCCATTCAGGACTTTAAACTTGCCTATGAAGAATTTCTAAGTGAATCTACTCGATGTAGTTCTTCATCTGGAAAGACTTCCTCCTTAAAGCAAAAATGGGTTCCGCTAAAACCAAATCCTTTATTGATACTAAAAACCAAAGAACAAAAACCAAAGAACAAAAACCAAAGAAAACTTTGAAATGGGTACCTAAAGTCAAAATTTCTAGCTCATCCGAACCATCAATTTCATCAATCATTCCTTCTACATCCGAATCTAAAAATATTGATTTAGTTACATCATGGATCTATGATCCAAATACTTCCCCTCAAGGACCCAAGCCAAGTTGGGTACCTGAACTTTCTCTCTAAATTGTAGGTAATGATAGATGAGTAGTACGATAAGGAATGGTACATTAATAGTGGCTGCTCATAACACATGACTGGGAGGATTGAGTATTTGAGGGACTTCAGAAGCTTGGAAAACGGAGGAGATGTGAAATTCGGAAACAACGAAACTTGCCCATCAAAGGATATGGGAAAATCACAAACGACAAATTTACAATCAATCGCGTAGCATATGTAAAAGGTCTCAAGCACAGCTTAGCCAGTGTTTCTCAACTAGTTGTGGGAATAGGGTTAAAAGTCAAATTCGATGAAGCTGATAGCATTATTAAGAATAAAAAGACCAAGGAAGTGCTGCTTAAATAAAAAATGAAGGGTGAAATGTTTCCACTAGACATGGAGCCAATAGTAGGGGCTCCTTCCATCTACCTACTCTCAAAAGCTCCTTAAGATCTTAGCTGGCTATGGCATCGACGCTTGTCTCATCTAAACTTTAAGAACATCAACAAGCTGGTTGCTCTTGACTTAGTTAGAGGAATGCCTACATTGAAGTTTGACAATGACACCTTGTGTGCTGCATGTGAACATGGAAAGCAAAAACGTCAAGCACATCCAATTGCAATAGACTCCAAGATAACTGAACCACTCGAGCTTTTACACATTGATCTTTGTGGGCCATCTTCGGTTGAGTCTCTTGGTGGCAAGAAGTATATTCTGGTGATACTGGATGACTTTTCAAGATTCACATGGGTTATTTTTCTTAGACAAAAATCAGATACACTAGCTAAACTTATAGCCTTCATCAAGAACATAGAGCTACATCTCAAGAAACCAGTTAGAGCGATCCGAAGTAACAACAGTACTGAATTCAAAAATCAGACAAGTGACGCGTTCCTGAAAGAGAAAGGCATCACTCATAACTTTTCTGCCCCTTATACTCCACAGCAAAATAGACTTATGGGTCGAAGCCATCGCCACAGCTTTCTTCACACAAAATCGTTCATTTACCCAAAGACACTTCAGCATTACGCCATATGAGGTCATCAACAAACGTAAACCCAACGTAAAATTCTTCCACGTCTTCGGATGTCGATGCTTCATTATGCTTCATTTTAAGAAAAGTTTTTTTGTGGAAAAGTTTTTTTAATTAGAAGGGATACTATTAAAAAACGAACCTTCGGTTCGATTCGGATGACATTTTTTAACACGCAGGATGCCTGTTACACTTAAATCACTGCGATACTATTCACATCCGATATTTCGCTTTCCTTCTGATTACATTTTTTTCTTTCCAAGTTATACTTACTTAAACACACATGTCTACTTCATCCGACACAAATTTTGCATCAACTTGACACCATTCTTAAAGGAAAAAACGAGGCTTTTAGAGTCTGTGAAAGCATATCCCATTGCACTAATGGGTATTTGGGACTCGCTTTGGAACATGTTGGATGTATAAATTGATTGATGTTGAAGTAATGACTAAGATTCTAACAGTATCACAAGTGTTTAACAATCACACATGAATAAGTAATCATGTAAAGCAATAGATGAACAGGATGAATTGGATAACATGTGCCAAATGCTTGATTAGATATTTGGTTTTACAACTTGGTTTTCTATTCTGTAGATTAGAAATCACTCTTAATCTCACATTCTACATGGCATGGTATCACTGATATTTATACTGAATCAGTGATACCAATAGTACAACTTTATCAGAGAATATCCTATCAGTGTACTAGCTAATAGGATAGAAGGATCATGCAACACATATTGTACTGAACGCGTGCACACACAAAAGACAAAATTACAGCCTGTGAAGTCTTCGAATCCTCCATGAGTAGCACTTCGGAGTCTTCAGACTTCGGTGTCTTCTATTTGTTCACTTCCGGGTTTCAGGCCTCAAGACTTCGAATAGTGGTGCACTTCATCACAAATATTCTCAACAATCTCCCCATTTGTGTGAAGTGCATCCGAAGCCTATACACGAAAGTTTCTCTTGTATGCCCTCTTCAAGGTTTTTCTCATTGCTAGATACCAGTTCATATGATCCATGAACTTCTTCTTTTTCTCGGTGGAATTTGCATGACATGCATTCACATGAGAGATCATCCCAGAGATAAAGGAGGAGGGATGGAGGCCAATGTAGTCTATTTCAAAGAACTTGATTGTGACTTCGGTTTCATTTCGAAGTCCTTTGAAAACTACGCCATATGGTTCGTCTAAAATCTCTCCATTCTTGAATCTGGCTATGTTCCGAACTACAATAGGATGAGTGTTCAAAGGTTGTCTGTAGTAGGAACATAACTCCAGGTCGTGTTTTGCAAACCTGAGAAGATAATTGTTAAGGAAGCCCAGGATGTGGTTTTTGATGGTGAGGGCAGACATTGCAACATGAGCAGCCTCACTGCTTCGCAAAAGATCAAGAATCTGGATGAAGTCCATAGGATTCATGATTGGGAAGTCTGCAATTGAGAACCTAGATTCAACTTCATCTGCCCCTAAGAACAAGAAATTCATAATTCCTGAAGCTCATGTAGACTTCAGCTTCTTTGATCGAAAGAATTTTCTTTATCTTGTTCAAGATCCAAACAAAACTCTGCCGTTGAATGTATTTGGCATGTAAATTGATTTTGTTGGTCCAAAAACTTGCTTTCTAATCCTCGGGTACCGAAGAGACAAATTGAAGAAAAGCGAAAGTCTTCGGATTGAAGGGGATGTCAAGCTGGATGTCTTCGGAGTCAATAGTTGCAAAACTCCAAAGAGGAAGTCTATTAAGTACATTTGGATATTGGAATCCAAATTGCTTGATTGCCTCAGCAGTCCACTCACCATTATCATGAGCAAATTCGTTTATTTTGATCATTAGATTGTAATCTGCTCGCCTGGCCTTGTAGGTTTCCTCCATGTGTGGGGCAATTATGCTTTCTAGTGATTGGTCTGTCGAGCTTCCAGCTCCAGCCGATCCACTAGCACCCATGGTGGTGGTTGTAATGGTTGAGGTTGAAGGACCTGCTGTGGCTGCAGAGATCTGTCTAGGCCTTTCTCCCCCTTGTGAATCTTGCCCTGCATGCTGAGCAATGGTAGGCCTGCCCTGTGGCCTAGATATTCTGTTAGAGAAGTTTATCAAAGGCTGAAGTGCAGCTCTCAACTTTGCAACCAGGTCCTGTGTGAGAACTGCATTTGTTCGTTGCAGTTCCTCTATAAACCTGGTAATATCCGAAGCGGTTTGGGCGGCTGTGAGCTCTTCAATTTTTTCTATGGCCTCATCAAGTTGTTTTTCAAGCTTGGTACTTTGCTGAGATTCATTTCGAAGTTCTTTCAAGGCTTTTATGACTTCGGAGTTTGATTTTTCAGTCTTTTCAGCAAGGGCTTCTATTTTCTTGTCGATGGTGGTGACAGCAGATTCCATCTTCTATTCGAAGGAAGATTGGATTTGACTTTGTTGCTCTAAGAGCTTCTGCTCAAGTTTCTGCATGGAATCCTTTATCTATTTTGACATGGTGAACTCCAGAGATTCAATCTCTTCGGTGATGTCACCCAGTGTTGGTTTGGTGGGATCAAAAACCAGTTTGAGCCTGAATGAGAGTATCAAGCTTGGAGTTGAGGACTTTGTATTGTTTCATTAGTACAAAGCCTTCATCTGGTAGGTCTTTATCTGATACTCCTTCAACATTCAAAGGAGCCATGTGAAAGGCTTCAAAGAATGCTGCCGAAGTGGGGTTTTGCCTGGAGGGTGACGGTGATAAGTCGAACTCTGGTAAAGAGAAATCAATAACAGAGATGTGTACTTCGGAGGTTGGAGGAGCAGTTGTAGGTGGAGGTGGAGGTACATCAGATGATGTGGTGTGAATGGTGGTTGTTTGTTGAGCTGTTGTGGGTGGTGGTGGAGGAGGTATTGTTTGTTGAGATGTGAGTGGTCTGGCTGTTTTGGGTGGTGATGGTGCTCTTTTGGTGTGCGGTGGAGTAAGGGGTTTGGTTACAGGTGGAGGTGATGGAGGTTGATCATCAAGGTGTTCCTCTTCTTGTTCTTCCTCATGGACTGTGGATGGAGTCCTTTCTGAATCCGAAGACTCATCCACAGGGATCAGTTTCCTCTGTCTCTTCGGTTGTTTCCTCTTCGGTGTGGGTTTCACCGAAGCCTTTCTTTTCTTTTCCTCTTTCTTTGGACCACTTGGTTCACCTGCCATTTTCTTCTTCCCCTTTCCTTTTGGATGTTCTCTTGTAGGAGGAGCCTGACTTAAATCACGAGTTGGGTAAGGAATTACTAGAGTATTGCGATAAGAGTTTACCTCAGTGCATTCTAATGGGACTTTAGAAAGCATAACATTTGGAATTTGAGCACAGAAGGCAGCCGGTTCATCGTCTAGAATCGAAATTGTAATGGGAGTGAACTTCATCTCTCCAAGAGAGGGATCAGGAACATGCCCAATTTGCTGATAGTGGGCATGAACAACAATTGCCCAAAATCTTGCATTTGCAATTTCCGTCCCCTTCATACTGTGATTAATGTGGGAGCAGAAGTCAGTCCACAGAATCGTTGCGAAGTCCACCTTAACATCGTAATAAATTCCGTAGAGGAGGCCTTGAAATGTTACACTTGCAGAATCAAGACTAGAGGTTCTTCCTGAGACACATCTTAGGAAGATACTGAAGAAGTATCTCTAGAGGTCAGGGAGTTGGCTTTTCTTGAAGGTGCTTATTTTCTCAAGCGGAGGTTCGTACCCCATTTCGTTGAACATACTAACCAGTTGGTCAGCAGATGGAACCACCATTTCTTTTGAGTTGTAGATCGGAAGTCGCAGAGCTTCAGCGAACTTTTCTTTGGTCAGCTGTACTTTCTTTGTTTTGCCCTTGGCATCAACAGCCTCATAAAACACAGATTTGACCTAGTTATTGGAGTCGAACAGGGCATTTGATGTATAGTGAGCCCTGTGAACCATAGTTGTAGGGACTGAAGGAGTACACGTTAAAGCATAACCCAGTACAGACTGTTTCATGCATTCCACCAAAGCATCGTTCGGTTTAGGGTAAAGAGATAGATCGTTTCTCAGCACCAGGTTTGATGATTGACTCTTGAGGTTTGGAACAGATACGGCCTCAGTAGTGTTTGATGAAGCTTCAGCGGCCATTGTTGATGATTTGAGGAAGATGAAGAAGATGAGCGTGTTGGGAATTTCTTTGAGAGTAAGTTTGCAGAGAGAAATGAGAGTTGTATTCGCGTAAAGAGTGTAATGGAAGAGGTGAGAAGTTTATATAGTATTCGTGGTCCCTAGGTCATTTAATGCACGATTGAAATGGTCCTGTAGAAAGTGGACACCTCAGCACCTGCTCGTCCCACTTTCTCTGCAAAAAGGAGAAATATACGGCTGTCAGTTGCAATGATTCAAAATTTGAACCGCTACCTTTTGAGAAGTCATTATGGTTAATGTTTTCCATTTAATTCTCATTGACCGCTGTAAACAAATGGTTATAATTCAAGGAATGTTTGTCTCTGTGATTTATCATAAATGTGGAAATCATTTGAACATTTAATTGACTTCGCAGTTATGAAAAAAATTATGACCGTTGAGGGTACGCTTCGGAGCATAAAGTTAAGTTTAACTCTGAAGTGTATTCCTCCAAATTGGTAATTGACATATGATAGCTATGTGTTTGTCAATATACCGAAGTCCTTTTGTTTTCTTTTGTTTTTCTATCAGTTTTTGGTATTTCTTTTGAGTGATGCACTAAAACATTTACCCTTTACTTCCATGAAAATTATGAAAAGAAGATTTGACAAGTTATTGTTCAGAATCATTCGAATCATGTTGGAAGTCCATTTTTCATTTTGAAGCATGTTTGATTCAACATCAGTCACCAATGTCTAAGTCTAATTATCCCATCACAAACTTGGTTTTGCATTTTGAAAAGTGTTTTGAGTTGTGCTTATGTGTTTCAAAATTTTCAACTATAATAATGATAACATCCTTTGTATTTGAAATATAAAGAAATTTTCATTCTCGAATTGAACATCAGAAGAGTGTTTGAAATTGGATTGTTTTTGATGATTCTTTTGCAAAATTTATTTATTTTCATCAGTTGAAGTGTTTGGATACTAGACTCTGATGACAAGCCTTTGACCTTTGTACACCACTTCAACTTTATCATTTAAGATAGATTACTTGAAATGTTCATATTCTTCTACAAAGTACTCAACTATGTTATAGGAGTTCCTCGTATAGTTATTCAAAACAGAAGAATATGCTTTTGAATGCTGATTTTTCTTTTGCATTCCCTTGTTTATCTTTTTGTTTTTGATTGTCTTTGTTTCTTTTGACACTTGTTTTCTTTTTTTTTTCTTGTTTTCTATTATTGATTTCCTTGTCCGAAGACAAAAAATACCACCATTTGATTTCATTCTTTAGTGCTCTTTGTTGTTGTTTTAAACAATACTTGTGAGTGAAAATCTTCTTGTAGTTCAATTTTGTACCTTTAATGAAAAGAGATTTAGATTTACTTATCAAACAATGTTGGTACTATTTTTGAGGAAAATTTCGGAACACTTGAATTGTCCTGTGTAGTCTTGAGGCTACAAGATTAATTTGAAGGTGAAGCGAGTCAAGTTCCGAAGGATGATTAGGAATATACATTATGTTAATGATATTGGAATCAAACAAGGCTTCAAATTGTAAAATAGTCTTAACCTCACTTCGAAGTCTGTTTTCTTACCAATGTTTCAAGGCGATTCCCAAATACCTTTTAGTGCAATAAGGTATGATTAACAAAATCTAAAATCAAAGTTTTGTCCTTTACTTGGTTGATTCAAGAAAGAGAAGATTAAACTTTGTCATATTGCATCAAAATATTCTTATCAGATGGTATGAATTTTCTTGTTTTTGAATTTCTTTTGACATAACAACCATTTATTTTTATCCTTAAGAGGGTGATGTCAACATGAGTTTAATTGATTTTCAACTGTTGAGAGTTTATTTTGAAGAAAAATTTTGTTCCGCAGAGCTCCAAAGTGATGTTTTACTTCGGTGTGTTGCGGTGGTGTTTTGACCGATTTTTCTTGATTTTTTCCGCAGAGTTCCGAAGTGATGTTTTACTTCGGTGTGCTGCGGAGTTTTATGTTTTTGCCAATTATTGAACTAAAGATATGAGTAAGAGTGAGCAAATCTGATTTAATGAAGAGTGGATCCATCTATCATTCCAAGTCCACGAACAATCCTTGTGAATGCTTCTTCATTCAGAGCCTTTGTGAAGATATCTGCCAGTTGTTCTGTGGTGTGAACAAAGTGCACCTCAATATTCCCCTCCTCAACATGACTTTTAATGAAGTGGTAGCGAAGAGCTATATGCTTCGTCTTGGACTGTTGAACTGGATTGAGACATATATGAATTGCGCTTTGAGAATCATAGAACAAAGGAATTTTTCTCATATTGATGGCATAGTCTTTCAGTTGGCTTTGAATCCAGATAATCTGCGACGTGCATGCTGCAGCTGCTACATATTCAGCCTCTGCGGTGGATATAGAGACACAAGTTTTCTTCTTGGATTGCCAGCTGATGAGTTTTCCATCCAAGAACTGACAACCCCCCGAAGTGCTTCTGCGATCAATAGAGCATCCACCAAGATCGGAGTTTGAGTATGCTTGGATGTAGAACCCGGAGTTTGCTGGATACCACAGACCATAAGCAGTGGTGCCATGAAGATATAAGAATATTGTATTAACGGCAGCCAAGTGAGGTTCTCTTGGGTCAGCCTGATATCTTTCATAATTACAGACTGCAAACATGATATATGGACGGCTGGCTATAAGGTAAAGCAGAGATCTGATCATTCTTTGGTATTGCTGTATGTCTGTCTTCGGTTTCTCCAATGAAGGATTTAGCCTTGTACCTGTAGGCAAAGGAACTTTTGCTTTGGAGCAGTTAGTCATTCCGAAGCATTCGAGCAAACTCTTCGTATACTTTTGTTGATTGATGAATATCCCCTCCTTAGATTGTTTGATTTGTAAACCAAGAAAGAAGTTTATTTTTCCCATCATACTCATTTGAAATTTGCTTTTCATCAGTTTTTCAAAGTCTTTTGACAAATTAGGGTCAGTAGATCCAAAGATTATGTCATCCACATAAATTTGGACAAACATCAAGTGAGATCCAACTTTCTTTCTAAAAAGTGTTGGATCCACTGATCCCTGTTTAAAGTTTGATTCTTTCAAAAATTTAGTCAAGGTCTCATACCAAGCTCTTGGAGCTTGTTTTAAGCCATAGACTGCTTTGTCTAGCACATAGCAATGATTCAGATGAGTTTTACTTTCAAAGCCAGGTGCTTGTTCAACAAAAACGGTTTCCTCGAGATCACCATTCAGAAAAGCACATTTAACATCCATTTGATAGACGTTAAAGTTTTTGTGTGCAGCATATGCCAAAAATATCCGAACTGACTCGAGTCTGGCAACAGGAGCAAACGTTTCTTCATAATCAATCCCCTCCTGTTGACAATAACCCTTGACAACCAGCCTAGCCTTGTTTCGAACTACGTTGCCTTCGGTGTCTAGCTTGTTACGATATACCCATTTGAGACCAGCAACTGAGGCATTTGCAGGTTTTGGAATTAGCCTCCAAACTTTATTTCTTTCAAATTCTTCTAATTCCATTTGCATTGCCTCAATCCAGTCTGGGTGATCAAATGCATCTTTGACGTTCTTAGGTTCTACCTTAGGGATAAAGACATTGAACATGCACAACTCCGAAGTTTTGTCAATATCTAATTATCTTTGGTGAAGTTGTGCACGAGTTAGTACATTCTCTAAAACATCTCCGATAACAAGTGATGGAGGATGATTTCTCGTCCATTTGTCCAAAGGAGGATAGTTTGGATGAAAGTCAGGAGGTCCTTCAGCATCAATGTCTTCGATGTCTGAGGGATACCCCGAAGTGGAAGGGAAATCACCCATTATTAAGTGATTATTTGAATTTGTGTTTGGTTGTGGTGTGTGCATTTGTGAAGTTGAGTTTGATGTGTGCTCCCCCTTGACGTGTGTTGGAGAGGTGGTAACTCTATCCGAAGCGATTGTTGTGGCTGAATTTGGAGTACCAATCTCTGGCTCCCCCTGGACTGTTGGGTATAGGGATATAATATTGGAGATTGCCTGAGGAGGTGACATGGGAGTATTGACTCCTTTTGGACTGCCGTTTGTATCCCCTTCAACACTAGCAATGCCTTCACTTCGATTTGAAGGCTCCCCCTCAACAGTTGCATCTTCCACTCCTTGGTTGGATGGCTCCCCCTCAACAGATGATGGTCTTTGTACACTACTGGTGGAGGAGTCGTCAGGTCCATATGTGAGCTTGGACAATTCAGACTCATGATTGGCTGGTGCTCTGACTTTGGAGTCTGCATCTCTTACAGGGGGATCAAACAAGAGTGCGAAGTCTGTGTCAAATGTTGTAATTGGAACAACATCCGTAGCAGGTTTTGGAAAGATTGATGACATTGGAAATGGATGCAGGGACTTCTTGATGTAGTAGTCATCAAATGTGAGGTTGAAAGTCTCCTCAATCCTTCGTGTTCTCTTATTCATGACTCTGTAGGCTTTTGAGTCTTGAGAGTAGCCAAGAAAGATACCTTCTTCTGATTTATCATAAAACTTGGTCAGATGATCTTTCAAGTTCAAGATAAAACACCGACAACCGAAGATATGAAGAAATTTGACATTTGGTTTTCTTCGATTGAGCACTTTGTATGGTGTGATGTGAAATCGCTTGTGAATGTAAGACCTGTTTTGAGTGAAGCATGCAGTAGAAATAGCTTCTGCCCAGAAGTACATGGGCACGTTTGCAAAGTTCAGCATTATTCTTGCAGCTTCACATAATGAACGATTTCTTCTTTCTACCACACCATTTTGTTGTGGAGTGTATGGTGCAGAGAAGTTGTGACTAATTCCACTTGTCTTCAAGAATCCATCCAAAGTTTGATTTTTGAACTCCGAACCGTTGTCACTGTGCACAGTTCGAACTTTCTTGTTGAGTATCAATTCCATTTTTCGTATAAAGTTGATGATTTCTTCAGCAGCATCTGATTTGTTTATTAGGAATAACACCCAAGTGAACCTTGAATAATCATCAACTATAACCAGAATGTACTTCTTCTTTCCAATTGATTCCACCGCGGATGGTCTACACAAATCCACATAGAGGAGAGAAAGAGGTTCAGTGATTTTGGGATTTATCACTGTGGGATGCCTTTGTTTTGTTTGCTTACCGTGTTCACAAACAGAGCAAAGAGAGTCATTATCAAACTTGAGAGCAGGCATACCTCAAACCAAATCCATTGCCACTAATTTGTTTAAGTCTTTGAAATTCAGATGGGCAAGTCTTCGGTGCCATAACCAACTGACATCGGAGTTGGCTTTAGAGAGAAGACATAGAGATTGTCCACCGGTTACTGACTTTAGATTTAAGGGAAACATTGACCCCTTCCTTTCTGATTTCAATAGGACTTCTTTTGTTGCTTCTTTGGTGATTATTGACCCCTTCCTTTCTGATTTCAATTGAGACATACTTACAAGGTTGTGTTTCAAGCCTTCCACAAATGCCACCCGATTGATGGTGAATTGACCATTAGTTATTTTTCCATATCCCCAAATTGGACATGTATCGTTATTACCAAAGCGAAAATTTCCTGCATCATCCAAAGTTCTGTAGTCTCTGAGGTACTCCTTCTTCCCAGTCATGTGTCTTGAGCAGCCACTATCCATGTACCACTTTGAGTGGTACTGCTCATTTGACATAACCTGCAATTAATCAAGAAGGAGTTGGTACCCAATCAATCTTGGGTCCTCGGGGTAAGCAAAGGATTCTTGGATCCACCTTTCTACAGCCTCCTCAGAAATTTCATTAGCATTTAGATTGATCAGATTCTCCGAAGCCTCATGTGATGAGCATGATTCCGAAGAGTCTGAGCATACTTCTGAGGAGTTTTTGGTTAAATCAGATGTGTCCGAAGTGACTGACAAAACACTGGTCTTCGGAACCCACTTCTGATTTGATGAAGTTGATTTCATGGATTTTAGTGGTTTCTTTTTACTTGATGATTTTGATTTTGCAATTAAATTTCCTTTCAAATCATTCCTTTTCCAATTTCGTTTTAAATTTTTGTTTGTTGACTCCTTGGAAATAGAACTGCATAGAGTAGATGTACAGAGGTACTCTTCGTATGCCATTTTAAAGTCATTCAATGAGAGATTCTTGTCTTTGAACATATCCAAATTGTTGTCCAGTCATTTATGGAATGTATCTATCAGATTGTTTCCTTTAGAAAAAGGTTTTCTTTGTGGGTTTTTGGTATTTAGGATTTGGAAAATTTGGTTTTGTGGGTGAGAATATTGGTTTTTCATTTTTACTCTTGACTTCTGAGATTTTCGAACATATGGGTTTTGTGCTAGAAGTTGAAGCAATTGCTTCATTTTGTTTTAAATCTCCGAAGGGAGTCTTTCTTTTCACAAGATTCAGGGTGTGCTTGGTTTTCGAATTTGTAACAATGGGTTTTTGAGTTGGTTTTGAAATCACCACTGCTGTTTTTGGTTTTTTTAGAACTTGTGGTCTTTTCAAAATTTGAGGTTTATGTGTTGAAGTTTTGTTGGTTAAAACTTTGGACTTTAAAACTTCATTTTCAGGAATTTGTGAAAAAGGCACACACTCACAAGTTTCTATCAAATCTAATACGTCCAACTTCGGAATTGTGGGTTTTTCCACAACCTAAATTTGTTTGTAGTTTAAATTTGTGTGAATATGATCATCGTTCTTGAGATTTAGCAAGTGTGACAAGTTTTTGGGTATTTTCTCTTTTTCAAAAAAAAGACGGTTATACACATTGTGACCATATAAGTCCTGTTTCCTAATATTAATTTTTACTTCCATTTTCTCATTCATTTCATTCTCGACCATTTTGGAGGATGAGAAAAACCCTTCATTTGTAACTGTAGAGTTATCTTTTTCAAGAAGTTTTTGTAGTTCATTATCAATTGAGGGTAATGCACCGGATTTTACAAAAATTGTGTTTTTGAAGTAAGAGACCTTAGGATAGATACATGCCACTTTAACTAGTCTTTTTGAATCATCCTTGAGATATTAAGCATAAGAATCAGATTCATCTGTGATTTGAAGTTTGAAATTTGAAGTTTCTTTGATTTCAAGAGTTTTTGATTCACAACTTTCTTTTGTTTTCCCATTGTCCACCGAAGACAGTTGTGAGATGTCTTCGGAGTGTGATTCGGATGTGGAAGAGATTCTTAGTAAAGTTAAGGAGGAACCATCAATTTCTTCCATGTCCGAATCGCTTTCAGATTCTTCTTCCGAAGTGTTATCAACAATTACTTTTTCATTTGTTTCGAACAATGGAACAGCCATTTTCAATATCGGTATTTCTTGAGGTAAAATTTTCAACAAGTTATCAGCAGTTAAATGTTTTTCTACAGATATCAAGCCATGTTTGTATGAGGGATTTGTAACTTCGGAAACTGACACTATAGACTCACATTCATATGATATACTATCAACTTCCTTTAACTTAAACTCAATGAAAGGTAATAGTTGTCTATGCTGAACATTACACACATCAGCTGAATGATAAATTCTTGTAATATGCGCATATAATCGTTTGGCTGTTTCACAAAATATGTTTCTTTGTCTTAAGATTACATCATGATTGTTCAAAAATTTTTCTCTATTTTCTTCTAACAAGTAGATTCTAAGATTGGATTTTTCTAATACTAGCTTCAGGCTCTCTACTCTCCCCCTCAAGCTTAGAAGCTCCTGCTCAGTGAGTATTTCCCTATTTTTAGCATCAATTAGCAACTTATGCATGATAGAACAATCACGAGTTATTTCATTTATAATAGGAGCAGATTGAGAAGTAGGAATTTTAAAAGATGAAAGTAGTTTGGATACCTGCTCGGGGTTGGTTAGGAGAGTGTCGTTAGCCATCAGACATAAGTCCTCATCATCATCAGAAGAGTCATCAATCCACATCTTCGGAGTTCCAGCAGTAATCATCTTGTGTGCCTCCGAAGTCACATAGCCAATACCCGCAGTCGCTTCAACATTCAAATTCTCTTTGTCATCTATCTCCTCCGAAGTGTCCTTTAGAAAGCTCTTATCAGCATCATAGGCAATGAAGCCACTATGAGATGGCTTTCTCACTTCATCATCATCTGAGTCCGAAGACCAAACTTGGTAAGATCCTTGACGATCATCATCAGCCATTAAAGCTAAGTCCTTGGTCTTCATTCTAACTTCCTCCATTTTTCTTGCGTAGTATGCCTTGTCTTTCACTTGTGGTTTTCTTTTGTTTTGTTTACGAAGCATACAGTCTTTTGCAAAATGATTCTTTCCATGACAATAGTTACAGTCATAGCCAGAATCGTCTGATATCTTCTTCTCCTCTGTCTTTTCTTTGGATGATTCCGAAGTCTGTTTTTCCTGAGGCTTCGGAGTTGAGGATTTTGAGTTGTCATCATTTGGGGTAAAGACTTCAGGTTTGGGTTTGGAGTTAAAGTTTGATTTGTTGAAGTTTTTAACAAATGGTTTTCCAGAGTTGTTTTTGAGAAAAGGCCTCTTGAACCTTCGACTGTTGGAGGCATAGAGAGCAACAGTGTCTCCGTTATTATCTAGCATGTAGGCAGCTATGTCTTCGTTACTTGATACTTCTTCTTCTTTTGACATGAGAGCAAGAGGTATAGAATTAGCCATTTCACTTCTTCGACCGACCATATCAGGTTCATGCGATTTTAGTAGATTGTATAGGGCAGCCAGCTTATATTTCTCAATGTTCTCATAAGATTTAACCATGAGCATGATTGGCCTCCATTCTTTTCGAAGACTGTAAAGAAATTTGATGTTGATCTCTTGTTGGCTTCTTGTTTCCCCATACTTATCCAGGGTGTAAATCATGTTACTCAAACGTTCATAACAAGCTTCTAAGGACTCATTTTCTTCTTGCTTAAAGTTTCCGAAGTCTGCAAGGATTTCTTGAACTTTGCTGGTATGGAGGATTTTGTCTCCTCCGAATCGAAGTTCGAGATTGTCCCACATCTCTTTTGCAGATTTTGAATCAGCAATGTGATGGCTAACGTCAGGACCCAAGCCACTTCGTAGTTCACGCATGGCCCTTTCATCGTTTTCAAGCTTCTTCATATCTGTGGCATTGAGGATAACAGCTTCTTCTCCGTCAGGACAACGAAACGACATGCAATGTCTGTGTGTGGTCCTTCAGTCACAGACCTCCATAAGTCCTTATCTAGTCCAAAGATAATCCTTCATTCAACCAGCCCAGTAATCATAGTAAGAAGTTACTAGAACAGGAGCCTTTGTTGCAGAACCAATGAGGTTTGCATAATTAAGCATATTGGCATAAGTTGCTATGGAATCAGTCATTTTGATTGGTTTCAACTGGATCTTTTCAGTAAAAACGGGTAATAGAGACTTGCAATAGTTGCGGAATACTAGACTCAAGAATCGATTCAAATCTAGAACTGAAGCAAATGAAATTGAGCTCTATCAATAGGTTTTTGAGCTGACTTGCTCTGATACCACTTGTTGGATGTATAAATTGATTGATGTTGAAGTAATGACTAAGATTCTAACAGTATCACAAGTGTTTAACAATCACACATGAATAAGTAATAATGTAAAGCAATAGATGAATAGGATGAATTGGATAACATGTGCCGAATGCTTGATTAGATATTTGGTTTTACAACTTGGTTTTCTATTCTATAGATTAGAATCACTCTTAATATCACATTCTACATGGCATGGTATCACTGATATTTATACTGAATCAGTGATACCAATAGTACAACTTTATCAGAGAATATCCTATCAGTGCACTAGCCAATAGGATAGAAGGATCATGCAACACGTATTGTACTGAACGCATGCACACACAAAAGACAAAATTACAGCCTGTGAAGTCTTCGGATCCTCCATGCGTAGCACTTCGGAGTCTTCAGATTTCGGGGTCTTCTATTTATTCACTTCGGGGTTTCAGGCCTCAAGACTTCGGATAGTGGTGCACTTCATCATAAATATTCTTAACAGAACATTGGTAAACCTTCAGATGATCTGGTCATGGTTAAAGACCTGATTACAGACTCTGCCTTCGGACATGACTGGGTGCCTTCCTGTTATCATATCCTACTTGCAACCAGTGGTTTTTACCTTCGCTTTGATATTTAACTAATCAAAAAGACTTGTTCTTTTTAGGACTTAATATCTCAAAACTCACTTAGCAGTATACATTTGATAGTCCTTGAAACGAAGACAATCAAAACCACTACAAACGGGATGTCAATTTTTTTTATCAACCATAAAAACTCTATCTATGCCAGCTTCCCCTAGCAAAAAGAAATAAATAAGAAGAATACATTTGCAAAAAGGCTATAGTACAATTACTAATAATATGCCACCAAAACAACTGGGGAACTGTGTGATTTCATACAAGTGCTTATACAAACCACTCAATATACAAACTTCGCACCAACAGTTTGTAAAACACGACATTATCAAGGCTTACCCCTGTCTTAAATGCAACAACCAAGATCTCCTATGACATAGTTGATAACCGGGTTGGGGGTATGAACATCTTAGTAACCCGTATTCAGTGACAAGGGTGGAGTAGTGCATAATTATCAAAGGCTTGTCATCCGAGAAGCATGTCCTAATACTCCATCTGGTGAATCAAGATATGTTTTTAATTTTTCATTAACACCAGAAACATCCTTATGCTAGAAAATACAATAGTACGCTTCATTCTTCTTCAGATTAAGAATTATCATGTAAGTTTGTGCGGGGTAATGTTTTGAGATAGCAATATGATAAATAATGTTTTCAAGTATGCGAAGGTGGAATAATTACACTGGGTTCAACTATTGTATGGTAGTTGGTTTCGCTCAATCATGTTCGAGTATGAGTGTATAATCAGGTCTTCCAAGAACTATCGGCTCTCATCCTCCGAACTTAACCCACAAATTCGCTTTTCACAATGCCAATCAACGATTTTGTCAAGCTTCGGATGACAGACATTAGTGTCTAATAAGCAACTAATGAACTTAAAACTTCAAAATTACAAAAAAGATTTTCTATTCTTCGTTTTTTTATGTTTACAAGTGTTATTATTATTGTTAAACATGTATATCTAGTTACGATGGTTGTCGGGATTACAAGCGAAATCAGGGATTTAATCTGATCCTAACTTGCATTGGAAAATGCAGGAGCCAATCACAATAAGGTATAACGGTTACATCTGAATGACGAACCTGCCATGCACAAAAAGGGAATGTCCCCTCAACTTATGGGTGACGTGGATGCATATGATTCGAACACCTCCTACGAGCATTAAATGATCACTCACTCTCTCTCTCTCCATTCATTACCCACATCCCTCACCACTATTTATACGATAAAAACCCTTCAGTCGTCCCTTCCGCTTCTGTAGGTCCACAATACTCTCTAGATCATAAAGATATAAATCCAATCAAAGACCAATAAGAACAAGGAGATTTAAACTTCAATGCACTCTTGATTAATCCAAGACTAGTACATAAGTTTGATGGTTGCCAAGAACACTCAAAGATTTCTCTCTCTACTTAGCACTATTTTCGAGGACAACCAACCTCCATAATGAGGCTATTTTTGCCTTAAATACCCTAAGCCTAAAACCCTAATAACCTAAGCCCATGGACCGAACCATCAAGCCAAAATGGACTTTTCGATTAAGGACCAAAACCGAATAACCTATTGTTGTTCGGTTACCACCGAATTTCCAATAAAGCATATAACCATAATATTTTATAATTTTAGTCCTAATAAATAAAAGATTAAACCAAACTAAAATTAATTCCTAACAATCTCCCCCTTGGTTTAATGTTTTCATTTATCTTTAGGCTTCACTTGGTCTTCAGTTGAACATTGTAGAGAATTTTCAACAATCTCCCCCTCAAATGGACAATCTCCTCCTTAGCAGGAAAACCTTCCTCTTAGTAGGTGATAGGTATAGATGTTGATAAAAATTCAGCACAGCTGCAGTGACAACTTTATCTTTGATGCAGGTTGTCTTCAGATTTAGATTGGTAAGCTCTTTAGGCATTAGAATATGTCTTGAATCATCACCACCAGTTTTTTATTTGACTTTAACTTTGACTAGAGTCTGACTCTTCATCTCTTCATTTGATCACTTCAGGTGTTAATGTAGTAACAAGTTTACTGAGGAGGAATTCAAACAACTTCTCACATAGAGTTCGGCTTACCTTCATCGGGAAAAAATCTTTATGTCGGAATTCTTGAACGTTGCATTTGACTGGAGCTTCTCGATACATTTCATTGACAGCAAATCCTGTGGGCCACGGAGTTAGAAACTCTCACAATAGTTATTCAAGGATTCATCCTTGGCTCATAATGAGACTTCACGCAGTATCTGTGTGAACCCGGGGGAACGCACTGCGATTGTTTGAGTATCGGTGAACTAGTCGTGGCTGTATTGATTTTGGCCCATGCATATCCTTGATCAAAGATCTCAATGCAGTTTACAAGTTGACAAGTCAACTTGGCTCTTGGCGAGACGTTCAATGGTATCCAAACTCTATGGAATGTACCATCATAGTGCCAATTTTGAATCAGTTAAAGTTGTTGGGGTCTCACAGCTATTATGGTAAACAACAATGATCACTGACCCATAGTTTCAATGTTTCATCAATGTGAGGTAATATCACATTGAATCACAGACATTTTGTTTAGAAGAATTTTAGGTCATGAGTGGTATGAGCATGTAATATGTCTTGGTTACTGGACGTACCCATCGGCTAGACTTTCGAATTGTCATCAGCGTATGGTTTATTACACTGAGTCATCCAACTCTTGAATTAGAAGCTTTGTATGTAAGAAAGGTTGTTGATACCTCACATCTACTACTGGTGTTGCAGCAGAGGTCATTAGCATAGAATGTTGAAATATCATCATTACTTGGTTTAAAGTAATGAATCTTCTATTTCTTGCTTCGGAAATTGTAAAGGTGGTTAAGAATAGACTGGTGCGTGTGATAGACTACGGTATGCAGTCTAACCATCGACACAGACTTTTTAACTCTCGACTTTGAGTGGTTTCTCTCAAAGTGTCTAGAAGTTGGTGTTACACAAGAAAAACTTTAGATTGGTTAAGAAGCGGTTGTCAGTGCTTCACACTCATTGAGGTGTATCAATGAGGATCACAAGCACTTAAAAGGTTATCTCTGCAGTGAGTGGTATAAACTCGGTGCGTCGTCGGTAGGTAAAAATGTTTTTGGATTTTTTAATTTTTAAGGAAAGATATGAAAATTATAAAAAATTTAAAAATCTTTTTTTTTTAAATTTTCTGATTTTTGTTTTGTTTTCGAAAGGTCTTGAAGAAACCTTGGACTAAGTCAAAATTTTGTTTTTCTTCTCCCCCTAAATTTGTTCATGGGAAGAATAGCAGAAATAAACATGAACAAATTTACTTAAACAAAAATAAAGTAAAAAATATTTACAGAATTGATTTAATAATCAGTGAAACGTATCATTTTCAGCATCTCGACTAGCACATTAAATCGAGCTTTTGCAACAGGTTTTGTGAATAAGTCCGCCACATTATTATCAGTGTGGACTTTTTCCAAATGGATTAATTTTCGCTCGAAGCAATCTCTAATAAAATGAAATTTAATATCAATGTGCTTAGGCTTAGAATGCTGGACAGGGTTTTTCATGATTTGAATAGTATCTTCATTGTCACAGAAGATTAGAGTGTCAAGAAAGTTCATACCGTAATCAAGGAGCTGATGCTGCATGAAAATGACCTGAGAACAACAAGCCGAGGCAGCAACATACTGCGCTTCAACTGACATCCAGCACTGGTGGACTTTCTGTCAATTTCACACCCTCCATAATTGCTATCTGAAAAAGCGTAAATATCAAATTCAAGGTTCTTTGGATACCAGAGACCAAATTTTGGTCTCCCTTTAAGGTATCTAAAGATCCGTTTGATAGAATCAAGATGATTAGGTTTAGGATTAGCCTGATAGCGAGCACACTAGCAGACTGCAAAAAAAACGATATCCGGTCTGCTAGCAGGCAGGTACATCAGCGAACCAATCCTCGAATGATAGTATGTTTGATCAACTGATTTGTCATCTGAGTCTGAAGATAGCAGAGGTCGCTCAGCCATTGGAGTGTTAGCCTCTTTCACATCCTTGAAGCCGAACTTTGCAACAATATCCTCCACATACTTTGCTTGATGATTCCGAATACCCGTTGAACTTTGCTTCACTTGCAACCCGAGAAACATCATCATCTCTCCCAACGAACTCATCTCAAATCTTTTCTTCATCACCATCTCAAACTCCTTGCATAGAACATTGCTTGTTGAACCAAAGAAGATGTCATCCACATAAATCTGGACAACAATTTGATCATCATCTTGGCGTTTGATGAACAGCGTCTGATCAATACTGCAGCGAGTATAACCGTGCTGTAGGAAATGTTCTGTCAAGGTAGCATACCAGGCACGAGGAGCTTGATGTAGACCATAAAGGGCTTTATCAAGCTTGTAGACATGATTTGGAAACTTGGAGTTGACGCAACCAGGAGGTTGATCAACATAAATTTCCTCTTTCACCTCACCGTACAAGAAAGCCGTCTTGACGTCCATTTGGTAAACAGTAAAGTTCATGTAAGAAGCGTAGGCAAGGAAGATCCGAATCGCTTCAAGACGTGCCACATGAGCATATACTTTTGTGTAATCAAGTCCTTCTATCTGTCTAAAGCCTCGAACCACCAGGCGTGCCTTGTTTCGCACAATCAATCCCGAATCATCTTGCTTGTTGCGAAACACCCATCTTGTATCCAAGGCCTTTTTGCCGTCGGGTAGTTCCACCAATTGCCAGACATTCAACTTCTCAAAATGGTTCAGCTTTTCATGCATTGCATCCACCCAACTTGGCTCATTGAGTGCCATCTCTACGTTCTTCGGCTCAATTTGAGAAATGAAGCACGAATAGAGACACTCGTTGACTTGACCACTTTGGCTTCTGGTTAAGACACCATCATCCACATGGCCAATAACATTGTCAATTGGATGGTCCTGTTGAATTCTTGAAGGAACCTCATATTGGAGCGAAGCATTAGAGTCCGGAAGATTGTTTATATATTCTCAACCCTATTTGAGCCCGAAGCACCTCTATCAGAATCTCTGAAGTCGTGAGAGGTATTTGCAATGTACTTATCAGGAATTCTTTCAGGAAAGAGAGAATCCATGAGAGTAGAATAAAAAAGATCAGCAGGATCAGGTTGAATAACATCTTCAGGGGTAGTTGATTGTTCAACAACTGGAGTATCGCCAACAACTTGGGATGAAACATCATGAGCATCCTCAGTTTTGGAAGCAAAAACAGGAGATGCATCGTTATCATGAACAGGATCTTTAAGAATGACTGATGGAGTGATAAGATCAGGAACAATCTCTTCAGTATCCTCTCTGTAAGTTCCATTGGGGCCTGGTTGTGTGCCTGAAACAACATCACAAAGCACATAGAAAGGTTTAAACAATTTAGCATAGTCAAACAACTAGTCAGGTCCAACACGAGCAATAGTTGGATTGTCTTCTAGCCAACAAACATCAAATGATTCCACGATTTGCTTTGTAGCCTTGTTGTGCACCCAATATGCAGTTTTATTTGGATATCAACGAAGTAACAATCATCCGCCTTAGAGTTGAACTTCAGAGTAGCTTGAAGATGAAGAAGAGTGCAAGGGCAGCCAAAGGTGCAGAAATGTGAAACATTTGGCTTGCAACCATAAAGAATCTCGTAAGGTGTCTTCATTTGAGGTTTATTGATGATGACCTGATTCTGAACATAGCAGGCTCTGTTGATGGCTTCAGCCCAGAAAATCAGCGGCAATTTAGAATCGCACAGCATGGTACGTGCAGCATCAATAAGAGTTCTGTTTCATTGCTCAGCAACAACATTCTGTTGCGGAGTACGAGCAGCACTAAACTGACGCAGGATACATTTATCTGCACAAAACTTGTTCAGAACTGCATTCTTGATTTCCGTTGCATTGTCGCATTTGATGGCTTTCGGCTTCTGATTCATTTGATTTTCAATGAGTTTGATGAATCTAATGACCAGATCTGCAGTTTCACTTTTGTTCTTCATGAAGAAAACCCATGTAAAACGTGAGTAATCATCAATAATAACTAAACAGTAAGAACTGCGATTGAGACTGAGAACATTAACCGGGCCAAATAGATCCATGTGAATCAGCTGAAGAATCGAATCAATGGAATTGATCTGCTTGAGCTTATGTGACTTTCTATGATGTTTGCCTTGAGCACAGGCAACACATTTCTCGAATGTGATGAAGTCCTTGATTGGAAGTCCTGCAACCATGTTGTTCTTTGCAATACGATTCAGGTTCTTTGCATTGGCACGACCAAGACGTTTGTGCCACAACATCGCGCATTGTTCTGCAGCTCTGGAGAATAAGCAGGTGACATTTTCGGGAGTGTTGTGATTCATGTCGATGATATAAGCATTGCTTTTTCGTTCCGATCGAACAAGAATACACTCCCCTGGAATGACTACGTCAGGCTTGAGAATCAGACATTCCTTCTTTGTAAAGTGCGTTGAAAGACCCTTGTCAAATATTTGAGAGACGCTCAGCATGTGCCTAGAACAGCCACTATCAACATACCAAGGTCTGCTGATATTCCTCGGTAACTGTTCCTGCACAAGTCGTGGGATCAATTAGATTTAGTGACCCATTCCATACGGAAACTGGGTTTACCTTCACTATCAACACATCTAACAGATTCAAAGGTCATGTCACGATTATCAATTAATGGTGAGACATTTGAAAATGTTTTAACACTGCCTTTGGGAACCCATTTAACATTTGCTTTAAAATGTTTATCTTTTGACCAAATGGGAACATTTGTGTTTGAAGAAGAATTAGAACTGCTAGAAGTTGATTCTTGAGAAGACTTGGGTCTTACAAAAGTTGGTAAGCCATAGTTACTTCTAGAAGCAGTTCGATTCCAGGCATTCGTGTTATTTTGATTTTTCTTTCTAGAACATGACCCTGAGGATTTTCTCTTATGAGATGTCCCTTTTGGTACATTCTGCAAAAACTCTTCATTTTGGGAAACATACATGTGTCGGGGACAATTTCTAGCAATTTGACCGGCAATTCCACAGTTAACACAAGTCTGTCTTTTTAAAGGTACATTTGAGTTTTGTCCAGATCTAGATTTAAGCAAAATATTTCTACACACACACACACAGGCATGCAACGGGTTTATCAACCAAAACATTTTTCCTAGCAGTTTTCAAATCAACACCACACAAAGTTTTAGAATTAACAGGAGTCTTAGGGTCAAATTTAACATCAACACAAAAATCATCATAATTAGTCTTTAAACAAGTTTTAATAGAATTAAAAGCAGGCGAGTCCTCAACTTCCTCAATCTTCGTTTTTAATTTATCTGCACATGAGGTAGAAACATCAGTATTTTTCATTTCAGAACTATCAGCGATGCCAGATTTATTCTTTTCAATATAATTTGATAGAAAACATTCTTCTGATTCTTCAATGTCTGGGGATGGGGTAAAATTATTATTATAAGGAGGCGGAACAGCATTATAACCAATGCCTTCACCTTGTATGTTTGACCAAACAGTTTTTTTTCTAGTATAGTTTCAACTACTTCACTAGACACATCAACTTTCTTAAAAGTTGATTCAGCCTTTTCAAATTTTGATTTTAATGTATTTAGTTCAGCAGTCAAACTAGCAATATCTTCATGGCAAACCTAAGGTGACATCCAGTTGTGCTAAGTTCGTCTTGTATTTTCAAATAATTAGAAGTTTTAGCATCTAAGGCTCCTTGAAGGGGTCTCAATTTCTTTTTATGTTTATGAACAAGGTTTTCAGTTTCTAAAACTTCTCTAACTAAGCTTTCATTTAGTTCACGATATCTAGCAATAATATCAATACAGGACTGAGAAGAGAAAGAAACTTCACTAACCTCATCACCAGCAGGAGTGGTAGATACCATGAAGGCAAACAGCAAGTCCATCATCTCTCCTTCAGCAGCATCCACGTCCATCTCTCCTTCAATCTATGCCAGGTGAGCTCTGCCCTCTCCATTCAGGTTCAGGTCCTGCAACTGATCCTCCCAGGTGAATTGCTGAGCAACCATCGCCCTTTCAACATTCTGAGGATGAGCAACTTCACGATTTGTTCCAACTGGTACCATGGTTCTGTCTGGATTCTCCATTCTAGGCTTGGTACACTCACGAGCAAAATGACCGAGCTCGTGTCAGTTAAAACACCTTAGATTAGCTTTTCCAAAAATCTCACCTTCGTTTCACTAGCGTTGTTCACCCAGTTGTTCCTTTCGGTTCTCTGAGTGAATTTCTTGGCCCTATGCACCGTTATAGCAATGTCCCAAGAAATGTCCATCTCTTCCAAATCATATGGATTGATTTGATCAAGGTCTCCAGCCGTCATCGGATGAAACAGTTCACCAACGACCAAGGCATTGTAACAATTCAGAAGACCAGCCATCAAACCATGATTTTCTTCAGCAACCGTTGGGGTCTTGCTAGAAGAAGCAGCAACAGGTGGAACTTGAGATGCCATAGAAGATGAACCAGGATATAATTTGGCTTGAACTTTTGAAGTCGCTTGACCAGTAGCTTGAACAGAGAAAGCATTGTTAGTTGAAGTACTGATGTTAGCAGACTGGTATGAGCTAACATGATTCATTTCCCTCTCCTTGTCATCTATGTCACAAGATTTTATGATAGCCATAACCTCTGAAAGTGTTAGTCTAGCTAAGTCTTTGGTCTTCTTGATAACAGCCACGTTCATGTCCCAGCTTCTAGGAAGAGAGTTTAGAAGCTTCTTGTTAACATCAATCTTGGGAAATGCGATCCCAGCAGTACATAACTCAGTGTGAAGGGTGATGAACCGTTGTAGCTGGGCTTCCATAGATTCTCCAAGGATGTGATTAAACATGTTGAACCTTTGGCGAAGCATATCTTGCATGCGTTGCTTCATGTCTTCATTGCCTTCATACACGTCAATCAAAGCGTCCCATAAAGATTTGGCAGTTGTACATTCACGGAAACCCTGAGCAATATCAAGAGAAAGTGCCATAGAAAGAGTAGCAAGGGCTCTTTGATCGGGTTCAACCATTTCAAAATCCAAATCAACGTGTTCTTCAAATGGTTTATCCACCAAAACTTCCCCTCGAGTTACTGTAATTCTGATTGGTGGACGTAGAAAGCATTTCCACAGCATCACATCTTTCATTTTAATGTACTGTTCAAAACGATACTTCCATTCGGTAAAACCTTCGGTTTTAATTAAAAGGGGAATACGGGTAACCGTACCCATAACGGAATCGAGATCGTGGTTAATGTTTGAGATACCAGGATCCATCGAAAATGATTTTTGAAAAAGCTTCGAACAAAATCGCACATGACTGGACCGAACAACTAGCTAAATGCACGGAACAGCAACAAAAATCGATCAGCTTGGGGTGAGAAACGGCACAAGCAAGTAACCGACTGAACCGTAAAACCTCAAAAACCGATCAACTAAGCAGCCACCAAAAAACACAGCACCGATCAACAAATAACACCGAACAACTCAAAACCCTAAAGCACCGAACAACGGTTAAATGGGTCAACCGAGTAATGTCTAAATGCACCGAAAAACCTAAAGAAACCCTAAGTATTGTCACCGCCACCGAACAAACCCAAGGGAACCCTAAAATCCCTTCCACCGCCGAACAACCACAACAAACCCTAAGCCGCCGCCGATTAACTCTTTGGAGCCTTACCGAGCAACCCCAAATCTCGCAAAAACAGTGTCTGAAACCCACTTTTTGGATCAAAAATGATTTTCCAATGTGTTTTTGCTTGATGATCTTCGATAATCACGAAGAACACAAGCTCAAAAACACCAAAAATAGTCAAAAACCAACCAAAAACGGATCAAACTCTTCAAAAACTTCAAAATCTCCAAGAACAATCAAAGACTAGTACATAAGTTTGATGGTTGCCAAGAACACTCAAAGATTTCTCTCTCTACTTAGCACTATTTTCGAGGACAACCAACCTCAATAATCAGGCTATTTTTTCCTTAAATACCCTAAGCCTAAAACCCTAATAACCTAGGCCCATGGACCAAACAACTAGCCCAAAATGGACTTTTCGATCAAAACCGAACAACCTATGGTTGTTCGGTTCCCACCGAATTTTCAATAAAGCCTATAACTATAATATTTTACAATTTTAGTCCTAATAAATAAAAGATTAAACCAAACTAAAATTAATTCCTAACAGCTTCTATACCCTCTGAACCTGCAACTTATTCATATCTTCTTCTCCATGCAATTTACCCACTCACACACCATGTCTGCCGATGCGATCTCGTTCATTGCCGCCTACGCCGATTAGTTCCACATCTCCTGCCGATGTCGGCAAATCACATTGCCAATCTTGATCCAGAAGCTTACTCTTCAACCAAGGCAATTTTGGTTGTCTTGTTAGGAATTAATTTAGTTGGTTTAATCTTTGCATTTTATAGGGACTAAATATGTTAAAAATCAAAGATATGGGCTTATTTTGGTTTTTCGGTCTGGTCCTTTGATCGGCAGCCCATGTAGGTTTGTTGTTTGGTTCATGGGCTTAGGGTTGCTAGGGTTTTAGTAGTAGGGTATTTAAGGCTCTATGAGCCGTCATTTTGGGGGTGGGTTGTCTCGAAGTGTGTGATAATTAGAGAAAGAATATTGATTGTTCTAGCAACCAAAGAACTTATGCACTAGACCTTTTTTTAAATCAAAGGTGTGCATTGAAGTTTAATCTCCTTGTTCTTATTTTGTTCTTGTGGTTTGATTGATATCAAGTAGATATAGGATTATTGTGGACCTACAATTGGTATCAGAGCTTAATTTGGTATCAATCTGTTCATTGTTCTTGGAGATTTATGAAGATTATAGGTGTTTTGATCCGTTTTTGGACAGTTTAGATAGTTTTTTGGTGTTTTTGTTCTTGAAGTTCATCGTGTTCTTCGTATCTTCAAGCCAAAAATCATCCAAAATAGTGTTTTTGATCCAAAAAGGCGTGTTTGGGGCTGTTTGAACGAGATCTAGATCTGATTTTTGTTGCTCGGTCACGCTCAAGGAGATTGTTCGGCGGCGGCACTGTAGCGGCTAGGGTTTGGAGAGTGTTCGGTCATCTTTTGAGTTGTTCGATACGACTTTGTATTGTTCGGTTGGCCTATTTGAGGATTGTTTGGTGCTTTTAGAGTTTCCTATTTCTCGGGTAGTTGTTCGGCAAGTGTGGATCGGTTTGTGATTGTTTGGATTTTATTTTTCTCCTGGGTGATTGGTTGGTTGTTGTTCGGTTAGTTGTTGTTGGTGTGAATTTTGTTGTTCGGTCAAGCTAGTTATTCGCTTGAATCGTTTCTCGCCCCAGATTGTTCGGTATAAAGATTGTTCGGTGTTTTCAAAGAGTTGTTCGGACCAGTCGAAGCTAAACTTTGTGATTTAATTTTCGTGATAATTTTTGAAGCGTTTTTTAAGACTTATTCTCGATGGATCCCACTATCTCAAACGTTAACAATGACCTCGATTCCGTTATGGGTACTGTTACCCGTATATCCCGATTAATCAAAGTTAAAGGTTTTATCGAATGGAAATACAGATTCGAACAGTATATCAAAATGAAAGACGTCAAGCTATGGAGAAGTTATTTACGTCCTCCAGTCAGAATTACTATAACCAGAGACGATGTTGTGTATGATAAGCCGTTTGAAGAATATTATGATTTGGATTTTCAGAAGGTTGAACTTGATCAGAAAGCTCTTGCTACTCTTTCGATGGCACTTTCACCAGAAATTGCTCAGTGTTTCCATGAGTATTAGACTGCTAAATCTCTATGGGACGCTTTGATTGATGTCTATGAAGGAAATGAGGATATGAACCAAAGCATGCAGGATATGCTTCGTCAAAAATTCAATCTGTTTAATCACATCCTTAGAGAATCTCTTGAAGCTCAGCTACAATGTTTCATCACTCTACACATTGAGTTGTCTACAGCTGGGATTACCTTTCCAAAGATTGATGTAAACAAAAAGCTTCTCAATTCTCTTCCTAGAAGCTGGGACATAAACGTGGCAGTCATCAAGAAAACCAAAGATTTATCTAGACTCTCACTTTTTGAGATTATGGCAATTATCAAATCATGTGACATGGATGACAAACAGAGAGATATGAATCATGTTAGCTCGTACTAGTCAGCTAACATTGGGACTTCAACAAACAATGCTTTCTCTGTTCAAGCTACTGGTCAAGCCAGTACTAATGTCCAAGCTCAATTTTAGCCTATTTCATGTCCAGTGGTACCTCAAGCTCCATCTGTTGCTGCTTCTTCTGTCAAGACCCCAACTCCTGCTCAAACTCCTCCAGAAGGTGCTGAAGAGAATCTTGGAATGATTGGTGGTCTCCTTAACTACTACAATGCCTTGGTTGCTGGTGACTTATTTCACCCTATGACTGTGGGAGACCTTGATCAAATCAATCTGATGACTTGGAAGTAATGGACATTTCTTGGCACATTGCTATGGCGGTGCATAGGGCCAAGAAATTTACTCAGAGAACTGGCAGGAACACTTAGGTAAACAATAATGGAGAGATGAAGGTGAGTTTTGGCAAAGCTAATCTAAGATGTTTCAACTGTAACGAGCCTTGCCATTTTGCTCGTGAGTGTACCAAGCCCAGAACGGAGAATCCATATAGAACCATGGTACCTGTTGGAACAAACAATCGTGAAGTTACTCAACCTCAGAATGTAGAAAGGGCATTGGTGGCTGAACACTTCACATGGGAGGATCAGTTGCAGGACCTGAATTTGAATGTAGAGGGTAGAGCTCACTTGGCTCAAATTGAAGGAGAGATAGATGTGGATGCAGCTGAAGGAGAGATGATGGAGTTGCAGTTTGCCTTCATGGTCTCTACTACTCCTGCTGATGATGTGGTTAGTGAAGTTTCTTACTTTTCTCAAACTTGCATGAATAAAATTGCTAAATATCGTGAATTAAATGAGAATTTACTTAGAGAAATATTTGACTTAGAAAACCTTGTTCATAAACTCAAAAATAAATTAAAACCTCTTCAGGAATCCTTAGATGCTAAAACCTCAGACTATCTCAAAATTCAAGATTAACTCACTATAAAGAATTATCATCTTAAGTTTGCTAATGAGGACATTGCTAGATTAACTACTGAACTCGATGCATTGAAATCAAAATTTCAAAATGCTGAATCAACTTTTAAGAAAGAGTATGTATCTAGTGAAGTAGTTGAGTCTATACTTGAAAAACAAACTAAATGGCCAAACATACACGGTGAAGGTATTGGATATAGTGATGTTCCTCCTCCATATAATAATAATTTTAGTCCATCTCTAGACACTGGAAAATCAGAAGAATGTTTTTATTTCAAATTACATTCAAAAGAATACATCTGGCACCGCTGAGAGTTCTAAAATGAAAAATACTGATGTTTCTATCTCATGTGCAGATAAATTCAAAAGGAAGATTGAGGATGTTGAAGATTCGCCTGCTATTAATCTTGATAAAACTTGTTTGAAGACTAATTTTGTTAATTTGTGTGATGATGTGAAACTTGACACTAAGATTTCTGTTGATTCTAAAACTTCTTGTGATGTTGTTTTAAAAACCACTACGAAAAAGATGTTGGTTGATAAATCTGTTGCATGCTTGTGTGTGTGTGGAAATAATTTGAATATATCTGGACCTGGACAGAATTCCAATGTACCTTTAAAAAGAAAGAATTGCTTTAATTGTGGAATTGCTGGTCACATAGCCAGATATTGTCGCCGACACTTGTATGCTTCTCAAAATGAACAGGTTTGGCAGAATGTACCAAAAGGGACATCTCATAAGAGAAAATACTGAAGGTCACGTTCTAGAATGAAAAATCTCAATAATACAAATGCCTGGAATCGAACTGCTTCTAGAAGTAACTATGTCTTACCAACTTTTGTAAGATCAAAGTCTTTTCAAGAATCAACTTCTAGTAGTTCTGATTCTACTTCACATGTAAATGTTCCCATTTGGTCAAAAGATAAACGTTTTAAACCAAATGTTAAATGGGTTCCTAAAGGCAGTGTTAAAACAGTTTCTAATGTCTCACCATTATTTGATCAACGTGACATGAGTTTTGAATCAGTTAAACGCATTGATAGTGAAGGTCAACCCAGTTTCCGTATGGACTGGGTGCCTAAATCTAATGGATCCCGCGAATTGTGCAGGAACAATTACGGAGGAATATCAGCAGACCTTGGTATGTTGATAGTGGCTATTCTTGGCACATGACAGGCGACATGTCCCAACTACACAACATTGAAAAATTTAACGGGGGATGTGTTTGCTTTGCGGGAGGTGAAAAAGGGATGATCATGCAGAAAGGGACGGTGTCAAAGGGTGTGTTGAAATTTGAGAACGTCAATTTTGTTCCTGAGCTCAAGCACAGTCTGCTGAGCGTTTCTCAAATCTGCGACAACGGTTTTTCGACTCACTTCACAAAGAAGGAATGTCTGATTCTCAAACCCGATGTAGTTATTCCAGATGAGTGGATTCTTGTTCGATCAGAACGAAAATGCAATGCTTACATCATTGACATGAATCACAACACTCCAGAAAAAGTCACATGCTTATTCTCAAAAGCTGCTGAACAAAGCGCGATGTAGTGGCATAAACGTCTTGGTCATGCCAATACAAAGAATCTGAATAGCCTTGCAAAGAACAATATGGTTCAAGGACTTCCAATCAAGGATTTCATCACATTTGAGAAATGTGTTGCCTGTGCTCAAGGTAAACATCACAGAAAGCCACACAAACCCAAACAGATCAATTCCATTGATTCGATTCTTCAGCTGATTCACACGGATCTCTTTGGCCCGTTTAATGTTCTTAGTCTCAATCGCAGTTCTTATCGTTTAGTTATCATTGATGATTACTCATATTTTACCAGGGTTTTCTTCTTAAAGAACAAAAGTGAAGCTGCTGATCTGGTCATTAGATTCATCAAGCTTATTGAAAATCAAACGAATCAGAAGCAGAAAGCCATTAGATGCGACAATGGAACAGAATTCAAGAATGCAGTTTTAAATACGTTTTGTGCAGATAAAGGTATCTTGCGTCAGTATAGTGCTGCTCGTACTCCGCAACAGAATGGTGTTGCTGAGCGTCAGAACATAGCTCTTATTGATACTGCACGTACCATGCTGTGTGATTCTAAACTGCCGGTGATATTTTGGGGTGAAGCCATCTACACAGCATGTTATGTTCAGAATCGGGTCATCATCAACAAACCTCAAATGAAGACACCTTACGAGATTCTCTATGGTCGCAAGCCTAATGTTTCACATTTCCGAACCTTTGGCTGCCCTTGCACTCTTCTTCATCTTGAAGCTACTCCGAAGTTCAACTCGAAGGCGGATGATTGCTACTTCATTGGATATGCAAGTAAAAATGCGTATCGAGTGTACAATAAGGTGACAAAGCAGATTATGGAATCATATGATGTTCGCTGGCTAGAAGAGAATCCAACTGATGCTCGTGTTAGACCCGACTGGTTGTTTAATTATGCTGAATTATTTAAACCTTTCTATGTGTTTTATAATGCTGTTTCAGGCGCACAACCAGGCCCTAGTGGAATCAACAGAGAAGATGTTGAAGATCTCATTCCTGATCTTATCACTCCGTCAGTCATTCTTGAAAATCCTATTCATGATGAAGGTGCATTCCCTAATTCTGCTACCATAGCTGAAGATGTTCCTGACGTCTCATCTCAAGTTGTTGGTGATAGCCCAGTTGTTGAACAATCAACTACTCCTGAAGATGTTATTCAACCTAAACCTGGTGATCTTTTTGACTCTAATCTCATGGATTCTCTCTTTCCTAAAAGAATTCATGATGAGTACATTGCAAATACTTCTCATGACTTCAGAGATTCTGATAGAGGTGCTTCAGGCTCAGACAGAGTTGAGAATACAACAATCTTCCGGTCTCAACTGCTTCGCTCCAATATGTTGTTCCTTCAAGAATTCAACGGGACCATCCAATTGATAACGTTATTGGCCCTCTGGATGATGGTGTTTTAACCAGAAGCCAAAGTTGTCAAGTCAACGAGTGTCTCTATTCATGATTTATCTCTTAAATTGAGCCGAAGAACGTAGAGATGGCACTCAATGAACCAAGTTGAGTGGATGCCATGCATGAAGAGCTGAACCAGTTTGAGAAGTTGAATGTATGGCAACTGGTGGAACTACGTGAAGGTAAAAAGGCTTTGGATACAAGATGGGTGTTTCGTAACAAGCAAGATGATTCTGGAGTAATTGTGTGTAATAAGGCACACCTGGTGGTTCGAGGTTTTCGACAGACCGAAGGACTTGATTACACGGAAGTTTATGCTCCACTGGCACGACTTGATGCGATTCGGATCTTCCTTGCATATGCTTCTTACATGACCTTTACCGTTTACCAAATGGACGTTAAGACGACTTTCCTGTACGGTGAGGTGAAAGAGGAAATTTATGTTGATCAACATCCTGGTTTTGTCAACTCCAAGTTTCCCAATCACGTCTACAAGCATGATAAAGAACCTCTATGGTCTGCATCAAGCTCCTCGTGCTTGGTATGCTACTTTGACGGAACATTTGTTACAGCACGGTTATACTCGTGGAAGAATTGATCAGACACTGTTTATCAAACGCCAAGATGATGATCAAATTCTTGTCCAGATTTATGTGGTTGGCATCGTCTTTGGTTCAACAAGCGAAGTTCTTGTTGGAATACGATAGCATAAAAACAACGTAGCGGAAACACAAATCAAAATCGTATTCAACCAGGATCACAGAATCATGCACACTTTTGTAACTGTAAAAACAAGAGGGTTCAAGAACTACCTTTTAGATCTCAGATCTGATCTTGTTAGGATGACGAGAGCCCAAAGTAGAACTCCTCTAATGTAATCGCACCCAAGACAACGATCCAGCACCCGTTGATGTAGTATATACCTTTTCTAGAAGTTTTAGCACGTAATACTTAGGGTTTTGAAAGAAATCAGCCGTATACCGAGGGGTGGGAGGAGAGTGACGAAAATTACTGTTTTCGCAGCGCCTAGAACTCAGATCTAGGGTTGTATTTATAGTGCTCCTCATACTTATCCCCTCCCTTGTGGATATTTCACTTTGGTCCTTTATCCTTATTAAGTTTCTAATTAATATACCTTTACTTTGGTATATTAATAAACTTAACCATTAAGTTTCTAATTAATATACCTTTACTTTGATATATTAATAAACTTAACACCTCAAGTTTATTTTCGATCTCTTTTAGCTAAATCGTCTCTTGCGTGTAACCCAAAAGGACCCTACTATTTATAATAATATTACCAACTTGTTATAACGATGGGCATATAACCAACAGTCTCCCACTTGCACTTGTTATAACAACTGTATGGTCTAATATTCATTAACCTAGTAAGGTGTATGTCACCCTAGACAAGTGCCGTGTTCATCTAATGAAACAGCCCTTAGGCAAGTGATCAAATATTCCTTTGTTCTAAAAGATATCCTTATGAACGTCTGACATGGAATCATGTCAGTCTCAGACATTCAATATTATGTTTCCCGATAGAGATTTGTGATGACCACAACAAACTGCACTATTGATTCTATATCAATTCAGTCTCGGTACGGCCGTACATTTGCTGTCAGCACCAAATCATCGAGGGGCCCATGGATATCGCTTCTCCTATTAGGGCAGAAGGAACAAATAAACTTTGACTACACGGATCTCGCCTACTCATCATGTCATACCTGGACATTCCCTGTATGGCTGCCAGTTACGGACAACGTTGGAGAAAACCAAGGTACAACAGACTGCAGGACAAGAATCAATGCATCTCCGCTTGAAGAATATAAGATATTACCATCTTAGAATTACTCGTGACAGATTCCATGAAGTAATCTCTAAGTGTAGGTTACTCCAATACTTAATCCCTATTAAGTACACATGAGAATTAGTGCATCTCCATGCTATGTCCATCTCTATGGACAATTTACCAATTCCTCATGTCAATCTTGAATCAATACTTACTCCTAAAAGTATGACCGACTGTGGACAGTTTGAATAATAATTAAATTATTCAGGAAGTCAATAAAACACGCAAAATCGGAACACAATGATAAACTAATGAAATGACTGCCTTTATGCATATATTATGTTCTCCACATAATAATCTTCATATCAGATAGAGTTTTTCCTTGCTTAATTTCCCAATACAAATCAAACTATACTAACTTCACTCAAAGTCAATTCATTTGCATATCTAATGCATATGGACTTAGCATGATCGATCTTGCTTAATCCGAGACATTGACTTAGTGATCAGATCAGCTATCTTGCCTCATCCGATATAGCTCTATTAACTGAGATGTCTCTTTTGGTAAGAACCCGGATCCTGACTGCGTACAAGAACCGTTTCTATTAGTTTTGGAAGCTAGTATCAGTGTGCTTCTTTACACTGAGTTCTTCCATACTATAATGGATCAAGAATATCTTAAACATTTAAGATACTTCGTGATTTCCATCCATTTAACTTTTGCCAAGATTAGCCTAATGTCAAATCATCATGCTCAAGGCATATGATAAATTAGGTCTCGTACATTATGCGATTGATCCATATGCAAGTGCATATGGGACTCAACTCATTTCATCCAGGATCTTAATGGAACTAGGACTCTGAGTTTCACTCATTCCTAAACCCTGATACAGAAACTTGAATCCCTTATAGGAGTCTTGTATCTCTAGATCCGACTGATCATGTACTCTAGCTTATCCTTATGAACCACTTAGTTCTATCTCCATAGATCATGATGCTTCATATGCAATAGGTCACTCCTATGTCATTGTAGCACAGCAATTCTCATTTATTTATGATTTCTTGATATAGGGACGTTTACATGAGAACTTTGCTATCTGCATACAACATAGGTTTGACTTCAGTGCTCCTACTAGCACTGACATTTACATAGTTCACTTTTGTTTCCAAAATCCCTATGAAGCACTTAACTCTATCTCCATAGATCAAAATGCTTCATGCGCATTAAGTCTCTCCTGTGTCATTTATAGCATAGCAATTCTCATTTATTTCATATTTCTCGAGATAGGGACATTTACATGAGAACTTTGCTATCTGTGTACGACATAGGGTAGACTTCAATGCTCCCACTAGCTCTGACATATACACATGACTCATCTTCACTTCTCGAAAATCCAAACTCTTTGATTTTCTCATCGAAGCAGAGATTCCAGCTACGAGATGCTTGTTTGAGTCAATAAATCGACTTCACAAGTTTACACACTCTATTAAGATATTTGGACTGTACAAAACCCTCTGGTTGTGTCATATACACATCCTCTAAAAGTTTTCCGTTAAGGAAAGCGGTTTTTACATCCATTTGCCATATTTCGTAGTCATAAAATGCTGCGATGACAAACAATATCCTAATAGATTTAATCACCACCGGTGAAAAAGTTTCCTCATAATCAATCCCTTGGTTTTGAGTATAACCCTTTGCCACCAGTCTGGCTTTGTTTCTGTGTACCTTTCCATCCACGTCTGTCTTCTTCTTTGAGACCCATTTACACCCAACAATTTTAAGGCTAGGTGTTTGATCAACCAGGTTCCAAACTTGGTTATCATACATGGATTTCATCTCGCTCTCCATCATCTGTTTCCTTAAGGCAACCCAAGGGGCCTGCCACGACTTCCGATAATTGGTAGGGTCACAATGATCCACCAAACATTCATCACCTTCGTCAACATGTAATTCATGAAAACCAGGTGTATGACATCCTTTATCAGTTTCTCGAACAGGTGATGGAGTTATGTCAGATTCCTCAGCAAACTCTTACTGTGTCTCAACATGTTTTACTACCTCTGGTTGAGTGCTAGTGCCAATATCAGGCTCTTTGATCCTTTGAGTCTCATCAAGATCAGTCAGGCTCCCACTAATTTCTTGAATACCAGCTTCCTATCATAGAAGACTGCCATTTATACAACATCATATTGTTGTCAAAATGCTTATTATATCCAAGTACTCTAATGGAATAACACTTCTGTTAATCGGCGTCCTCTGAGCTACACGGTAAATTGTAAGTCTCAAGACCCCAAATTTCTAAATATGCTAGTGAAGAAACATCTACACTCCATATTTTTCAGACAGTGTTTATAGAACCTTTTGTGTTGGAGCAAGGATTAGGACTCTGTTGTCTCTAAGGTTTAACCTCAGACATAGATTGGAAGCATAATACAATCCATCATAAGTCGAACCTTTATGTTCGATTACAACTAAGACACACCATACGATACTCGTAGCGTTCTAAGTCGAGTTGACTATTGAAACAATTTTCACAGTCCATAAGATGATTGTATAATCTTTGACTAAGAAACTCTTTATCTGCACTTGGATTTAGAATTCTTATCCTTTGCTCATTTGATTCAATACTCTGTTCTTGAAGTACTGAACATCATATAGGTTTCAAACTCAATAGAGTATTTTAGACGGTTTAGTGGAAAAAAACTGAACGGTCCAAATACATTAGATGTACAATGTCCAACAGATTCTCAGCCTTTGCCCACAATAACTTATGAGCAGTGCATAGTTATCTCTATATGTAGACAAGAATAGCAGTTATCATAAGACTTTCAGTCAAATGATTTCCAGAATCCTATCCATCTGGAGTTCTGGTAGCTTCTTTCAAGTTTACAAAACCAGAAAATTCCACTCATACCATTAATCCCAACATTTAGATTCTCTTGAATCAATCTTTTCGAACTATTGTTGTGAACCAGTTCTCATAGATGTAATGACCATAACTTTGTTCCAAAATAACTTTTAAAATAACTTTTATTTAAAACAACCTTTATTTAAACAAGTCAAAACCATCTGATGAAACAATGTTCACATCAACAATCTTCAAATTGAAAAACCATAAATTAAAACACTATAGAGAAGTTGGTTCCTAATCCTATGGATGAAAGCAAGCTGCTTGTAGTCCATGATTCGATCCAGCTCTCCATGGTTTGTGTCTCTGCTTTATTCCAGTCTCTGTCCATTAAAATGGCAATACTGGTCATAAGCAAAGCACTTATGGAATTACAAATATACCTGAAGTGCCATACTCTTTGGCTTGCAACTACTTCTACTGCATCAGATATCTTGAGCATTTATGCCTTCCATGTCCCACGTCCTTTCAGTGGAAACAAAAAACTTCCTCAGGATTTCAGTATTGAGGTTTCTTTAGGAAAATCATTCCCTTGGTAGGGTTTGTCCTTTTCCTTTTGACACCACCTTTAGGAACTTGTGGTGTTGGATTCCCTAGCCATGTAAAGTTCTACTTTCCTAAACATGCTATGTAATATCTCGAAGTGTCCTTTTAAGTTCTATATAATGAAGTCCAGAATGAACTAATCATAAGAACTAGTCAGTGAGTTAAGGACAATGTCCGTGACTAACTCCTGACTTGTTGGAAATCCCAACCTCCACATTTGGTCAACGTACCCTCTTATGCTAAACATATGGGTATTGACTCTCCATCCTAGTAACAACCTACATCCAAATAATGCTTTCATGACTTCGAATCGTTCCCATTTAACCTGCTCTTGGATCATGTCCTTAAGCCGGTTAATCATGTCAAAGCACCTAGACCCCACAATCTTATTTGAAGTTCGGGAATCATAGTGTCTAACATGAAACGAGCAACCTTATTCGAATCATTTAGACGTCTAAGATGATTGACCGTCTATTTCAGCACTAGCGGATCTGGCTGGATAATCCATAGGAACTTGTTCCTTAATCATATAAAATTCCCTCGACATTGAGTACTCTTCTCAAGTTCTAGAACCAACACGCATAATCTATGTCGTTGAACTTACTTTGATCGAGGAAGCCACGCAGTAAAAAAACTTGTAACTTTCAAACTTTCTTTAGTTGACATCTAAAATAGAGTTTTGTTTAGTTTGATTATCCCTTAATAAATTAATTACCCATAAAATTATTTTATTTAAGGCTAGAATCCATGTTTCGCTTTTGGTGGTGAAGAGGTATGCCGTAGTCGCCCCCAAAAGTTATTTAGGTAGGCAATACTCTTTTGCCAACTTCAATCTCTATGAAGCTTCTAGATCTTTTGGGATTCATTGAATCTGATCAATGGCAAGTTTAATCCCATCATGCTCATTCTGTCTCTCGTGACGGGTATGCCGCAGATCACGAGTTTAGATGGTAAATCGACCACGAAGACCCACGTGACACCCGGCCCATGATTCATGAGTTATCGCGAGTATCACATCATTTTGGCCGAGTCCAATCTGACGCGTTGGCTATGGCACTTCCCACGCCGGAAGGGCCCGGTTAAATGTGTGGTTCTTTGCAGGTAGCATGAGATTCACATTTTCATAAAACGGGATTTCGTTTCGTTAAGTTAAAACATTTTAACTTTCTTTTGGCAAAATGGTATTCTAAACCTTTAAAAAACTAGTTTTGCATATATCATTCTTGTTAAAGCACTTTAACCTTTTAATTGGCAAAAAAATGGTCAATTTAAACATTTAAAACCAGTTTGAAATGCCAATTTACTTTTGAAAAATTCTATTAACTTTTAACAATTTTTACTTCTGTATTTTCAGTAATACTTTTATCTTGAAACATTGTCCTATCAAACCCTTTCGGTAACTCCACTCAATAAAATGCGGGAGGCGGTGAGGGTGGTAAGCAATGAATGCTATTTGAAAACCGACCTCATTAGGAATCGAAGAGACTTCCTTAAACCTTCTACACATTTAGAGTAGGTGAGCCTAGTCACGGTCTGACCAATGTTTTTATTTTAAGTTATACATATAGATACAATTCTATTATATATATCATTTAAAATTTTAAGTATTCTTTGAAAATTATGTTTAACTATTAATTCTATTAAGCACGCAAGGATGCAGTGTTAATAATTAATTTAAACAATCATCCATTAAATTTTGAAGCATTTTAAACTTTGTGTTTAGCTATTAATCCTATTGAGCATGCAAGCATTCTATGTCAATGACTAATCTAAACAATCATACAATACTAAAATCAAAATTTTATAACATGAAATCTGATTTCAAAAAACGTCACGACCGTCGCGACGTGAAACACTAGAAAACGCGACGCGGCTATCAACAGAACACGATCATGACAAGAATGACGCGGCGTGGAACACTAGGAAACGCGACGCGGCAAAACCCTAATGATCGTAACTTTAGAAAAACCCGCGACGCGATATTTCAAGTACCGCGGCGCGGACGTCGAACAGATTCAATAAATCAGAAAAAAATGATTTTTTAACAATTTTAATCGAATCAAAACAGTACAAAATCATGATAAAGCTGCTCTGATACCACTGTTGGAATACGATAGCATAAAAACAACGCAGCAGAAACAGAAATCAAAATCGTATTCAACCAGGATCACAGAATCATGCACACTTTTGTAACTGTAAAAACAAGAGGGTTCAAGAACTACCTTTTAGATCTCAGATCTGATCTTGTTAGGATGACGAGAGCCCAAAGTAGAACTCCTCTAATGTAATCGCACCCAAGACAACGATCCAGCACCCGTTGATGTAGTATATACCTTTGCTTGAAGTTTTAGCACGTAATACTTAGGGTTTTGAAAGAAATCGGCCGTATACCGAGGGGTGTGAGGAGAGTGACGAAAATTAGTGTTTTGGCAGCGCCTACAACTCAGATCTAGGGTTGTATTTATAGTGCTCCTCATCCTTATCCCCTCCCTAGTGGATATTTCACTTTGGTCCTTTATCCTTATTAAGTTTCTAATTAATATACCTTTACTTTGGTATATTAATAAACTTAACCATTAAGTTTCTAATTAATATACCTTTACTTTGATATATTAATAAACTTAACCCCTCAAGTTTATTTTCGATCTCTTTTAGCTAAATCGTCTCTTGCGTGTAACCCAAAAGGACCCTACTATTTATAATAATATTACCAACTTGTTATAACGATGGACATATAACCAACAGTTCTGTGCAAAGAGTTTGAGTTGGTGATAAAGAAAAGGTTCGAGATGAGTTCTCGGGTTGCAAGTTAAGCAAAGTTCCACGGGTATCCTGCTTCATCAAGCGAAGTATGTGGAGGATATTCTTGGAAATTTCGGTTTCAAGGATGCGAAAGAGGCTAATACTCCAATGGCTGAGCGACATTTGCTATCTTCAGATTCAGATGACCAATCTTTCGATCAAACGTATTATCGTTCGATGATCGGTTCGTTGATGTATCTTACTGCTAGCAGACCGGATATCATTTTTGCAGTTTGCTAATGTGATCGATATCAGGCTAATCCTAACCCTTCTCATCTTGATGCTGTCAAATGGATCTTTAGATACCTTAAAGGGAGACCAAAATTTGGTCTCTAGTATCCAAAGAACTGTGAATTTGATCTTTACGCTTTTTCAGATAGCAACTATAGAGGGTGTGAAATTGACAGAAAGTCCACCAGTGCTGGATGTCAGTTTCTAGGAGACAGTCTGATCTCCTGGCAATGCAAAAAACGACAGACAGTATCAACGTCTACAGCTGGAGTTGAGTATGTTGCTGCCTCGGCTTGTTGTTCTCAGGTCATTTGGATGCAGCATCAACTCCTTGATTTTGGTATGAACTTTCTTGATACTCCTATCTTCTGTGACAATGAGGCTGCTATCCAAATTGTGAAGAACTCAGTCCAACATTCTAAGACTAAGCACATTGATATTAAAATTTATTTTATCAGAGATTGCTCTGAGCGAAAATTAATTCATTTGGATAAAGTTCACACATATAATAATGTGGCAGACTTGTTCACAAAACCTGTTGCAAAAGCTCGATTCAATGTGCTAGTCGAAATGCTGAAAATGATATGTTTCACTGAATGTTAAAACAGTTCTGTAAATATTTTCCTTTATTTTTGTTTCATTAAATTTCTTCATGTTTTAATTCCACAATTCTTTCCCATGCACAAATTTAGGGGAGGAAGAAAAACAAAATTTTGACTCATACCTTTCGAAAACAAAAAATTACAAAACTTTAAAAATTACAAAAATATTTTTTATAATTTTCATATCTTTGCTTTCAGAATTATATAACAAGCGGTATCATAAATTTATATATCTACAATTGGTATCAAGAAAAACAAAACAAAAATTAAAAAACTTAAAAATAAAAAAGCTTTTAGATTTTTTTATAATTTTCATATATTTCCTTAACGTTTAGAAAATCCAAAAACATTTTTACCTACCGACGGCGCACCGAGTTATACCACTCACTGCTAAGGTAAATTTTAAGTGTTAGTGATCCTCATTGGTACACCTTAATGAGTGTGAAGCATTGATAACTTTTCTTGACCCAATATAAGATTTTTCTTGAGTAACACCAACTTCTAGACGCTTTGAGAGAAACCACTCAAAGTCGAGAGTTAAAAAGTCTGTGCTGATGGTTAGACTGTGTACCGTAGTCTATCACACGCACCAATCTATTCTTAACCACCTTAATATTTCTGATATAAGAAATAGATGATTCATTACCTTAAACCAAGTAGTGATGATATTTCGACATTCTATGCCAGTGATCTCTGCTACACACAAGTAGTAGATGTGAGGCATTAACAACTATTCTTACATAGAAAGCTTCAAAATTCAAGAGTTGGATGATTCAGTGTAATAAACCATACACTGATGACAATTCGAAAGTCTAGCCGATGGGTATGTCTAATAACCAAGACATATTACACGCTCATACCACTCTTGACCTAAACTTCTTCTAAATAAGATGTTCGTGACCCAATGTGATATTACCTCGCATTGATGAAACATCGAAACTCTGGGTCAGTGATCGTTGTTGTTTACCACAATAGCTGTAAGACCGCAACAACTTCACCTGATTCAAAACTGGCACTAGGATGGTACACTCCGCAGAGTTTGGATACCATTGAACATCTCACCAAGAGCCAAGTCAACTTGTTGACTTGTCAACTGCATTGAGATCTTTGATCAAGGATATGTAGGGGCCTAAATCAACACGGCCATGAGTAGTTCACCGATACTCAAACAATCGCAGTGCATTCCTCCAGGTTCACACAGATACTGCGAGAAGTCTCATTCTGAGCCAAGGATGAATCCTTGAACAACAGTGGTGAGTGTTTCTAACTCCATGACCCACAGGATTTACAGTCAATGAATCGTATCGAGAAGCGCCAGTCAAAAGCAACGTTTAAAAGTATCAACACGAAGTTTGTTCCAGAAGAAGGTGAAGCTGAATTCTATGTGAGAAGTTGTTTGAATTCCTCCTAAGTTAACTTGTTACTACATCAACACCTGAATTGATCAAGTGAAGAGATGAACAGTCAGACTCCGGTCAAAGTCAAAGTAAAATCAAAAGCTGGATGTGCTAATTCAAGACACTTACTGTAGCCTAAGGAACTTACCAAGCCAAATCTGAAGACAACCAGCATCGAAGAAAAAGTTGTCACTGCAATTGTGGTGAATTTTTATCAACATCTATACCTGTCACCAGCTAAGAGGAAGGTTTTCCTGCTAAGGAGGAGATTGTCAATTTGAGCGTGGAGATTGTTGAAATTTCTCTGCAGTGTTCAACTGAAGCCTACGAGAAACCTGTTGATATAAAATGAAAGGCATTAAACCAAGGGGGAGATTGTTAGGAATTATTTTAATTGGTTTATTATTTGCATTTTATACGGACTAAATATGTTAAAAGTCAAAGATATAGGGTTATTTGGGTTTTTCAGTATGGACCGAACAACCCATTGGTTGTTCGGTCTGGTCCTTTGATCGGCAAACCATGTGGGTTTGTTGTTCGGTTCATGGGCTTAGGGTTGCTGGGGTTTTAGGCGTAGGGTATTTAAGGCTCTATGAGCCGTCATTTTGGGGGTGGGTTGTCTCGAAGTGTGTGCTAATTAGAGAGAGAATATTGATTGTTCTAGCAACCAAAGAACTTATGTACTAAACCTTTTTGTTTAATCAAAGGTGTGCATTGAAGTTTAATCTCCTTGTTCTTATTTTGTTCTTGTGATTTGATTGATACCAAGTAGATCTAGGATTATTGTGGACCTACATGTTTGCTTACAACACTCTCCATTGGGGTACGCCATGATTGCAAATCCACAAGTTCCGAAGATATGGGTGGATCGTGCTCATCATTCTGCCCGTCTGAATGTGGACAGTCAATCTATCACTTTCGAGATACTCATTACAAATAAAACCAAGAAGACGATAACGGTGGGCAAAGAGCAATTCGCAAGGGTTCTCCGATAACCAGCCACTGGAACGTTTTAGATGGCCTCTCAATCGGAAATACTCAACATGCTGAACAAAATGGGTCATACGCCTGTCACGCGATCTATGAGCCTTTTCAAGAAGAAACACTTGCCTTCGGTTTAGGCAAAATTCTTTCAGTATAATACTGAGGAGCCTCTCCGGAAGGACCTCTGACTTGGATTCCGCTTCGTACACCTTTCTCTAACTTCATTACGGTATCTACTACAATTGTCATGTTGATTATGCTGGTATTTTATGGTCTGATTGTCTTGCGTATTTGAATCATCCGAAGCGTGCCACTGACATCACATCCGCACGGTTCTGGGCTATAATAGTCCAAGCTGCATATGCTCATGAGAAGGTCCTAGTGCCTAAGGATCTTCCTGTATATGCTCATGTTTCGATGAGCATATACTAATAGTCCAAGCTGCGTATTTGAATCATCCGAAGGTCCACTGACATCACATCCGCACGGTTCTGGGCTATAATAGTCCAAGCTGCATATGCTCATGTTTCGATGGGTTCCCCTTCGGATGAACACATGGACTTTGTGGCACAAATCCCTGAAGCGATGTTTTGCAAAGTTTCTTCTAACAATTTTACACTAATCGCTTATCGTCAAATACTCACCATCCCACACCCTCTTCGAGTCTTTCAAAGGGTGGTGGAATCGGAACTGCCTAAGGCCAAGGGTGGTAAGCAAAAAGGTACAACTGAACCATCCGAACCTCAAGCTAAGAAAACCAGGGCAAGAAAGAAGACACAAGCCAGTAAACCATCAAGAAAGAAACCAGCTCAGTCCTCAAGACCATCAACACCCAGATCCGAAGATGATGATGAAGAAGAAGAATATTCTCATCCAAAGGATACAATGATCCCTCCATCAGCACCAAAAGATACTACTTCCACGATACCACCTTCTGATCCCATTGTTTCCTTAATCTATAATCTGGTGGTCCGCACATATGATCTCTGTCGAAACATCTTATGTGGAGAAAAGTCATATTGAGACCCCTCTGAACACATCTAATGTGGACACAAGTCTCACATCAAATGATCAAACTGCCAAAGATCCACCATTCCCACCACCAAAATACAAAACACCCTTTGTCACTTCCACAACCGAAGTTCCTCCTCTTACACGTTCCTTCTTCATGGATGATATGGCCGATTCTCCATCCTCCCATGAAACTAATAAAAGTGACAAAGATTACTTTGAAACTACTCCTGTCCAAATTCAAGACAAAGATGATGATGAACCAGACACAAGCCTAGTGTCAATGAAACAATTCCGCCAACTAAATACAAAGTTGAATCTTCGAATTCAAGCCCAGACAACGTATACTTCGGATAAAGGGTCTGGGGTTAATGCTGAACTGATGTCTGAGTCACTTACATCGTTTTAAGGGTCAATCACCAAAAAAGTGAACAAGAATATTGATGCTGCAGTGAAGCTGATAGAAAGTGATGTTAAGAAAATGACTCGAGATGTCTTGGAGAAAGTTGAGTTGCGTTGTAAGGTAGTTGAAAAGATGATAGAAGAGAAAACCCAGCACATTTAGGAACAACACATTGAAAAACTCAACGAAGTGGTCACGAAGCTCAATACTGCCCACACTGAAGTTCAAGCAAAGCTTACTTCATTGACCACTTCGGTTGAAAATTTATCTAAACGAAGTGCTAAGGATTTTGATGTCCAACTCACAAGCTTGCGGACGGATCTGGATACTGTGAATAAGAAAATTGCTGAATATGAACCGAAGGTGCACGAATTGCATGTGTATCAGGAGGCACAGAAGATATCTGACCAGCAAATGAAAATCTTGGTATCTCAAACAACTGAGTCAATCTGAAAGAATATCGCTCCCCTTCTTGCGTTGGTCAGTCGGTTACCGAGTGCTCTAAAGCCCGTCCATGCTTCATCACAAGGGGGAGAGGTTTCTCGACCAACTAGAAGGTCAACACAACAAAAGCAAACCATCTTCATACCAACCGAAACCATAACAGCCTTTGCACCGCTCACTCAAACAACAATTACCACCACAGGTACTCAAACAGCTAAACCTTTCTTTGGATTTACTTCAGCACCTTCCTCCACAACAATTTCTGCTACATTACCATCAACCACAATTCCTCTCGCTTAGGGACGTCCATTATCCACTCCAATTTCCACCGAATCCACCACGAGTATCATAAAAAGATTTTCGAGTGGAGTTAAAAACAGAGCTAGTTCTGCACCATCATCCACTTCAACAAAATACAACCACCTCCCAAGTTCAACCAGAATCAGGACCTTCTGTAGATAAAGGAAAGAAAATAGCATAAGATTTGTCCAAGACTGATCATAATAAGCAGAAGGCTGATGAGTATGAGAAGCTGAGGCACTTGTATATGATTTCAAGAGATCGTATGGGAAAGAAAGAAGTCTTGGGTCCAGTGAACAAAATATGGACATATGAGACAATCATGTCATTAGCTTTTACCAGCGTGGAGATGTTTAACCAAGTGCCATTAGTATCGTACAGTATTGAAAATACTATAGAGCAGCAACTTGATGTTCCATTCAATCTGACGCTCTTTGCAGCAAATGTTTACGACATTGAGTTTGATTCTATTGAGAAAAGAAAGTTTCAAGAACAAAAAGCCAGGTTTCATGCGAACCTTGGTGTTGATCAAACTCATGTCTGATCATGCTTAAAGATTGTTGGGATATACAGAATCGAGACGGGAGAACTATTTGAAGAATTATATCAAAATTACACTTATTATGTACGAAGAGGAGAACAAAAGATAGAGAGTTCATTAACTGTTGCTGACTTTCCTCTGATGAATCCAAACGACTTTATTGTCCTTGTTGAAAGATTTTACAGCTTAACTCAGACGACGATATCCAAGCAAGTGAGTCTTACAAAACGTCAAAGGCTTATAGGAAGGTTTATGGGTTTGTATCTTCGAAACTTCTCTCTATATGATTATGAGGTTGCAAAATTGTTCAAGGAATCTGTTCCAGCTGCGGATAAGGAGGTTACAGGTATATCCAAAATCAGTGATGCAAAGATTTTGCAAAAGCCTTGGGGAGTTGTCTATAGGGGAAAACTCACAATAAAAAGGGCGATGTAGAAGTTGTTCTTTGATATGAATGAGAAGGAGAAATTTCCAACAACTTTCTTGGAAGGAATGGTGACAAGGGTAACGATGAACAATGAAAACACAGACGATGCGAAGAAGGAGTTGTGTGATAATTTGATCTGGTGGATTGCTGTTTGGAAGGAACTCATCAAAGCCTTTTACATGTTATAGACTTCGGATACCTTGCATCTTCACCACAAAGGGGGAGAATGTTAGGATTCTGATTGTGATGAGATTTGACATCCGAAGTGTACATGTTCCTATCCGAAGTGAGAGGTTCATCCGAAGTTGGTGTTCTGATACGAAGTTGTGAAGTTTATCAGAAGTGGTTAAATGACAGTTATATTTTGTACTTATCTGTTAATTAGAGATAATGTCTAGGGTCTGTACTTATTTGTAACTAATAGGATTACATGTTTATCCTATTAGATCTTAGCATTTAAACTCGTTCAACCCTAGATGATAGTACATTCTTTTTGCATTGCTGTATTCACTGTAACGTTAACTCTTTCATAGAATTCCAATAATTTTTCCCGCTCCTCAAAACACATGAATGGAGTTTATGCTCCCACATCAATAGCATGAGCAGAATTAGTGGCTATGTCTTATTCTTGGGTTACGTGACATATAGAATATATATTTTCTTCATTTGATCGATTGAAAAATCCTTGTCTTATTCCATGAAATTTGTAATTTAGACAAGAGGAATTTCTTGTGAGTCTTGTGTTTTGAATAAAATCATTATTTGGTTGTTTTAGAAAAAAATGGTTGCGGATATAACTATTTTTTTATAATCGGAGGTAATTTGTATACTTATTAAAAAAATAATGAGTTGATTTGATATTGAAATATGTCATATTAAAGATTGTAAATTCAAGCACCGAAAACTTATTACCTATAATGATTACATTATAATAATAAATAAACTTAGATTAAAATATACACATGGAACGTAATTTGTCTTTGTTCAAAATATCCCAAAACTGGCATATTTTTTATTTGAAACAAAAGAAATATTTGTCAATCCATGATGTGGACTAACGATACTTTATTTACTTCATTACATATTTATCGATATAAGAGCAGTTACATGTTTGTATAACAACATTTTGTAATTTTGTTACATGTTGTCTTACATTCAGCAACAGAAGAAAAAGCACATGTGGAATGGGGGTTGTTACAACAGCACCATAGACCATCTTCATCTTGTGTTGTGCACGTCGAGGGGTTGGGACATCGAAGCTGCATAACAGGTTTTATATTGCTGATCGTAATTTTGCTACCTAAGAAACCAAAACGACACTATTAGCTATGAAATCAATTGAAATTAAAAAGATGCAATATGTGAAAAATAAAACACTAATAGGAACTATACATTGGAGAGAACCAAGCAATATGAGGAAACATAAACAAACGACGATCACATGTGATTCGAAGTGTTTTGTCATTATCTTGATTGCTCTCTTTGACTACTTTTACTTATTTCTCATTTGGCAAGCATTCAATGAACCACAATTCTAAAAAAACCTTATATTTATATGTGGGTTTTAGGAATGAGAAGTAATTTTTTCTTTTCCAATCTTAATTTATAAAAAATTAATTTAATGAAAACTGTCAAATAATATGTTTGACGTATGTCTCATCTAAGTGTATGTATATACTCAACTTCACGATGGAAATGCATTGTAGTATTTATGTGCATATTGTGTTGTATTTGTGACAATTAAATTTTTTGTATAAACGGAAAGTAAATCCAAGGGAAAAATGGTAAAAGATTGTAAAATATAGAGATTAATGCATTTACTGTTAAAGACATACCGACCAAATGAAAAATTCTGGACAAAAATGAAGTAATTATTGAACAATCTCTAAAAATTATTATCTAAATATCTAAAAGGACTTGGTAAAAGTCAACAAGTTGACTATTGTAATACATGAAATAACTAATATATAGGAAAAAGAATGAAGTTGTTTGAGGTATAACGAGGAAGTTATATAGGTTAAAAATAGACAAAAAGTAACAAAATTGCTAAACGCTCATGTTTGAGGGTCTATAAAGAAAATTTATATAATTTCAGACATAAGGAAGTAACAGAAGTTGTAAAGCTTATTCTCACCGTTCTAAAGATATAAATCTTGCAAAAATGGCGTTTAATATTTAGGAGTTACGATTGTTGAAAAATAAGGAAGAATCTGGGTGTAAAAGCGTAAATATATCTAAGGCATAATTGAGTAAGGGTATTTTAGACATTTTCAAATTTTGACTAGTCAAAATTGTTGGGATACGTCAATAAGGCATCTCAGATTCTACAATAAATTTAAAATGTTTTAAGACAATAGGTTTCATTTGAAAAATCACGGTAATTAAGTTCGCAATAACTTAAGGAAAGTCCAAAAATTTAAAACAAATAAATGTCATCATACGTAAATATCAGCGGAACTTCAACAATCCAACCATAAACTCCAAAGAAGCAGGACAGTTTATACACGTCATGGCTTGCCATCCTTCGTACCCGAAGTACCTAAAATAGTGACTGAATAAGGAAAGGGTAAGCACAAATCTTAGTGAGTTCCAACACATACAAAGTACTTTGAAGAGAAAGAACACAACATCATATCACAGTAAACCCTAGTCAAATCCCCTTGTATGCTTAGCCATGCCATCTTGGTCAGCACCTCGAGCCATGCATACAATCTTGCTAGTGTATCTTACTAGCTAGTCAGCACTCTCAACGTGCATACAATCTCGCTTTGTGTATCTTGCCAGACAATCTTGCTCTGTACACAACTACCTCCACAACACTAGACATTTAACCTCCTATTACCACATACATACACATTCACACACACACACACTAGGATTCCAAACAACCTACCACTACCCACAAATATCCTATAAGCATACACGAGCTATAGTAAAGCGTGCACAACATCAGTACAATGTAGTGAAAAACTCACCTGATATATAGTAGCAGATGACCATAAGGGCAAAGTAGTAATCAAGGTCCCTCCTACTTAAAACGACCTACATTCCCATATGTACCACTACTAATTTATGTATCATTATATAATTAATTATCATTAGTTTTATTTATTCATTATTGTCTTGCACCGTGTCTCATCCATGAATCCCTTAATGTATGGCCAACGTTTACCGAAAATTATAGTTAGTAGATGCATTTATTCATATTTTATAACTATTAGGTACTCATTCCATTCACTCGAGATCGTCAAGATGGAAATGCCAATTTCACATGATGTAGGGTCTGAATCAGCTAAGACCCTTTTTAAGAAACAAACTAGCCTCAATCTTGCTCCGTGTATCGTGTCCGACAATCTTGCTGTGTACACAACTACCTCCACATACACTAGATATTTAACTCTTAGTACGACATGCATACACATTCATAGACACACTATCATTCCAAACAACCCAGCACTACCTACAAATATCCCATAAACACACACAAACTATTATAAAGGAATCACAACATTAATATAATGTAGTGAGAAACTCACCTGATATAGAGCAGTAGATTACCACAAGGGCAAAGTAGTAATCAATGTTTCTCCTCCTTAAAATAAGCTACATTCCCATATGTACAACTACTTAGAATTGAATTTATATATCATTATATAATTACTTATCCTTGTTGTATTTCTTCATTATTGTCTTGCACCATGTCTCACCCATGAACCCTTAATGTATGACCATCATTTACCAACAATTATTGTTAGTATATGCATTTATTCATATTTTATAAGTGTTATGTACTGATTCCCTTCACTCAAGCTCACCACCAAGAGGGAAATGCCAATTTGACATGACTTAGGGTCCGAATAAGCTAGGACCCTTTTTAAGGAACAAACTAGTCTCAATATTGCTCTGTGTATTCATGGGAAATATTGCTCTGTACACAACTATCTCTACATACACTAGACATCTAACCTCCTCGTAGCACATGTATACACATTCATACACACACTAGGATTCGAAACAACCTAGCACTACCCACAAATATCCCTTAAACACACAAGAGCTATACTAAAGGATACACAACATAGTAATGTAGTGAAAAACTCAATTGATATACAACAGTAGATTACCACAAAGGAAAAATAGTAATCAAGGTCCCTCCTCCTTAATACGACCTACATTCCCATATCTTTCACTACTTAGAACGAAATTTATGTATCATTATATAATTACTTATCATTGTTTTATTTCTTCATAATTATCTTGCACCATGTCTCGCCCATGAACACTTAATGTATTACCATCATTTTAATAACAATAATAGTTAGTAGATGCATTTATTCATATTTTAAAAGTGTTAGGTACTCATTCCCTTCACTCAAGATCACCATCAAGATGGAAATGCTAATTTGACATGACTTAGGGTTCGAATCAGCTAACACCCTTTTTAAGGAACAAACTAGTGTCAATCTTCCTCCGTGTATCTATTCGGGTAATATTGGTCTGTACACAACTATCCCCACATAAATTAGACATTTAACCTCTTAGTGACACATGGATACACATTCACACACACTAGGATTTCAAACAACCTAGCACTAGACACAATAAGCACACACGAGCTATAGTAAAGGATGAACAACATCCATACAATGTTGTAAGAAACAAACCTGATATACAGGAGTAGATTACCACAAGGGAAAAGCAATAATTAAGGTCCCTCCTCCTTAAACAAGCTACATTCCTATATGTACCATTACTTAGAATGGAATTTATGTATCATTATATAATTACTTATCAATGTTTTATATCTTCATTATTGTCTTAGACCATGCCTCATCCCTGAACCCCTTAATGTATGACCATCATTTTACCAACAATTATAGTTAGTAAATGCATTTATTTATATTTTATAAGTGTTAGGTACTCATTACAATTTAATATGACTTAAGGTCCGAATCAGCTAAGATCCTTTTTAAGGAATAAACTAGTCTCAATCTTGCCCTATGTATCTTGCTGGGCAATCTTGCTCTGTACACAACTACCTCCACATACACTAGACATTTAACCTCCTATTACAACATACATACACATGCACACACACACTAGGATTCGAAACAAACTAGCACTACCCACAAAAATCCCTTAAAAACATACGAGCTATAGTAAAGGATGCATAACATCAGTATAATGTAGTGAGAAGCTCAACTGATATGAAATAGTAGATTACCACAAAGGCAAAGTAGTAATCAAGGTCCTTCCTCTTTAATACGACCTACATTCCCTTAAATTTCACTACATAGAATGGAATTTATGTATCATTATATAATTACTTATCATTGCTTTATTTCTTCATTATTGTCTTGCACCATGCCTCATCCATGAGCTCCTTAATGTTGACCATCATTTTACCAACAATTATAGTTAGTAGATGCATTTATTCATATTTTATAAGTGTTAGGTACTCATTCCCTTCACTCAAGATCACCACCAAGATGGACATGCAACTTTCACATGACTTAGGGTTCGAATCAGCTAAGACCCTTTATAAGGAACAAACTAGTCTCAATATTGCTTTGTTTATCTTGTGGCACAATATTGCTATGTACATAACTATCTCTACATACACTAGACATTTAACCTCCTAGTACCACATGTATACACATTCACACACACACACATACACGCACACACTCGGATTCGAAACAACCTAGCAAAACCCACAAATATCCCATAAACACACACGAGCTATAGTAAAGGATGCACATCATTAGTAGAATGTAGTGAGAAAATCAACTGATATACAACATTATATTACCACAAAGGCAAAGTAGTAATCAAGGTCACTCCTACTTAATATAGCGTACATTCCTATATGTATCACTACTTGGAATGGAATTTATGTATCATTATATAATTATTTATCATTGTTTCATTTCTTCATTATTGTGTTGCACCATGTCTCACCCATGAACCCCTTAATGTATTACTATCAATTTACCAACAATTATAGTTAGTAGATGCATTTATTCATATTTTATAAGTGTTAGGTACTCATTCCCTTCACTCATGATATCCACCAAGATGGAATTGCCAATTACACATGACTTTGGGTCCGAATCAGCTAACACCTTTTTTAAGGAACAAACTAGTCTCAATCTTCCTCCGTGTATCTATTCGGGCAATATTGGTCTGTACACAACTATCCCCACACACACTACACATTTAACCTCCTAGTGACACATGTATACACATTCACACACACACTAGGATTCCAAACAACCTAGCACTAGACACAAATATCCTATAAGCACACACGAGCTATAGTAAAGCATGCACAACATCCGTACAATGTTGTGAAAAATAAACCTGATATACAGCAGTAGATTACCACAAGGGAAAAGCAACAATCAAGGTCCCTTCTCCTTAGAACGGCCTCCATTCTCATATGTACCATTACTTAGAAAGAAATTTATGTATCATTATATAATTACTTATCAATGTTTTATTTCTTCATTATTTTCTTGCACCATGCCTCATCCCTGAACCCCTTAATGCATGACCATCATTTTACCAACAATTATAGTTAGTAGATTCATTTATTCATATTTTATAAGTGTTAGGTACTTATTCCATTCACTCAAGATCATCACCAAGATGGAAATGCCAATTTCATATGACTTGGGTCCGAATCTGTTGAGAATAATTTTGTGCTGAAGTGTTTTCCCCATCTAAAGATCTCATCCACTGCGAAACCTGAGTCCAATACCCGAAGGTCTGAAGGATTTACTCTGGATGATTTGAAGGTATTCCAATAACAAGCCTTATCCAACTTCCCGCACTTTTGGCAGACTACGCGTTGCACGTTGCTGCATTCCTATTGGATAGTACTAGTATATAATATTCAGTATATCTTTTTGTACTATTGGTATCACTGATCACGTATAAATATCAGTGATACCATATGTGTCGAGTGTGCATAATATTTACCCTATTGTAAAACCCTAATTGCAATACTAAAGCATTCGACACTTGTTCTACTCAATTCTTGTGTTCACAATTGTTCTTAGTTATCTTTGTCAGTGTGTTGATTATATTGTTGAATGAATCCTTCTGATTACTTGTTCATACTTAGTCATTGGTTGAATTTCGTATCCAAAACATGGTATCAGAGTAGGTTCAGCACGAAAACCTGTTAATACAAATTTGAATCTCATTCTTACAGGTCCAGATCAAGGTCAGTTTCTAGATCTAGGTTTCCGTAATTGTATTAGAAATCAATTTCTTGTTTTTCTAAAAAGATCCATGTTGGGACCCCTCTTGGTGGTTTATGCTTTGGTTCCTGGTCTTATAGGTATTTTGGGCTTTTTGGGTTGTTTGTGTATTTGGGCTTACAATGTAATAGGCTTGTTTAGTAGTCTAGTATATAAGGTGTATGTGAGGCGTGTTTGTGGGGTTTGTTGGCGGATCACAAGTAGAGGGGGAGCAAAGGTAGAGCACGTTTAGTGTTTTTTTTCTGATCATTGTGTACCGGTCGTTCCAATCAATATAACGAGTGGATTTGATCATTTAACTTTAGTTGTTCATCTTATTTCTTGTTTTTCTTGATTATTGTTCAATTGGATTTCCGCACCAACTGAACATTGTGTGATTGATACCTTTTTAGATCGAATTTGGGACTTACAATTGGTATCAAAGCTTCAAAACAATTTTTATTGTTTTGGTATCAATTTCTCTTCAAGAAAATTTGAAGTTTTGGTGTGGTGTTCGTGTTTTACTGTTCATCGAGGAGCTTCATATCCTAATCGTGTTCATCGGTTTTAAAAAATTGGAAACAACCCATCAAATCTCAAAAATTAAGGAAATCATCAACATTTCCTTGTATTCGATGGTGGCATTGAGGATTTCGGAGGCTAAAGGAGGTTTTCGATCAACTTTTAGGTCAAAGTGAGGGTTTTCAGTCATCATCTGGTCAGATTTGAAGGTTATCAGTCAGAATCTGGTCAACATTTGGTGCTTTCGGTCAAGATTGGTCAAACCTTCAAGGTTCTCAATGAAATATTGGGGTTTTCGTTCATAAACCTGGTCAAACCTGAGTTTTCGTTCAACTATTGAAACTTTTTGTCAAACTTCTGGAACTATCGGTTGATTTTGATAACCTTCAAAAGTGTATCGATTTGTTTTGATTTAAATAATTTTAAATGGCTTCCATGACAATGGACCCGTGTCAAAATTCATGCTGCTCAGACTGTGAAATTAAAATCAATAAATACTGTGAATTAAATGATAAACTTGTCAGAGAAATATTTTATCTTGAAAATCTTGTTTACAATACTAAAAATAAACTGAAACCTCTTCAAGAAAAACTGGAAGCCAAGTCATCAGATTTTGATAAATAACAAGAAGAATATAACATTAAAAGTTGTCATCTTAGATTTGCTAATAAGAATATTGTCAAATTGACTGTCGAGCTTGACTCTTTGAAAGCTAAAGTTCAAGATTCTGATTTTATTTTTAAGAAGTTCGAAGGGTCAAGCGCGATAGTCGAATCGATGATCGAACATCAGCTTAAATGGGATGACAACAAAGGTCTAGGTATAAAAGTGTGCCACCTCCTTTCAATAACAATTTCACCCCACCCCTTGATTTGAATGAAATATTTGTAGCTGAAAAATCCACCCAGGCTGAGAAGGCTGAGATAAACAATACTAATGATTTTGTTCAGTGTGCAGATAAAAATGAGGAAGGTAATAACAAGTCTGATTCTGAAAAGAGTTCCTCTAAAATTTCATCTGCAAACACTTCTGATACATGTGTGCACCAAAGCACTGAAGCTGCCAGTTGCTCAAAGAAATCTGATGACATTGCTCCAAGATCAACTGATCGGGCCTCTGGAAAATTCAAGACAAGGAAATCTGTACGACAAGCAGCTACTTGTGTTTGCAATTGTGGACGTTCTCTGAAGCCAACTACTTTTGAACCAGGACCATATTCCAGTCATGATGTTCTGAAAAGAGAGACATGCTACAATTGTGGAATTCCTTGACACATAGCCATAAACTGTCCACACCACGCATACACTCCCTATCGTACTCAAAGCCAGAAAAATGTGCCAAGAGGGGGAACCATTAAAAGAAACATTTCAAGATCTCACTCAAGGGACGGTGACTGGAACGTCGCCAAAGCGAAACAGGCACAAAGGGAATGAAGGATTAATCCAAGAGATGTTTCTGCAAGATCGAATTCAGTAAAATCGACGTCATCTCAAGGATCGTCATCCAGCTCCCACTGGCAGTATAGACCTAAGTCAAAAGGCAGTTTTACTTCCAAGTCCGACAATGGAGCACCCATTCGGTCAACCAAGAAGAAATCCATACCAAATTACCAATGGGTTCCCAAAGGGAGTAATTCAAAATCATCAAACTGTTCTGTTAACTCTTCATATTATTTTCTTGATAAACAGGACATGGCGTGGGAACAAGTCAAATGCACATACAGCTGTGGTAAACCCAATTACAAAATGGACTGGGTCCCGAAAAGGAACTAATCCTGCATTGTGCGCAGGAGTGGCCATGGAGGAATATCATCAAACCTTGGTTTGTTGGTAATGGATGCTCTTTGCACATGATGGGAAACATATCTCTACTGTAATCAACTGAAATATTCATAGAGAGTATGTGTCCGCTACGGCAAAAGGAAAAGAAATGATGTTCACTCAAATGGCTAATTTTACGAGGTTCTTCAGTTGCAGAAATACGGTTTCGTCTCTCTAATCTTTTCTATCTGGTTTTGGTCTGATGTGCTGGTAGAATTTTTCTTAATTTTTGTTTCGTGACTGTCTTTGTTTTCACTTATGTGTTCATTATATTTCCTCTATGCACAATTTTAGGGGGAGAGTTAAACGTATGAAAATCAAACAAAAATTCGAAAAAATTTCAAAAGGCAAAATAAAAAATTATAAAATTAAAAATTAAAAAATTGTCTTTGCATGTTTTAAGGAAAATGAAAATCAAACAAAAATTAGAAAATCAAAATTTCAAAATATTGTGTTGCACATCGTCCAATCGTGCTTTAGTTATAGGTTTGTTCTTATTTGGAAAATGATATTCATGAAGATAAATATAGCTGTTTTTCAAGTCAAATGTGGGTTACATATGTTGCAAAATAAAATAACTGGAATTGAAATGATACATAGAAGGTCTAGTGTTTGTTTAAGGATATGAATGGTTATTGTGGTCGCCTATCTGGTTTGTGTACAAACACCATGAGCTTAAAAGTTCATTATACTTCAAGTTGTTGTGAAAATGATTTTCTATGAGAATCGGTGTCTACTTAATTTCCTTTACATACATGGTTTATCAAACTTGACTTTCCCAAAGGTTTGGGTCTGAGAGAAACTTTTAGTATACTATCTTGGTCTGCTAAGTGTGTCCAATTGTCACTAAAAGAGTGCGTGGTTTAGGATAAAAGAGCTCAATGTGCACACATGTCAAAAAGGTCATTAGGTTCAAATGAAAAGAGGCACAAAATTAGCCCAATTAGAGACCTTAAAAGAGGCCAATGCACTCACATGTTTAAAGCCTAAGGAGCAGCAATGCAAATTGTATAAGAACTCCTCCAAAGATGCCAATGATGCACAAAAGGAGCACCAATGAAAATTGTGTAAAAATTCCTTAAAAGATGCCAAAGTTGCACAAGTCAAAAGAGTGAGGAAAACATGTAAGAGCGTGGACTAAAAAGGAACATAAGCTTAAGGAAAAGAGTTAGCTAACCAAAGAGTTTATCGATTAGAAAGGGGAGATAACCTGTGTATGTTATAGAAATTTTGTTGAGAGATAGATTCTCGAGATAAAGCTTTTCATTCAAAGTGAAGAAATTGAAAAGTCGTTTCGAAATGAAACAATTTTAAGATAATTATCCGGGTTGGCGATTCTCTCGACACAATAAATATTCATATCCTTCTATAAATTATAAGTTGTATATGTGCTATTTTAAGAAAATTTGTTTTGTAATGTGACTGTGTGAGTCTTGTTTGCGATGAAAAAACGTAAGTCTATCCTGAAAATGTCAACCAAACGTGGGACGACCTTGAAAATTTCGGTAGGATTAATTTGATTGTGGTTTGTACATTTGTTACAAATTAAATCGTTATTTAATTAATTTTTTATTTAATGTTTTTATTTTTAGAAAATCAAACATTTTGGTAATCATTGATTTAGGGGGAAAAATAGACAAAAATAAAAAAAATGTTCAAAAAAATTAAAAGAAAAATCAAACAAATTTTAATTTTCGTGTGTAATTATCTTTTATGTGTTCTATTTTAATTTAATTTTGTTTTATTTTCCATTTTGTCACGAAATTAAAAATTCAGATTTTTTATTGCATCATCCGGACCGAAATCGTTGTAGGCTGGACTAGGTTATCGGTGGACCATGGGCCGAAAACCAATGGGGCCCACCTGGTTCTTGGTTTATATAACCCTCCTTACGCCTCATTCTTCCGTTTTACAAAACCTAACCAGCCACCGTCAACTTCTCTTCTCTCTCTCTAAACTCTTGCAAAACTGACGACAATCACTCGATTCTCTCTCGATTTTCATCTTTCCATCCATAGAAAATGTCCAAAATTTGTTTAAATGATGCTAATAAACTCGATTTTGTGTTTGCTCGGTTCGCTTTTGGTGTTTGTGCAGGTTTTTCATAGATTTCGGGGTGTGGGGTACCGAAATTGCGAAGGATTTCTCCTGTCGCTTCATCAGGATTGATTGGGTTGTCGGTTGGGTCCGGGTCGGACTGAAATCACCATCGAATCGATCCATTTTAACCGAAAATGACCTGATCCGACCCGTTTGGACCGAAAACGATTGGAACCCGACCCGCTTGGACCAAAATTGGCATCAGTGGACCGAAATATTCCATTTGGGCCAAAATCAGCCCACTGGACCGATATCTCGATCATCTTGGACGGAAATCAACTTAAAATGGACCGAAATCTGCACCACTAGACCGAAATTGCTTCTTATTGGGCCAAAAAATCATTTTTCAGGGAATATTTTCTGAACTAATTTGAAAATTAAGCTTAAAAATTTAAGAAAATTAATTCCTTGGTCAAAAATAATTTCTAAATGGATCGGAAAATTTTAATTAAAATGAAAAATGTGAGTTAATTTAATTTTACATGAAATATTTTCTCACTTAGCAAGTTTGGTGCAGATAATGGCTGCTGAGACTAACTATCTGAAGTACATGGATTCCCACAACATCGTAGGATACCTGCTGGATCCACCTGTCACTGACAAAGACTTCCAATCGATGATCAATGGACTCAATCAGTGCCGCATTTCTCATGCCTTACGCTCAAATCCGGTCATATGCTTGGATCTCATTAACGAATTCTGGAAAGATGATGCAGTTGACAAGAAGGGAGAAAATGATGTCATCATTGAATCAACTGTGCGAGGTGTGCAAGTTGTTGTTTCTAAGGAAACTATTTGGGAGGTACTACAATTTGGTGATGCACCCGGGTTCCCAACTGAGTATCCTGCTGAAAAGGTGAAGGCAGGCCTTGCTGAATTGTGCTACGAGGGAACATACCCTCCCACTTTTGAAGAAGATGCTTCCACTATTCTGGAAATTCCTTGCACACACGTTTGTAAGCTGTATGTCTGGAAGAAAAGGGGGATCAAATGAGATCAGCCAAATCACAACTTCTGCCATCATTGCATTGCCTCTGGATTGGGACTACAACTACTCAAAGTACGTATTTGAGGAGATGCAGAGCAACCTGCAGCAAAAGAAGAAGAACATGTTCCTTATGTATCTAAGGTTCCTTCAAATAATCTTCAATCAAAAATATCCTCAGATGGAGAGGACTGCAAACACATTGGATCTCAAGGCTCTAGGTCCCAATACCTTTAGCCTTATGAAGCAAATCAGGAAAGGAAAAGCCTCCTACCAGGGACTGAAGAAGTTAGTAATGTTTGGGAGGTTTATAGATTCTGAAGGAACTCCAAAAGTCACAGTGGCAGATATAGAAGTGCAACGGGCTAAAGCAAAGCTTGTGTTTTTTTGAGACTATAGACATTGCTGATGACGATGATGATGCAACTGAAGAGAACCAATAAAAAGAAGTGACCGAGCTCACCGTAAAAGAGCTTGAAGACCTCATGGAAAGTGTTTTTGGCCAATTGCAGGATGAAACTGAGATTGGAATTGAAATTCAACAGCCAACTGTGTTGATTCCTCCTTAACCAGTTGTTGCTGCTACTGCTGAGCCTGCTGCTGCTGAAAGTGAACAGGAATAACCCGCTCCCACCCTTATTCAAAGAAAAAGAAGAAAACTTTATCCAAGGCTAGGTGTGTACTTTCCTAAAACACCAAAAGATACTCTAACTGAAGGTGAAGAAAATCATATTGAAGCTGAAGCTGAACTAAATCATATTGCCTAAGATGATCCAAGCCCGATTATCCCTGAGGTTCATAGCCCAATTTTTTTGTCCAACCCAATGGACCTCGACACTGAAAGCCGTATCATTAAAAGAACCGAGCCTACTGTTGAAGAAGAAGTGGTGCCAACCACTAAATTTCAAGATAGTGGAAGTTCTTCCATCCCAATTCAAACTGATATCTCCAAGAGCAAAGGCAAAATGGCCGAATCTGACTTTGTTTATGTGGTCTTACTACAAAATCGAGTATTCGAGCTTGAACAGAACTCTACAGAGAAAGACCTGTTGATCAGCAATCTTGATGTTAGAGTTGCAGAGCTAGAGAAAGAGAATGTTGTTAAAGAGAAGAAGATTTTTGAGCTCCAAGCAAACCTAGGTGGTTTGTCAGCATTATATTTTGACTTGAAAGAACGTTTGGCTAACATGTTTGGTGATGATTTATTCTCTCAAAATGCTGAAGGAACCAGAGGTGCTGCTGCTACTGGCTCTAGACCAATCACTCCTGCTCCTGATGAAACTCTTACACAGTACACTTCTTCTGACTCTCTTACTGCTGAAGAAAGGAGAGAAATACAAAGAAAGAGGGACCTCCAGAAGCCTAAAAAGGGCGACACTCTAATCAGAATAAACTCCGATCAACACTCTGTTTCAATGAATGAACCAAAGGTGTTTATTTCTAATGTGCAGGAGCGATTTTCTGACAAATACTGAGGTCGTTCTGGTATTAAAGTGTGGGGTTTTGATGGTGAAAATAAATTGTGGTATGTGAAAATAAAAAGTGATCGCATTGAATACTATGATAATTCAAACAAGTTCACATCCTGCACGAGGGTTGATCTGACTGAACTGTCTCAAGCCCCCTTCAAAAGGTTATTGGAAGAACATGTAAAGAGAAAGTTCAATGACTTGAAAACTGCCAAGTCATTCACAAAGAGAGTCAAAGGTGTTAGAGATGGTTATATGGGCAAGCGATTGAAGAATGTCTACTGGCCAGCCACTGATAATCTCAAGACAATTCCTATTGCTAAACCACTTCCAAATGGCACTCTTAACAACATGGAGTTTTGGGCATTAGATCCTTCATATCATACTGCTGTTATTAAGATGAAGGACTATCATATTCCTCTGGTTGATCATAGAGTCTTGCTGAAGTTCGGTGAACGAGATATCAAGAAGCTTTCCAGTACACAGATTGTGTGTGAAAATGCTTTATTTGAAGTTGCAGCTAAACCGTTCACTGGAACAGCCGCCAGGATCGTTGAGAAGGGCTATTGGGCTGGAGCTTTGGGAAATGCAGAAATTCATCTCCTTGATCTAGATCTATCATAATGAACACAAAGCAATAAACCAAGGGGGAGATTGTTGGGCCCTATCTTGGTGGTTTATGCTTTGGTTCTTGGTCTTATATGTATTTGGGCTTTTTAGGTTGTTTGTGTATTTGGGCTTACAATGTAATGAGCTTGTTTAGTATTCTAGTATATAAGGTGTATGTGAGGCGTGTTTGTGGGGTTGGTTTGCCGATCACGAGTAGAGGGGAGCAAGGGTAGAGCACGTTTTGTGTGTTTGTGTGATCATTGTGTACCGGTCGTTCCAATAAATATAATGAGTGCATTTGATCATTTAACTTTAGTTGTTCACCTTATTTCTTGTGTTTCTTGATTATTGTTCAATTGGATTTCCGTACCAACTGAACATTGTGTGATTGATACCATTTTAGATTTATTAGGGACTTACAATCCATATGAAAAACTCAATCACAATGGCGGATTCAACAACAACCTACGCTAATATGCTGAACTACGCAAATCTCATTGCTTCATCCACCAAGGCCCCTGTTCTCGTTCCAACCTACTATGATTATTGGGCAGACAGTATGTAAGATTATTTGGATGGATTGGATGAAGATCTGTGGAGATCAGTATCAGAAGGACCTCATACAGACATTGAAGGTCGTTTTGTTGTAGCAGATGGAGATGAAGGTGAAGTTCTTACTACTGTAGATCTGGAGAAAATCAAAAATGATGAAAGAGACATGAGAGAACTACACAGTGGACTTGGTCCTGATGTTAGACACCACATCTCTGGTTCTAAATCAGCAAAGGAAATTTGGGAACGCTTAGCCATAAGATTCACTGGTGATAACACTCTCCAATCAAGTATTATTCAAGAAGTTCTTGCTGATTTTGGTAACTTTCAACAGCAAGAGAACGAATCTCTGGAACAAGCTTATGAACGCTACAGCAGTATGACCCACACTCTGGAAACATATGGCAAAGTTCGGAGTCAGCAAGAGATCAACATCAAATTTTTGTACAGTCTGCAGAAGGAATGGAGACCAATCATGCTGATGGTCAAATCCCACAAAAATATCACAGCGTATCAGCTTGCTGCACTATACAAGTTGATCAAGTCACATGAGCCTGACATCGTTGGAAGAAGACGTGAAAATGTTGGAACCTTAGCTTTTGTTTCTATGGTTGAAGAAGAAGAGACAGAAGATGAGCCTGATGGCTACATGATGAATGATAGCGGAGAGACGGTTTCTTTGTACGCTGTAAATAACCGAAGGTTCAAAAAGCCATTTCTGAACAAAAACAATTCTTGAAAACCATATGTGAAACCCTTCAACAAAACTTCCTATGCGTCAAAACCCAAACCTGAGATCTACACCCCAAAAGAAGAAAGCACCAAACCTTCTGCTCCGGAGTTTTCGGACTCGAAAACTTCAGAAGTTCAAAAAGAGAAATCTGAAAAGAAGAAGGTTTATGAAGACTCAACCTATTATTGTAATTACTGCGAGGGGAAGAATCATATTGCGAAGGACTGATTGCTTTGCAAAAAGAACGAAAAGAAATCCCAAGTAAAGGATGAAGCCTACTATGCGATGAAGTTAAATGAGGTAAGGGAGAAGACGAAGGATCTTGCTCTTATGGCTTTGGAGGGTAACATGGGAACGTATCAGGTGTGGTCTTCAGACTCAGATGATGATGAAGTACGGAAGCCAACTCACAGCGCCTTTGTAGCTGTTGATACCGGTAAGAGTTTTCAGAAAGGTGCTTCCGATGAGCTTGAAGATGGAGATGATTTTGGAGGCGAAGGTTTGCAGGTGAAAGATGCGAAGGATTGGGATGACTCTTCGAATGATGAAGATTTTTGCTTGATGGCCAAGGATACCCGCCTAACAATTCTGAAACAGGTATTAAAACTTCTTTCCTCTTTTAAAATTCCTGCATCCAAATACTCGTATGATATTGTTGAATATACACGTGATTGTTCTGTGATGAATAAAATGTTAATTGATGCTAAAACTAGGGCGAATGTCGGTGAGGAGGAGATTCTTGAGTTGAGGGGAGAGTAGAAAGTTTGAAGATGTCCCTAGAAAAGGCCAACTTAAGAATCTCAGTGTTAGAGGAGAATAGAAAGAAATATTTAGATAATGGTGATGTAATTCCTAAACAGCAAAACATATTTTGTGAAACTGCGAAGAGATTGTAGTCACACATTACACGTATCTAGCATTCTGCTGACATTTGTTCTTATCATCACAAGAAGCTTTTACTCTTTATCGAGTTTGATTTGAAGAATGTAGACAATATTTTCTTATGAATGTGAATCAATTATTTCTAGATCCGAAGTACCTAGTACTTCGTACAAGCATTGGTTAATTTTAGTAAAACAATTCTTGAATGCTAATGATCTGTTGAAATTACTGCTAAATAAAGTGTCAATTCTTACGAAATTTGTTCCTCAAATTGAAAAAAAACCAGATGTTAATGTTGAAACTGAATATTATAGTGAATCGGATATGGAGGAAATTTATTGTTCTTCAATTGCATTAAAAACTTCCTCTGTATACGCCTCACCTTCCGAAACTTCACAATTATCTTCGGTTGACAAAGCCAAAGCAAATATTGATTGTGAAATTGAAGCACCTGAAATTTTAAGCAAAACCAATGAAATGGTAAAAACCAAATTACAAATTTCTGATGAATGTGCCTCCTTCGAAGATTATTCCAAGAACAATTCAAAAAGACTAGTACATGTTGTGTGTATCTACCCAAAGGTTTCTTATTTCGAAAACTCAATTTTTGTACGACGTAGTGCTTCACTTTTGGTTGACAATGATCTAGTTAAAATTGTTGAAAAGGATAATTCCACAGTTACTGAGGAATGACTTTTCTCATCCTAAAAAATCATTGAAAACAATTTAAACGAACACTTGGAAGTAAAAATTAATGTCTAAAAACTTGATTTGTATGGTCATAACATTTACAATCGTTTGTGCTATGAAAAAGACAAAATTCCAAAACAATTGAATCATCTTCTAAATGATAAAACTGAGAAATGGACAAAATATCAATTCAATCATACAAGAAAATTTTTCTATTTTGATAAGCTGGTGATATTCAGAGTGTTATTATTTTTCTTCGCTAAACCTTTTTACATCCGAACAAAATTCTAACATCCTCCGAACATTCGTAGTGCTTCTCAAAAATCATTAGAAGAATGTCGAACAACTATCTTTAGTGATCCGAAGATAGTTAATGCTCAATGATTTGGACATTTATGATAACTCAAAAGACAAAAATTCCTTTTGAATTAATTGACCATTTAGAAGAAATACATGTGACACAGCAAATCTCGTAAAATCATAACAAGAAGATATTCTCTAAATGGCAGTTGAATTTAAACTTTTTTAAAATCATGATGACTGACACAGTGCCATTTTCGCTGTTACAGAGGTAGTGGAATGTTACGGTGGTGATGTGGCTTAATCTTAGTAGACCATTCCACACGCATTTAATTCCCTTGGGACCACAAACACTATATAAACCACAACATCACACCGTTCAATTCTTTACGCAAATACAACCATCAAACTTCGCCTACTAAATTTCACTCAAGCTTCCACTGTTCATCGTCTTCTCCGATCAACAATCATCAATGGCAACCCCTGCTGCAGAAGGTTCCTCTCAAAGTCCCGAAACCATCTCTATTCTTGTTCTTAAAAACCAATCCACAAACTTCCTGCTTCGCCCTTACATAAAACTCTATCCCAAACCGATCCTTGGTCGTGCCTCACTGCTAGCCCGGCTGTTCCGGCTATTCTTGTTCATAGGGCTTAGTATACCTCAATCGCTGTCATCAAGGCTGAGAATGTTGTAGAATCAGTTACCTATGAGGTGCTAAATGCAGATAACACCACCAAACGCATTCAGTTGTCCAAATCTCGATTTGCAAAAGCTCTTCAGCTCTCAATCATCGAAAAGCCTTTTGTACCAACCCCTGCACAGATTGTAGATATGTTTAATGCCATGGGATACGATCCTGAACTATCCAATATTGGCAGCTTCAAGAAGAAGAATCTTCCCGATTTGTGAAAATTCTCCTTTGGGATATTTCTGAGGTGTTTGTCTGGAAGAACTTTAGGTTTGGACAATGCAAGTCAAACCATCATGGGCCTTCTCTATGGAATCTACTACGATGTTCAGGTAGATTTTGCTTCCATCCTTTGGACTGATTTCTACTCCCACATCAATCATTCCATGAAGGGAATTGAAATTTTAAACGCCAGATTCTGGGTGATAATTGTTGATGACTATTTTCAAAGAGCTGGATATGCCTATGACCCATCTCTTTCTCTCATGAGATATGGACACATCACAATACCATGTGTAGATGAGAAACTTCAGGGTTTAGTGCTCAAATTACCCATGAGATGGTTGGAAAAGTACCTCTACAGAATGATGTGGTAGATGCCTATCGATCCACTCTGATCATGCCCTATCCCATTCGTCCATCTACTGAAGAAGCTTAACCAGAAATCCCTGTAAAACATAACGGAAATAAGAAAGTAACAGGAGGACCAAGTGGTCCGAAGCCTATCACTTCTTTACATTACTTCTAGTCGACCTGACATTATGTTTGCTATATGTTATTGTGCTAGATATCAGGCTAACCCGAGAGAGCCACATCTCACTACTATTAAAAACATATTCTGATACCTGAAGAGGACAACTTCACTTGGACTATGGTATCCTTCAGGATCTGGATTTTTCGTACAAGCATTTTCAGATGCAGATCTTGGTGGATGTGGACTAGATCGGAAAAGCACCTCAGGAGGATGTCAACTTTTAAATGGCAAGCTTTTGAGCTGGCAATCTAGAAAACAGACATGGGTTTCACTCTCTACAGCTGAAGAATAATACATTGTTGCTGCGTCCTGTACCTCTCAGATTATTTTGATTCAAAACGAACTGAGGGATTATGGGATCAGCATGAAACACATTCCACTTTACTGTGATTCTGAAAGTGCGATTTGGATCTGCCACAATCCAATGCACCACTCCAAGACCAAGCACATTGCATTCAGATACCATTTCATAAAGGATCATGTTGAAGATGGCAACATTGAAATCTATTTTGTACGCTCAGCAGATCAATTGGCAGAAATTTTTACCAAGGCCTTACCTGAACTCACTTTCAATCGAATATTGCAAGGAATTGGAATGATGGAAGCTGAATATGTTCCGAAATCTACCTAAAATTCCGACTGATTCCGAATTTCGGAATGCCTCGGAATTAAACCTATGAATCAATGGATTCGGAATGGAAGTATCCTTTTTGTATATTTTTCCTTATATTTTCTTTTATTATCTTTTTAATTTTATTTTTATTTTCACTTATCAAAAACAACAAAAATGTTTCTCTTATTTTCTTTTTAATATCGTTTGTTTGTTTTATCTGTGTTTTTGTTTTGGCTGTGTTTTGTTTGCAGAAAAAGAATCATAAAGGCAAAAGAAGTTAACATTTTATTATTTAAGGAAGGAAGTACATGACATTAAAAGAAGAAATTACATCATCTTCCTACAGATTATAGTAGTGCCACATGGGAGGATCACCCAAATGGAAAGCCTGGTGGATTCGCACCTCGCTCTCATCCACAAAGAGCCGGGTCCCGTCAGCCAGTCCCACATGGAACTGATTGTGGGGAGTTGTGCGAGTGATTACCGCCAGCCACCACCCCCGCCTGTGCCAGACCTCTACGAGGTCGAACTGTTTGTACTCCACCAAGATTCTTGGTGGGACAGGCTGCAGGTAGGGATAACTGGTGTGAACCATCAGGGGACCACCATTCTCGCCATCATTGAGCGTGGTCATCTTCACCTTGTAGCGATGATTCCACACTCCCATGATCACACCACCGTATATGCCACCGGAGTACTCTCCCTCCTGCATTTTTACTTCCACCTTGTCGAAGCGATTGTAGGGACGAAGAGCCATTTGTCTATCCTTCTGATGGTATTTTTCTCGGGTGTGTGTTTCTGCTACTAACAAATTACTTCTTTTTATAGGCAAGAAACATACCGGTTCATCTTCCCCATTATAGATATTAAATTACTTTTTGCACGTCATTAAGGCAGAGACGGCTGATTGGAAACCTGATTGGACGTTTCCCTCTTTTTTCGCCTGAGAAATTAATGTGTTTCTCATGATGACTGATTCCTACGTCAGCATTATACAACATTTTTTATAAAAATCAAAATAAATTTTTTTTGGCTCTGACTGAAACTTTTGAATTGACGGAATTCCTCTTACCAGATCATCTAAGTACCAAATATGAAATTCGATGATTATTGAAATAGAAACCAATATCAATATATGATTTCAGAAATTCTAGTCAAAGATCGCAAATCATTCTTACCATGATGAGCTGTGAGACTCATCAACCTTTCTTGGCCACTCTATCAATTCTCCACATAACTTATTTTCATACAACTGTAACCCTTATGAAGGTTTTCGGCATTACCACTGAAAACTGATGGTTACACCAGATCTATGTTTATGATTTCGGAATTGTTTTCACCACCATTTCGAATGAAACCCAAAAATCCGATCACCTTATGGAATTAACGGACTCAGTTGCAAAATCTCAATTTTTTTCTTTTTGCGTGATCTTTATGAAATTTACCTTAACCATGTTGTTTTTACCCACAAGATCCAGTTTTTATTTTTCTTGAGATTTCCACATTTACCTTTGTCAGAAAAAACTTTTTCCGCCTTACTTGTTATTAATGGCTACACTGGTCAAACAAGTACTTTATTCTGATTTCGGACATTTCTCACGTTTCGGAATTCGAAAGGAAGCTAAACCAACCCAAAGAGAACCACAATCCTAAAAGATGCCTTTCAATGATTCTTAACAATCATATGATCGTAATTCAACGGGAAAATACACAAGCACTTCCGAATCTCTCTTGATTCTGAAGGAAGAGATCATTGCCCGGGATCCATCTGCTTTCATCTCATTCTGACATCACAGATTTCCCAGATATATATTGATTTACTTCTTTTTATTTGGCACACCCTTGCACAAAAATTGCTATTGATTTTTCTAACTCTGGTTTCATTGTGCGAAGTTTCTATCTGGTGATTTGGACGATAAAATTTATCAGGCGCGAAATTTTGAATTTTGAATGATGTCACCAAGATGTGTGTTAGTGCTAAAACCGAATCATTGACCAACTCGGTGTTTAGTGTGTTTGTTTAAGTATTTCTAATGTCATTATTTTGATGGAATGATAAACAAGGTATTTGTTATGAATGTTTAAGTAATAGTTATTTCTTGAATATGTTATTCACCTAATTATGTTTTTGAAAGAGTTGTACAAAATATTCTAACAAGGTCCGAAATCCAGACATGGATTTCGGAACTCCGTTTAACTCAACGCCAAGATCAGAAGGTACGACTCTCATAGTTTTGAAGTCCATACTCCGAACTAACTCAGAAGATCAATCAATACCAACAAGATCATGTTCCTAAGACAGTCTGATTCAGTAATGCCATGACTCCGAAATCCTCTTTGGATTTCGGACTATCAATATGAACAACGTATAGGAACAAATATACTTAATCATTCTACAAAGAAGACTGAAGATGTCAAGATCATCTCGAAGATAAGACAAAGGATAAGCACTTCAACTTATAGGATATGATTAGACTAGATCAGGCGTGGCCTTTTAGAAGCATGTCGGTTGTACTTAATCTAATATTGTATTATAGCTATAGCCAGCCTAGTCTGACATTGTATTATTATATTAGAGTTATCCATGTTGTCTGAGTGAAGAGAGACGTGTTGTCTGCTCTTCAGTCCATAGGTCTTTATCCGAAGGTCTTCCCTTAGTCTATAAAAGGGAGATCAAGTCCATCTTCAGTCCTCATGAGTTTGAGAGATCTTGTGTAAAGCTTTTACCATTATCAATATAATCTCTCATTTCATTAATTCTCTTGTTCTTATCTGCATTTCTTACTGCCTTTACATCTCTAGTACCTTTATCTCTCCATCTTCATATTTCTTGTTCTCTAACTGTTAATTCACTCTATTTATTGTTGAGCTATTAAGATCTATTCTAAGTATTATTTCCTTACTATTATTCCGCATCCATCTCAAGTCTTCGGACTTTTCCAGCTCCGAAACCTTACAGTCTCGGAACTTTACTTTCCACAATCTTAATCTTTCCGCATCTTACTTAGATTATTTGGTGATAACAATTGGTATCTGAGCCTGAATAGCTGTCTATAAGGTTCTAAGTGACAAGTTTGCTCTAAGCCCTGCCTACAGCAACAACCTTAGAATCCTCTGTGGACCTTGCATGCTATTGTAGCTCAAAATCTTTAAAATTCTTTCTTGAGTATCAAACAGTTCAAAACTTCTTCTAAAATGCACATGAATTATTCTATAAATGTTGCAAATAGTGTCGGAAGTTCCAACCGAGCTCCTATACTCGTTCCTACTGAGTATAATGGTTGGGCATCTAGAATGCACAACTATCTCAAAACACAGGGAAAAGACATATGTCGTTCTATTGAGGAGGGACCTCATGTCCCTAACTACACCACTAGAGCTGACACTGCTGAAGAAGCTCTAGGTGGTGCTCCTAAGCCAAGATTAACTCCCCTTGACATTGAGAAAATGGACAACGATCAAATTGCATTTACTGAAATTCAATGCGGTATTCCTCCGGAACCATTTGATCTTAATTTAAAACTGCACAACAGCCCAACAAATTTGGGTTATTCTGCAAAATATGTTCCTAGGAACGGAGGAAGGAAAAGATCAAAAACTGGTGTCAAGTCTTTCTGAGTACAACCACTTTACAACTTTTGTCGGAGAATCATTAAGACAAGCATTCACTCGCTTCTCCATAATTGTCAAAAGACTCCCAAGTTCAGGAGCAGAGAGGTCCAATCAGGAGATCAATCTCCGATTTCGTGAAGGACTAGGAAAAGACTGGAGGCTTGTCAAAATAATTCTTCAAGACTCAGGAAAATTAAAAACCTACAATATGTATCGACTTTACAATAATCTTGTAGGACAGGAACATGACATAAAGGAATATCAGCAACAACTACAACTAGGAGGACCCTTGGCATTGGTTGTAGAACAAAATCATCAGATGATAGGCAACACTCCTCAACAGCTCATACAGTACCAACAAACAAATCAGCAGCCTATCTATTTGACGACTGCAAACAATCAAAACGACTCGGTACCTCAGAATACACCAAGTCAATCAGCTCAGCAACCAACTCAAATCCCTTCTTATCATCCCTCACAACCACAAATTTCTTACCCATCATACTATCAGGCTCCGATGGTACAATATCAACCACCTCCAACTTCTCAAATTTCCATTCAATCTAAAACTCCAACCCTTGCTCTTCCTGCTCCAATCCAAACCTCAGAATCACACTATTCAGAATATGACGAAGCTGAAGAAGCTGCTTACCAACACGAAATTGCTATGATTAGTTAGAAATTTAACCGAATTCCATCTTACTCCAGTCCAAAGAAAAACTTTCGTTCTTCTAACCAAAATGCTGGATATCAATCAAGATACAACTATAGGAAAGGACACCATCACTCAGGACAAAATCGATACTATTCGAAACCTGAAGAGCAGCATCAGGAGAAACCAAAAGCACCAGTTGTCAACACCAACCAAGCTCACACACCTGAAAAGAACGAAGCTGAAGTGATCAAGTGTCACAACTACGGAGGACTCTGGCACCAAACCACAGACTGCCGAGCCCCAAGGAACTATTCAAAGGAGAAAGAAGAAGAAAAGGTTAAGGCGTTTGTTGCATCTACAAATGTTGAAATCTGGTCTTCGGGTGATGAAGACGAACACTTTGAGAATAAGAAAAAAAGAGGAAAAGGCTTTGGCGAATGCATGATGGTGCATGCAAATTCAAAAACTCCGATCCCAGGGTTAGAAAAGGACATTGCTGAATCCACTTCCTCCTCCATGCCAAAGAACTATGCTTATATGGTCAACCACAAAACTGCAAAGGAATGAGTATCATCAAACAGGTACGTAACATGCTTCATACACATCATATTTACTCTAATAATCTAGAACCTACTCTAGAAAAAATATCTAACACCTGTGCAGATGCATTAGCTACTCATCAGCGGGTTCTTGAGGAAAGGGATGACGGGTATGACGAAGTGATGAAGTTAAAAAGTAGGCTAGAGGATAAGAAACTATTTTGTGATAAACTTACTGCTGATTTGAAAATCGAACAGACTTCTAGGAATTTGTTAGAAAATTCAAATCAGATTTTGACATCGTAAAGGGATATAGCCCGAAGCGATAATGTAAGACTCAAGAAATTAGTGGATCAGTTGTACCATGGAACTGAAATTTTCAAATCTCCTGCAAATACTAATTCTTTTGAGAATACGTTCAATTGGGGATAGGCAAGAAAATCCACAAATAAAAAGTATCCCATCCATAACAAACAAAGTCCTTTCTTTTAATATCCAACGAATGAATATGATGAAAAACACGATGAGGACTTAACCAAAAACGTCTCAAAAACTCCCACAGAAAATGCCATTTCTGACTTAAAAGAAGGAGTCAGAATACCCTTCTCATATTTCTCGGAAGAGGCCACTGCCGAAAGCAACAAATTGTCCATAACTTCGGTCCCATTCATGCCTAAACATCTGACCTCGGTCCCAAACAATCCATCATTGAATTCTCAACAACACTCGTTCTTCGAAAATCTGCAAAGTAACTGTGTTACTGACGAATTTAATCCATGTCATATCGACTTGACTCGAAAAATTCTAAAGAAGAAAATGTTGATATGGAAATCGAAATTGGGAAACGTCCGAGTAATGTCATCATTAAAAACGATTTTAACAGAATCACAATTAAAAATCCCAATATTGTTAACACATCTAATATGACGTCTGAACCATCGTGTTCCGGCACTAAGTCATATATAGATGTATTACAACTTAATTTTTCAAACACTTCCAATCCGGACAAACATTCGCTCGAAAAACTTAAAGTCAATCATGAAGAATCAGACTCTTTGAATGATTCTTTATCTTACTCCTCTCCATGAGAGATTTTTCAAAAAGGAAAGGGACAAAATCTAACTAAAAATGGAGTAAAACCAATCTTAAACCGAAAAGATCTCCGATCAACTCGATCCCATGCAAGAAATGATCAAAGAAATTGTTTCTACACTCAGAGAAAACCTAAAGCCAAATCAACTCTCATCATTCCAAGTCATACTCAGAAATGTACTCCTCCGACATCACGCAAGTATATCCACAAGGGATTACTTCCGACTCCACATATCAAACCCATTTAGTATCATCAAAATATCAACAACTTAGATTACAACTCAAAATTTCCAAAAATAAAAAATACGAAAATAGCACAAAATGTCTCTGCAATAGCTAAGAGATCCGAGGCTGAGATTTTGAAACCAAAAATTTCATCTTCTGATATTATGAGAAGCAACAAGCAAAATCAGAACACTGTCGGAACCAAAAATCAAAACTCCGATCGCTTTCAAACAATTCCGAAAATATTGAAACGACAACAAACTAATACTTGCTATCATTGTTGCAATCATACTACAAAAACATCTTTTGCTACCAAAAGAAAAACTTTCAATTATGAAACAAAAATTGTTTTTTAGAAACCTTCAAGAAGATTTGTTCAAAAATGGGTTGTCAAATCATCCATTTCGGAACCAAAATCAACCATCTATATCCCTGAAACTGAAACTTATTCCATCCAAACAGTCAAAAACAATTCTTCCATGTCTAGAAAAACAAATGGGTCCAAACAATTTTGGGTGCCCAAACTAACTATCTGATTTTCAGGCATTTAGCACGGAAGAGCAGGATGACGAATGGCTTATTGACAGTGCCTGCTCCATGCATATGACCGGAAGATTAGAGTTTCTGAGAGATTATCGAGAAGTTAATTTTGGAGGATACGTTACATTCGGAAACGATGCAAACGGCATCATCAAAGGATATGGTGTACTAACAAATGGGAACTTCACCATTCAGAAAGTTGCCTACGTTCTTGGAATCAAATACAATCTTGTCAGCGTAGGACAATTAGTCAGTACCGGTCTCCGAGTAGAATTTGATAACGAATTTAGCTATATAATGACCGGTACCAGAGACAGATGCTTAGTGAAATCTCCAAAACAACTCAACATGTTTCCTTTAGATATCTCCATGTTCCTCGGAAAGCCTAGGCTATGCCTTCTATCAAAAGCCCATTCCAAAGTAAGCTGGCTCTGGCATCGGAAACTAGCACATCTCAACTTCCGATACATGAATCAACTGGTAACCGGAGAAACGGAGAAATGCTAAGAGGTATGCCACTTCTGAAGTTTGACAATGAAAACTTATGTACTGCATGTGCACTAGGCAAGCAGAAGAAGAAACCTCACAAGACAATCACAGATTCAAGCATCACTCACCCACTCGAACTTCTTCACATTGATCTTTGTGGTCCATCAACTGTTGCAAGTCTGAATCATAAGAAATATATCTTGGTTATTGTGGACGATTACTCCTGATTCACCCGGGTATTCTTCTTAAGATTAACATCAGACACCTTTTTAGAGCTCCGAAACTTCATCACATCAGTTGAGCTCAAGATACAACTACCTGTAAGAAGAATCCGAAGTGACAATGGAACTGAGTTCAACAATGGGCAAATCGAAGAATTTCTAGCCTTAAAAAGGATAGAGCACAACTTCTCAGCACCTTATAGACCACAACAAAATGGCTGACAACGCCTAGTGATATTACATATTTTAGTCGTTGTTGAGCCCTATTCTTAGTGAAATTATATCATATATATCGTGGTATTCTCACTTTTCGTGCCAGTACTTGTTTGGAAGAAAATAATGAAAACAGGGACCAAAAGCGTGCAAAATGGAGAAAGTTGAAGAAGAAGATAAAAATCAGGAAAATACATACGCGTGCCGCGGAAATCAAGAAGGCGCGACGCGGATCTAAGGCGGTGGAACAAATTTAAATGCCGATAAAACGGGAGAAGATTAGTACGCACGCCGCGGTTTTCTTAATTGCGCGGCGCGGCTGCGGGAAATTTGCAACTATAAATAGAGGCATTCCCAGCCGAAAACCCTAGCAAATACCCGACGAAAAATCGACATGAAGGCTCTTTGACTCCGTGATTAAGCTTCTGCAACTTCACATTTGGTATTTCTATGTTTTAGAATTTAATTTCTTTTTAGTATTAGTTAGCATTAGTGGCTACGGTCTTTAGGAGTGACAACCACTGACCTTGAGCATTTTAGTTTATTGTTTTTCAGTGTTGGTTACTGTATTGGATCATTGGAATTCGTTTTGGTTAATGAGAATCATTTGGTTACAAGTAATATTTATTTTTCGGTGTTTTTATGCTTAATATTGGATTGTGTTTGCTTGGATTGTGTTTGAATGTTGTTTTTACCTTGATTGGACTGACTTCCCTTGCTGATTTCAGTGCCCAACTAGGTTAGCCTTTGTGGTTTGAACTTTAGCCAGTGACTGTTCAGTTGAACCTTAGTTATTGGTTTAGTTTATGCCATGGTGTTTGATTGTTTGGATACCTTTGCTTGCTTCTGAATTAGAGATGTACTTCTGATTTCAGTAGTGACTAGGTTTGTTTGGAAGTTTAGTTTTAGTTTATGCGTGTTTGGATTTGCTTTGGTTCATGTTTTCTGGGTTTAGAAGTCAAAAGCTTTGAAACTAGGTCCTCTACTATAGCGTGATACTATAGTTTGTAATCTGTCACCTGACTTGACCACGTAACTCCTGCGGATCAAGCCTGACTACCACTGTGCTAGTGTGTGTGTTAGGTTATTTTCTTATTTTTGACCGCACGACGACCTAGGCGTGTCAAATTTTGGCGCCGTTGTCGGGGAGTTGTGAGCTTGAGATTAGGTGATCTGTAGGACTTAGCTTCTGATTTTTGATATTTGATTTTAGTTCTTTGATTTCTGGTATGTGTACGTCTTCATAATGGGCGATTACATGTATCCGGATCAATATTTTGAGTATTATGAAAATCCGGCCGACACCTATTACGAGGATGATTGCTACAATGGATCATCCGATGACAATGGATGGCGGACGGAGGAGTCATCTCAGCCTGAAAATCCTGCAATTTGGGCCCGACTTTGGGTACTCATGTATTACACCCACCAATAGCAGAAGGACAAGGCTGATGCTCTTGTAAGAATGCAAGCTTCTTTAGATCAGTTAGAGGAAAATTGGAAATGTTCATCACCCTCGCCAGAACCTGAGGCGAGTAATTTTTATACAAATGATATGGTGTGTAAACCTACATCATGTGAATATGTGATGGAAGGGCATACACCTTGGGAAAGTCAAGAGGCCATTGAGAGGGTCGAAAATTGTAACACCCGACTTATTAAAAAAACACCCCAAAATTTTTTCATTTTTCAAACCAATTATTTTACAAACAAAACCATAAGTAAGGGGTATTAGTTAATACAATACGAGTACAAGAGTATCACGAAGTACAATACATAAATATTATACATTCTTCAAGCCGGGTCGTCACTTCAAATACTAAGTCCTCAGTCACGGACTTTATCTTTTCCCTTGGTGGGATCACGCTCACCTGCAGGGACATATCAATAAAACCGTGAGCTATAAAGCCCAATGAGTAATCACATCAAGTATAACATGTATAAGAATAAAATTCTCTATACAAAATCAATTATGCATTATCAAGCAATATAAAATCATATATGGCTCACGGGTTATCCCGCTTTTGCCTAGACTCACGGCTCCGTTCTTGCCATCGCAATGACTCACGGCTTATCCGGTCTTGTCTATATAAGTTTAACTCACAGCTCCGTTCTTGTCTATTATATACTCACGGCTTATCTGGTATTGTCTATATAAGTTTGACTCACAGCTCCGTTCTTGTCTATTATAGACTCACGGCTTATCTGGTATTGTCACGTCACAGTTTACATAGATATATTGACTCACAGCTCCGTTCTTGTCTATGGTAGACTCACGGCTTATATGGTCTTGTCATATTTCAAATCATGTAATTTGTCATTTTTGTCCCCCAAAATCATATTCATCTGCAGCTGCTCATATAACATATATCACAACGGATAACAGTGAGATTACTCACCTGAAGGTTTGCTACAACTAGCGTTTGTTGTTCATTGCTTTCCAATGTAATCCGTAGGGTTTTGTCCCGTACCTATAATTCCATTTATTTTCAAATGATTATAGGTTAATAACCATTCCAATTAACTCTAATACAATAGAGTTCAATACAATATCATTATAAACAATGCCTAGTTAATAAACTTTCCGTTTACTAACTTTTTATGAATTTTACTATTCACCGAGGCATTTGAATAGATCTACAGTGCTCTCGAGGGGTCGGAAACTAAATATAAAAATTTTCCCAAACTTTTCAGACCATAACGAGCCTACGGTTCAAGTTTGAGCAAAATCGGACAAGCCAAACGAAAGTTAGCATTTTTGATCCCCTGCCTGGCCCCTGCTTGGAGGCGCACTGCGCCTAGGACAGGGCGCACTGCGCCTGGGCGCACCCCGCCTGGCTCCTAGGCGCACCCCGCCTGGATCCTGGGCGCACTGCGCCTGGCGCCAGTGCAGGTCTCCTGGCCAGTCGCGATTTGTGCACTGTAGCTTGCAGTTTTGGTCTATAAGTTCTTAATGTTGTTCTTAACCGTTTGGGGTTTATTCCTAGGCTAAAACCTTACATTTTAACAAGGTTTTTAACCCCCAAAACACACTCAATCAATCATATGAAGAATTAGGGTTCTTAGTTCTAACAACCCCAAAACTTCAAATTCAACAAAAATAACAATCTACTTCAATTTTCTTGAAATAAGCCCTTATTAGCATGACTTAATGGAAGTATTACATCAATTTAAACACCCAATCATAACTGTAATTGCAGTTTTTGAGTTCTACAAAACTCATCAAGAAGAACTAGTCAAGAACTTGGATTACTAACCTTTCAAGTTTCCAATTCTACCCTTTGAAACCAAGGATCGAATTCCAGCTTCAAACCTTCAAGAATCCTTCAAGATTTCTGGAAAAATCAGTCACGAACCCTCTCCCGTAAGCCTCTAAAATCTGCACACAAATGGGAGAAGCTTCCATCCTTTTATACTTCCAGAATTTGCAATTTGGTCCTTGAAGTTACATTTCTTAAACTTTTGCCACAACTAACAAAGTTTATGACAAAAATCAGATTTTATAACATTTTAAATCCAAGACTCAAAATATTATTACAAAACAAGTCCTTTTTTGTCCAAAAGACCAAATTACCCTTCTGAGGTAAAATGACCAATTTGCCCTTTTTATTATAATTACATAATAAACATGTTTTTGGCGTTACAAATTCTCCCCTCCTTTAAGAGATTTCGTCCCCGAAATCATACAAAAAGTTGAGGGTATTTCTCCCTCATTTCACTTTCGGTCTCCCACGTCATGTCGGAACCTTTGTGATAACGCCAAAGTACTTTCACCATGCTGATCTTCTTATTTCGCATCTGTCTTACTTTGCGGTCTAACACCCGCTCGGGTTGTTCCGGATATCTTAACTTTTCATCCACCTCAATTTCAGCCAGAGGTATATGTTGAGACTTATCAAACAAAGTTTTCCTCAAATGGGACACATGAAATACATCATGTATACCATGAAGTTCATCAGGTAGCTCCAATCGATACGTCACGGCTCCAACACTTTGGGATACACGGAAAGGTCCAATGAAGCGAGGACTCAACTTCCCTTTCTTCCCAAAACGTATTAGGCCTTTCCAAGGGGATACTTTGAGCATTACCATATCTCCTACTTGGAATTCTATCGGTTTCACCCGTTTGTCCGCATACTGTTTCTGTCTATTCTGAGCTACCTTCAAATTTTTGCGTATCAGTTTGATCTTTTCTTCGGTCTGTGCTACAATTTCAGGTCCAGCCAACGGCTTTTCCCCAACTTCAGTCCAGCAGGTCGGAGTACGGCACGGTGCTCCATACAATGCCTCATACGGGGCCATCTGAATTCTAGAATGATAGTTGTTATTGTACGCGAATTCTACTAAAGGCAAATGATCTTCCCAGCTTCCACCGAAGTCAATGATACAAGTTCTCAACATGTCTTCCAAAGTCTGGATTGTTCTTTCACTCTGACCATCGGTCTGCGGGTGATATGCGGTACTCATAAGTACTTTTGTACCCAATTGTTTTTGAAGACTCTGCCAAAAATGGGAAGTAAATCTACTATCTCGGTCAGATACAATCGATGCTGGGAATCCATGCCGACAAATCACCTCATCTATGTAGATTTTCGCCAGTTGATCTACTCTGTAATTTTCCTTATATGGTATGAACTGTGCCGATTTGGTCAATCGATCCACAATCACCCATATAGAATCATAACCTCGCGGTGTCCGCGGCAACTTCGTTACAAAATCCATGGTAATATGGTCCCATTTCTTCTCTGGAACCGGCAATGGTTGTATTTGCCCGTACGGTTTCTGATGGTTTGACTTAACTTGCAGACACGTCAAACATCTTTCTACATATCTTCCATTGTCTCTCTTCATTCCAGGCCACCAATACGTCGGTTTTAACGTCCGATACAACTTGGTACTGCCCGGATGAACTGCGCATCTTCTAGAAGCAAATTCCGCGCCTCTCCTTGTTTCGGGACCCATATTCGACCTCTGAAGGTCTTCAATTTCTGAGCATTTTCTTCCAGATGCTTCAAATATCCAACCATTCTTTCGCTTTTTACATTCTCCGGCTTACACGCTTCTTCTTGTGCTGAACGAATCAATTTTGGTAACCGGCTTGCTACACCCATACATGCGGATGTAATTTTCAGAGGAGCTTCTTTTCTGCTTAGGGCATCTGCCACCACATTCGCCTTACCAGGGTGGTACAGAATTTCACAATCAAAGTCTTTAAGCAGATCTATCCACCTTTGCTGTCTCATGTTAAGTTCTTTCTGGTCAAAGAGGTACTTCAGGCTCTTGTGATCCGTGTAAATGACAAACTTTACACCGTATAAATAATGCCTCCACAGCTTCAATGCTAGGATCACCGCAACTAATTCCAGATCATGAACTGGATATTTCTTTTCAGCATCTTTTAATTGGCGGGACGCATAGGCTATGACCTGACCATTCTGCATTAGCACACAACCAAGACCAACTCTAGAAGCATCGCTGTAGATCACATACTCTTCTCCGCTTTGTGGTAGTGCTAACACCGGTGCTTCACATAAAGCTTGTTTCAACTTCTGAAATGCTTCTTGTTGTTTTTCAGCCCACGTGAACTTTTCACCTTTCTTGGTCAACTTGGTCAACGGAGCAGCTATCGAGGAGAAATTCTCAACAAATCTTCTGTAATAGCCTGCCAAACCAAGGAAACTTCGTACTTCAGTGGGACTTCTAGGCGGTTCCTATTTCATCACGGCGTCAACCTTTGCTGGATCTACTTTCAGCCCTTCGGCATTGATTACATGACCAAGAAATTGAACTTCCCTTAGCCAGAATTCACACTTGGAGAATTTCGCATATAGCTTTTCTCGACGAAGCAGCTCTAACACTTGTCGCAGGTGCACCTCATGTTCAGCTTGGCTTCGGGAATACACCAAAATGTCATCAATAAACACTATCACCGAGGTATCAAGGAACGGACGACACACTCGGTTCATAAGATCCATGAATACGGCTGGAGCATTGGTTAACCCAAAAGGCATCACCAAAAACTCATAATGACCGTATCGCGTTCGGAAAGCTGTCTTCGGAATGTCAGCTTCTCTTATCTTCAGCTGATGGTAACCCGACCTCAGGTCAATCTTAGAAAAGTAGGACGCGCCTTGTAGCTGATCAAATAAGTCGTCTATTCTGGGTAGCGGGTACTTGTTCTTTACTGTGATCTTGTTTAATTCCCGATAGTCAATACACATGCGCATTGACCCATCTTTCTTCTTAACAAACAAGATAGGGGCTCCCCAAGGCGATGTACTCGGTCTGATAAAACCCCTGTCTAACAATTCTTCCAGTTGCTTTCGCAGTTCCACCATCTCTGAAGGTGCTAAACGGTATGGAGCTCGGGCAACAGGTGCAGCTCCCGGAACTAGTTCAATCGTGAACTCAACCTGTCGATCTGGTGGCAACCCTGGAAGTTCGTCTGGAAACACATCTGGGAACTCGTTCACCACATTCACATTCACTACCCCCACTTTAATCGGTTGAGCCACCGATACATAAGCTAGATAGGACATCCCTCCTTTACTGATACAGCTTCGAGCTTGAGCAAAGGAGATAACTGGCATTCTCAACCGAGGTCGTTCACCCTGAATCTTTATCAAATTCCCATCTGGTGACAGCACTGTGAGGCTTTTATTTCTACAATCCATGTTAGCATAATTCGTTGCCAACCAATCCATTCCCACAATTACACCAAATTCATTGGTAGTCATCTGCTTCAAATCTATAGGGAAAACGGTCGCGTAGATTTTAAGCTGACAACCTTCCAGGTGTTCGGAAACCCAAACATATCTACCGTCTGCTACAGCTACTTCCAAGCTTTCATCCATTGGGGTTAACGGTACATTCAAGCGAGACATCAGGGACTCCGACACAAAACAGTGTGTAGCCCCCGGATAAAAAATAACATATACAGGTATGGAATCAAGAGTGAAGATACCTGTCACCACATCTGTCTTCTCACGGGCTTCCTCCACGGTCATCTGGAAAGCTCGCGAGGCCACCGGTCGTCCCCTGTTCTTCGACTCTTCTTTCTTTCCCACTTGATCATCCCTGGGTCTTTCACTGTAGACACCGGATTTCAGTTGGGGACAGTTCGAACGAATGTGATCTGTAGCTCCACATTGGTAGCATCTTCTTTCCGCCCGACACTCCCGTGTAAGATGACCCGTTCTTCCACAATTTCGGCAGCTAACTGACCCAGTATCACTGCGACAACTGCCCGTGTGCCTTTTTCTGCAATTTTCACACCACTTTCCTTCATCTTTCTGGCCTTTTCCCCTAGACCCGGATTGTTGCGACTTTTTCTGAGGCGTCCAACCTTGGTCTTCCGCCTTTCGTTTCATTTCCAAAACTTTCTTTTGTGTTCTTGTCGCTTCAATTTTGTTTCTCTTTCTGTGGCTCGATCCACCACTTGCCGAAAAGTAGGTAGTTTCAGCGGTTGCACGATTTCCCTGATTCGTGTCGTCAACCCCCAAACATACTTGTCAATCTTCCTCTTTTCAGTATAGATATGGTGTTCTGCAAACCTAGGTTTCTCCAGAAAGCTAAGAGTATATTCCTGAACAGATCAGGAACCCTGTTCCAGATGCAGGAATTCATCCTCTAATTGCTTTATCGCTACTTCAGAACAATACTCTTCATTGAACTTATTCTTGAATTGTTCCCAAGACACAGATTGGGTTGGATCAAGATTCAGAGACTTGTAGTAAATTTGCCACCAGTGTAGTGCACTGCTTGTGAGTTGGTTCGTGGCAAATTCTACTTTATCATCATCCGCACATTTGCTTACTCGGAACACCTTCTCAATATGCATGATCCATTCCATAGCTTTGACTGGATCATCTGTCCCCGAGAATTCCTTTGGTTTACAACCAAGGAAGGCTTTATACGTACACCCAACTTTCTTTGTAGAGGCTTCCCCTCCTTGTGTTTCTTTCACTGCCCAGGCACGACTTTCTCCCTGGCTTTCATCTTCCGGCTGCCTGTCATGAACACTTTTTGCAGCCCCTTCACTAGGATTAGGATTGGCACTCGGGTTGGGATTGCCACTCGGGTTGGGATTATTCATTAATGTTGGCATCATTTGCCTAACCACTTCTTCCACAATCGCCCGAATATCAGGTGGATTTTCTCCTACCGGTTCCCGTGCTGGTGCTCTTCGCCAAACAAATCCGCATGACCGAGCTGGTCCACTTCTTGCAGTTCCACGCGAATTCGCACCAGTGGGATTACTTCGTGTATTTCTCATACTTCAAAATTTAAGCAAACCGTTAGATTACATATATAATAACAAACTTATATATATCTAACAGTCCATTTATCTGTTCTTCTCTCAAGTTTTTAGTCCAGGAATCTAGTCTAAGACACCTAGTTCACTTAAACCACGGCTCTGATACCAACTTGTAACACCCGACTTATTAACAAAAACACCCCAAAAATTTTTCATTTTTCAAACCAATTATTTTACAAACAAAACCATAAGTAGGGGGTATTAGTTAATACAATACGAGTACAAGAGTATCACGAAGTACAATACATAAATATTATACATTCTTCAAGCCGGGTCGTCACTTCAAATACTAAGTCCTCAGTCACGGACTTTATCTTTTCCCTTGGCGGGATCACGCTCACCTGCAGGGACATATCAATAAAACCGTGAGCTATAAAGCCCAATGAGTAATCACATCAAGTATAACATGTATAAGAATAAAATTCTCTATACAAAATCAATTATGCATTATCATGCAATATAAAATCATATATGGCTCACGGGTTATTCCGCTTTTGCCTAGACTCACGGCTCCGTTCTTTCCATCGCAATGACTCACGACTTATCCGGTCTTGTCTATATAAGTTTGACTCACAGCTCCGTTCTTGTCTATTATAGACTCACGGCTTATCTGGTCTTGTCTATATAAGTTTGACTCACAGCTCCGTTCTTGTCTATTATAGACTCACGGCTTATCTGGTATTGTCATGTCACAGTTTACATAGATATATTGACTCACAACTCCGTTCTTGTCTATGGTATACTCACGGCTTATCTGGTCTTGTCATATTTCAAATCATGTAATTTGTAATTTTTGTCCCCCAAAATCATATTCATCTGCAGCTGCTCATATAACATATATCACAACGGATAACAGTGAGATTACTTACTTGAAGGTTTGCTACAACTAGCGTTTGTTGTTCCTTGCTTTCCAATGTAATCCATAGGGTTTTGTCCCGTACCTATAATTCCATTTATTTTCAAATGATTATAGGTTAATAACCATTCCAATTAACTCTAATACAATAGAGTTCAATACAATATCATTATAAACAATGCCTAGTTAATAAACTTTCCGTTTACTAACTTTTTATGAATTTTACTATTCACCGAGGCATTTGAATCGATCTACAGTGCTCTCGAGGGGTCGGAAACTCAATATAAAAATTTTCCCAAACTTTTCAGACCATAACGAGCCTACGGTTCAAGTTTGAGCTAAATCGGACAAGCCAAACGAAAGTTAGCATTTTTGATCCCCTGCCTGCCCCTGCTTGGAGGCGCACTGCGCCGAGGACAGGGCGCACTGCACCTTGGACAGGGCGCACTGCGCCCAGGACAGGGCGCACTGCGCCTGGGCGCACCCCGCCTGGCTCCTGGGCGCACTGCGCCTGGGCGCACTGCGCCTGGGCGCACTGCGCCTGGGCGCACTGCGCCTGGGCGCACTGCGCCTGGGCGCACTGCGCCTGGGCGCACTGCGCCTGGGCGCACTACGCCTGGCTCCTGGACGCACTGCGCCTGGCTCCTGGACGCACTGCGCCTGGCGCCAGTGCAGGTCTCCTGGCCAGTCGCGATTTGTGCACTGTAGCTTGCAGTTTTGGTCTATAAGTTCTTAATGTTGTTCTTAACCGTTTGTGGTTTATTCCTAGGCTAAAACCTTACATTTTAACAAGGTTTTTAACCCCGAAAACACACTCAATCAATCATATGAAGAATTAGGGTTCTTAGTTCTAACAACCCCAAAACTTCAAATTCAACAAAAATAACAATCTACTTCCATTTTCTTGAATTAAGCCCTTATTAGCATGACTTAATGGAAGTATTACATCAATTTAAACACCCAATCATAACTGTAATTGCAGTTTTTGATCATCAAGAACAACTAGTCAAGAACTTGGCTTACTAACCTTCCAAGTTTCCAATTCTACCCATTGAAACCAAGGATCGAATTCCAAGCTTCAAACCTTCAAGAATCCTTCAAGATTTCTGGAAAAATCAGTCACGAACCCTCTCCCGTAAGCCTCTAAAATCTGCACACAAATGGGAGAAGCTTCCATCCTTTTATACTTCCAGAATTTGCAATTTGGTCCTTGAAGTTACATTTCTTAAACTTTTGCCACAACTAACAAAGTTTATGACAAAAATCAGATTTTATAACATTTTAAGTCCAACACTCAAAATATTATTACAAAACAAGTCCTTTTTGTCCAAAAGACCAAATTACCCTTCTGAGGTAAAATGACCAATTTGCCCTTTTTATTATAATTACATAATAAACATGTTTTTGGCGTTACAAAAATGTTGTTGAGGAAGAGGTTGTCGGTGACAATGCTACCTCTGAATCAATAGCTTTTGATGTTTTTGATGTTTTTGAAAGTATTAGTAATGTTGATCTGGTGTTGGGTGAATCCATAACATCACCAGAGATTTTGGTTGATAAGGATGTTGTGGATGGGACTATAAGTGACACTACAGATCCCAGCCCAACAAGTCCTGAAATTGTTGAAGTTGCCAATGTCTTTGAGGAAGGGGTGTAGATGACAATATTACCCCCGACCCTGTAATTTTTGAAAATTTTGAGAAATTTGAAAGTAAGGATCTGGTGATGGGTGACTTTGTACCACCATCGGATCAAACTAGTCGCTCACTCTTGGTTCCGATCCACCTGTTGGACGATGATCAAGAAGTTGATGCTGACGAATTAATATTTGAAAATAATAAACATGATTTTATCACCACTCATGATCCATTCATGAATGGAAAATTAGATGTGATCAATACCATCGATTAGGACATATGGAAGCATCCCGATATGTTGCCTTCCGATCCCTTTCGATTGGAACTGCAAGCCAAAATTGCAAACTGAAAGTAACACGCAATATGAGAGCAACTAACAAGGCACAACACAACTACTGGAAGCGGCACTGGGCGCGCTTCATGTCAAGCCTTTGACTTTGAAGAGATGCAGAAGGAAGGACCGAGCTTCGAGGTTCAAAGCTACCTCCAAGCATTCACGGGAGCTAACCAGGAAGCAACAACGTGGCAGCACCAGGAGAACTAGCAAGCCATTCGACCCAGGAAAGTTTGAAGGGAAGTGGGTCAGCGAAGGGACTGTGGAAGCAGAAAAGCAGCAAGGAAAGAAGGAATACGATCCACCGTAGCTGTATAGGAGCAACACGTCGGGCTGAAGACGTTAAACTTAGCGCTTGTTGGGAGGCAACCCATCGTGTCATAGGTTAGGTTCTGTATTTCTTTGAAATAATTAGGAAAAATCTTATCATTAATTGTAGGTACCAGTGGTCCAAGGCAAGTGTGGGGTCGTGTGAAGAATTTGGAATTTTTAATGACCGCGCCGCGATTTTCTCAATGGCGTGACGCGGGGTCGTAAATCGACCCGATGCGCAGGGGTTGATTTGGTGACACGCGCGCCGTGATTTGTGCAATTGCGCGATGCGGGAATCGATCGGTCGGTTTTCCTTCATATTAAGGTAAGCCGCGACACTATTCACACACACCACGACTCGGAGCTCTAATCAACAAAAATTTCTCGCGTTTTTTCTTGCTCATTTCCTTCCCGCTACTACGGTACGTCATTCTAACTAGCTATTACTCGTTTAAACTAGTGATTAGGTAGTTAATTTGAGTGATTTATTCAAAAAGTTCAAAACTTAGAAATCTCCAATGCTAACTCATAGGGTGTTTATTTTGCCAAATAAAGACCCTAGATGAGTTAGTCGGCACTTAGGCTACCTTGTGGTGTGCTTGGATTGAATTTAAACAGGTTAAAACTCGATTTGAGTTTAGATTTTGGAAACAGCCGCTCGCCACACCGCGCCCTTGCTCTTGGGCCGCGCTGCGGTGCGGTGGGGAAGAAAAGGACTTATTTTGCAAAAAAAAATTCGTTTGTGTAGATCATGTTCAGACTAGACCATGCTTTTCTCCAGTTTCCAGAGGAGCATGCTAGCTCTGCTGAGTACCGATCGAGGAGAGACGCTTTGACGGGTCGCCGGGTTCTTGAGGCGACTATTATCGATACGGACATCCTCAGGGATGTCGGGCTCTGGGGCGAGATAGAGCCATTTTTACACCGCACCTGGACCCATGGGGACACTTCATTTACCTGCCGGGGCTGGGATAGGCTCATGGCCACCGAGGAGGGCGTTGTCTACACGGAGCTCCTACTGGAGTTCCTTTCCACTATTGAGTACACACCGAGGGCGACAGACCCGCGGGCGAGGTTGATACGATTCAGGTTGGGGGGAGTATAGATGGAGTGCAGCCTCCGGGAGTTTGGGAGGCGCGCCGGTATCTACACCGAGGCGGATAATCAGCACCGCCACTTTGCACAGTTCATGGAGGCGTGCATCCAGGGGCAGCCTTTGCCAGCATGGAGGTTTGGGCACCATTGTCCAACATTTTCTACGAGGTGGGGACCTCTCGGGAGAGCCACCTCCATGACCCACTCCACCGCCTCATGCACCGCATCGTCTCCACCTCCATCATGCAGCGGGAGGGGGCGAGAAGGTGTCCGGTGAGGACATGACATTCCTCTAGGTTCTCCTCGGCCCTTCCAGGTTCATTCACCTCCCTTTTTCCTTAGCAGCTGCCCTATCCACCCGTTCGACGGGTGCCTCCGCCAGCAGTCCTCTGGCCCGCGGGTACTTCATCACCCGCCTGGCCCGATCATACTGGATCCTCACTGCCCGCAGTGTCGCCACCTTGACCGCTTTACCTCCATCTCGCACTACGGCACGAGCATTGGAGAGCATGGGGCTGATTCAGCAGCAGCACCGGGACAGTTCGTGAAAGCAGAGACTGAGGCATCCCAGGACCCCCAGCCAGTGTACGCCCAGCCTAGCAGGAGACGTAGGAGGCAGCCTCCACCAGCAGAGCCAGCTCCACAGCCTCAGCCACAGCAACAGGAGGACCCGGCGGCCATCCACCGATTGGCAGCCAGGGTTGCCAGGATGGAGGACCAGCTCGAGTGGATCGGGGAGGTACTTTTGGATCTAGCTACCCAGCAGGGTCAGTACCCCCGACCATTCCCAGCCAGAGCCCATGATCATGAGGCTGGACCTTCCAGGCCACCGGGTGGCAGTTGATGTATTTTCTTTTTCTTCTTTTATATTTTTGGGATATATGTACCGTATCTATGACACACATCTCTATCTTTTGATTGTTTATATTTTATATATCTATTTGCTTTTATGATTGTTATCCCAAATTGGGAAGGAGTTGTCTTAGACAAGTGTGGGGTCACCGTGCCCCCTCCACTTGTCTTGACCACCGACGTGTTCACTGTTGCGCCACAACTCCAGAATGCGAAATCAAGGACTTTTTGTTCGAATTTGTACCTGTGATACCGAGTACCAACCAAGCAGTCTACCGTCCAAAGGGGTAACTCTTTCTCCCTTGTTCTAAATAATAATTTTTTGTACAATGGGGACGTTGTACGGTTTTAAGTGTGGGGTGTGGACGGTCGAAAGAGTAGTTTGTTGAAATTTTTGCAGAAATTACCAAATTTCAAATTTTTAGCAACTTTTTCAAAAAAATTTAATAAATTGTAATTTTGAAACGAATGGTTTGTGATTGTGATAGCACTGGTATCTTTCAAGAGGTACTATTTAATTGTGATCATGCTATTAGTTTGTCAAACAAGTTGAGTTTTAGAAGTTAGACGATTGGAGTGTTTTAGGATTGGAATTTAGGAAGGAAATGTCAATCTGTGGCCTTTGTTGTTCGAGCCGGTAGGTCCGAAAAGGGTGGCCTCGAAGAGGCATTTATCCACCTTACCACCTAAGATCGTCTGGTTTGGGATGGTAATTTCGAAAGCTCGTTACATGGACAACATCGAAAGTCATGGACAATTCCTTAATGGCCTTTAGAATCTGAATGAGTAAGTACACTTCATTGTGGACAAAAATTTTGTAATAAAGGGTTCTCTAGAAAGCCATGAATTCCAAAGAACATTCTAATTAGGTTTTCACAAACTTTTTCATCTAACTCTAAGACAATAAGCTTTGAAACTGAACACAGTCAAAAATTGTTTGAGTCTTAGTTATAATTTATTAAAAACTCTCTTGCTTGGGAACAAGCAAAGCACAAGTGTGGGGTGTTTGACAACGCCTAGTGATATTACATATTTTAGTCGTTGTTGAGCCCTATTCTTAATGAAATTATATCATATATATCATGGTATTCTCACTTCTCGTGCGAGTACTTGTTTGGAAGAAAATAATGAAAACAGGGACCAAAAGCGTGCAAATTGGAGAAAGTTGAAGAAGAAGATAAAAATCAGGAAAATACGTACGCGTGCTGCGGAAATCAAGAAGGCGCGACGCGGATCTAAGGCGGTGGAACAAATTCAAATGCCAATAAAACGGGAGAAGATTTGTATGCACACCGCGGTTTTCTTAATTGCGCGACTGCGGCTGCGGGAAATTTGCAACTATAAATAGAGGCATTTCCAGCCGAAAACCCTAGCAAAGACCCGGTGAAAATCGACCTGAAGGCTCTTTGACTCCATGATTAAGCTTCTGCAACATCACATTTGGTATTTCTATGTTTTAGAATTTAATTTCTTTTTAGTATTAGTTAGCATTAGTGGCTAGGGTCTTTGGGAGTGACAACCACTGACCTTGAGCATTTTAGTTTACTGTTTTTCAGTGTTGGTTACTGTATTTGATCATTGGAATTCGTTTTGGTTAATGAGAATCATTTGGTTACAACTAATATTGGTTTTTCGGTGTTTTTATGCTTAATATTGGATTGTGTTTGTTTGGATTGTGTCTGAATGTTGTTTTGACCTTGATTGGACTGACTTCCCTTGCTGATTTCAATGCCTAACTAGGTTAGCCTTTGTGGTTTGAACTTTAGCCAGTGACTGTTCAGTTGAACCTTAGTTATTCGTTTAGTTTATGCCTTGGTGTTTGATTGTTTGGATACCTTTGCTTGCTTCTGAATTAGAGATGTACTTTTGATTTCAGTAGTGACTAGGTTTGTGTGGAAGTTTAGTTTTAGTTTATGCGTGTTTGGATTTGCTTTGGTTCATGTTTTCTGGGTTTAGAAGTCAAAAGCTTAGAAACTAGGTCCTCTGACTATAGCGGGACACTATAGTTGGTAATATGTCACCTGACTTGACCACGTAACTCTTGCGGATCGACCCTGACTACCACTGTGCTAGTGTGTGTGTTAGGTTATTTTCTTATTTTTGACCGCACGACGACCTAGGTGTGTCAATGGCATAGTAGAAAGAAGAAACAAAACTTTAGTGGAAGCTGCCCGATGAATGCTGAACTTTGCAAATCTACCTGTAACCTTCTGGGGAGAAGCCATTGCAACAACATGTTTCGTTCAGAATCGATCCATCATCAACAAAGGACTTCTGATGACACCTTATGAAATTTTAAATGGGAGAAAACCCAATGTTAAATTTTTCCATATTTTTGGTTGTAGATGCTTCATCAAAAATAATAAAGATCACTTGGGCAAATTCGTACCCAAAAGTGATGAAGCAATTTTCATGGGTTATTCATCTAAATCTGTTGCTTATCGTGCTCTAAATAGGAGAACTCGAGTCATTGAAAAAGCTTCGACATAGAATTTGATGATCAATATGACTGGAGAAATAAAAATCAAGGCATTCTATACGTAATGGAAAATGATGTTCCAGTAGGACATCGACCCATTCATACAGTCGTTAGTGGATTATGATCTCCTCTTTGATCCTCCGGAAATTGCAACAAATGCTGAAGTCATCCACTCTCCTGAGGCAATTCCGCAGATCATCTCAGCCTCAGAACCGTCAATCTTTTTGGAACCCATATCTTTTGACGATCAGGTTAGACCTCCAATCAACACCTCTACATTTGAGGGGGAGCCTTCGTCTCCTTCACAGATTAATCAGGTTCAGAAGGAACCTCCACTCCCATCATATGCCGAGGGGGAGCTCATGCTTCCTACTCATGTTGATGGGATATCTCAATCCGAGGGGGACCATCAACCCTCAGGAGATGCCTTATCAGCAGACGCTCCATCAGGAGATGCCTCATCAGCAGATGCTCCATCAGGAGATGCCTCATCAGCAGACGCTCCATCAGGAGATGCTTTAATCAACTCTTCCGAGATGCATCCAATGATGCACCAGTCTTCACATTTGAAGCAAATGAAGACACATCCGCTGAAGAATCAAATATTCAAGATATATCTCCCGAAAATCCCAATTTCATTCAAGACATACCTCCTCCTGTGTCTGATCCAGCTCTTCTTCCGAGACTACACAAATGGACTCGGAACCATCCTCCGAATCAAATTATCGGAAATACCTAAACCAGAGTTTAGACTAGATCCAAGAAGTCAATCCAGGGTGAATGTCAATTTGCAGCTTATATCAGTAAATTCGAACCAAAAACCGTCTTCGATGCTCTAGACGATGACGATTGGATCAAAGCAATGCAAGACGAATTAGAAGAATTCAAAAGAAACGAAGTTTGGGATCTTGTTCCATGACCATCCAATCACACGGTCATTGGCACAAGATGGGTCTTCAGAAACAAGCTAGACGACATGGGGACTGTAATTCGTAATAAAACAAGATTAGTAGCAAAAGGATACAGTCAAATCGAAGGACTTAATTATGACGAGACATATGCACCTGTTGCAAGACTTGAAGCAATCAAATTTTTTCTAGCCTATGATGCTCACAAAAATATCATTGTCCATCAGATGGACGTGAAAAGTGCCTTTTTGCAAGGCAATCTTCAGGAAGTCGTCTATCTTCAGCAACCTCCGGGTTTTGAAGACTTGTCACGTCCCAACCATGTGTATCACGTAAATAAGGCTGTGTATGGTTTGAAACAATCTCTGAGACTTGGTATGAAACCCTATCAAATTTCCTAATATCCTCAGGATATAGAAGAGGAACCATTGATCCAACCTTCTTTGTGCGATCACATCAGAAACACATAATGATTGTACAAGTTTACGTAGATGACATCATTTTTGGGTCAACCAGTCAAAATATGGTTGACGAATTTGCAAAAGTTATGATTGACAAATTTCACATGAGTATGAATAGGGAAATCAATTTCTTTTTAGGTCTTCAGATCAAGCAAACAAGCAAAGGAGTCTTTATTCATCAAGAGAAATATACAAATGAACTACTAAAGAAATTCTCCTTTGAAAATTGTTCTACTGCCAAAGTTCCGATATCCACAAACCATAAGATATTTGCAGACCCGAAAGGTGAACCAGTAGATCACAAGATTATCGAGGGATGATCGGTTCACTGTTATATCTAACTGCCAGCAGACCTGACATCATGTTCTCAACATGTCTTTGTGCAACATATCAAGCAGCTCTGAAACTGTCACATCTGACTGCTATAAATAAATTTTCCGATATCTTAAAGGTACAAAGGCAATGGGTATGTGGTATTCGGTCGGAGACAATTTTAAACTCCAAGCATTTACTGACTCGGACCATGCGGGATGTAAATTGGATCGAAAAAGCACATCCGGAGGCTGTCAGTTTCTGGGAGGGAGACTAGTAAGCTGGTCTTCAAAGAAACAAAACTGAGTTGCATTATCATCAGCAGAAGCTGAATATGTGGCTGCATCAACATGTTGCTCAAAAGTCCTTTGGATGAAGACTCAAATTCTGGATTATGGTTACAGATTTATTCAAGTTCCAATCTACTGTGACTCCAAGAGTGCCATAGCCATCTCTCACAATCCTATTCAGCACGCCATGACGAAACACATCGACCTTAGGTATCACTTCATCAAAGATCAGATCTTACAAGGTAACATTGAACTTTATTTTATCCCAACTGAAGAACAGGTTGCTGATGTCTTCACTAAGGCTTTAGACTCTACAAAATTCAATTATTTTCTGGACAAATTAGGGAGAATAATCCTTGATACTACACCTCTCAATATCTCCTCCGAAAATTCTTGTCTCAGAACTCTGTCTCAGAATATCTTCCTAAATTTTCTGATGTATCAGAACATCTTCTTGTTACTCCGACAATATCCTCCGACATCTCAACTTCTGAGCAACTTCTGAATGTTTTTCTAAAATCATTTACATTAACATTTTTTTAATATGCATTATCACTTTAAGGCAAAAATTCAAATTCACGAAAAGTAACATGCAAACACATTTCATTAAAACGTTCATACATAACAACGGATCATTAAGCCATAGTCTTACATCAAACAGAAAACTCAAAAATTCTATGACTTAAGATTCTAAAAACATTAAAAACAACTAAGACTTCACCCCTATCGTCCTAGTGCCTGCTATATTGCCACTTTGAAGGATTGCCATAAGTGAAGGTTTCTGTGATTCGCAAAATCACACACATGCACTGGCTTACCATCCGTCAACAGCGACACATCATACACATCATCTCCTATCACCTCTTCAAGAACACCACTCCACCAGCCTTGATGGTCCCAGATATCAACTTAATCCCCCACCTTGTACTCTATCCGAACCATGGGAGGAATGGGACGAAGAACACCATACTTTACCTTCACCACCATCATCTCACCAGTGGTGTTGTCTGGAAGACAACGTAGTCGAACTTCACACCTCTGCTTCCAGGTCTTGGTGATCACCCCTTCGTAAAACCCTCCAGCAAAATCACCTTGGGTGAGCTTCACTTCAACCTCATCCTGACACTTGAAGAAATAACGAGCCATGTTGTGTGAAAGTTTACTTTTGATACAAATTTGTAACTTAAGTTACTTACCCCCTTTTATAAGCAAACCGCCTGCCCCTTGAGCTTCTCTAATCCCTTATCATCAATAGAGGTCATAATGACCCTAGTGGACATTTAATGCACTCATCACAACACCATCGTGTCCACTGCAGTTGATTAGACGGTTTTGCGCCTTGACGGCATACTCAATAACCGCTCTTAAATCAATGCAGAATTCCCATTCTTCTAAGAACTGACACATTCACACACTTAATTCTCTCTCTCTTACTTTCCCTATCCTATAAACGACAAATTCTTAGTCTAATTATTATTTTTATTTTTATTTCTGAATTTTTTTATCCGAAACATTCCTTCCGACTCAGATTTTTGATCTTTCTCTTCGGACTCCCCGTATTTGATCTTTCTCTTCGGACTCCCCATCATCATTTTACTCAGATTTCTAACTCATTCAAACAAAACGGTAATACTTGCTTTCATTAAAACATCATTCAAAATATTACAAAAAGCATAATGAAAGCACCATCATTAAAAATTAAAAACGTAATATCACATACACCTAACACTACCAAAAACAGACACTTCTTTCCCCTACACTTCTCATCATTCATCAGACCTACAGCTTGTAATATTGCCACATCGGAGTCTCTCCAAGGTGGTACCTCTGATGAATCCTTAACTCCGACTCATCAACAAACAATCGTGTTCCATCCACCAGTATCACATGGAACTGGTTAAACGGAGTCTTCCTGGAAATTACAGCCGGCCACCACCCTCGGTGATACCAAACCTCCACGAAATCAAACTGTTTAAATTCTACCAAAACTTTTGGTGGAACAGGTTGAAGAAAAGGAAACTCGACATGAACATGCAACAGACCACCAGTTGTTCCATCAGTAAGCGTGGTCATTTTCACCTCATATCGGTGATTCCAAACCCCCTTAATCAGCCCACCATACACTATACACTGCTCCTGCAAACTCCCCATCTTGCATCTTCACTTCCACCTTTTCATCGCGATTGAAGGGACGTCTAGCTGCCATTGTTGTGCTTCAAATACCTCGTGTGGTTCTCTTATGAGTAACCCCCTCTTTTTATAAGCAAAAATGTCGATAATTACTCTTCTTCATATAACGACACATCATCATTTAGAGATTATCAACATAGAGATGCGATGCTTGATTTGATCGTTTAGCACAATCAGTCGGCGTCATTTATTGCGTCTGTAATGGTGTATGACACTAATCAGTTGAAATGACAACACTTGCAAGATTATCTAAAATTGCTTCTGACCCCCTCTCTTCTGAACTCTAATTATCAGAACGTCCTTATTTAAGAAAAACTGCTATTTCGGATACTTAAAATCACTGACTCACCTTCTGAGTTCATTTAGCACCTGCACTAGTCCTTGCAAATCTTTCTTTTCTGATGTTTAATACTCTCTGTACTCTGAATCAGATTCTCCGACTTTCACATCTCTGACTATTCTTACTTCTGACTATTCTCTCTCAACACTCTTCTCACAACTTCTGAGTAACCTCGATTGAATTGGATGTTCTGAACTTCCTGACAACGCCTAGTGATATTACATATTTTAGTCGTTGTTGAGCCCTATTCTTAGTGAAATTAGATCATATATCTCGTGGTATTCTCACTTTTCGTGCCAGTACTTGTTTGGAAGAAAATAATGAATACAGGGACCAAAAGCGTGCAAATTGGAGAAAGTTTGGAGAAGAAGATAAAATCAGGAAAACACGAACGCGCGCCGCGGAATCAAGAAGGCGCGACGCGGCTTTAAGGCGGTGAACTAAATTCAAAGGCCGAGAAAACGGGAGAAGATAAGTACGTGCGCCGCGGTCCACTTAAATGCGCGGCACGGCTGTGGGAAATTTCAACTATAAATAGAGGCATTTCCAGCGGAAACCCTGAGCAAAACTCTGGTGGAAAATCGACCGTAGAGGCTCTTTGACTCCAAGAATTCGTTTTCAGCAACTACCTTTTGGCATTTCAGGTTTTTATGTTTAATTTCTTTTAGTTTAATGGTTAGCATTAGTGGCTAGGGTCTTTGGGAGTGACAACCACAGACCTTTGTTGAGATCATTTGTGATGAAGTGCTGATATATCCGAAATCCTACCCATAAGAAACCCCGAAGTGAATAAACAAGAGAAGACACCGAAGTCTAAAGACTCCGAAGTGCTATGCATAGAAGATCCGAAGACTTCACAGCCTGTCCTATTGTCTTTTGTGTGCACGCGTATAGTACAATACGTGTTGCATGAATCTTCTATCCTATTGGCTAGTACACTGATAGGATATTCTCTGTAAAAGTTGTACTATTGGTATCTCTGATTCAGTATAAATATCTGTGATACCACACCATGTCAAATGTGAGATTACAAGCTTAGTTTACAAGAATTGTATATCTCCAAGATAGAAAACCCAATTGTAAAACCAAAGTTCTAATCAAATCATTCGGCACATGTTATTCATATATTATTGTTCAATTAGCTCTGTTGCATTATCATTATATTATTGATTGTGTTACTGATTGCATATCAATATTAGTTCATCTATTCTCTTATTTCAACACCCAACAAGTGATATCAGAGCAAGTCAACTCAAAAACCTGTTGATAGAGTTCGAATTCGTTTGCTTCAGCTCTAAATCTGAATCGATTCTCAGATTTAGTCTTCCACGACTGTTGCAAATCTCTACCACCCGTTTTTACTGAAAATATTTTGTTGAAATACATCAAGATGACTGATTCCACAACAACTTATGCCAATATGCCTAACTATGCAAACCTCATCGGTTCAGCAACAAAGGCCCCTGTTCTAGTAACTTCTTACTATGATTATTGGGCTGGTCGAATGAAGGATTACCTTATAGGACTGGACAAAGATCTATGGAGGTCTGTGACTGATGGTCCACACACAGACATTGTTTGTCGATTCGTTGTTCCTGACGGAGAAGAAGCCGTTGTTCTTAATGCTGCAGATATGAAGAAGATTGAAAACGACGAGAGGGCCATGCGCGAACTGAGAAGTGGCTTGGGTCCCGATGTCAGCCACCACATTGCTGATGCAAAATCTGCAAAAGAGATGTGGGACAATCTCGAACTCCGTTTCGGAGGAGATAAAATCCTCCATACTAGCAAAGTTCAAGAAATCCTTGCAGACTTTGGGAACTTTAAGCAAGAAGAAAATGAGTCCTTAGAAGCCTGTTATGAACGTCTGAGCAACATGATTTACACACTCGATAAGTATGGGGAAACAAGAAGCCAACAAGAGATAAATATTAAATTTCTCTACAGTCTTCGCAAGGAGTGGAGACCAATCATGCTCATGGTCAAATCCTATGAGAATATTGAGAAATACAAGCTGGCTGCCCTATACAATCTATTAAAATCACATGAACCCGATGTGGTAGGTCGAAGAAGTGAAATGGCTAGCTCTGGACCACTAGCTCTCGTGTCAAAAGAAGTGGAAGAATCAAGTGATGAAGACATTGCTGCCTACATGGTAGATGATAATGGAGATACTATTGCTCAATATGCCGCCAACAATCGAAGATTCAAGAAACCATTCTTCAAAAACAACTCTGGAAAGCCATTTGTGAAAAACTTTAACAAATCAAACTTCAACTCCAAGCCCAAACCTGAAATATTCACTCCAAAAGAAGATAACTTGAAACTGTCAACCCCGAAGCTATCTGAAAAACCGGCTTCGGAGTTATCCAAAGAAAAGCCCGAAGAGAAGAAGATCTGAGGTGATTCTGGTTATGTTTGCAATTATTGTCATGGCAAGAATCATTTTGCAAAAGACTGCATGCTTCGTAAGCAAAACGAAAAGAAACCACAAGTGAAGGACGAAGCCTATTACGCAAGAAAAATGGAGGAAGTTAGAGTAAGGACCAAAGACCTAGCCTTAATGGCTGCTGATGATCGTCAAGGATCATATCAAGTTTGGTCTTCGGATTCAGATGATGACGAAGTGAGAAAGCCATCTCATAGTGCTTTCATGACTTATGATGTCGATAAGAGCTTTCTACAAGACACTTCAGAGAAGTTAAATGAAGAGGAACTGATGAAGGTTGAAGCGACTGCGGGTCTTGGGTTTGTGACTTCGGAGAGACTGAAAATAACTGCTGCTGATACTCCGAAGACTTGGTTTGAAGACTCTTCTGATGATGATGAGGAAGAGTGCTTGATGGCAAATGACAATCGTTTGACAATCCCAGAACAGGTATCAAAACTTCTTTCATCTTTTAAAATTCCTACTTCTCAATCTGCTCCCATTATAAGTGAAATAACTCGTGATTGTTCTGTCATGCATAAATTACTCATTGATGCTAAAAATAGGGAAATACTCAGTGAGCAGGAGCTTCTAAGCTTGAGGGGGAGAGTAGAGAACCTGAAGATAGCATTAGAGAAATCTAATCTTAGAATCTCCTTGTTAGAAGAAAATAGAGAAAAATTTTTAAACAATCATGATGTAATCTTAAGACAGAGAAACATATTTTGTGAAACAGCCAAACGATTATATGCGCATATTACAAGAATTTATCATTTAGCCGATGTTTGTAATGTCCAGCATAGACAACTATTGCCTTATATTGAGTTTAAATTAAAGGAAGTCGATAGTATATCTTATGAATGCGAATCTATAGTATCAGGCTCCGAAGTTACTAATCCATCATATAGACATGGCCTGATATCTGTGGAAAAACATCTAACTGCTGATAAATTGTTGAAAATATTGCCTCAAGAAATTCCAATCCTGAATAAGGCTGTACCTCAAATTGAATCAAAAGAAAAAGAAATTGCCAATAATTGTCTGAAAAGGATTCTGAAAGTGATTCGGACATGGAGGAGATTGATTGTTCCTCTTTGATTTTGTTAAAGTCATCCTCCATATCCGAATCGACCTCCTAAGACATCTCACAAATGTCTTCGGTGGACAAAGGAAAAACAAAAATGAATTGTGAATCAAAAATTCTTGAGACCAAAGAAACTTCAAATTTTAAACTTCAAATCACAGATGAATCTGTCTCTTACGATCAATATCTCAAGGATAATTCAAAAAGGCTATTCCATTTGGCATGTATCTATCCTAAGGTTTCTTACTTCAAAAGCACAATTTTTGTAAAACCCGGTGGATTATCCTTAATTGATAATGAATTACAAAAACTTCTTGAAAAGGATAACTCCACAGTTACAAATGAAGGGTTTTACTCATCATCCAAAATGGTCGAGAATGAATTGAATGAGAAAATGGAAGTGAAAATAAATATAAGGAAACAATAACTATACGGCCACAACGTGTACAATCGTCTTTGTTTTGAAAAAGAGAAAGTACTCGAAAACATGTCACACTTACTAAATCTCAAGAACGACGATCACATTTACATTAATCGAAACTACAAACAAATTCAAGTTGTGGAAAAACCCACAGTTCCAAAGATGGATGTATTGGAATTAATGGAATCTTGTGAATGTGTCCCTTTTTCACACAATCCTGAAAATGAATTTTAAAAATCAAAAGTTTCAACTAACAAAACTACACAACAAGTTCTACAAAAACCAAAATCAGTAGTGGTGATTTCAAAACCAACTCAAAAACCAACTGTTGAGAATTCAAAAACCAAGCAAACCCTAAATCTTGTGAAAAGAAAAACTCCTTTTAGAGATTCAAAACAAAATGAAGCAATAGCTTCCACTTCTGGTACAAAGCCTGTTTGCTCAAAAATCTCAGAAGTTAAAAATCGAAATGAAAAACCAACCTTTACAACAACGAAACCTAACTTTCCGAATCCTAAATTTCGAAAACCGACGAAGAAAACATTTTCAAAATGAAACACTCTGATAGATACATTCCACAAATGGCTGGACAACAATTTGGAAATGTTCAAGGATAAGGATCTCTCATTAAATGACTTTAAATTGGCATACGAAGAGTATCTTTGTACCTCTACGTTGTGTAGCTCAATTTCAACGAAGTCAAAAATGGAAAAACCAAAACAAAATTGGAAAAGAAATGACCTTAAAGAAAAATTAACTGCAAAAACAAAAATTTCAAAATCTTCAAAATCCTCCAAATCAAAAAATTCCATTCAAAAATGGGTTCCGAAGTCTGTCACTTTGTCAGTCACTTCGGACTCATTAATTTTAACTACAAACTCTTCTGAATCCTGCTCAAACACTTCGGAATCAAGTTCATCACATGAAGCTTCAGAGAATTTGATTAATTTAAATACAAATGAAATTTCTGAAGAGGCCGTAGAAAAATGGATTCAAGAATCCTTTGCTTACCCTGAGGACCCAAGATTGATTGGGTACCAACTCCTTCTTGATTGATTGCAGGTTATGTCTGATGAGCGGTATGATTCAAAATGGTACATGGACAGTGGCTGCTCAAGACATATGACTGGGAGAAAGGAATATCTCAGGGATTACAGGAATTTAGATGATGCTGGAAATGTACGCTTTGTTAATAATGAAACATGTCCAATTCGAGGATATGGAAAAATAACAAATGGCCAATTCACTATCAACCGAGTGGCATTTGTTGAAGGATTAAAACATAATCTTGTGAGTATATCTCAACTGGTGGTTGGAACGGGAATCGCTGTAACTTTCAACAACCAAGGGAGTGTAATAACCAAAGAAGCAACAAACGAAGTCTTACTGAAATCAGAAAGGAAGGGATCTATGTTTCCCTTAAATATAAAGCCAGTGACTGGTGGGCAATCTCTATGTCTTCTCTCCAAAGCCAACTCTGATGTCAGCTGGTTATGGCACAGAAGACTTGCCCATCTGAACTTCAAATATCTGAACAAATTGGTGGCCATGGACTTGGTTCGAGGTATGCCAGCTCTCAAATTTGACAATGATTCCCTTTGCTCTGCTTGTGAACATGGCAAGCAGACAAAACAACGACATCCCACAGTGATCAACCCCAAAATCACCGAACCTCTTTCTGTTCTATACATAGATTTGTGTGGACCATCTGCAATAGAATCCATAGGAAAGAAGAAGTACATTTTGGTTATCGTTGATGACTATTCAAGGTTTACTTAGGTGTTGTTCCTAAGAAAAAAATCTGATGCAGCTGAAGAAATCATCAACTTTATAAAGAAAATGGAATTGATGCTCAACAAGAAAGTCCGAACTGTGCACAGTGACAACGGTTCGGAGTTCAAAAATCAGACCTTGGATGGATTCTTGAAGACAAAAGGAATTGGTCATAACTTCTCTGCACCCTATACTCCTCAACAAAATGGGGTTGTGGAAAGAAGAAACCGTTCTTTGTGTGAAGCTGCCAGAACAATGCTAAAATTTGCAAACTTACCCATGTACTTCTGGGCTGAAGCTATCTCTACTGCATGCTTTACTCAAAACAGATCCTGCATTCACAAAAGATTTCATATTACACCTTACGAAGTACTCAACCGAAGAAAGCCAAATGTCAAATTCCTTCACATCTTTGGTTGTAGGTGTTTTATCTTATACTTGAAGGATCACTTGACCAAGTTTGATGACAAATCAGTAGAAGGCATCTTCCTTGGTTACTCTCAAGACTCAAAAGCCTACAGAGTCATGAACAAGAAGACCCGCAAAATCGAAGAAATCTTTAATCTAAGGTTTGATGACTACTACATCAAGAAGTCTCTGCACCCATTTCGTATCTCTTCAATCTTTCCAAAGCCTGCTGTAGATGCTGCTCAAATCACAACATTCGACACAGACTTCTCACTTTTATTTGATCAACCTGTGAGAGCTGCGTACTCCGAAGTCAGAGCACCAGATAACCATGAGTCCGAACTCTCCAAGCTCACAGACGGACCCGATGACTCCTCTACAAGCAGCATACAAGGACCATCTTCTGTTGAGGAGGAGCCATCTAACCAGATTATGGAAAATGCAAGTATTGAGGGGGAGCCATCAAACCGAAGTGCTGCCAGTACAAGTACTGATGGGGAATCAAAAAACAATCCGGAAGGAACCAACACTCTTATCTCTACACCCCAGTCAATCTCAAATATCATATCCATGTATCCAACAATCCAGGGGGAGCCAGAGATTGCCACTCCGAATTCAGTCACAACAATAGCATCGAATAAAGCTACCACCTCCTCAACACCAACAAATGTCCAAGGGGGAAACATATCAAACTCTACTTCACAAATACACACACCACAAACCAACAAAAATTCGAATAATCACTTGCTAATGGGTGATTTTCCTTCCACTTCGGGATATCCCTCAGACATTGAGGGCATCGATGCTGAAGGACCTCCTGATTTTGATCCAAATCATCCTCCTTTGGACAAATGGAAGAGAAATCATCCTCCATCACTTATCATCGGTGACGTTCGAGATAAAGTACTGACTCGTGCACAACTTCACCAAAAGCAATTAGATCTTAACAAAAATTCTGAGTTGTGTATGTTCAATGTCTTTATCTCTAAGGTAGAACCTAAGAATGTCAAAGATGCATTTGATCACTCAGACTGGATTGAAGTAATGCAGTTGGAATTAGAAGAATTTGAAAGAAACAAAGTATGGAGGCTAATTCCAAAACCTGCAAATGCCTCAATTGTCGGTCTCAAATGGGTGTACCGTAACAAGCTAGACACCAAAGGCAACGTAGTTCGGAACAAAGCTAGGTTGGTTGTCAAGGATTACTGTCAACAGGAGGGGATTGATTATGAAGAAACTTTTGCTCCTGTTGCCAGACTCGAATCAGTTCGGATATTTTTAGCTTATGCTGCACACAAAAATTTTGATGTCTATCAAATGGATGTTAAATGTGCCTTTCCGAATGGTGATCTCGAGGAAACCGTTTTTGTTGAACAACCACCTGGCTTTGAAAGTAAAACTCATCGAAATTATTGCTATGTCCTAGACAAAGCAGTCTATGGTTTAAAACAAACCCTAAGAGCTTGGTATGGGACCTTGACTAAATTTTTAAAAGAATCAAACTTCAAACAGGGATCAGTGGACCCAACACTTTTTAGAAAGAAAGTTGGATCTCACTTGATGTTAGTCCAAATTTATGTGGATGACATAATCTTTGGATCCACTGACCCCAATTTGTCAAAAGACTTTGACAAACTGATGAAAAGCAAATTTCAAATGAGTATGATGGGAAAGATAAACTTCTTTCTTGGTTTACAAATCAAACAATCTAAGGAGGGGATATTCATCAATCAACAAAAATATACGAAGAGTCTGCTTGAACGCTTCGGAATGACTAACTGCTCCAAAGCAAAAGTTCCTTTACCTGCAGGTACAAGGTTAAATCCATCATTGGACAAACCAAAGACCGACATACAGCAATACCGAAGCATGATTGGATCATTGCTCTATCTTACAGCCAGTCGTCCTGACATCATGTTTGCAGTCTGCAATTGTGCAAGGTATCAGGCTGATCCAAGGGAACCTCACCTGGCTGCTGTTAAGACAATATTCTGATATCTTCATGGAACTACTGCTTATGGTCTGTGGTATATAGCAAACTCTGGTTTCTACATTCAAGCATACTCAGACTCTGATCTTGGTGGATGCTCTATTGATCGCATGAGCACTTCAGGGGGTTGTCAATTCTTAGATGGAAAACTTATCAGCTGGCAATCCAAGAAACAAACTTGTGTCTCTATCTCCACCGCAGAGGCTGAATATGTATCAGCTGCAGCATGCACTTCGCAGATCATTTGGATTCAAAGTCAATTGAAAGACTATGCCATTAATATGAGAAAAATTCCTTTGTTCTGTGACTCTCAAAGTGCAATTCGTATACGCCACAATCCAGTTCAACATTCCAAGACGAAGCATATAGCTCTTCGCTACCACTTCATCAAAAGTCATGTTGAGGAGGGGAATATTGAGGTGCACTTTGTTTACACTACAGAGCAATTGGCAGATATCTTCACAAAGGCTCTAAATGAAGAAGCATTCACAAGAATCGTTCGGGGACTTGGAATGATAGATGGATCAACTCTTCAATAAATTCCAGATTTGTTCACTCTTACTCTGTTCAGAAAATTTACAAAAAGAATAAACTCCGCAGATCCCCGAAGTCAATTTTGACTTCGGAGCTCATCGGAGAACTTGTTACCTTGAAAAGTTACGAAAACAATAAACTCAGCAGACCCCCGAAGTCAATTTTGGCTTTGGAGGTCATCGGAGAAAAACAAGCAAAAACACTTGCTACTTCACCGCAGTAGTCCGAAGTAAAATATCACTTCAGAGGTCTGCGGAACAAACTTTTCTTCAAAATAAACCTTTCAAATTTGAAAATCACTTGAACAAATGTTAACTTCATCCTTTAAGGATAAAAATAAAGAGTTGTTTAAGACTAAGGAAATTCAAAAACAAGAAAAATTTATACCAAACAAAAAGAAAATTCTGATGCACAATGACAAAGTTTAACTCTTCTCTCATGAATTAACCAAGTAAAGGACAAAACTTTGATTTTAGATTCTGAAAATCATACCTTATTGCACTAAAAGGTATTTGGGAATCGACTTGAAACGTTGGTAAGAAAACAGACTTCGAAATGAGGTCAAGGCTATTTTACACTTTGAAGCCTTGTTTGATTTCAATAACCTTAACATAATGTCTATTTCTAACCACCCTTCGAAACTTGACTCGCTTCAACTTCAAACTAATCATGTAGCCTCAAAACTACAAAGGATAATTCAAAGTGCTCCGAAGTTTTCCTCAAAAATAGAACCAACATCGTTGGATAAGCAAATTTACATCTCATTTCATTAAATGGTACAAAATTGAACTATATGGAGATTTTCACTCACAATGACTGTTTAAAACAAAAACAAAATGCACCAAAGGGAAAAACATATGGTGATGTTCTATATCTTCGGATAAGGATATTCAAAATAGAAAACAAGAAAGAAAAAGAAAAATAGAAAACAATTGTCAAAAGAAACAAAGACAAACAAAAATCAAAAGATAACCAAGGGAATGCAAAAGAAAAATCAGCATTCAAAAGCTTATTCTTCTGTTTTAAATAATGGTACAAGGAGCTCCTATAACATAGTCGAGTACCTTGTAGAGGAATATGAACATTTCAAGTAGTCTGTCTTAAATGATAAAGTAGGAGTGGTGTACGAAGCTCAAAGGCTTGTCATCTGAGCTTAGTATCCAAACACTTCAACTGATGAAAAGGAATAAAATTTTCAAATGAATCTTCAAAACAATCCAATCAAACCTTCTGAAACACATCTGATGTTCAATTGATGAATGAAAACCTCTTTAAATTTCAAATGCAAAGGATGTTATCTTTATTATATTTGAAAAGTTTGAAGCACATAAGCACAACTCAAAACATGTTTCCTAATGCGAAATCAAGTCAGTGATGGGGTGATTAGACTTATAAATTCATGACCGATATTGAATGAAACAAACTTCCAAATGAAAAATGGACTTCCAACATGATTCGAACGACTCTGAACATTAACTCGATTAAATCATCTTTTCATATTATTCATGAAAACTAAGGTTAAACGACATATTGCATCAGTCAAAAGAAAAATCAAAAACTTATAGAAAAACAAAGAGAAAAACATATGGACTTCGGTACAGTGATGAACACTTTGCAATCATTTGTCAATCACCGAAGTGACAGAACACTCTTCGGAGTCAATAGTAAACGCACTGAAGTGAGGAACTTTATGCTCCGAAGCGTACCCTCAACGGTCATAATTTTTCATAACTACGAAGTCAATTAAATGTTCAAATGATTTCCACATTTATGATAAATCACAGAGACAAACATTCCTTGAGTTATAACCGTTTGCTTACAGCTGTCAATGAGAATTAAATGAAAAACATTAACCATAATGACTTCTCAAAAGATAACAGTTCAAATTTTGAATCATTGTAACTGACAGCCGTATATTTCTCCTTTTTGCAGAGATAGTGGGACGAGCAGGTGCTGAGATGTCCACTTTCTACTGGACCATTTCAAACGTGCATTAAATGGCCTAGGGACCACGAATGCTATATAAACTTCCCACCTCTTCCATTGCACTCTTTACGCGAACACAACTCTCATCTCTCTCTACAAACTTACTCTTAAAGAAATCTACAAACTTCTCATCTTCTTCATCTTCTTCATCTGACCATCAATGGCTGCTGAAGCATCTTCGCAAACCGCTGAAGCCATGTCTATTCCTAATCTCAAGAATCAATCATCAAACCTAGTTCTACGAAACGATCTATCTCTTTACCCTAAACCCATCGATGCATTGGTGGAATGAATGAAGAGGTCCGTACTAGGTTACGCTTTAGCCTGCACTCCTTCCATCCCTGCGACTCTGGTTCACAGGGCACACTACACGTCTAATGCTCTGTTTGACTCCAACAACCAAGTCAAGTCTGTATTCTATGAAGTTGTCGACTCTAAGGGCAAAACGAAGAAAGTACAATTAACTAGAGAAAAATTTGCTGAAGCTCTTCGCCTTCCTGTTTACAATTTCAAAGAAATGGTTATACCCTCCGCTGAACACCTCGTTGGCATGTTCAATGAGATGGGATATGACCCTCCGCTCGAGAAGATCAGTCTATTCAAGAAAAACCAACTTCCTGATCTTTGGAGATACTTCTTCAGTATCTTCCTTAGATGTCTCTCAGGAAGAACAGCAGGTTTAGACTCGGTGAGTGTGGCCTTCCAAAGTCTTCTGTATGGGATCTTCTACGATGTAAAGGTAGACTATGTATCTATCCTCTGTTCTGATTTTTGCTCCCATATAAACCACAGCTTGAAGGGAACTGAAATCGCAAACCCTAGATTTTGGGCGATTGTTGTACATGCTCACTACCAAAAAGCCGGATATGTTCCTGACCCTTCACTCGCTGAGATGAAGTTCACTCCCATTGCGATTCCTATTCTAGACGACAAACCTGCTCACTTCTGTGCTCAAATACCAAATGTCATGCTATCCAAAGTCCCCCTAGAATGCAATGAGGTAAACTCCTATCGCAATACCTTAATAATTCCTTACCCAACTCGCGATATGAGTCAGGTTGCACCTGTGAGAACTTCCAAAAGGAAAAGGGAAGAGGAAAATGGCTGGTGGACCCAGCGGTCCTAAAAAGGAAGAGAAGAAAAGAAAGACTTTGGTGAAAACATCATCGAAGAGGAAACAGCCGAAGAGGCAAAGGAAAATCATGGTTGTGGATGAGTCTTCGGACTCAGAAAGGACTCCATCCACAGTCCATGAAGAAGAAAAAGAAGAAGAATTGTTTGCTGATCAACCTCCTTCACCTACATTAACAACCAGACCTACCTCTCCATTACAAACTACCATTCCTCCATCTCCACCTAAAACAACCAAACCACCCACACCTACACATACTATACCTCCTCCACCACCTCCCACAACAGCTCAACAAACTACCACCATTCACGCTACTACATCTGACATACCACCACCACCACCAACAACTGCTCCTCCAACTTCCGAAATACCTGTCTCTGGTATTGATTTTTCATTACAAGAGTTTGACTACCCATATCACCATCAAGACAAAACCCCACTTCGGCTGCCTTCTTTGAGGCCTTTCATATGGCTCCTTTGAATGTTGAAGGAGTGTCAGACGAAGATTTTCCAGATGAAGGATTTGTACTAATGAAACAGTACAAAGTCGTCAACTCCAAGCTTGACACTCTCATTCAAGCTCAAACTGGCTTTGATCCCACCAAACCCACCTTGGGTGACATCACCGAAGAGAATGAATCTCTGGAGTTCTCCTTGTCCAAAGAATTCAAGGATTCCATACAAAAGCTTGAACAAAAGCTCTTGGATGAACAAAATAAGATCCAATCTTCCTTCGAAAAGAAGTTGGAATCCGCTGTCACCTCCATCAACAAGAAGGTTGATGCTCTTACTGAGATGACCGACAAAACAAACTCCAAGGTCATGAAAGCCTTGCAAGGACTTCGGAGTGAATTCCAGCAAAGTACCAAGCTTGAAAAACAGCTTGATGAGGCCAGAGCAAAAATTGAAGAGCTCACTGCCGCCCAAACCGCTTCGGATGTCACTAGATTTACAGAGGAACTGCAACGAACGAATGCAGCTCTCACACAAGATTTGATTACAAAGCTGAGAGTTGCACTTCAACCTCTAATAAATTTTTCTGACAGGTTGTCTAGGCCACCGGGCAGGCCTAGACAGATCCCTGCAGCCACAGTAGGTCCTTCAACCTCAACCATTACAACCACTGCCATGGGTGCTAGTGGATCGGCTGGAGCTGGAAGCTCAACAGACTGATCACTAGAAAACATAATTGCCCCACACATGGAAGAAACATACAAGGCCAGGCGAGCAGATTACAATTTTATGATCAAGATAAATGAATTTGCTCGAGATAATGGTGAATGGACCGTTGAGGCAATCAACCAATTTGGATTTCAAAATCCAAATGTACTTAACAGACTTCCTCTTCGGAGTTTTGCAATTGTTGACTCCGAAGACATCCAGCTTGACATTCCATTCAATCCGAAGACTTTCGCTTTCCTTCAATTCGTCTCTTCGGTACCAGCGGATCAGAAAGCAAGTTTTTGGACCAACAAAATAAACTTTCATGCCAAATACATTCAACGGCAGAGCTATGTTTGGAGCCTGAACAAGATAAAGAAAATCATTTCAATTAAAGAAGCTGAAGTCTATTTGGGGTTCATAAATTATGAATTTCTTGTTCTTAGGGGGGCAGACGAAGTTGAATCCAGGTTCTCAATTGCAGATTTCCCAATCATGAATCCTATGGACTTCATCCAGATTCTTGATCTTCTGCAAAGCGGGGATGCTGCTCATGCTGCAATGTCTGCCCTTGCTATCAAAAATCACATACTGGGCTTTCTTAACAATTATCTTCTCCGGTTTGCAAAACAAGACCTGGAGCTATGTTCCTACTACAGACAACCTTTGAACACTCCTCCTGTTGTAGTTCGGAACATAGCAAGATTCAAGAATGGAGAAATTTTAGACGAACCATATGGCGTAGTTTTCAAAGGACTTCGAAATGAAACCGAAGTCACAATCAAGTTCTTTGAAATAGACTACATAGGCCTCCATCCCTCCTCCTTCATCACGGGGATGATTTCTCATGTGAATGCCTGTCATGCAAATTCCACCGAAAAAAAGAAGATGTTCACAGATCATATAAACTGGTATCTTGCAGTAAGAAAGACTCTGAAGCGGGCATACAAGAGAAACTTTCGAGTATAGGCTTTGGATGCACTTCACACAAAGGGGGAGATTGTTGAGATCATTTGTGATGAAGTGCTGATATATCCGAAGTCCTACCCATAAGAAACCCCGAAGTGAATAAACAAGAGAAGACACCGAAGTCTAAAGACTCCGAAGTGCTATGCATAGAAGATCCGAATACTTCACAGCCTGTCCTCTTGTCTTTTTTGTCCACGCGTATAGTACAATACGTGTTGCATGAATCTTCTATCCTATTGGCTAGTACGGCTAGTACACTGATAGGATATTCTCTGTAAAACTTGTACTATTGGTATCTCTGATTCAGTATAAATATCAGTGATACCATACCATGTCAAATGTGAGATTACAAGCTTAGTTTACAAGAATTGTATATCTCCAAGATAGAAAACCCAATTGTAAAACCAAAGTTCTAATCGAATCATTCGGCACATGTTATTCATATATTATTGTTCAATTAGCTCTGTTGCATTATCATTATATTATTGATTGTGTTATTGATTGCATATCAATATTAGTTCATCTATTCTCTTATTTCAACACCCAACAACCTTAAGCATTGGAGTTACTGTTTTTTAGTCTTTGTTACTGTATTGGATGATTGGAATTCAGTTTGAGTTTATAATAATCATTTGGTTACAAGTAATATTGGCTTTTCGGTGTTTGATGCTTGTTATTGGTTTTGAATGCTTGGATTGTGTTTGGATGATTGTTTTGACCTTGTTGGACTGTTTTCATTCGCTGATTTCAGTAGCCAATTAGGTTAGTTTTTTTGGTTTGAACTTTAGCCCGTGACTGGGACAACGCCTAGTGATATTAAGTATTTTAGGCGTTGTTGAGCCCTGTTCTTGATAAAATTATATCAAATATGTCTGGGTATTCTCACTTTTCGTGCCAGGACTTGTTTGGAGAAAAAGAATAGAAACAGGGACTAAAAGCGTGCAAAAGGAAGAAGTTGGGAAGGAATGAGAAATCAAGAGAACTCGTACGTGCGCCACGGGAATCAACCATGCACGCCACAGGCTTAAGGCGGTGGAACACATTTAAATGACGAAAAAACGGGGAACGGATAAGTACGCGCGCCGCGGATTTCTCTTCTGCGCGGCGCGGGCACGGGAAATTTGCAACTATAAATAGAGGCATTTCCAGCCAAAAACCCTAGCAAAGAACCGGGTGTAAAGTCGACCTTGAAGCTCTTTGACTCCAGGATTTCATTACAGCAAGCTCACGATTGGTATTTTATGTTTTTGGATTTAATTTCCTTTTAGTAGCAAATAGTCTTTGTAGCTAAAGTCCTTGGGAGTGACAACCACTGACTTTGAGCACTTAGGTTTCTGTTTTAGAAACATTTGGTTACTGTTTTTGTGATGGGAATTCAGTTTTGGTGAATGAAAATCATTTGGTTACATTTAATCTTAGCTTTTCGGTGTTTTGGATGTTTGTGTTTGGTTTGATTGATTGTGTTTTGGATATTGTTTTGGACCTTGTTAGGACTGTTTTTCTTAGCTGAAATCAGTAGCTAATTAGGTTATTTGGTAAGCATTAAACCTTGGCTAGTAACTGTTCAGTAGGACTTAAGCTAGTAGCTAGTTTATGCTTTGCTTGGCTTGGTTAGTTTGGATGCCTTTGATTGCTTCTGAATCAGAGATGTACTTCTGATTTCAGAAAGTGACTAGGTCATTTGGACATAGCATAGCTTGGCTTGAGTGTTTGATTATTGTCTCAATTGCTAGTAATTAGGAAAATAGAAACCAGATCCTCCGACTATAGCTGTGACACTATTAGTTGGTAATCTCTCATCTAGCCTAACCACGAAGCTCCTGTGGATCGACCCTGACTCCGCTATACTAGTGTGTGTTAGGTTTTATCTTATTTTTGACCGCACGACGACCTAGGCGTGTCAGACTGTCCCATTGGATCTTAGTTATTGGTGTAGTTTATGCCTTGTTTTGGTTTATGTTTGGAGTGTTGAATGCCTTTGTTTACTTTTGAATTAGAGATGCACTTCTGATTTCAGAAAGTAACTAGGTTTGGGTTGAAGCTTAGCTTAGTCTATGCTTATTTTGGGATTGTTTAGTTTAGAATTTCTGAGTTTTAGTGGCAAGGGTTTGGAAACTAAAGTCCTCCGACTATAGCATGACACTATAGTTGGTAATCTGTCATCTGGACTGACCATGTAGCTCCTGCGGATCGACCCTGACTACCACTGTGCTAGTGTGTGTGTTAGGTTTTTCTTATTTTTGACCGCACGACGACCTAGGTGTGTCAAATTTTGGTGCCGTTGCCGGGGAGCTATGAGCTTAGATTAGGTGATTAGTAGGAATTATAGTTTCTTGATTTTCTTTGAGTTTCAGTTGGTTAGTTTTTGGTTTTTGGTTTTGTGGGCGTGTTGCATTAGTGCATGCATACCCGCAGGGGTGAGCAATTATCCCCTTTGCAATTTGATCCTGAGATTGAGCGAACTGCGTGCAAAATCCGTGCCCGTAGGCGTTCCAATATCATGAGTTTTAGTCAAGTTAGTAGTAGTACAGTAGGTGTTGCCCAGGAACCATCAGGTGAGGCAACGAGGATGTCTTTTATTCCCCGGTTTCGGAGTTTCAATTTGGGAGCATGAGTGCTTCTGGCGGTGCAGTTTCAGCCCCTGCACCCATACCATCATGCACTCCGCTATCGATTCCACCATTTTCACCAGTATCACAACCACAATCCACCAATCCATTTACCTCTGCAATGTCTTGGGGAGAGCCGACCCGTGATGGCACCCCAGTTTCTAGACAGCAGACACCAACCTCTGAACCATTTTCTCAACCACCACCGGTATTTTTCAAACCTCAACCTAATCAACCACAACAATACCAGCCACCTCTTCAGCAACAGTACCAGTATCCAGAGACAGAGGAGAGATATGATGAGTAAGATGAGGGATGGGTGCCACCAGCACCACAGCAACCAAGGAACCGAGGTCGAGGACCTCTGAGAAGGGCACCGCAGTCTCAACCACCACAAGGTCAGCAGGAATATAACGATCATCTTTACGGTAATCCTGCTCAACCTTTATATTTTGCACAACCGAGAAGGCAATCGGTTGCATCACATTTCCAGCCATGAGAATATGATGACGCGTCGCCAATTTATATTCCTGACAATATTGAATCTCAAGTAGAAATAAGGCCTCAGTTGTTAGGGATATTGCCAGAGTTTAGGGGGAACAAGCAGGATGACCCGTATAATCACTTATATGAATTTATAGCGATTGACAATGCTAATACCCCTAGGAATGTTAATAGGAACATCTTTAGGCTTAGGTTATTCCCATTCACTCTTAAAGACAAAAGCCAAATATTGGTTTATGCTTTACCATCAAACAGCATTACCACATGGGATCAGCTCAAGGCCAAGTTCCTACAAGAATTCTATACGACAAGCAAAACAACGGAGATTAGGAAGGTGATTCAGGACTTCCAGCAAAAACCAGGAGAAGCTTTCCACGAAGCTTTTGATAGGTTGAAGGAGTTGTTACGATCCTGCCCGCATCATGAAATTCCCAAATGGCAGTTAGTGAAGTTGTTCTTCGAAGGAGTCAGTGAAACACATCAGGCTATGATAAATGCCTCGTCAAGCGGGACATTTATGTGGCAAGATCGAGAGGAAGCTTGGCAGTTCTTGGAGCAATTAAGTAATGGCTCCAAAAGCAAATTTTTCTACGAGAAAGACTGTAGGCACAGCAGCAGCAGTGGGAGCTGATGCTGATTGGAAGAAGGAGGTAAAAAACGAGATAAGTGAATTAAACAAGAAGTTTGGCAGGCTCATGTCAACATTGCAGAATGGAGCTCAGGGTCAATCACAAGGAGGTCAAGGAGGACCGAAAGTTCAGGAGGCAAACCAAGATTATGGCCAGGGTCAAGGACAGTACAACAATGGACGACCCTACAGACCATATAATCTAGGGCACCAACACAACTTCAACAACCAGAGGCAGAATAATTATCAAGGTCAATCGTCTAATCAGCCTAGGTCATACCAGCCAGCAAGCAATAATGGAAATGCGAGTGGGAGTGGTAGCAACAACAATAATTGGGGACCCAACACTGCTGTCAACAATGCCCCATGAACTCAAGAAGAGATGATTGCAAAAATGTATGAAATGTTCAGTGCTACTCAGCAGCAGTCCCAAGCTAATGCAAAAGATATCGCAAACATGGAAAGGCAAATTGGACAAATGGCCGAGGATCAGCAAAAAAGGGACAATGGAAAGTTGCCAAGTGCCACGGAAGTTAATCCGACCCATAATCAGCGAGCCGGGAAAGAGCATGTAAATAATGTTGAGGCTGAATGGAGAAAAGTTACTTTAGAGGACTTATTAGATTTAGGAAGTAAGGCAGAACTTGAGAAAGGAGAAACAGTCCAGGAGAAAGAGGAGGATAAAGGAGAAGGTGAGGAAGCAAGGAAGGAAAAAGAAATTCCTGTTGAGGAGGGAACTCAACCAGAGGAGGACACGGAGGTTCAGGAAGAAGAGCAGTCGACACTAGCAGATATCAAGCAAAAGAAGAAAGATAAGAAAGGGAAGAAGAAACAAGAAGCACCTAAACCAAGAGGGCCGTTGATAAATCAACCGTTGTGGGATGAACTTAAGGATGCTCTTAAGGATACAAGAATTCTTCAGGAGATGTGTGAAAGAAATGAAAAAAGTAAGATTCCCACACCAGACACGGTTAGATTGACGATTAAGGCCAGTGAGGCACTGTTGGGAACACTGCCCAAAAAAGAGAAGGATCCTGGATCACCATTAATCACTACTACTATAGGAGATGTGGTCATTCGGAACACCTTGCTGGACTTGGGAGCAAGTGTAAATGTGTTACCGGGGTACTTATATGATAAGTACAAGAATGAAGAACTAGAACCAGCAAAAGTTGTAGTGCAGCTGGCTGACCAGTCAACAAAGGTATCCCGGGGAAAATTGACTAATGTCATAGTCAAGGTCGAGGACTTCTTCTATCCTGTAGATTTCCTAGTTATGGAGTATGAGAGCTTGGATGACGCGCCTGCGCTCATTTTAGGACGCCCATTTATAGCTACGGCTGGCGCGGTGATTGACTGCAAGACGGGGGATCTGGATATCTCCTTTGGGACGCGGAAAAGAAGGCTGAATGTGTTCAGAAATCCTGTATCGTTATCTTCAGAGAACGGGTACAAGCAATTAGACAAAAGTGTGTTAATGGAGCCAGGGATTAGGAGCAAAGAAAAAATCTGGACGCGAACGGGGGAATGAGGAAAGGAAGATATTTTGAAGGAAAAAAGGAACCACCCGTTGGCCACTATTGATAAGGAGCAGTTGTTGGATATGATGGAGATGCTAGAAGCAAGACACCAGCAATATGAGAAAGAATCAAAAGAAAGGGAAGCAAAAGTCTTCAAGCTTCTGGAATCACAACAGCAATGGATTAGTGGAGTAAGCGATAGGATGACTCAGCTCACATCCTTAATGTTGATGATGGCCCATAATTTCATACCTGGGTTCAAGCAGATGTCTTCAGAAGTTCGAGAATAGGAAGAATAAAAGGAGAAGTACAACGTCTGGATGAAGACGTTAAACTTAGCGCTTGTTGGGAGGCAACCCATCGTGTCATAGGTTAGGTTCTATGTTTCTTAGAAATAATTAGGAAAAATATCATCACTATTGACCGTGCCGCGGTTTTCTTATTTGCGCGACACGGGTTCGTAAACCAACCCGATGCGCAGGGGTTGATTTGGTGACACGCGCGACGCGGGTTTTGCAATTACGCGACGCGGGAATCGATTGGTCGGTTTTCTCCTATATTAAGGTAAGCCGCGACACTATTCACACACCACGACTCGGAGCTCTGATCAACAAAAATTCTCGCTTTTTTTCTTGCTTATTTCCATCCCACTACTACGGTATTTCATTCTAACTAGCTATTACTCGTTTAAACTAGTGATTAGGTAGTTAACTTGAGTTATTTGTTCAAAAAGTTCAAAACTTAGAAATGGCCAATGTTGACTCATAGGGTGTTTATTTCGCGAAATAGAGACCCTAGATGAGTTAGTCGGCACTTAGGCTACCTTGTGGTGTATTTGGATTGAGTTTAAACAGGTTAAAACTCGATTTGGGGTTGGAATTTTGGAAACAGCCGCTCGTCGTGCCGTGCCCTTACTCTTGGGCCGCGCCGCGATGCGGTGGAGAAGACAATGACTTATTTTGCAAATTTTTGTTTTTCATTTGTGCAGATCACGTTCAGACTAAACCATGACTTCCTTCAGTTTCCAGAGGGGCCAGAGGCCTCTGTTGAGTACAGATCACGGAGAGACACTTTGACGAGTCGTCGGGTTCTTGAGGCGACCGTTATTGATAGGGCATCCTCGGGGAGGCCGGGTTATGGGGCGATATAGAGTCGTTTCTACACCGCACCTGGACCCATGGGGACGCTTCCTTCACATGTCGGGGCTGGGACAGGATCATGCCCACCGACGAGGGTGTCATGTACACGGAGCTTCTCTTGGAGTTCCTTTCGACGATTGAGTACATGCCGAGAGCGACACACCCGCGGGCGAGGTTGATTCGATTCAGGTTGGGGGGGTGTGCACAGGGAGTGCAGCCTTCGGGAGTTCGCGAGGCGCACTGGGATATATGTGGAGGCATATTTTCAGCACCGCCATTTTCCCTAGTTCTTTGATGCATGTATTCAGGGGTAGCAGGAGTGGGCTGCCAATATGGAGGTTTGGGCACCATTGTCCAACGTCATCTACGAGGCAGGGACCTCCCGGGAGAGCCACCTCCACGACCCACTCCACCGCATCATGCACCGCATCGTCTCCACCTCCATCATGCGGTAGGAGTGGGGCGAGAAGGTGTCCGGGGAGGACATGACGTTTTTCTGGGTTCTCCTCGACCCCTCCAGGTTCATTCAGCTTCCCTACGCCCTAGCAGGTGCCATATCCACCCGTGCGACGGGTGCCTCCGCCAGCAGTCCTCTGCGCCGGGAATACTTCATCACCCGCCTGGCCCGATCATACCGGATCCTCACTGCCAGGACTGTTGCCACCTTGACCGCTTTACCTCCATCTCGCACTACTGCACGAGCTCTGGAGAAGATGGGGCTGATTGAGCAGCAGCGCCCGAGACAGTTTGTGTGGGCACCGACAGAGCCACCCCAGCCACCCCAGGCACCCCAGCCAGCGTACGCTCAGCTTGGCAGGAGACGCCGGAGAGCAGCAGCACCAGAGCCAGCGCCAGCGCCAGCAGATCCACAGCCGCAGGAGGACTCAGCGGCCATCCACCGATTGGAGGCCAGAGTCACTAGGATGGAGGACCAGCTTGAGTGGATCGGGGAGGTACTTTTGGAGCTAGCTGCCCAGCAGAGTCAGCGTCCCCGACCATTCCCAGCCAGAGCCCACGATCATGAGGCTGGATCTTCCAGGCCACCAGGTGGCAGTTGATATTTTTGGGATACATGTACTGAATCTATAACACAACTTTATATTTTGTCTGTTTATATTTTATTTGTTATGTTGCCTTAAATGTTTTGTTGAGTCATGCATGTTATACCAAATTGGGAAGGAGTTGTCTCAGACAAATGTGGGGTCACCGTTGCCCCTCCACTTGTCTTGACCACCGGCATGTTCACTGTTGCGCCACAACTACAGAATGCCAAATCAAGAATTCTTTTTGTTCGAATTTGTACCTGTGATACCGAGTACCAACCAAGCAGTCTACCGTCCAAAGGGTAACTCTTTCTCCCTTGTTCTAAATATTTTTTGTACAATGGGGACGTTGTACGGCTTTAAGTGTGGGGTGTGGACGGTCGAAAGAGTAGTTTTTTGAAATTTTTGCAGAAATGACCAATTTTCAAATTTTTAGCAACTTTTTCAAAATTTTTACTAAACTGTAATTTTGAAACGAATGGTTTGTGATTGTGATAGCACTGGTAATTTTCAAGAGATACTGTTTATTTGTGATCATGCTATTAGTTAGTCAAACAAGTTGAGTTTTAGGAGTTAGACGATTGGATAGTTTTAGGATTGGAATTTAGGAAGGAAATGTCAATCTGTGGTCTTTGTTGTTCGAGCCGGTAGGTCCGAAAAGGGTGGCCTCAAAGAGGCATTTATGCACCATACCACCTAAGACCGTCTGGTTTGGGATGGTATTTTCGAAAGCTCATTACACGGACAACATCGAAAGTTATGGACAATTCCTTAATGGCCTTTAGAATCTGAATGAGTAAGTACACTTCATTGTGGACAGAAAGTTTGTAATCAAGGGTTCTCTAGAAAGCCATAAATTCCAAAGAACATTCTAATTAGGTTTTCACAAACTATTTCACTCTTACCCCTGAGGCAATAAGCTTTGAAACTAAACACAGTAAAAAATTGTTTGAGTCTTAGTTAGAATTTATTAAAAAATCTATTGCTTGGGAACAAGCAAGGCACAAGTATGGGGTGTTTGACAACGCCTAGTGATATTACGTACTTTAGTCGTTATTGAGCCGTATTCATAGTGAAATTATATCATATATCTCGTGGTATTCTCACTTTTCGTGCTAGTACTTGTTTGGAAGAAAATAATGAAAACAGGGACCAAAAGCGTGCAAATTGGAGAAAGTTTGGACAAGAAGATAAAATCAGGAAAACACGCATGCGCACCGCAGAATCAAGAAGGCGCGACACGGCTTTAAGGCGGTGAACTAAATTCAAAGGCCGAGAAAACGGGAGAAGATAAGTACGCGCGCCGCGGTTCACTTAAATGTGCGGCGCGGCTGTGGGAAATTTCAACTATAAATAGAGGCATTTACAGCCGAAACCCTGAGCAAAACCCTGGTGGAAAATCGACCGTAGAGGCTCTTTGACTCCAAGAATTCGTTTTCAGCAACTACCTTTTGGCATTTCAGGTTTTTATGTTTAACTTCTTTTAGTTTAATAGTTAGCATTAGTGGCTAGGGTCTTTGGGAGTGACAACCACTGACCTTGAGCATTGGAGTTACTGTTTTTCAGTCTTTCTTACTGTATTGGATGATTGGAATTCAGTTTGAGTTTATAATAATCATTTGGTTACAAGTAATATTGGCTTTTCGGTGTTTGATGCTTGTTATTGGTTTTGAATGCTTGGATTGTGTTTGGATGATTGTTTTGACCTTGTTGGACTGTTTTCATTCGCTGATTTCAGTAGCCAATTAGGTTAGTTTTTTAGGTTTGAACTTTAGCCAGTGACTGTCCCATTGGATCTTAGTTATTGGTGTAGTTTATGCCTTGTTTTGGTTTATGTTTGGAGTGTTGAATGCCTTTGTTTACTTCTGAATTAGAGATGCATTTCTGATTTCAGAAAGTAACTAGGTTTGGGTTGAAGCTTAGCTAGTCTATCCTTATTTTGGGATTGTTTAGTTTAGAATTTCTGAGTTTTAGTGGCAAGGGTTTGGAAAGTAAAGTCCTCCGACTATAGCTTGACACTATAGTTGGTAATCTGTCATCTAGACTGACCACGTAGCTCCAGCGGATCGACCCTGACTACCACTGTGCTAGTGTGTGTGTTAGGTTTTTCTTATTTTTGACCACGTAGCTCCAGCGGATCGACCCTGACCACCACTGTGCTAGTGTGTGTGTTAGGTTTTTCTTATTTTTGACCGTACGACAACCTAGGCGTGTTAGTTCCATCTTGCTAAATCAACCTCTCGGAACACCATTTCTCAGAACCAACACATTCTTACAACCGTACCAATCAACACTTGCACACGACCAATTTAATGATAGAATGAAAATTAAATACAATGACATTTAATATCCAATAATTAAAACAAACAAATCGGAATTTTTCCAACGGACATTCCCTCTGTCATACATGTCCGTCCTTTATTGGACCATCACTTTTCATCATTGTTTCGCATTAAATGCCAAGCACACACTTTTTCTGACACGACTATTCACACGTCTTTTCATTTCCTTATCCGACTGTTCTCCACAAAATTTTCAAATAATATTTTAACCGTTCCCCCTTACTTATTCATCTTCTTCAAAGTTCTTTCCTGCACACCCTCGATTCTCTCTCGCCGCCGTCTGCAATTTTGCAACCCTAAAATTCTCTATCTTTCTCTAGAAATCTTCAAACCTGTAAAATACTGGATATTCCTAATTTTCGTGTAACATTCACAGATTCTCTTCAATCTCATCTATCGTTTATTATTTATTTCCTCTCTAACAGTTAAGTTTCTCTATAACTTGTTACTCTTAGTCTCCTCTCTAATGGCTACTCAATCAAAAAGTGGCGGACCTGATAACGACACCATCCTTGTTGCCATCTCCAATGTCAACCTTCCAAGAAATCTCAACCTCTACAAAGAACATTTACGTGTACTCATACACATTTTGTTCAAATACAAGTTGGCTAGGGCTTTCTTTGATCCACCCCCTACAATTCTTGTTTCCCTGCTACAAGACACATTTTGTCCAAATACAAGTTGGCTAGGGCTTTCTTTGATCCACCCCCTACAATTCTTGTTTCCCTGCTACAAGACACTGTATCAACTGCTACCAAAGGACAAGACCCAAAGGTCAAACCTGCTATACCCTAACCCTCCTCGATGGCCGAAAAACAACTTTGGACAAGAAAGTGTTCGCAGAAGCCCTGAATCTTCCATTCAACATAATCACCTTTGATCGTCCAACTCCTAACCAACTTGAATCCATGATATTCAAAATAGGCATTTATAAACTGCCTAAACTGTTCTTACTTTCCAAAGGGCACATCTCACCTCTATGGCAGTGCTTGAGTCATTACATCATCAAGTACTTAACCGGTAAAGTTGGTGGTACAGACCAGTTAAGCAAACGGCTTCTTGAACTCCTTTGGAGTTTGTACACTAGTTACGAGATCGACTATGCTGACATTCTATTCGAAGATTTCCTCTCGTACATCCCTAACTCTCAGAAGCCAAAAGGCAAAATACACTCAACACGCTTTTGGGCCATGTGCATTGACCACATCTACAAAATCCTTGAGATCCCAATTGCTACACCCATATCCAAGGATGACAAATTGGTAATGCCTCAAGTCAAACCATATAAACCAAAGACAGATGCCATCTTTGGACAACTCAGAAAATTGCCTGATTCCCTCCTAAAAGTGGCTGACCCCAAAGAACCTGCATTACTCTCGCATTTATCAGAAACAAAGGATGTCCCTCCCTACACCCCACATCCCCTCTGAAACTATGAAGCACCTAAGAAATCAAAGAAGAAAGCTTTTGAGTCCTCTCCTTCTAAGCAGCCTTGGAAAAAGAAACAATGAAAGGACAAATCGGTACACATTTTTCTATCTTTCCGACTTCTAACTCTTAATCTTATTTCTACATCTCTTCTAACTTTCCACTTCTAAAACATAGTATTTCCAACTCTCTTCTGACTTTCACCTTCTGAATCATCTTATTTCTACCCCCTTCTGAGTCTTATTTTATAAGAATCCCCTTTCTGAACCTTCTCTCTTACAATACTACTTTAACACAACAATTGGAATCACTTTTACTCATCTTATAAGTCAAAACTAAGTGCCCTGTTAAACAACAATTTGTTCATCGTCATTGGTACTTGGGAAATCCAGGTATATATTCAGTATTGCTTGGTCACCTTGTTTTAACTTCAGTGTTTTAACAAATGCAAACCAAAAATCTACGATTTTTGAGTATCCAAACTACTTTTGGTCTGAACTTTAAATATCTAGGTGATAAATTAAGTTTAGTTCACCACAGGTATGTGTTACCACTGGAATTTGTTTCCACATTCTAACTTGTGCAAATTTTCAGATTTCTGAACCATCTTCCAAAGATTCCGAGACAGAACAAATGGAGGAAAGACAGAACTCTCCAGACTCGGAGGATACTCAAGAAAACATTATTTTGGTGGAAAAACAAAACTCACCATCAAAAACTAAAGGAAAAGAAAAAGTCTTTGAAACTCCCATCCATATGCCCTTGGTCACCACCATTCCTGATCGCACTCAACCTCCTATTAATACATCTGCGTTTGACGCATGGAGTTTCAGAACTACTATCAATGAACATGCGACATTAGTTGAATGCCTGAAGCAACAATTTGAGCTTAGAAACCTTGAGCTTCAAAAACTATCAGAACTTGGCCCACCGTCTGATAATGACCTCGACGAAGTTAAACTGGAGAGAAAGAGAATCCATAAACTTGCGTTAAGTATAGATTCCTTTCTAAGTTCTTCTCTCAACAACTTGGTAGACACTCCCGTCTATCTGTTTGATACCACCGAGAGATATTGGTCCAAGATCGCCTCAGCAATCGTCCCACTCTCTTGGGACAGATTTCTTGCTCAAGATCTTCGAAAGAATACTGCTCTTCAGACCTCCATTGAGCAAACTGGTGAATCTGGTTCTCGTCTTCTGCTCTCCGAAAGCAAATCCTTGCCAGGTGGAAACTCCTTCTTCGACACCAATCAGGAAGTTGACAAACCTTCTTCCTCAAAAATTCATCAAGTCAGTCTTAGTAACACCAACTTCTCATCCGACAAAGCTGACACAAAAGCTCCGCCTCAATCCGTCATGTCCTCCGTCAAAGATGACGCTTTACATCAAAAGGTTGATGCTTTAACCACTCTTCTGACCGAAATCAAGGCCTCGCAAAATCAGGAGGCTCTACTCAAAGAACTATCTGCACTAAAAGAAAGGGTAGCTGCACTTGAAAATCGAGACATTCTTCTTCATCTTGACAACCAAGTCGAAAAAGTTATCTCTAATGGCCTAGCCAACATTGATAATCATCGACAATCCGATGCTACCAACATGATGAAGACTGCCAAAAAGTTGCTCTCAGAAGTCGAAAAATGCCAAGCGAAGATTCCGGAACTTATGGAAATTGTGAATAATAAAATCACCTCCACTACTGACCATCTCTCAAGTTACCTTCACGGAGTTGTCTCGGAAAACATATCTCTCCGAAAGACTCACTTTCATCTACTCCAAATCATCACTCATACTCTTACCTCTATTTCTGACACCATGGATGGCCCCATTCAGCAGATCAAGCTATGCACTAGTCTCAACATCAATGTCATGGAACAATTCAAGGATTTCGCCTCCAGGGCCCTTGTAGATGATTTAGCACAAATGTTCACCCAAGTGACCACCAATCTTAAAACAATCTTGAAGCGCCTACCTGTGCTCCCTTAAACTTCTGAAGGAACCCCAGGAGGGGGAAGGGCGGGTCAAGAAAACAAAATAGATGATATTAACATAGATACATCTGCGGGTCCAAGTGGAACCAAAGAAGACAATGACAAGATCATTACGGACTCAATTGAAAGTCCAAATCAGAAGAATCAAGACGAAAGAAACACTCAAGAAGACACCAATGCCGGTAAGGACAATGAATCCGAAAAGGGAACAAATATTGAGAATCCAACGAAAGAGACTCCCAAAGAGACTTCCCAAGAGACTCCCAAGGAGACTCCTAAAGAGACTCCGAAAGAGACTCCCCAAGAGACTCCGAAAGAGACACCAAAGGTGCCGACTCCCACAAAGGTTCCAACTGCTCCCTCCTCTCCTCAGAAGATCCAGACTCCGGTAATCGAAATTCCCTCAGAAGACGAGACTCTAGTGTACTCCCCAATTAAAGAATCTGACCCCCCAGAAGTCAAGGTCAAGAAATCAGAATATTTCGATGCTCAAGCTCATCTACATGCTAAAGACTTCAGTTCCGAGTCTGAACAAAGAACATCTGATCCCAACAAAGTGGATCCAAGCAATCCCGGCACTTCTGATCTCTAAACATTCCTCATGTTCCGACCTCTGACGGATTCTGACTTCAAACCCTTCAAGTCCTACAATCCCCCTCCTACTAACAAACACAACTGGGATATACCGCTGACTCCGAATGGAGAAAAATATCACTATTCGCTTAATTTCACAACTACCCCAGGATTCAACAAAGAACTTGCAGCCTACTACAAGAATCAGAAATTCCTGAGCTCACATACCAAACCTCAAATTGATACATGGTCAAATGAGCCCATAACATCCGTCCTAAGCCTCAAGAAAAGAAGCTTTCAAAAGTCTGAATATTATGAATATGAATTAGTCAGAAACAACGACTACGAAAAAAGATTCTGATTACCAAAGCTTGCTTCCGAAGGATGAACCCAGCAGATCTCTTTACGATTGTTTGAAAGCTATCATCAAATGAACAACAAATCGCTAGAGAAGCCTATGTTGCAGTCAAACGATTTCTACATGGCCTTCTAGAAGAATTCTGTTTTGCTGATGCTGAAATGCTCAAATTTGTTAAAGATCATGCAGATCAGGAATTCCCAGAAAAAGTTGACTTGTCAATGCCAGACAATTGAGACAACTGGAAAGAGGTGCCACCTTTGACCCAGAACTTGGTCTGGTATACAAAAATCCAAATCAGAAAGGATCCTTTATATTTCTCCGTGCTGATCAAATCAAAAGGGTCCCTAATGATATGCTGCATGAATACATCAAAGCCGTAAAGAAGTCATCGCATTCAGACCCAGAAGCTAAGAAGGAACTGCTACTAAGGATGGAATGGCTACTATGAGTTAGGAATTTTTGGTCATATGCTGTAAGGCAAGGCATACTTGACAAGCCTTGAAGAAATCGACTCAAGCCCCTCGATTAGTCACCGAAGGGGGAATTGTTAGTTCTAAAACCGAATCGTTGACCAACTCGGCATGTAGTGTGTTTGTTTAAGTATTTCTAATGTCTTTATTTTGATGGAATGATAAACAAAGTATTTGTTATGAATGTTTAAGTAATAGTTATGTCTTGAATATGTTATTCACCTAATTATGTTTCTGAAAGAGTTGTACAAAATATTATAACAAGGTCCTAAATCCAGACTTGGATTTTGGAACTCCGTTTAACTCAATGCCAAGATCAGAAGGTACGACTCTCACAGTTCGGAAGTCCATACTCGGAACTAACTCAGAAGATCAATCAAGACCAACAAGATCATGTTCCTAAGACACTCTGATTCAGTAATGCCGGGACTCCGAAATCCTCTCTGGATTTCGGACTATCAATATGAACAACGTATAGGAACAGACATACTTAATCATTCTACAAAGAAAACTGAAGATCTGAAGATTATCTCGAAGATAAGACAAAGGATAAGCACTTCAACTTATAGGATATGATTAGACCAGATCAGTCGTGGCCTTTTAGAAGCATGTCGGTTGTACTTAATCTAATATTGTATTATAGCTATAGCCACCCTAGTCTGACATTGTATTATTATAATAGAGTTATCCATGTTGTCTGACTGAAGAGAGACGTGTTGTCTGCTCTTCAGTCCATAGGTCTTTATCCGAAGGTCTTCCCTTAGTCTATAAAAGGGAGACCACATCTTCAGTTTTCTTGAGTTTGAGAGATCTTGTGTAAAGCTTTTACCATTATCAATATAATATCTCATTCCATCAATTCTCTTGTTCTTATCTGCATTTCTTACTGCCTTTACATCTCTAGTACCTTTATCTCTCCATCTTTATATTTCTTGTTCTCTAACTGTTAATTCACTCTTTTTATTGTTGAGCTATTAAGATCTATTCTAAGTATTATTTCCTTACTATTATTCTGCATCCATCTCAAGTCTTCGGGCTTGTCCAGCTCCAAAACCGTACAGTCTCGGAACTTTACTTTCCGCAATCTTAATTTTTCCGCATCTTACTTAGATTATTTGGCGACAACAACGTGTCAGTTACAACGTCATCCTGATTTTAGCTAAATTCTCGCTTTTCACGCGCCTGACAAAGCGACTCTTGGGGGCTACTCATCATCATCAAGCATGATTTAGGGAAATTGAATCGATTTCCTTGGGATTTTCTCTCTCCACTTGAATTCCTAAAGATATATAACGATTTCTTGAAGACTTTTCTCTCTTCTACGCAAACTTTTCTCTCAATAATGTTCATATTCTCTCAGAGCAAAATCTCTCTCAAGCCTTCTTCAATGGCCGGTTCTTCTTCAGCCAACGACAATACTTCCTCCACCTTGATGTTGAAGATCAAAGAAAACTAGAACATGGTTATTGATCTTAACTCTTCATATTACAGCGAAGCGATTCACCCAATGATCGAGTGTTTAAAAGACTCGAGGATCAACAAGGCTTTGACTGAATTTGCATCACTCCCCATTCCTCTTCTCTCCGCCGCCTACTCCTCCGCGTTTTACAACAAGACGGAGGAGATGGTCACTTTTGAAGTTGGGTCGGTGAAGACCAAAATATCGAAATCTCGATTTGGTAAACTTTTAGGGTTTACAGATACCGCCGACATGGTTGACCCTGAATCTCTTCAGCCAATAACCTTACTCCGACTCATCTACCAGATGGGATACAAGGGCGACATTACTCAGTTGTCTAAGTTTGCGAAGAAGGGTTTCCCTCCTCACTAGAATGCACTATTCACAATCCTATTCAAGAGCTTTCCGAAACGAACCACCGGCTCTGATAGTGCAAGTAAGCCATTCTACTCCTTCTTCTATGGTCTCTATAATGATGTCAATATTGACTTTGGCTCTATCTTGTGGAGTCAATTCGTGGACAGTGTCAACTACAAACTTTGACACACAGAGATCTCTTGTGCTCGCTTCTGGTCCCTCATTGTTCACATGACTATTATGAAGCATGACATTCATGTCATGACTGACTCAGTTATGGCCATAATTCTGACTTTACCAACTGCCACCTTCGTTACCACAAAAGCGGACGATTTCGAATTCATAGGCACAATTCCTATGGCCATGACTAGTCGGGTTCCGAATGACATCAAGTGTGTCGTTGACAACAGCAAGAAGACTCCCTTTGTTATACGTCCTCTTGATCAAAAGCATCAAGATGCTTTTGATAAGCTAGAAAATCCGAAGAAAGTAGTAAAACGCAAGGGAAAGGGTGCTGCTTCCGATACCGAAAAGCCAGCCAAACGCTCAGGAAGGCTTCGGAAACTTGTCATGCCACATCTCTCGGAAGACGAACATTCTGATAATCAACACATCATGAATCCTTTAAAGGATGACATGGATGACAATGATGAAGGAGAACCCATCGTAAACACCAATCCACGACCCCCAACTCCCACTGCTAACCCTACTCCGAAAACCACCCCACATTCCAACCCTAAATCCTCACCACCTAAATCTCCACCACCTAAATTGCCTCCACAGAAATCTCCACCACAAAAATCTCCACCACCTAACTCTCCACCTCGTAAATCTCCATCACCAGAACGAACCACCAACCCCTCACCCAAATTTCCAAACCCTAATTCCGAAGAAGAAGATGAAGATGTCCTGATTTACGATGCTCAGGATGACATGGCTAATTACATTGAATCTCCTTTCAATGTGAATTTTAATACTTCTGATGAGAATGCTCCGATGTTGAAGGGGCAATTTAAGGAACTTTCAGCCAAGTTGGATCAGTTACTGCAAGTCAACAAGGGTCCTTCTACTTCCGACTAGAAATCCCAGTTAGAAGTCCACAACACGCATGTTGAGACGTTGATTACTGAAAATGTCAAGATCATGAAGGAATTCACCTTGTTGATGGAACAGAATCAGAAACACATGGAGGATTCGCCAACAAAGATTGGCCGACTGGAGACTGACGTTCTAAAGTTCACACAGGACTTCCGAGACTCCCATCAGTCCAACAATGCCAAAACGACTTTGGTTATTCAAGGGTTTGCAGATACCCTTAGAGCTGAAAAGGAGGCTCTCGCCACTCTACGTTCGGAACTGAAGAAGGAGAATTCTGAACTGGCTTCTTCTCTTGAAGCCAAGGCATAAAAGTTACATGAAGATCTTGCCATGGAGAATGAAGTCATGGGTCTCTTGGCTTCCAAAACTACAAAGATTCAAGTGCTGAAGGCTGATCTCAAACACACAACAGCAGTCCTGTCATCTGCTGTTTCGACAACTCAGGCTATTCGGAGTTGTGTTAACAATATCGATTCATATATTCATCGAGCACTTGAAGAAGACGATCCGATCCTCACTCCTTATGTTTGTGGTCATATTACAAACAAACTTCATCCTGTTCTCCTTTTGTTGAGCAAAATCAAGGGTGTTTCGGAAGACATTGTCGTTCCGAAACAAGGGGGTGACAAGAACATAGAGGATGAACCAAATCCGAACAAAGAAAAAGAGTCTGACAAACTTAAAGAAAAGAAAAAGGAGAAGGAGTCTAACCAGGGAACGGAGACTCCAGAGGATAACTTAAATACCTCGAATGTTTCCAAAGAATATCAGGGAGACAGTTTGAAGAAGCCAATAGAAAATCCCATCAGACGAGCAAGATTTTCCACAGTCACCAATATGAAGGAACCAGTGACTGAAAAGTCAGCTAATGAAATTCAAAAACCAAAATCCTATTGGTTTGAAAAGATGAATGTTGGTGACACATCTACCGGTCCTTCAAAACGAAAGACAAAGAAGATTGGTGAAGATGATGAGGAAGATGAGACTGAGCTTTCGTAAACAGCTAAATTGGCCAAAGCTGAAAGGGAAAAAGAGATTGATGACATTCTCAGAATCAATCGAGAGCTTGATGCTGAAGAAGCAGCCAAACGAGATACTGCACTTCTGTTGGAATTACGGATGCTACACTTTCCAGGTTGGGATTACGAAACCATGAAGAAGGAAGCCATCACTCAACCAATTCAGAACTGGTTGCAGCAAAATTGCTCATACGACATCGGAAATCAAGTGGTTTCTCAAATTGATTTTCATATGACTGCTAGAGTATTCTTTATTCGTTTCTTTGACGAACTCATAACGAATACTCAACCCAGTGCCGTCGTCAATGGCATGCTCTTCAACTTCTACCTGGCAAACTCGAAACCTCAATATCTTACTTGGAGCCTAAAGAAAATTGTGAAACTCACTCCAAGAATGCCACGAGTCACTTCCCCGTTCAAAAATGCTATCTTCCTAGCTCGTAGGGGAACCGATCAGGAGAAGGATGAATTCACTCTGGCTGATCTTCCTTTCATGAATCCATTTGATTGGGTTTCTCTGTTCAATATTCTTTCAAGGGATGAAGACTACGAAATTCGTGTTGAACATGTCAAGAAACTACTCATGGGCTACATCCTTGAAGTTGCAAAACTGGATGTGGAAGTTGTTGCAGTTTTGGATTCTACTCCCGAATGCTCAGCTAAAAAACCTTCTTCTGATCTTAGTAAAGGTCGTGTCGGAAGAATTAGCAAAAAAGAGTGGAATGTGGCATACCCCTCCAAGGAAGGCAAGGATTCAGTCAAAAAGATGTTCTTTGTGAGACAAACATTTGTATCGGACTCCTGCATTGAAGAAGATACTCGATCTCATCAATAAGACTCGAGGCAACACAGCATATGATAAAAGGTGTTTCAATGACATGCTGACCTGGTACATGGCGTTCCAAAAGAGAATCTTGCTTTTGATTCCGAAGGTGTTTGAGAAAGTTCTAAATGTTCCGAAACCAGAAGTTGATGAATGAAGCTTCTTTGCAATTTGACTCAAAGGGGGAGATTGTAGAAATATTTATTTAGATTGAGTCAATTGCGCATGCAATAATCAAGCCTTAATGTTAGCATGTATTTATGGGTGGGCCTGTCCATTCCATAGTTAGTTTTAGTATATAAGGCATGCACGTACCCTAATTAGGGTGAACTTTTGTATTCTTATTTTGCGGCACTCATACAGAATAGTTCTCTCTAAATTGTTCTTGAGTTGCATGTTAATCATTCGACATCAGTTCTACATATTGTGTGTTCATGTTTATTGTTATTTTCCGCATTATTGAATCTAGATCCTACTTCTGTGTTTCAACAATTTAAACAATTCAACATTATTAAATAACCAGTCGGTTCCAACACGAGCATCCGTCTCATTCTCTTCTAACCATCGCACGTCGAACGATTCCACAATCTACTTGGTCACCTTGTTATACACCCGATAAGCAGTTTTACCCGCATACCCACAAAGTAGCAATTATCAGCTTTAGACTTAAACTTTGGAGTAGCTTCAAGATCATGGAGGGTGCAAGGGCAACCGAAGGTGCGAAAATGTGCAACAGTTGGTTTGCGGCCATAGAGAATTTCATATGGGTTCTTAATTTGAGGCATGTTGATAATGACCTGATTCTGGACATAGCACGTTGTGTTAATTGCTTCGGCCCAGAAGAACACCGGTAGTTTGGAATTGACAAGCATGTACGTGCAGCATCAATTAAGGTTCTATTCCAGCACTCAGCAACACCATTCTGTTGAGGTGTACGAGCAGCACTATACTGATGCTGCACTCCTTTATTTGCATAGAATTTATCCAACACCACGTTCTTGAATTCAGTCCCATTGTCGCATCGAATTGCCTTCAACTTCTGATTCGTTTGTTTTTCAATGAGGGTGATGAATCTCATGACCAGCTCTGTAGTTTCGCTCTTATTTTTCAAAAAGAAAACCCAAGTAAAACGTGAGTAATCATCAATAATAACTAAACAATAAGAGCTTTTGTTTATACTGAGAACGTTGACGGGGCCAAAGAGATCCATATGAATCAGTTGAAGGAGTGAATCTATGGTGTTGACCAATTTGGGCTTGTACGGCTTCCGATGATGTTTTCCTTGAGCACAGGAAACACACTTTTCAAAGGTAATGAAGTCTTTAATAGGAAGGCCTCGGACAAGATCGTTTTTAGCGAGACTATTGAAATTCTTCGCATTGGCGTGACCAAGACGTCGATGGCACAACATGGCATTCTGTTCAGAGGCTTTTGAGAACACGCATGTGACTTTTTCAGGAGTGTTGTGATTCATATTTATGATAAAAGAGTTGCTTTTGCGTTCAGATCTAACAAGAATCCACTCCTCTGCAATGACCACACCAGGTTTAAGAATTAGACATTCTTTCTTAATAAAGTGGGTGGAAAAACCATTGTCGCATATTTGTGAAACACTCAGCGGACTATGCTTAAGCTGAGGAACAAAGTTTATGTTCTCAAATTTCAACACGCCATTCAAAATAGTCTGCTTCTGAGTAATCTTCCCTTTTTCTCCTCCTGCAAAGGAAACATACCCACAGTTGAAATTTTCAATATCGTTTAACCGGGACATGTTTCCTGTCATGTGCCTGGAATACCCACTATCAACATACCAGAGTCTAATGATATTCCTCCATAGCTTTTCCTGCATAAGTTGCAGGATTAATTAGATTTAGGGACCCAGTCCATTCGGAAACTAGGTTGACCCTTTCTATCGATACAGGAAACGGATTCTAAATTCATGTCACGTTTATCAAATAATGGTGAGATATTAGAGGTTTTTGAAATACTGCCTTTGGGAACCCATCTATAAATGGATTTAAATCTTTTGTCTTTGGACCAGATGGGAACATTTGAAATTTGATTTTAACATAGGACTACTACTCGAGTCATTCCTTTTATCCTGGGCAGTTTGGGTCTTCATTTTTGAAACATTTCGATTTTTATTCCGAGAATGTGACCTCGAGGGTTTTCTTTTATAAGATCTCACCCTTGGCACGTTCTGCCAGAACTGTTCATGTTGTTGAGCATACAAATATCAGGGACAATTTCTAGCAATATGACCAGCAATTCTACAGTTGAAACAAGTTTGTCTTTTCAAAGGAGCAGTGGAAGTTTGTCCAGGTCCTGATTGTTTCAAAGCATTACCACACACACACAAGCAAGAAACATATATTTTAACAGAATTCTTGGTCCTAAATTTTTGAAAATTAACATCACAAGAATTTTTCAAAACATTAGCAGTTTTAGTGTCAGATCACACACAATCATCAATAACAGGAAAAATAGAAACATCAGTTTTCAAATAGTTTTTATCAAAATTAAAAACACGCTTGTATTCATTTTCCTCATCCTTCTTTTTCAGCTTATCTGTACATGAGATAGAAGAATCAGTAGAGTTCATTTCAGTACTCTCAATGGTGCCAGATTGATCATTCTGAATGGAATTGGATGTAACGGGTTGTTCTGTCTCTCTTGGTTATCAATGGACGGAGTAAAGTAATTATTAAAAGGTGGTGGAACCATTTCGTAGCCAAAACCTTCACCATGTTTGTTTTGCCATTTTAACGTATGTTCAATCCTAGATTCAACAACTGCACTTGATGCATCGAATTTTTTAATAGTGAAATCAACATCATTATATTTGACTTTCAATGCATCAAGTTCACTAGTTAACTTGGCAATATCTTTATTAGCAAATTTAAGGTGAGAAGATTTTATGCTATAATCTTCTTGCAATTTATTAAAATCCGATGTTTTAGCATCTAGCATTTCTTGAAGAGGTTTGAGTTTCTTTTTAGAATTCTAAACAACATTTTCAAGATCAAATATTTCTCTAACTAATTTATCATTCAGCTCACGGTATTTAGCAATCTTATCATCACAAGATTTAGAGCAAGAAACTTCACTAACCTCAGTGTTGGCGGGGGTGGTAGAGACCATGAATCCAATCTGTAGATCCATCATTTGTTCTTTAGCAGCATCAACATCCATGTCACCTTCGATCTGGGCTAGGTGAGCTCCACCATCTTCAGCCAAATTCAGGGCCTGCATTTGATCCTCCCACATGAACTGCTGTGCCACCAAAGCTCTTTCTATATTCTGAGGAGGAGTTTCACGATTTTTTCTAACTAGAACCAGATTTCTCTAAGCATTATCATTCTCCACTCTAGGCTTGGTGCACTCACGAGCAAAATATCCAGGCTCGTGATTGTTGTAGCACCACAGCTAAGACTTATTAAAGCCCAGATGTTTGTCTCTGTTTGCACCACAATTGTCTCTTCCCGTTTGCTGGGTGAACTTTTTTCCCTGAATACCGGCATAGCAATATGCCAGGAAATGTCCATTTCTTCAACATCGTCAGGGTGAATCTGATCAAGATCTCCAACCATGACTGGCTGAATCAGTTCACGGCAACGAGAGCATTATAACAATTTAAAAGACCAGCCATCATAGCCAAGTTTTGTTCAGCTCCCTTGGGAATAGTTGGAGCTAGGAAAGTTGATTTAGAAGCAGGACTTGGAGCTGAGGGGACTGGAGATGCCATCGGTATACTGGATGAAGAAGAAGCTTGTTGTGCTGGGAGAGCAGAAAATGCACTATTTGTAGATGCACCCAGATTGGCAGATTGGTAAGAGGTGACATGATTGATTTCCCTTTGCTTATCATCCATGTTGCAAGATTTAATGATAGCCATCACCTCAAAAAGGGAAAGTTTGCCAAGGTCTCTTGTCTTCTTAATCACCGCTACATTCATATCCCAGCTTCTTGGTAGAGAGTTGAACAACTTCTTGTTGACTTCAGTTTTTGACAGCATAATTCAGCAGTGATCATCTCCGTGTTTAAGGTAATAAAACGTTGCAATTGGGTCTCAAGTGTCTCTCCAATAACATGATTACACATATTAAACATCTGACGAAGCAGGTCTTGCATGCTTTGTTTCATGTCGTCATTGCCTTCGTAGACCTCAATCAATGCATCCCATTAAGATTTGGCGCTTTTGTACTCTCTAAAGCCCTGAGCAATATCCGGAGACAGTGCCATAGTAAGAGTGGCAAGGGCCCTTTCATCTTGGTCCACTTTGTCAAATTCCAAATCTATGTATTCTTCAATAGGTTTATCTTGTATAGAGCCATCTTGTCGAGTGATTCTGATTTTGACAGGCGGACGTAAAAAACTTCTCCACAGTTTCACATCTTTCATTTTAATATATTGTTCGAATCTGTACTTCCATTCTGAAAATCCTTCAGCAATGAGCAGCCTAGGAATGCGGGTGACCGTACCCATGACATAATCAATATGAGAATGCATAGTAGTAGCTAATTCCATTGAAAATGAACCAAAAAGTACGAAAAATCTGACTAGACCGAAATCAGCACACCGAAAACCAAGTTCTTGACCGAAATCCTCAACCAAAAGGTAGCTCAAATCGAAAACAAGGACCAAGAATCACACTTGACCAAAAACCAGATGAGAACTCTGACTGAAATCACCAGATGACACCAAAATCACCAAAACCCTAAAGGTATCACCGAACACGAAATTTGGGCTGACCGAAAATGCACTTAACCGACCGAAAACTGCAAGAAAGCCCTAGTTATAAACTCGCGCTGCCCCCGAAAACTCCACAGGCAAACCGAAAACGTCCAACAAATCTGAATCCACCGATTTCTTGCACAAAACTTTGTTTTGAATATCAAAAACTCAATTTTAGCCAATAACAATGAAGAACACTGACAACGCCTAGTAATATCACATATTTTAGTCGTTGTTGAGCCCTATTCTTAGTGAAATTATATCATATACATCATGGTATTCTCACTTTTCGTGCCAGCACTTGTTTGGAAAGAAATAATGAAAACAGGGACCAAAAGCGTGTAATTTGGAAGAAGTTTGAAGATCAAGGCAAAATCAGGAAAAGACGTACGCGCGCCGCGGAATTCATGAAGGAATTCAAATGCCAATAAAATGTGGATAAACCACTACGCGCGACGCAGGATCCACTTATGTGCGGCGCGGTCTCAAGATTTTTGCAACCATAAATAGAGGCTTTTAGGTCGAAAAATTTAGCGAAGACCTGGTGTGAAATCGACCCCAAGGCTCTTTGACTCCGAGATTTAGCTTTAGCAACCATTTTTTGGTATTTTCATGTTTTTATCTTTAATTTTCAATTAGTTAAATAGTTAGTGATAGTGGCTAGTGTCTTTGGGAGTGACAACCATTGACATTGAGTCTTTGCTTCTGTTTTTAATAAGTTTGGTTACTGTTTTGAACCTGTTGGATCTGATTTGGTTAATGAGAATCATTTGGTTTATGTTAATTTCTTAGTTTTTCGGTATTTATGCTTGTGAATGATTTTTGAGTAATTGGATTGTGTTTGATGTTTGGATTGCCTTTGATTGCTTCTGAAGTGGAGATGTACTTCTGATTTCAGTAGGCAACAAGGTTTAGTTAGTTGATGCTTGCTTGGAATTGTTTTAGTTTATGTTCTTTTGAGATTGTTTTGGAAAAAGTTAGGAACTAGGTCCTCTGACTGTAGCGTGACACTGCAGTTGGTAATCTGTCACCTGTCTCGACCACGTAACTCCTGTGGATCGACCCTGACTTCCACTGTGCTAAGTGTGTGTGTTAGGTAATTTCTTATTTTTGACCGCATGACGACCAATGTGATGTCAAATTTTGGCGCCATTGCAGGGGAGTTGTGAGCTTGAGAATTCGTGATTTGTAGGACTTTTAGTTTTTGAATTTTTTTGGTTTTTGATTTCAGTTAGTTAGTAATTTTGGTTTTTGATTTCTCGGACGTGTTGCATTAGTGCATGCGTACCCGTAGGGGTAAGCAATTATCCCCTTTGCATTTTGACTCAGAGATTGAGCGAACTGCGCGCAATATCCGTGCATGTAGGCGTTTAAATACAATGAGTTTTAGTAATGTCAGTAGTAGTATAATGAGTGTTTCCCAGGAACCCTCGGGTGAGGCAACGGAAATGTCATTTATTCCCTCGGTTTCAGAATTCCACATTGGGAGCACGAGTGGTACTGATGGTGCAGCTTCAGCCCCTGCACTTATACCTTCATGCACTCCGCCGTCGATTCCACCATTTCAACCTTTATCCCAACCTCAATCCACAAACCCATTTACATCTGCCATGTCTTGGGGAGCGCCGACCTGCGATGGCACCCTAGTATCTAGACAGCAGACACCCATTTCACAACCAGCACCAGTACTTTTTAAACCACAAACCACATTCCAACCTATACCACCGTAGCAACAATATCAACAGCAACCACCTCAGCAGCAGTACCAGTATCAAGATACTGAGGAGAGGTATGATGAAGAAGACGAAGGATGGGTTCCACCAGCACCACATCAACCATGGAACCGAGGACGGGGACCTCCAAGAAGAGCACAACAGCATCAACCACTATAAGGTTAGCAGAGATATAATGATCATCACTGGTACGGTAATCCTGCTCAACCCTTGTATTTTGCACAACTGAGGGGTCAATCGGTTTCATCGCACTTCCAGCCACGGGAGTACGATGACTCGTCGCCCATTTACATTCCTGCTGATATAGAATCTCAAGTAGAAATTAGGCCTCAGTTGTTAGGGATATTACCGGAATTTAGGGGGTACAAACAGGATAACCCATACAATCACTTGTATGAGTTTATAGCAATAGCCAACGCTAACACCCCTAGGAAGACCAATAAGAACATTTTTAGATTAATATTGTTCCCATTCACTCTTAAAGACAAAGCCAAATATTGGTTTACGTCTTTGCCATCGAATAGCATCACTACATGGGACCAACTCAAAGCTAAGTTCTTACAAGAGTTTTATCCGGCAAGCAAGACGACGGAAATCAGGAGGGCCATTCAGGATTTTCAGTAGAAGCCTGGAGAAGCTTTTCATGAAGCATGGGATCGTCTAAAGGAGTTGATGAGGTCGTGCCCTCATCACGATATTCCAAAGTGGCAACTGGTCAAGGTATTCTTTGAAGGAGCAAGTGAGACGAACCAAGCTATGATTAATGCATCATCTATTGGCCCTATTATGATGCAAGACCCGGAGGAGGCTTGGCGGTTTTTGGAACAGTTAAGTAATGCATCATCTATTGGCCCTATTATGATGCAAGACCCGGAGGAGGCTTGACGGTAGGCACAGCTGCAGCAATAGGAGCCGATGCCGACTGGAAAAAGGATGTAAAGAAGGAGATAAGCGAGCTCAATAAGAAATTCGATAGGCTTGTGTCTACTTTGCAGAATGGACCTCAGATTCAGCCACAAGGAGGTCAAGGAGGACCAAAGACTCAAGAAGCAAATCAAGTCTATGGTCAGGGTCAAGGTCAATATGGCAATGGACGACCCTATAGACCATATAACCAAGGACAACATAATTTCAGTAACTAGAGGCAGAACAACTACCAAGGGCAGTCATCCAACTTGCCCAGGTAGTATCAACCGGCAAACAATAGTGGTAATGCCAATGGAAATGGTAGCAGCAACAATAGGGGGCCCAATAACTCCATCAACAATGCCCTAGGGACTTAGGAGGATCTGGTCGCGAAAATGTATGAGATGTTCAACACAACATAACAGCAATCGCAGGCCAATGCGAAAGCCATCGTCAATATGGAGAGGCAAATCGCCCAAATGGCTGAAGGCCAACGAAAAAGAGATAATGGGAAGCTGCCAAGTACCATAGAAGTCAATCCGACCCATGGTCAGCGGGCCGGAAAGGAACATGTCAACACTGTGGAGGTTGAATGGAGGAAGGTCACCCTGGAAGATCGTCTAGAATCAGGAAATGAGGCTGAGAGTGAAAAAGAAGAAGAAGTTAAGGAAAAGGTGGAAATTGAAAAGAAGAATAGGAAAGACAGAATTAAAAGAAATTCCCGTTGAGAAGGAAACTCAACCAAAGGAGAACAAGGATGGCCAAGAGGAAAAGCAGCCAATAATAGCTGGAGTTAAACAAAGGAAGAAAGATAAGAAGGGAAAGACAAAGCAAGAAGTGCCCAAATCGACGGGGCCATCGATGAACCAACCCTTGTGGGATGAACTTAAGAATGCTCCTGATGATACAAGAATTCTTCAGCAGATGTGCGAGAAAAATGGAAAAAGCAAGACTCCCACACCTGACACTGTGAGGTTGACAATTAAAGCTAGTGAGGCACTGTTGGGAATACTGCCCAAGAAAGAAAAGGATCCTGGGTCACCACTGATCACTGCTACTGTAGGAGATGTGGTCACTGGGAACACCTTGCTGGATTTGGGAGCAAGTGTGAATGTGCTACCGGGATAATTGTATGATAAATACAAGAATGAGGAATTAGAGCCGGTAAAGACCGTGTTACAGTTGGCTGACCAGTCAACCAAAGTATCCCCAGGTAAGCTGACCAATGTCATAGTGAAAGTTGGGGATTTCTTTTACCCAGTGGACTTTTTAGTCATGGAATATGAGAGTTAGGAGGATGCGCCCGCATTAATATTAGGACGTCCGTTCTTGGCTACAGCCGGCGCTATTATTGATTGCAAAACAGGAGATTTGGATATCTTCTTTGGGTCGAGAAAAAGAAGATTAAATATGTTCGGAAGTCCCATATCTCTACCTCAAGGGTATGATGATAAGAATTTGGATAACAACTTGCTGATGGAGCCTGGGGTTAGGGACAAAAGAAAAATATGGACGCGAATGGGAGAAGGAGGAAAAGAGTAAGTTTTAAAGGAAACAAAGGAGCATCCTTTGTCCACCATTGACATGGAGCAGCTGCTGGACATGATGGAGATGTTGGGGGCAAGGCACCAGCGGTATGAGAAAGATGCAAGGGAAAGAGAAGCAAAGGTCTTTCAACTTCTGGAAGCTCAGCAACAATGAATTAGCGGGGTTAGTGACAGGATGACTCAACTCACTTCATTGATATCAATGATGGCTCACAATTTAGCGCCAGATCACAAGAAGATGCCATCAGGAATTCAAGAAGAATAGCAGTAGGAATAGTTTGTCTGGTTGAAGACGTTAAACTTAGCGCTTGTTAGGAGGCAACCCATCTTTTCATAGGTTAGGATCTATATTCTTAGGAGTAATTACGAAGATTATATCATCGTCATTTGTAGGTATGATTGGTCCAAGGCAAGTGTGGGGTTGTTTTGAAAAATTTGGATTTTTGATGACCGTGCCGTGGTCAGGAAAATTGCGCGCCGCGGGATCGTAAACCAACCTGATGCGCAGGGGTTGATTTGGGGGTACGCGCACCGCGGTTCGCTCATATCCGCGCCGCGGGAATCGATCGGTCGGTTTCCATCGATAATAAGGTAAGTCGCGACACTATTCACACACACCACGCCGCAGAGCTCTGATCATCGAAAATTTCTCGTGTTTTTTCTTGCTCATTTCATTCTCGCCACCAAGGTACGTCATTCTAACTAGCTTTTACTTGCTAAAACTAGTGATTAGGCAGTTGATTTGGTTGATTTCTCCAAAAACTCAAAACCTTAGAAATCGCCAATGCTGACTCGTAGGGTGTTTATTTTGCCAAATAATGACCCTAGATGAGTTAGTCGGTACTTAGGCTACCTTTTAGTGTAGTTGGATTGAGTTTAAAGAGGTTAGATCGTGATTTTGGATTTGGAATTGGTAACAGCCGCTCGCCGCGTCACGCCATAGTTCTTGGGCCGCGCCGCGGTGCGGTGGGGAAGAAAAGGACTTAAATTGCAATTTTTTTTCTTTTGTGTAGATGTCGTTCAGACTTGACCACCAGTTTCTCCAGTTTCCTGAGGGATTGGATAGCTCTATTGAGTTTGCCAGCAGGAGGGATGCACTCGTAGGTCGCCGGGTTCTTGAGGCGACGATCATTCCTCAGAGACGCGGGGCTTTGGGGCGAGATCGAGCCATTCCTCCACCGTACATGGAACCACGGGGATGCTTCATTCACTTGTCGAGGCTGGGATAGGCTTATGGCCAACCAGGAGGACACAGTATACATCGAACTTCTTTTGGAGTTCCTATCTACTGTCCGTTTTGCACCAGGGTCGACAGAGGCCCGTTCCAGACTGGTACGATTTAGATTGCGGAGAGTGTACATGGAGTGCAACCTCCGGGAGTTTGGGAGGCGCATAGGCATCTATATAGAGGCGGACCTCCAGCACCGCCATTTCACGCAGTTTATCCAGGCGTGCACTCAGGGGCAGCCCGCCAGGGCTGCCAATGCAGAGGTTTGGGCACCGTTGTCCAATGTGTTCTATGAGGCGGGGACATCCATGGAGAGCCATCTCCGTGATCTCCTTCACCGACTCATGCACCGCATCGTCTCCACCTCCATCATGCACAGGAAGGGGGGAGAGTGTTGGATTAGGTGTCTAAGCCATGACTAATAATTAGAATTTACCTAATTAATAGAAGCACAGACCATTTGGGTTGCCCTCATGGCTGGAGGTTTGGTAGAAAATTCGGTAGAGAGAAAGGTTGATTTATTATGGGATTAATAAATCAACAGGAATTAAATATATGGTTTATTAATATATTAGAGTGATAATATATTAATTAGAAACTATATTAATTAATTAGGAATTAATCCAGAATTAATTGGATTTAATTTGGGGATTAAATTAATTAATTAAAGGTGCAGGGACTAAAACTGTAATTATTCAATAGTTTAGTAAGTGACAGTGTGTAGTGACAAGTGGATTTCGAAATTACATATGGATATATATGATTTTCGAAATTGATAAGAAGAGATAAAAAGGAGTTTGAATTATAAGATAAAAGGTTTATCTTATTTGAATTCAAAAAGGTTTATCTCTAAGGTTTATCAACTGGCCATTTGGAAACTATAAATAGGGATCCCATGCACCATATGAATTTCGCCAATTTCATTATACTCTCTCAAGATTTTCGATCTCCTCTCCTCTCTGCTTGGGTGTGATCTCATTTGAGGCAGGATATTTTTGCTGCTCAGCTTCCAGAAAATTCTAAAAGGTTGGTTTTTCTAATTTTATTCTTTTAGTTAATTTTCTTATGTCTTTTAGGTTTTATTATATGTTCAATTAGAAGAAAACATAGATCCTCATAGGTTGCATGTGAACTTAGGTTATTTAGTTCATGGTTTGTAGAAATCTGGCATTAGGGTTTTAGAAACCCTAATCCCCCCCTTGCTAAATTGCGAAATCTGGCATTAGGGTTTTAGAAGGTTTTCTATTTTTGGTAACTTTATTTGTTAATTAAATGGATAACCTTAAACCCCATTATTTGATTTCGAAATCTAGGGGGTTTAGGATAGGTTTTAATTAATTTGATTAATTTGGATAAACCTATCTTCATTTGAATTAATTTAATTAAGTGTTAATTAAAAGATAATTCAAAAGGGATTTAATTAATTTTAAATTTTCGAAAATTAATAGAAAAATCCAGAAAAATATTTTAAAATGTTTAAAATATTTAGATTTAATTAATTTAATTAATTGGTAATTAAAATTGATTAAATCGTTTTTAAGGTTTAATTTAATTTAAAATTTGATTGTTAAATTTGGTAAAATTAAAAGATAAACCTTGAATATTTTAAAGGGTTTTAAAATACATCTTATATATGTTATTAAAAGTTAATATTATATATGAGATAAATTTGGTTAGTCAAATCAATAGTAGGCCTCATTCACGAAGGTGGTCTATAAAGTGGGTATAAGGAGACTGCCTATAAAATGGTAGTCTAATGGGTGAACACTCTCACCCACCGCTCGCCTGATCAGTGGAGGGTCGTTAGCCGAACAGGTTTGACAGAACCACTAAATCATTAAAAGTATAATGATCAAAGTACTATAACCTTTACACAAAATCCCAATCTAGTTACTTTAGAAAAAATGTGAATTTGATGCTAACCCATGAAATTGCACATTGCACTTTATGAAACGTTGGTGGAGCGTGTGTGGTTTACCGGCACACCAATGGGGGTTCATAAAGAGTGGCAATGGGTGTCTCGGGTGTTATCATTGTTGATGGAGCGTGTGTGGTTTACCGGCACATCAATTTGAGATGATAATGGACCCCGAGAGTACCAAGCTAATTTGCATGGTTATTCACACCCGGTTTGTGATCCTCGGCATCCCAGTCACAAACGGTGGGGCATATCCAAGATTAAACATGCTATTGAACAGTTCAATAAATCTCAAAAGATACTAGGAATTCCATTTATAATAAGATTATTTTTTCCGCGGTGGAATTGGCTGAATCGTCATTTGCCTACCTTTATAATATTTGCTTATAGATTACGACATACCTCTTCTATGTTGCAAATTGTTATAGTTGGATCCTAGCCTTATTTTATATTGGGTTATTATAAGGACCGACAAGTATCTAATTAAACTTACCTTCTTTTATAGATGTCTTCTACTGATCAATCTGCTCCCCACTCAAACTCCAGCGTTCCCTCTATCCTCTCACTGTGTTCCAAGGTTCAGCTGAACGGGACAAACTACAATGACTGGATTAGAAACATCAAGATGGCTCTGAGGTATGAGAACAAAGAGTATGTTCTTGAGACCGAGCTTGTCGATGTCGACCCCGAAACTGCTACTCCCGAGGAAATTGCCTCGTACCAAAAACATTCTGATGATGCGACCAAAGTGGCCTGCATCATGATTGCCACAATGAACCCCGAATTGCAGAGGATATACGAAGACTACTGGCCCTATGAGATGCACCGTGAGCTTGCGGAAAAGTTCTGTTAGCAAGAGCGCATCGAAAGGTGCGAAGTGGTCAGGGACTTCACTAACAGCAAGCCTAAAGATGGAGAGTCCATCTGCACTCACGTGCAAATGATGCAAGGGTATGTGGAGCGGCTTAGGAAACTTGCGAAGCCTGTACCGGAGGAGTTGGCCGTTGACATAGTGCTTAACTCCCTACCGAGTTCTTATGACCAGTTCAGGCTGGCTTATCATTTGAACAACAATCAGGCTAACCTGACTGAGTTGCATCGCATGCTTCGGGTTGCTGAGGATAGGATGAAGGGTAAAAGTGTACCCTCGGTTAATCAGCCCGTCCTAGCCATTGGAAGTGGCAAAGGGAAAAAGAGGAAGGGCCCTCCTAAGCAAAATTGGAGGGAGAAGGTTCAGGTCGGGTCGTCCAGTAACGGCTCGAGAACCAAGTCCTCCCACATCCCCTGTGTGGCCAACCCCGATGAAGCCAAGTGATTTTACTGCAAAGAGAAGGGCTATTGGAAAAGAAGTTGCCCAACATACTTGCAGGATGTCAAGGATGGAAAAGTAAAGCCATCGACAGCAGGTATATATACTATCTCTAAAAACTCACAATCTTCTAGTTCCTGGGTCCTTGATACAGGATGTGGTTTTCACATTTGTGTGCTGATATGCAGGGCCTAAAGGAAAGCAGGGAGGTGGAGCACGGTAGGCTAAACTTGATCATGGGCAATAGGAGATCGTCCCCTGTTACCAAGATCGGCGTTTACAGTTTGGTGCTTAGTAGTGAAGTTTGTATCGATTTATTAGATTGTTGCTATTCGCCAGAAATGGCAAGAAATATTATTTCATTTCACGCATTATTCAGACAAGGATTTCACTTTTCTTTTGATAATAATATTGGATCTATTTTTGTTTTCAAAAATGGTATTTTGAATTTTACTGCTTATCCTTGTGATGGTGTGTATGAAACTGTGAAATGTGTTGACAATCTAGGACATAGTGTAAATTATATTGATTCTATTAGTGATGTGGAAAAGGCATGTCTGTGGCATAGTCGGCTCGGGCACATCAGCAAGAAACGCATCGCCCAACTCCAAAAGGATGGAGTGTTGGAATCATTCGACCTCAAGTCGGATGATGTATGCGAATCTTGTCTGTTGGGCAAGATGACTAAATCACCTTTAAAATGGTCTTTTGAAAGAGGTGAGGGTCTATTGGACATCATTCACACAGATGTGTGTGGTCCATTCAGATCAACCACAAAGGATGGCACACGGTTCTACGTGACCTTTACTGACGATTTTAGTAGATACGGTTATATCTACTTAATCAAGCACAAGTCAGACACCTTTGAAAAGTTCAAAGAGTTTAAGAACGAAGTAGAGAATCAATTAGGCAGGAAGATAAAGATGCTCAGATCCGACAGAGGCGGAGAGTATCTAAGTATCGAGTTCCTAGACTATCTAAAGGAATGCGGATTAGTTTCGCAGTTGACACCTCCCAGGACACCACAGCTGAACAGTGTTGCGGAGAGGCGCAACCGAACCCTGTTGGACATGGTTCGTTCCATGATGTGTCGAGCTTCACTTCCCATTCACTTATGGGGGTATGCTTTAGAGACTGCCGCCCATATCCTCAATCTTGTCCCAACTAAGAAGGTTGCGAAAACACCTCATGAGATGTGGACGGGGAAAGCTCCCTCGTTGGCACATATCAAGGTCTGGGGTTGTGAGGCTTTTGTTAGATGAGAGACTCAAGACAAACTCGCAGACAGAAGCGAAAGGTGTTTCTTCATTGGTTATCCCAAACAGTCCTTTGGATACATATTCTACAGACCAAGCGAGGACGTGGTCTTTGTAGCTAGACGAGCAGTCTTTCGAGAGAGAGAGCTCATATTCAAAGAGGACAGTGGGAGTACCATTGATCTTGAAGAAATTCAGGAGTCATTAGATGACACAACCTTAGGAGAAACTAGCAACCAACATGAGGAAGAGGTTCCTGTTGGTCCGACAGAAGTATCCATACCTCCTAGGCGTTCTGGTAGGGTTAGCATGCCACCCGAGTTTTATGGTTTCCATATTACCTTGGATGGGGACACGTTTGTCAGTGATAGGACACTGATAAATTTGGATGAACCAGCTAACTACCAGGAAGCAGTGGCGGGCCCTGAGTCTGCCAAGTGGAAAGAGGCCATGGATAGCGAGATCAAGTCCATGTATGACGATCAAGTTTGGAACTTGGTTGATAATGTACCGGGTCGAAAGACAGTCGGGTGCAAATGGATCTTCAAGAAGAAGACTGACATGGACGGAAAGGTACACACTTTCAAGGCAAGACTGGTTGCGAAGGGCTTTACTCAAACCCCAGGGATTGACTATGACGAGACCTTCTCACCAGTAGCCAAGATAAAGTCTATTAGGATAATGTTGGCCATAGCTGCATTTCATGACTATGAAATTTGGCAGATGGACGTCAAAACCGCTTTCCTTAATGGAAAGTTGACTGAGGATGTTTACATGAATCAGCCAGAGGGTTTTATCTATGCAAAGTATCCTAATAAGGTGTGTAAGCTTGAAAGGTCAATCTACGGATTGAAGCAAGCTTCTCGCAGCTGGAATCTTTGTTTCCATGAGAAAGTCAAAGAGTTTGGTTTCTCTAGGAGCGAGGATGAGTCCTGCGTATATGTCAAGGCTAGTGGGAGTATAGTCACCTTTCTTGTACTGTATGTCGATGACATACTACTCATGGGAAACGATGTTCCAACATTGCAAGATGTCAAGGCATGGCTTGGGAAATGTTTCGCCATGAAAGACTTAGGAGAGGCTGCCTATATTCTTGGGATAAGAATATTGAGAGATAGAAAGAAGAGACTAATTGGACATAGTCAGGGTACATACTTGGAAAAGCTACTAAAGAGGTTTAGTATGGAAAATTCCAAGAAGGGAGAGCTACCTATCCAAAGTAATGCGAAGCAGAGTAAGACTCAAAGTCCGAGTACAGACGAGGAAATAGCTGAGATGAGTCGAGTACCATATGCTTCGGCTGTGGGATCGATCATGTACGCTATGACGTGTACTCGCCCTGACGTGGTCCTTTGCCCTGAGCATGGTCAGTCGGTACCAGGGAAACCCTGGAAGGGCGCATTGGATAGCCGTAAAGAATATACTCAAGTATCTGCGAAGGACAAAGGACATGGTGTTGGTCCTTGGAGGCAGTGATACTTTGAGAGTGGAAGGATATACGGATGCCAGTTTTCAGACAGATAGAGACAGTGGTCGGTCTCAGTCTGGCTGGGTATTCCTTCTGAACGGAGGAGCGGTAACTTGGAAAAGTTCCAAGCAAGATACGGTGGCTGATTCTACTTGTGAATCAGAGTATATAGCAGCAAGTGAAGCGTCAAAGGAAGCGGCTTGGCTGAAGAACTTCATCGGTGACCTTGGAGTAGTCCCGAGTATTCAGGAGCCCGTGGAACTGTTCTGCGATAACGAAGGTGCGGTCGCCTTGACAAAGGAACCGCGGGACCATGGAAAGTCCAGGCATATCGACAGAAAGTACCACTACATAAGGCACAAGGTTGAAGAAGGTCAACTCTTGGTAAAGAGGGTATCATCGGAAGAAAATCCTGCAGATCCCTTGACAAAGGCTCTGAGTAGGATTAAACATAATCAGCTTGCTAGGAGCATTGGATTAAGAGATGATATAAAGTTTATGTAAATTAGATAGGTTTCGAAACTTATAACAATGTATTGTATTTGACTCTTGTGATTTAATAATAGAGATTTATTATGGTTTACTACTCTTGTCAATACTTTATCATTGTGTTTCATTTTGCATGTTTTACTTCCTGAATAATTGGATTATTCAAATATCCACAGTCGATTACACTTCAAGGGAGTAAGTGTGAAGTAAGACTGTCATGAATTGGTAATAGATTGTCTAAGGAGTTAGACATTGCAATGGGATTGCTGCACCATTCGTGAGTACTTGGAAATGGAGATTTGAGTATTGGATAAACCCGCGCTCAATAGATTGCTTCATGGATTTTATCACGAGCAATGTTGAGACGATAATATCTTTTGATCTTTAAGCTAAGACATATGAGTTATGATTTGCTAGACGGTTGTTCATTGATAATACGAAAACGCATCGGTAACTCGGTGTTATAAAATGTATTGTTGTGAGTAATTTGTCTGGTAAAAGACATAAGTATATGAGTCGAAGTTTATTCGTCCCTTGACCCTAACGGGGAACAGATATCTGTAGGCCTCTCGATGTTTTTGAAGTTGACTAAAATGGTTGGCCAACCGGGACTAAATTGGTAGTCTAAGAGTCATATGCAAATCGGAAATCGAGGAACAGTGAATCAGACCGGATTGATTTTATCCATGTCTTGAGTCTGAAAATATCTGGTTGGACGGAGGATCATCAGATCACTTATCTTTGGACAGAACTGATTAGATCAGAGTTTGGCATTGGTTTCTAGGAAGCTACAAGTGCTGGTTAATTAGAGGCTAAATTGGTTATTATAGTCATAGACTTATCCAAGTGGGAGATTGTTGGATTAGGTGTCTAAGCCATGACTAATAATTAGTATTTACCTAATTAATAGAAGCACAGTACATTTGGGTTGCCCTCATGGCTGGAGGTTTGGTAGAAAATTCGGTAGAGAGAAAGGTTGATTTATTATGGGATTAATAAATCAACAGGAATTAAATATATGGTTTATTAATATATTAGAGTGATAATATAATAATTAGAAACTATATTAATTAATTAGGAATTAATCCAGAATTAATTGGATTTAATTTGGGGATTAAATTAATTAATTAAAGGTGCAGGGACTAAAACTCTAATTATTCAATAGTTGAGTAAGTGACAGTGTGGAGTGACAAGTGGATTTCGAAATTATATATGGATATATATGATTTTCGAAATTGATAAGAAGAGATAAAAAGGAGTTTGAATTATAAGATAAAAGGTTTATCTTATTTGAATTCAAAAAGGTTTATCTCTAAGGTTTATCAACTGGCCATTTGGAAACTATAAATAGGGATCCCATGCACCATATGAATTTCGCCAATTTCATTATACTCTCTCAAGATTTTCGATCTCCTCTCCTCTCTGCTTGGGTGTGATCTCATTTGAGGCAGGATATTTTTGCTGCTCAGCTTCCAGAAAATTCTAAAAGGTTGGTTTTTCTAATTTTATTCTTTTAGTTAATTTTCTTATGGCTTTTAGGTTTTGTTATATGTTTAATTAGAAGAAAACATAGATCCTCATAGGTTGCATGTGAACTTAGGTTATTTAGTTCATGGTTTGCAGAAAACCTTTCAGAGAGAAGGTGTCTGGCGAGGACATGACGTATCTCTGGGTCCTGCTTGACCCCTACAGGTTCCTTCACCTCTAGTTCGCTCTAGCCGTCTCCCTTTCCACCCATGCGACGGGTGCATCATCTAGCAGTCCTCTGGCCCGCGGACATTACATCACCCGCCTGGCCCGTTCGTACCGGATCCTTACTGCTCCTGTTGTGGCATCCTTGACTGCTTTACCTCCAGCTCGCACTACGGTGCGAGTCCTGGAGAACATGGGGCTTATAAAGCAGCAGCGCCCAGGTCAGTTCGTGAGGGTGGCGACTAAGGCACCCCAGCACCCCCAGCCAGCTTACGCCCAGCCGAGTAGGAGATGCTGGAGACCGGCAGCACCAGCAGAGCCAGCATCACAGCCACAGCAGGAGGAGGCGACAGAGCTGAGGCGACTGCAGGATTGGGTCGCGAGGATTGAAGACCAGCTGGAGTTGATTGGGGAGGTACTTTTACAGATCGCTTCAGCACAGGGACAATGCCTCCGACCATTTCCAGCCCGAGCTCACGATCACGAGGCATGATCCTCTAGGCCACCCGGTGGCGATTGATGTACTTTTCTTTTCAATTTTTTGGGATATCTGTATTGTACCTATGATACTACTTTCTATCTTTTGTTTGTTTATATTTTAGTTGTTTGTTTGCATTTAATATTTTTGTGAGTTATGCATGTGATACCAAAATGGAGGAGTTGTTTCAAGCAAGTGTGGGGTCATTGTGCCCCTCCACTTGTCTTGACTACCGGCGTGTTCACTGTTGCACTACAACTCCAGAATGCTAAATCGAGGACCTTTTTGTTCGTATTTGTACCTGTGACACCGAGCACCAACCAAGCAATCTACCGTCCAAAGGGGTAACTCTTTCTCCCTTGTTTTGAATAAATTTTGTACAACGGGGACGTTGTACGGTTTTAAGTGTGAGGTGTGGACGGTCGAAAGAGTAGTTTTTTTGAAATTTTTGCGGAAATGACCGATTTTCAAAATTTTAGCAACTTTTTAAAATATTTTAATAGGTTACAATTTTGAAATGAATAGTTTGTGATTGTTTATAGCATTAGTATTTTTCGAGAAATACTATGTAGTTGTAATCATGCTATTAGTTTAGTCAAATAAGTTGAGTTTTATAAGTTTAGAAGATTGGACCGTTTTAAGTTTGGGATTTAGGAAGGAGCTGTCAATTAGTGGCCTTTGTTGTTCGAGCCGGTAAGACTAAAATGGGTGGGGCTTATGCACCTTGCCACCTAAGATCGTCTGGTCTGGGATGGTATTTCTGAAAGCTCGCTACACGGACAACATCGAAAGTCATGGATAGTTCTTTTATGGCCTTTAGAATCTGAATAAGTACGTACACTTCATTGTGGACAGAAAATTTGTAATCAAGGGTGAAAGGTTTTCTGCAACTATGAACTAAAAATCCTAAGTTCACATGCAACCTATTTAGATCTAAGTTTTTCTTCTAGTTAAACATATAACAATTCCTAAAAGGCCAGAAAGAATTAAACTAAAAAGAAAGATTAAGAAAAAACCAACCTTTATAGTAACTTGGAAGCAAAGCAACAGAAATCTCTTGCCTCAAATGCAGTCACACCTTAGCTTGGAGTTGTTGGCCGAAAATACCTTCTTAGAGAGCTTCAAAATCGTGGCTTTAGGGTTAGGGAGAGCCTCCCTATTTATAGCCTCCATGTGGTGATCAGATAATCGTTACAGATAAGCCTTTTTGAATTCGAATTAAGATAAACTATTATTTTAATCATTCAAACACCATTTATTTATAGTATGTATATATATTTCGAAAATATATATATCTATATATATATATATATATATATATTTTCGGCCACCACGTGGTCACTAACACTGCCACTTACTCAACTATCGAATAATTACAGTTTTAGTCCCTGCACCTTTAATTAGTCAATTTACCTGTCAAATTAATTCCAATTAATTCTAGAAAAATTTCTAATTAATTATTATAGTTTCTAATTAATATATTATCACTTAAATATATTAATAAACTATTTATTTAATTTCTATTGATTTATTAATCACATAATAAATCAACCTTTCTCTCTACCGGACTTTCTGCCAATCCTCCAACTATGAGGGCAACCCAAATGGACTATGCTACTATTAATGAGATAAATACTAATTATTAGTCATGGCTTAGACACCTAATCCAACAGTCTCCCACTTGGATAAGTCTATGACTAAAATTACCAATTTACCCTCTAATTAATTTAGCAACTGTAGCTTCCTAGAAACCGCTGCCGAACTCTGACCTAGTCAGTTCTGTCCAAAGATAAGTGATCATATGATCCTTCATCCAACAAGATATTTTCAGACACGAGACATGGATTGAGATCAATCTCTGTACGATACTCTGTTCCCCGATTTCTGATTCTGCTTATAACTTTAGAACTTCTAATTGAACATATCAATTTAGTCCATGCTGGCCAGCACTTTAGTCAACTTCAAAATCATCTAGAGGCCTACATATATCTGTTTCCCATCAGGGTCAAGGAACGAATAAGCTTTGACTCATATGCTTATATCTTTTACTAGTCAAATTATTCACAACAACACGTTTTATAACATCGAGTTACCGATGTGTTTTCGTATTATCAATAAACAACTGCCTTGTAAATCATAACTCATATCTCTCCACTTCAAGATCATAAGATATTATCGTCTCAACATTGCTTGTGATATAATCCATGAAGCAATCTATTGAGCGTGGGTTTATCCAATACTCAAATCTCTATTTCTAAGTACTCATGAATGTTGTAGCAATCCTATTGCTATGTCTAACTCCTTAGACAGTCTACAAACCAATTCATGACAGTCTTGATTCAATACTTAGTTCCCAAAGTATGAGCGACTGTGGACCTATCTGAATAATTAAATTATTCGGGAAGTAAAACATGCAAAAGTGAAACATAAAGATCTGACTGGCAGCTACTCCTGCTTATTACCAAGTCTCCACAAGGTAATCACCAAGTCTGGTCTTGTCATAAACTATTATCGGTTTCAAAAATTTCTTTTAAACTTTCAATTCTAATTTTACATCTATGTTTTTATGAACCTTACACTCTTTCTATGTATCCAAAGTATCTTATACTTATACACTTTATTGCAGATGATCCAATCGGATGCTCATCCGATAACATCTCAATAAGTTATCCAGTCAAATTCTCTTCTAACTCCATTTTGGTAATGTGTACTATGACTTCCTATGGTTCTGGGGTCTTTAGTCTACTTGACTGCACCCTAAGACTATTTCGAGGTGTTATGATGTGCCGGTAAACCACACGCGCTCCATCAGAATACCAACGAGACTTTGTAACCATGAAGTCCATTAACATCATGTCCTGATGTTAATAATTACCACTTTGAAAATCTTTCAAATTAATACTGTCACTTTCACCCTAATCATTTCCTAATGAATTCTCACTTTAGTTCAACCAATCCATCCAGTATTCCCAGCCAGGCAATGTCCTGAATCCAACTTACTATGCCCTAAGCATTAAGTTATGAGGACATGTTCATGACTTTATGATCGATCCAAACCTTGTGGAACCCGATCTAATCCTATTCCAAACCCTTTCGGAATCCAAGGATTATTTATAATCCTTTGTGTCATGATTTTCGAAAAACTATTTTCCTTTCGGAGACTTTTCTCGTGCATCTTGAATCTTATCAAGATCATGCTTACAATGGCTAGGTCTATGCTGGTGATTTCATCTTTACAATAGATGACTGTGAATTACATGAGTATGTTGCACCTTCTTTATTTCTTTCATGCCAAGTCATCACACTTTGCAAGAAAAACTTTTCCTAAGTCTATGCATCTTGAATCTCATCAAGATCATCTTGGCAGAATCTGGATCTATCTCATAGACGTTTACAACCACCTGAGTATGCCGTATTTCTATTAAGGCTTTCATAGCGATCCATCTCTTAACACCAAGTCATTACACTTTGTAATGAAAAGAGACGTTTCCTAGAACCATTATTTATCCCACATGTGGGGATAGTGGATAACGGCGACTCCCACTGGCTTTGACACGGTTATAGGCTATTCACGAAATCCAGAACTTATGGCACATTTTGAGAATCCAAACCTTTCTGACATTTTAATGGAAATCTTTCAGCCATTTCTCAAAATCCAATCCTATGGCTTATTTTGAGAATCTGAATATCCTTTCTTGCGAGATGCCCATGGGACGAAACCCGAGACTATTCACCTTTGTAGCGGGACTCTCTTTGTGAGTCTCTATTAGTGTGCCGGTGATCCACACGCGCTCCACTAACGATTCACAATGTACCGTACAGTATTCTTTCAGATTCCATCCTCTATTGAGATTACTTCTCCCGGAATCAATTACTTGACTCTGAGTATCGTCTCACTCAACCAGATGTTCTGAAGGTATGTATTTGTCCATGTTGCTTTCTTTTGATGATTCAGTTACTCCCACTGGTTTTTAGAACAGGTGTAAAATCAATCAAAATTTTCACATAGACTGTGTCTCGCCCTGAGGTTCTCTTGTTTGGTAGCAACCGGGCTCACCAATGCTTCCCAATAGTTGGATTGTGAATCCGTACTAACTATAGTGTTTTACCACCAATCGGTGTGTCACCCCAATCATATCTACTTATGATGGTGATCAATACTTCTGGTCAAGAGAAGATTGTGTCAGTTGTAGAACAGAAATCTGATTTCTGCTCCAAGCCTAGTGATGACTAAAGGTTCTTCCACTTGGCTAATCCTGAACTCATTCAGGACTGTCCCAACTCCCGCTGTTTCCTTAAAACATGAGTTCTTTCTAAAAGAGCTATTCTTTTAGAGTTGCAGCGGGATAGCCAACGAAACGACATTGCTGATCAGGTTCAGGCTTGTCATGAGGTTCAGACGAACACTACAGGACCCTGGAGTTTCAATGTACAAGTAGGATAATCCCAGCTTTACATATCAGACAGTGTCTGCAAGACCTACTTAGTCTAGGATGTGGTCGGAATATGGTTTATATAGACTGAGTGGTATAGAGTTCAACTTATTTAAAACTAATTTGCAATGTATCTCATACATCGAGGATCGAACTGTTTCGACCAATGCTCAATTATCTTCCTCAAGACACATTATAACCATTAATGCTCTTGGAAGAGAATGAACTGTGAAACCTTTTTCTCAGTTTATGTTATCCCTCAGGTTCTGTGAAACTTGTACTTCCTTTGAAGTCCTTGGACTTTTCAAGGTTTCAATTCAATTGCTTATCCCGATAAGCAATGTCATATTCATCATATCGAATGATGAATATTGCGAAGTACAAACAATTGTGTTCTATGTCTTTTACATATCTATGTAGACTAATGACTTTGTTAACTTTGTTCAAGACTTGCAATCTTCAGTTGACTCTAAGTCAACTGATTCCAAAATCCTATCCTCTGGATCTTTGGGTGATTCATTTCTTGCCACATATGCTTTGTCAATAACTCAATCATCATCTGACTCTGAGTCAGATGATTCCAAAGTCCTGTCTAACTGGACCTTTGGTTGATTCATTTCTTGACACATTAAGAAGTCAATTCATCAAGTGACTCTAAGTCAAATGATTCCAAGGTCCTGTCCAACTGGACCTTTAGTTGAATTGATTCTTATAACATTTGTATTAACAATCATAATGACACAATTATTGATTTCAAAACATTTTGGATCATCATTCAAGTTATTACTAAACATATATTCAACACATTCATATAACATTTCAGGGGACAATTTTAGACAACAGGTGTTAAAAGAAAAATGACAATTTTAGTAAAACAAAATCCTTGAACAATGTAATAGACAATGTCAAAAATGTATCTAAAGACTAATAACAATATTTAATAACTATCTAAACTTCAAAACTGCACATTATGTATCAAGAAATCTTGGAACAGGAGTTTTGAGGTTTTTAGATATGCCTGAGCTTTCAAAAGAGTTGGAGCGTCTTCCAATCTTCCCGTGACTGTATCCGATTTAGCGGATTCCCAGTTTGAGACATGTCCAGTCGATCTTGACCATTTCTTGTTACGTCTCTTTACTGGACTTAATCCAGAAGTAGTTGAGCCATTGGAGCTATGCCTATCCAAGAGTGACTCGTATAAAGTCAACAGTGGACGCATTTCCATGAGGGTCTTTTTCTGGTCTTCCTTTCTATACGTTTGAATGAACAGATCGTACTCATTTGTCAGCGAAGTGAGCAGGATGTTAACACTCTCCTCCAGACTCATAGGATAACCAAGTTTATACAATTCGCCTATGTACACTTCAATCTGAAGAACATGCGAATTGATGCTACTTCCTGCTTTCAGCTTGCACTCTGCAAGTCTTTTGAAGATCCTAGTTCGTTCCTCTTCGACTAGTTTTTGGAACTTTTCCTCAACCAGTTGCATTAACTCATATGGCCCCAAGGATTCAAAATCCTTGCGGAATGCGGGGTCAATGGTTGACAGCATGAGGTCACGAATCTCTTCGGATTCATCATAAGAACCTTTTATGATGACTTGTTCCGGTGGAACTGGGATCGGATACTCGGTGAGATGTAGTTTGCCAGCAATGCCGAGACCCAGTCTCCAATTGCGAAGCTATTCTTTACAGTTGAGGCCAGTCAGCCTTTCCATATTTAGCAGGTGCATTCTGATGCTTTCAGAAATAGGTGAAGGAGGAGAAGGAGGACAATTGACACTTGACATCTATAAAAGAAATAGAATTTATTAGTTTAACTGTTCCTTTTAAATAATTACCCAATATATTATTTATTAAGGCTAGGATCCAAAATACCCCAACTATGGTGTGAAGAGGGATGCCGTAATCACAACATAATGGTCATTAAGGTAGATAAACACTTATCAATTTCATCTTATGAAATTCCTAGTTCTGATGAGATTCATTAAACTTTTAAATGACATGTTTAATCTCAGATGTGCCCTACTGTTTGTGATTGGGATGCTGAGGATCACAAACTGGATGTGAATAACCATGAAAATTAGCTTGGTACTCTTAGGTTAATTATCATCTCTAATTGATGTGCCGGTAAACCACACACGCTCCATCAACAATGATAATACCCGGGAAACCCATTTCAACTCTTTATGAACCCCAATTGGCATGCCGGTTAACCACACACGCTCCACCAATGTTTCATAAAGTGCAATGTGCAATTTCATGGATTAGCATCAATTCACATTTTTTTAAAGTAACTAGATTGGGATTTTATTAAGTGTTCTAGTACTTTGAATCATTATACTTTTAGTGATTATTAGGTGGTCCTATCAAACCTGTTCGGCTAACGATCCTCCACTGATCAGGCGAGCGGTGGGCGAGAGTGTTCACCCATTAGACCGCCATTTTATAGGCAGTCTCCTTATACCCACTTTATAGACCAGCTTCGTGAATGAGGCCTACTAATGATTTGACTAACCATTTAATCTCATACATATAAAAAATAACTTCCTAGTTATAATATATATAAGATGTAATTTTTTAAACATTTAAAAAATTGTTTCTGGTTTATCTTTTAATTTGTTGTCGATTTAAACTATTAAATTTCAAATTAAATTAAACCTTAAAAAACGATTTTAATTATCCTTTAATTAACCAATTAATTAAATTAATTAAATTTGATATTTTAAACCTTTTAAAATATTTTAGGATTTATCCTTTTAATTTTTGCCAATTTAAACAATTAAATTCTAAATTAAATTAAATCCTTGAATTATCTTTTAATTACCAATTAATTAAATTAATTCAAATGTAGATAGGTTTTATCAAATTAATCAAATTAATTAAAACCTATCCTTATCCCCTAATTTTAGATTTTTAGGATAAAGGTTTTAAGGTTTATCTTTTAAACAATTTAAAGTTACCAAAAATAGAATACCTTCTAAAACCTAGCCACAAAAATCGCCAAATAAGAGGGGGGGGGGGCTAGGGTTTTCAAAACCCTAACCCTAATTGTCGATTTGCCCAAAATTAGGGTTTAGTGACGATAAACCCTAATTACAAGGAAAGCAGTTATAGCAATTTAACAAGAAAAACAACCAAATTCTCTGATACCACTGAAAGGTTTTCTGCAACTATGAACTAAAAATCCTAAGTTCACATGCAACCTATTTAGATCTAAGTTTTTCTTCTAGTTAAACATATAACAATTCCTAAAAGGCCAGAAAGAATTAAACTAAAAAGAAAGATTAAGAAAAAACCAACCTTTATAGTAACTTGGAAGCAAAGCAACAGAAATCTCTTGCCTCAAATGCAGGCACACCCTAGCTTGGAGTTGTTGGCCGAAAATACCTTCTTAGAGAGCTTCAAAATCGTGGCTTTAGGGTTAGGGAGAGCCTCCCTATTTATAGCCTCCATGTGGTGATCATATAATCGTTACAGATAAGCCTTTTTTAATTCGAATTAAGATAAACTATTATTTTAATCATTCAAACACCATTTATCTATAGTATATATATATATATATATATATATATATATATATATATATATATATATATATATATATATATATATATATATATATATATATATTTCGAAAATATATATATCTATATATATATATTTTCGGCGACCACATGGTCACTAACACTGCCACTTACTCAACTATCGAATAATTACAGTTTTAGTCCCTGCACCTTTAATTAATCAATTTAACTGCCAAATTAATTCCAATTAATTCCAGAAAAATGTCTAATTAATTATTATAGTTTCTAATTAATATATTATCACTTAAATATATTAATAAACTATTTATTTAATTTCTATTGATTTATTAATCACATAATAAATCAACCTTTATCTCTACCGGACTTTCTGCCAATCCTCCAACTATGAGGGCAACCCAAATGGACTATGCTACTATTAATCAGATAAATACTAATTATTAGTCATGGCTTAGACACCTAATCCAACAAAGGATTCTCTAGAAAGTCATGAATTCCAAAGAACATTCTGATTATGTTTTCATGAACTATTTCACTCTAACTCATAAGGTAATAAGTTTTGAAACTGAACACAGTCAAAAAATTGTTTGAGTCTTAGTTAAAATCTATTAAAAACTCTATTGCTTGGGGACAAGCAAGGCACAAGTGTGGGGTGTTTGACAACGCCTAGTAATATCACATATTTTAGTCGTTGTTGAGCCTTGTTCTTAGTGAAATTATATCATATACATCATGGTATTCTCACTTTTCGTGCCAGCACTTGTTTGGAGAGAAATAATGAAAACAGGGACCAAAAGTGTGCAATTTGGAAGAAGTTTGAAGATCAAGGCAAAATCAGGAAAAGACGTACGTGCGCCGCGGAATTCATCAAGGTGCGACGCGGGTATGAGGCGGTGGAAAGAATTCAAATGCTGATAAAACGGGATAAACCCCTACGCGCGACGCAGTCTCGAGATTTTTTGCAACTATAAATAGAGGCTTTTAGGTCGAAAAAATTAGCGAAGACCTGGTGTGAAATCGACCCCCAAGGCTCTTTGACTCCGAGATTTAGCTTCAGCAACCATCTTTTGGTATTTTCATGTTTTTATCTTTAATTTTCAATTAGTTAAATAGTTAGTGATAGTGGCTAGTGTCTATGGGAGTGACAACCATTGACATTGAGTCTTTGCTTCTGTTTTTAATAAGTTTGGTTACTGTTTTGAACCTGTTGGATCTGATTTGGTTAATGAGAATCATTTGGTTTATGTTAATTGCATAGTTTTTAGGTATTTATGCTTCTGAATGATTTTTGAGTAATTGGATTGTGTTTGAAGTTTGGATTGCTTTTGATTGCTTCTGAATTCGAGATGTACATCTGATTTCAGTAGGTAACAAGGTTTAGTTAGTAGTTTAGTTAGTTAATGCTTGCTTGGAATTGTTTTAGTTTATGTTCTTTTGGGATTGTTTTGGAAAAAGTTAGGAACTAGGGCCTCTGACTGTAGTGTGACACTGCTGTTGCTAATCTGTCACCTGTCTCGACCACGTAACTCCTGTGGATCGACCCTGACTTCCACTGTGCTAAGTGTGTGTGTTAGGTATTTTCTTATTTTTGACCGCATGACGACCGCTGCAATGTCAAACACCAAGAACATAAACACCTAATCCATCAAAAATAGTCCAAAATGCGTAAAAAACGTCCAAAAATTTCCAAGAACACTAGATCCAAGCACAGGTTTTAAAGATTAATACCAAAACACTCAAAAACACAAGGTTTTGAAGCTCTAATACCAATTGTAAGCCCCAATCTAATCACTAGATCATAAGGTATCAATCTAACACTCAATGGTGCGGAAACCCAAAGAGTGAATCGAATGAAAACAATAAGAACACAAGGAGATTAATCTTCAATGCACATAAGATCCTATAATTTCTTGAACAATGAACAATTTTCTCTGGCTAGGCACAAGTTCCAAAGCAACCAACTCAAACAAATGACGGCTATGTAAGGTATTTATACCTACGCCTACAACCTAGCAAAACCTAAGCCCATCTGATGCGAAGCCCACCGAAAACGGACTCAACCCAACCAAAATCCAAGGGGATTTCGGTAATTACAACCGGAATCATAAAGGGATTTCGGTCCAGACCGAAATCACTCAAACAGCCCACATTTTCTATTTTAAGCACATAAATGCAAATATTAGACCACATTAAATTAGTCCTGACACTAACAAACATGGAACACCATATAATGCACCCAGCAGTGGTAGGAACCCAACATAGAACACCACATAATGCACCCAGCAGTAGTAGGATCCCAACATAGAACACCACATAATGCACCCAGCAGTATAGGAGCCCAACATAGAACACCACATAATGCACCCAGTAGTGGTAAGAGTCGGGCAATCTTGCTCTAAATACAAACATCATATATACTCAAGGCACACCCTAGCCTAATGCCACACATTCATATATCCACTCATATCACACATATCACGACAAACATATATAACATCAAGCTCATATTGACAAAACAACACAGCAAAGGATGAATGGCATCAATATAATGCAGTGAGAAACTCACCTGATAGGTAGAAGTAGGTTGCAAACACAAGCACGTGATACTTAAGAACTCTCCTTCTTTACCATACCTACATTCCACACGGTACTACTTAGAACAGATGGACGTTTACATTTACCACTTATAATTATATAAGTATATATATACTTTTCCCTATACCCGACACGTACCGTGTCCCACTATACCCTCCATTTAACTTATAAATACATTATTGAGGTTATTAATTATCTTTAATAATTTTCTGAAGGTCCCAACATACGTTACCAACTCTAAACCCACAGGCAAGGTCAAAACTACAAAAAGAAGGTTTGACAACAAAGTTGACTTTTTGACCCATGAAAAGATTTCCAATGAAAGGCCAATGAAAAATTAGGGATAAAATCTAATAAAAATCATTTGGGAACTAGACACAAAGTCAAGACCACAGGGCTAGACCTCAAGTCGTTTTCGCTTTCCATTTGCAAATGAAAAATCTGCCAAGTCACCAAAATTCACTAGATCAACCACAAAACCTACCCTCAAAGATATAAGTAAGGAATGAGAATTACTGGGGCTTAGGTTCTGAAACTTGGTGTTAATAGACTAGACCCTTACACCAAACGTTTCCCACAGACCTTGCCCCTAAATGATTCTACTACAATCACTTGTGAATTTTTCAAGTCAGAAATCACTGTACAGTGCACCCCTGGACCAGTTAGTAAAGATTGCAACTTTCACCTGACTTAGGGTCCACGTTAAACTAAGGGCTTCTGGACCATGAAACTAAACACCGACACCTTTCTAGAAAGGCATGATTCACCCAAAATGGCCAAACTCATTATTTTATATGAATTTTCCAAAAACAGGACGAAAACTGAAAGAAAAAAATATAGAAAATGATGCTAGGGTCTAGGGTTTCAACTTCTAAACACATTAAGTCCTTTCATTAAGACCTTTGAGGTCTGAAACAAGTCTCATGCCATCAATAACTCAGAATACCGAGGGTAGGATAAGATTACTCGAGCCATACACACCAATAACACAAACAAAAACATTGAAATGTCAAGAACAAGAAGCGAGAACTAAGGTTTCAAACCACGAACACGAAATGATAGTTTAACTTGAAATGAGCACTACAAGTCTTAGGATTTAGATGAGAAACAACAAGGATACAACCACCCACACACACACCACGATGGTGTGTGGTGATGGTGACAGATCCAGCTAGAAAAGGAGATGACTAGAAGAGAAAAGGATGAAAAACGAAAGAGAACAAGCACATGTACCTTAAATCTCTCTAAGCTACAACCCACCATCAAGGTCCGACCAGCAGCAGTCCTTCACGAGCTCAAAGACAGCAGGAAAATGGCAGGAAGAAAGTCGAGTAGGAGCAAGAGAAAAGGGTACGGCATGAGGGAAAGAACACGACCAAGGGGGTAGTAGGGTTCGACTAAGCTATAGGAAGGTCGAAGAAGGCATGGGCTGGACTGTTGCAGGAACCGACCCTCAACAAAAAGATCCGAACATCTGCTCAAGCCCTCGTCGCACACCAGGAAAAGGACCAAGACTCATGCACAAGTTTCACGAATCGGAAAACTAGCCCCTGCACTTTAAGCCCTTATTTTTGTTTAGTACACAAATAATTTAGTCCGCATCTTAAGTTTTCAAACTTGACATAATCGACCCCAGACCCTTATAATTAAGATATTACTATTATTATTATTATTATTACTTTTTTAACTCGAGATTAAATAATACGCAATACGGAAAAATGTCACACCGAGAAACGGGACGTTACGACTCTCCCCTACTTATAATAATTTCATCCCCGAAATTCCATTCTAATCACTCTAGGGCAACATGCCACAAAACCCTAATATGACTCCGTGATTTATATCCGTTTCTCCTAACTCCTGACACATATGGTCCTATGCCTCCTTTATCACAACCATCTCATGAATTAGCACACAGATACTCTTTGTGACAACTATCATTAAAGAGAACTCATCCAAAGAGGTAAGCATCACAGCTGCCCCTCCCCCAACAACCAAAACCCTACTTCATACAACTTGCTACTCCAACTTCATATCTGACAAGAAAAATGCTACCATCGGGTCTTTATACATCACATCAAGCAGTAATATACTCCACTAGGTTCATGGAGTCGTGCACCTCCGCCCAACACTCCGAGTCGTGCATACTCTGCACATCGAGCCATACGTATCCACTCAATGCGTCTTGTCTGGCACCCCCAGCATGTACCATGTTTCTTAGTGCATCAAGCCACTCTACATTGCTCGGTACGTCGAGCCATGTAACATCTACACCGCTACAACTCCTATACGTATGCGATTACCCTACCGTGCTGCATAAGCACGCCATTCAACCCAGTTGTAACACGTAGCAAGGTATGAAATCCACACGAAATTAGTTGCTTTGCAATAACCCAATGATAACGCCTAGTGATATCAAGTATTTTAGGGGTTGTTGAGCCCTGTTCTTGATGAAATTATATCAGATATATCTTGGTATTCTCACTTTTCGTGCCAAGACATGTTTAGAAGAAAAGAATGGAAACAGGGACTAAAAGCGTGCAAAAGGAAGAAGTTTGGAAAAGAATGAAAAATCAAGGAAATACGTACGCGTGCCGCGGAATTCCTATATGCACGACGCGGGCTTAAGGCGGTGTAACACATTCAAATGTCGAAGAAACGAGAAAAGATTATTACGCGCGCCGCGGATTCTTCATTTGCGCGGCGCGGCCTCGGGAAAATTTCAACTATAAATAGAGGCATTTCCAGCCGAAAACCCTAGCAAAGACCGGGTGTAAAATCGACCTTGAAGCTCTTTGACTCCAAGATTTCGTTTCAGCAACATCTCAATTGGTATTTTATGTTTTTGAATTTAATTACCTTTTAGTAGTAAGTAGCAATTGTAGCTAAAGTCTTTGGGAGTGACAACCACTGACTTTGAGCACTTTAGGTTTCTGTTTTAGCATCATTGGTTGCTGTATTGGATGTTTGGCATTTGGTTTTGGTTAATGAAAGCATTTGGTTACAATTAATGTTGGTTTTTCGGTATTTTGATGTTTATGTTTGATTGTGATTGTTTAGATTGTGTTTGAATGCCACTTTGACCTTGTTTGGGACTGTTCCTTTGCTGAAATCAGTAGCCAACTAGGTTAGCTTAGGTATTGAACTTTGGCCTGTAACTGTTCAGTCAGAACCCTAGTTATTGGTTAGGTTATGCCTTGTTTGGTTTGGATGCCTTTGTTTGCTTCTGATTCAGAGATGCACTTCTGATTTCAGAAAGTAACTAGGTTTGTTTTAGTTGAGTTTAGCTTGTGCTTGGCTTGACTTCGTTTGGTTATTTCTTTCGGGTAGTTGAGAGCTTAGAAACTAGGTCCTCCGACTGTAGCGTGACACTACTAGTTGGTAATCTGTCATCTGGTCTAACCACGAAGCTCCTGCGAATCGACCCTGACTACCACTGTGCTAGTGTGTGTTAGGTATGATACCATGTGTTGGGTGTTGAAATCGATCAAATAGTAAAGAATAACAAGTATAAAGACGAATTGATTCTATGCAAGTAACGAAAACACACACAAGTATGAAGAACACTCAAGAACACAATCAGAATTGGATAAAGAGTGCCGAATGTTTTGATATTACGAATTAGGGTTTTTCAAAAGATGGTGGATCAAAGTCACACTCGACAGAGTAAGGTATCTCTGATATATATACAAAATCAGAGATACCAATAGTACAAATAAAATAAGAGAATATCCTATCAGTGTACTATCCAAGAGGATTACAGATTCATGCTACACGTTGTCTGCAAACACACGTGCCACAAAAGGTTGTTACAGTTAAGTCTTCGGATCCTCCAGGATGAACCCTTCGGAGTCTTCAGACTTCGGGATCTTCTATCAAAAAGCTTCAAGTCTTCGGATGGTCATGCACAGGTCTTCGGACAGTCATGCACTACAGCACAAACATACTCAACACCATGAACCCCTTAGTGTGTAACCATCATTTTACCAACAATTACAGTTACTAGAAGCATTTATTCGTATTTTGTAAGTGTTAGGTACTCATTCCCTTCAGTCAAGATCAACACCAAGATAGATATGCCAATAGCACATGACTTAGGGTCCGAATCAACTAATACCCTTTCTAAGGAACAATCTAGTCTCAAACTTGCTCTGTGTATCTTTCCAGGCAATATTTTTGTGTACCCAACTATCTCCCCATACACTAGACATTTAATTTCCTAGTGACACATGTACACACATTCACACACACACTAGGATTCCAAATAACCTAGTACTACACAAAAATATCCCATAAGCACACACGAGCTATAGTAAAGGATGCACAACATTAGTACAATGTCGTGAGAAACACAACTGATATACAGGAGTCGATTACCACAAGGGAAAAGTAATAATCAAGGTCTAGCTCCTTAAAACAACCTACATCCCCATATGTACCACTACTTACAAAGGACTTTATGTATCATTATATAATTACTATCATTGTTTTATTTGTTCATTAACTTGTACCGTGCCTCATACAGAAAACCCTTAATGTATGACCATCATTTTACAAACAATTATAGTTAGTAGATGCATTTATTCATATTTTATAAGTGTTAGGTACTCATTCCATTCACACAGGATCTCCACCAAGATAGAAATGCCAATTTCACATGACTGAGCGTCCGAATCACCTAAGACCCTTTTTAAAGAACAAACTAGTCTAATCTTGCTATTTCTATTTTGCTGGGCAATCTTGCTCTATACACAACTACCTCCATATACACTAGAAATTTAACCTCCTAATACCACATACATAGACATTTACACACACACACACTATGATTCCAAACAACCTAACACTACCCACAAATATCCCATAAGCACGGACGAGCTATAGTAAAGGATGCACAACATCAGTACAAAGTTGTGAGAAACACACATGATATACAAAAGTATATTACCACAACGACAAAGTAGCAATTATTGTCCCTCCTCCTTAATACGACCTAGATTCCCATATGTATCACTACTTAGAACAGAATTTACGTATCATTATAATTACTTATCATTGTTTTATTTCTTCATTGTTGTCTTCCACCATGCCTCACCCATGAACCCCTTAATGTATAACCATCATTTACCAACAATTATAGTTACTAGATGCATTTATTCAAATTTTATTATTGTTAGGTAATCATTCCCTTCACTCAAGATCATTGTTTTATTCTTCATTATTGTCTTCCACCATGCCTCACCCATGAACCCCTTAATGTATAACTATCATTTACCAACAATTATAGTTACTAGATGTATTTATTCAAATTTTATTAGTGTTAGGTACTCATTCCCTTCACTCAATATCACCACTCAAGACCCTTTCTAATGAACAATCTAGTCTCAATCTTGCTCTATGTATCTTTCCGGGCCATATTGTTGTGTACACAACTATATCCACATACACTAGACATTTGACCTCCTAGGGACACATGTATACACATTCACACACACACTAGGATTCCAAACAACCTAGCACTACACACAAATATCCCATAAGCACACACGAGCAATAGTAAAGGATGCACAACATTAGTACAATGTTGTAAGAAACACAACTAATATACAGGAGTCGATTGCCACAAGGGAAAAGTAATAATCAAGGTCCTACACCTTAAAACGACCTACATCCCCATATGTACCACTATTTAGAATGGAATTTATGTATCATTATATAATTACTTATCATTGTTTTATTTCATCATTATCTTCCACCATGCCTCATCTATAAACCCCTTAATGTATGACCATCATTTTACAAAAAATTATAGTTAGTAGATGAATTTATTCAGTTTTATAAGTGTTTGGTACTTAATACATTCACTCAAGATCACCACCAAGATAAAAAGGCCCTTTTTAAAGAACAAACTTGTCTCAATCTTATTCTTTATATCTTGCTGGGTAATCTTGCTGTGTACACAACTACCACCACATACACTAGAAATTAACCTCCTAATACCACATACATACACATTCACACACACACACACACACACACTAGGATTCCAAACAACCTAGCACTACCCACAAATATCCCATAAGCACACACGAGCTATAGTAAAAGATGCACAATATCAGTACAAAGTTGTGAGAAACACACCTGATATACAATAGTAGGGACAAAGTAGTAATTATTGTCCCTTCTCCTTAATACGACCTAGATTCCCATGTGTATCACTACTTAGAAAAAAATTTATGTATCATTATATAATTACTTATGAGTGTTTTATTTCTTCATTATTGTCTTCCACCATGTGTCACCCATGAAACCCTTAATGTATTACCATCAACTTACCTACAATTATAGTTAGTAAATGCATTTATTCATATTTTATAAGTGTTAGGTACTCATTCCCTTCACTCAAGATCACCACCAAGATGGATATACCAATTGGACATGACTTAGGGTTCGAATCAACTGAGACACTCTGTAAGGAACAATCTAGTCTCAATCTTGCTCTGTGTATCTTTTCGGGCAAAATTATTGTGTACACAACTATCTCCACATACACTAGACATTTAACCTCCTAGTGACACATGTATACACATTCACACACACACTAGGATTCCAAACAACTTAGCACTACACACAAATATACGATAGACACACACGAGCTACAGTAAAGGATGCACAACATCAGTACAATGTTGTGAGAAACACAACTGATATATATGAGTCGATTACCACAAGGGAAAAGTAATAATCAAGGTCCTGCTCCTCAAAATTACCTACATCCCCATATGTACCACTACTTAGAACGTAATTTATGTATCATTATATAATTACTTATCATTGTTTTATTTCATCATTATCTTGCACCATGCCTCATCTATAAACCCCTTAATGTACGACCATCATTTTACAAACAATTATAGTTAGTCGATACATTTATTCATTTTTTATAAGTGTTAGGTACTCATTCCATTCACTCAAGATCACCACCAAGATAGAAATGCCAATTTCACATTACTGAGGGTCTGAATCAGCTAAGACCCTTTTTAAAGAACAAACTTGTCTCAATCTTGCTCTTTGTATCTTGCTGGGCAATCTTGCTCTGTACACAACTACCTCCACATACACTAGAAGTTTAAGCTCCTAATACCACATACATACACATTCACACACACAAACACACACACATAAGGATTCCAAACAACCTAGCACTACCCACAAGTATGCCATAAGCACACACGAGCTATAGTAAAGGATGCACAAATCAGTACAAAGTTTTGATAAGCACACTTAATATACAACAGTAGATTACCACAAGGGCAAAGTAGTAATTATTGTCCCTCCTCCTTAATACGACCTGGATTCCTATATGTATCACTACTTAGAATAGAATTTACGTATCATTATAGAATTATAGTTAGTAAATGCATTTATTCATATATTATTAGTGTTAGGTACTCATTCCTTTTACTCAAGATCACCACCAAGATGGATATGCCAATTGCACATGACTTTGCGTCCGAATCAGCTAACACCTTTTTTATGGAACAAACTAGTCTCAATCTTGCTCTATGTATCTTTCCAGGTAATATTGATCTATACACAACTATCTTCACATACACTAGACATTTAACCTCCTAGTGACACATGCATACACATTCGAACACACTAGGATTCCAAACAACCTAGCACTACACACAAGTATCCCATATGCACACACGAGCTATAGTAAAGGATGCTCAACATCAGTACAATGTTGTGAGAAACACACCACAGATGCAATAGTTGATTACCACAACAGAACAGGAATAATCAGGGTCCCCCTCCTTAAAACGACCTACATTCCCATATGTACCACTACTTAGAACGTAATTTACATATCATTATATAATTACTTATCATTGTTTTATTTCTTCGTTATTGTCTTTGCATCATGCCTTGCTGTTAGGATAAATTTATTTGGTTTAATCTTTGTATTTTAGAGGGTCAAAAATAGAAAAATATCAATTTTATGGGTTGTTTTGGGGTTTTCGGTTGCGGACCGAATAACAATTGGTTGTTCGGTCTGGGACCATGGTTTTCGACCCATGGGCTTGGATGTTCGATTTGGATGCATGTAGTATATATAGGTGTCTTATGTTCTCTCAAGTTCAAGCAACAACATTCTTATGTACTAGTCGATTAATCAATAAATCGAGTGCATTGAAGAATTACTCTTGTGTTTTTGGTTGATTTGATTGATACTTTGTGAAGATCTAAAGAATTAGGACCTACAATTTGTATCAGAGCTTGAAAACCTTGTGTTTTTGAGTATTTTGGTATCAATCTCATCTTTCCTTTGCTTGGATCTTGGGGTTTTGAAGGTTTTTTAGACTATTGTTCAGTATTGTTGTTCGGTCCAGTTTTTCGGTGTGAAGATTTTTGTCCAAGGTTTTTCGTTTGAAGTGTTTCTCGCCGCAGTTTTTCGGTGAAGTTTTTTAGTCCAGTCGCAATTCATTTTTGTAATCAATTTTTTGTGTTTTTCAAGACTCATTCCCGATGGATCCTACTATTTCGAATGTTAACAATGATCTTGATTCCGTTATGGGTACCGTTACCCGTATTCCCCGATTGATCAAAATTGAAGGTTTCACTGAGTGGAAATACAGATTCGAACAATACATCAAGAGGAAGGATGTCCAGCTATGGCGAATTTGTTTATGTCTACCAGCCAGAATTACTATAACCAGAGATGATGTTGTGGTTGTTAAGCCTTTTGAAGAATATTCTGATTTGGACTTTGAGAAGGTCGAACTTGATCAAAAGGCTCTTGCTACTCTCTCAATTGCACTTTCACCTGAAATTGCTCAGGGTTTTCGTGAGTACAAGACTGCTAAATCTCTGTGGGATGCTTTAATTGATGTTTATGAGGGAAATGAAGATATGAAGTACAGCATGAAAGATATGCTTCGTCAATGATTCAATCTGTTTAATCGTATTCTTGGAGAATCTCTTGAAGCCCAGTTACAACGCTTGATTACTCTAAACACTGAGTTGGCTACTACTGGAATCAGCTTTCCAAGGATTGATGTTTACAAGAAGCTTCTTAACTCTCTCCCTAGAAGCTGGGATATGAATGTGGCGGTCATAAAGAAAACCAAAGATTTAGCTAGACTCTCACTCTCCGAGATTATGGCTATTATCAAATCTTGTGACATGGATGACAAACAGAGAGAGATGAATCATGTCAGCTCATACCAGTCTGCTAACATTGGAACTTCAACAAACAATGCTTTCTCTGCTCAAGCCACTGGTCAAACCACTACTCAAGTTCAAACTCAATTTTAGCCTGTTTCATCTCCAGTAGTACCTCAAGCTCCATCTGTTTCTGCTTCTACTATCAAGACAAAAACTCTTACTCAAACTCTTCCAAAAGGAGCTGAATAAAATCTTGGTATGATGGCTAGTCTCCTGACCTGCTACAATGCACTTGTTGCAGGTGAATTGTTTCAGCCTATGATTGTCGGAGACCTTGATCAAATCAACCCTGATCACCTGGAAGAAATGGAAATTTCTTGGCACATAGCTATGGCGGTTCATGGAGCCAAGAAATTCACTCAGGGGACTAGAAGAAACAATTGGGTAAACAACAATGGAGATAGGAAGGTGAGCTTCAGCAAAGCAAATATCAGATGTTTCAATTGTAACGAGCCTGGTCATTTTGCTCGTGAATGTACCAAGCCCAGAATGGAGAATCCAGATAGAACCTTGGTACCAGTTGGAACAAATCGTGATGCTGCTCAACTTCAAAATACAGAAAGAGCAATGGTGGCTCAACAATTCACATGGGAGAATCAATTGCAGGACTTGAATCTGAATGGAGAGGGTAGAGCTCACCTTGCTCAGATTGAAAGAGAGATGGATGTGGATACAGCTGAAGGAGAAATGATGGATCTGCTGTTTGCCTTCATGGTTTCTACTACTCCTGCTGGAAATGAGGTTATTGAAGTTTCTTGCTCTTCTCAAACTTGCATTAATACAATTGCTAAATATCGTGAATTGAATGAGAACTTAGTTAGAGAAATATTTGACTTAGAAAACCTTGTCCATAAACACAAAAAGAAACTGAAACCTCTCTAGGAATCTTTAGATGCTAAAACTTCATATTATCTTAAAATTCAAGATGAACTCACCATAAAGAATTGCCATCTTAAGTTTGCAAATGAAGATATTGCTAGATTAAATGCTGAACTAGATACATTAAAATCAAAATTTCAAAATGCTGAATCAACCTTTAAGAAAGTTTATGTATCGAGTGAAGTAGTTGAATCTATAATTGAAAATCAAACTAAATGGTCAAACATACATGGTGAAGGTCTTGGATACAGTTCAATTCCTCCTCCATATAATAACAATTTTTCTCCATCATTAGCCATTGAAGAATCGGAAGAATGTTATTTGTCAAATTATATTCAAAAGAATACATCTGGCACCGCTGAGATTTCTGAAATGAAATCTACTGATGTTTCCGTATGGACTGGGTGCCTAAATCTAATTGGTCCCGCAACTTGTCCAGGAACAGTTATAGAGGAATATCATCAGACCTTGGTATGTTGATAGTGGCTGTTCTAGGGACATGACAGGCGACATGTCCCAACTACACGACCTTGAAAATTTTAATGGCGGATGTGTTTGCTTTGTGGGAGGTGAAAAACGAATGACCATGCAGAAAGGGATGGTATCGAATGGTGTGTTGAAATTTGAGAACATTAATTTTGTACCTGAGCTCAAGCACAGTTTACTAAGCGTTTCTCAAATCTGCGACATGGGTTTTTCAACCCATTTCACAAAGAAGGAATATTTGATTCTCAAACCCTGTGTAGTCATTCCAGAGGAGTGGATTCTTGTTCGATCAGAACGAAAGAGCAATGCTTACATCATCAACATGAATCACAACACTCCAGATAACGCTACCTGTGTTGCCTGTACTCAAGGCAAACAATCTGAATCGTCTTGCAAACAACATGGTTAAAAGACTTCCAATCAAGGACTTCATCGCATTTTAGAAATGTGTTGCCTGTGCTCAAGGCAAACATCATCGAAAGCCACACAAGCCCAAACTGCTCAATTCCATTAATTCGTTCCTTCAGCCGATTCACATGGATCTCTTTGGCTTGGTTAATGTTCTCAGTATTAATCGCAGTTCTTATTGTTTAGTTATTATTGATGATTACTCATGTTTTACCTGGGTTTTCTTCTTAAAGAATAAAAGTGAAACTGCAGAACTAGTCATTAGGTTCATTACGCTTATTGAAAATAAAACGAATCAGAAGCTGAAAGCTCTTAGATGCGACAATGGAACATAATTCAAGAATACGGTGTTGAACACGTTTTGTGCAGATAAGGTATCCTGCATCAGTTTAGTACTATTCGCACACCGCAACAGAATGGTGTTGCTGAGCGCCAAAACAAAACTCTTATTGACGCTGCTCGTACCATGCCGTGTGATTCTAAACTACCGCTGATATTTTGGGCTGAAGCAATCAATACAGCATGTTATGTTCAGAATCGGGTCGTCATCAACAAACCTCAAAAGAAGACACCTTCCGAGATTATCTATGGTCGCAAACCAAATGGCTCGCATTTCCGTACCTTTGGCTGTCCTTGCACTCTTCTTCATCTTGAAGCTTCTCCGAAGTTCAACTCCAAAGCGAATGCTTGCTACTTCGTTGGATATGCAAGTAAAATTGTGTATCGGGTGTACAACAAGGCAACAAAGTAGATTGTGGAATCATATGATGTGCACTGGCTAGAGGAGAATCCAACTGTTGCTTGTGTTGGACACGATTGGTTGTTTGATTATGCTAAATTCTTTAGACCTTTCTATGTGCTTTCTGATGTTGTTTCAGGCACACAACAAGGTCCTAGTAGAATTAACAGAGATGATGCTGAAGAGTTCATTTCTGATCTTAGCACTCCGTCGATGATTCTTGAAGATCCTATTCCTAATGACGGTGCATCTCCTGATTCTGCTACTGTAACTGAAGATGCTCCTACAGACTCATCCCAAGTTGCTGGTGATACCCTAGTTGTTGAACAATCAGCTACTCATGAAGACGTTATTCAACCTGAATCTGCTGATCTCTTTGACTCTACTCTCATGGATTCTCTCTTCCGTGAACGACATCTTGATGAGTACATTGCAAGTACCTCACATGACTTCAGAGATTCTGATAGAGGTGCTCCAGGCTCAGACAGAGTTGAGGATATAACCAATCTTCCCGTCTCAAATGCTTCGCTCCAATATGTTATCCCCTCAAAAATTCAACGGGACCACCCAATTGATAACGTCATTGGCCCTTTGGATGATGGTGTTCAGACCAGAAATCAAAATGGTCAAGTCAACGAGTGTCTCTATTCGTGCTTTATCTCTCAAATTGAGCTGAAGAACGTAGAGATGGCACTCAATGAACCAAGTTGGGTGGATGCCATGCATGAATAGCTAAATCAGTTTGAGAAGTTGAACGTCTGGCAACTGGTGGAACTACCCGAAGGTAAAACGGCTTTAGACACAAGATAGGTGTCTCGCAACAAGCAAGACGATTCTTGAGTAATTGTGCACAAAAAGGCACGTCTGGTGGATTGAGGTTTTCATCAGATTGAAGGACTTGATTATACGGAAGTTTATGCTGTGGTGGCGCGACTTGAAGCGATTCGGATCTTCCTTGCCTATGCTTCATATATGAACTTTACTGTTTACCAAATGGACGTCAAGACGGCTTTCCTGTACAAGTGAAAGACGAAATTTATGTTGAGCAACCTCCTGGTTTTGTCAACTCCAAGTTTCCAAATCACGTCTACAAGCTCGAAAAAGCCCTCTATGGTCTTCATCAAGCCCCTCGTGCTTCGTATGCTACCTTGACGGAACATTTGTTACAGCACGGTTACACTCGCGGCAAAATTGATCAGACACTGTTTATTAAGCACGAAGATAATGATCAGATTGTTGTCCAGATCAATGTGGATGACATCATTTTTGGTTCTACAAGTGAAGTCTTGTGCAAAGAATTTGAGCTGGTAATGAAGAAAAAGTCCGAGATGAGTTCGTTGGGTGAGGCGGCGATGTTCCTTGGGTTACAAGTTAAACAATGTTCAACGGGTATCTTGCTTCATCAAGCAAAGTATGTGGAGGATATTCTTGCAAAGTTCGGTTTCAATGATGCGAAAGAGGCTAACACTCCAATGGCTGAGCGACCACTGCTATCTTCAGACTCGGATGACCAATCTGTCGATCAAACTTATTATCGTTCGATGATCGGTTCGCTGATGTATTTGACTGCTAGCAGACCGAATATCGTTTTTGCAGTTTGCCAACGCGCTCGATATCAGGCTAATCCTAAACCTTCTCATCTTGATGTTGTCAAATGGATCATTAGATACCTCAAAGGGAGACCCAAATTTGGTCTCTGGCATCCAAAGAACCGTGAATTTGATCTTTATGCATTTTCAGATAGCAACTATGGAGGGTGCGAGATTGACAAAATGTCCACCAGTGCTGGATGTCAGTTTCTAGGAGACAGATTGATCTCATGGCAATACAGAAAGCAACAGACCGTGTCAACTTCTATAGTTGAAGCTGTGTATGTTGCTGCCTCAGCATGTTGTTCTCAGGTTATCTGGATGCAGCATCAACTCCGTGACTATGGTATGAATTTTCTTAATACTCCTATCTTCTGCGACAATGAGGCTGCTCTCCAAATTGTGACTCAATGTTGCTACCACTCTTGAACCCATACTTTCTTCTAAACAAGATGTTTGTGACTCAATGTGATATTACCTCAGATTGATGAAATATCGAAACTCTGGGTCAGTGATCGTTGTTGTTTACCACAATAGTTGTGAGTCCCCAACAACTTTACCGGATTCAAATTGGCACTAGGATGGTACACTCTGCAGAGTTTGGATACCATTGAACGTCTCGCCAAGAGCCAAGTCAACTTGTTGACTTGTCAACTGCATTGAGATCTTTGATCAAGGATATGCAGGGGCCAAAATTAAAATGGCCACGAGTAGTTCACCGATACTCAAACAATCGTAGTGCGTTCCTCCAGGTTCACACAGATACTGCGAGAAGTCTCATTCTGAGCCAAGGATGAATCCTTGAACAACTATGGTGAGAGTTTATAACTCCGTGACCCACAGGATATGCAGTCACTGTACGTATCGAGAAGTGCCAGTCAAAAGCAACGTTTAAAAGTTTCGACACGATGTTTATGTTCCCGAAGAAGGTGAAACAAAATTCCTTGTGACAAGCTGTTTGAATTCCTCCTCGGCTAGTTTGTTACTACATCAACACCTGAAGTGATCAAGTGAAGAGATGGAGAGTCAGACTCCAGTCAAAGTCAAAGTCAAATCAAAAGCTGGAGATCGTCATGATAAAGGTGAGATTGTTGAAATCTGAAGACAACCAGAGTATCGAAGACAAAGTTGTCACTGGAAATGTGCTTAATTTTATCAAAATCTATACCCGTCACCTGCTAAGGGGGAGATTTTCATGATAAGGGGGAGATTGTTGAAATTTTTTCTGCAGTATTCAACTAAAGTCTAAGAGAAGCCTGAAGTCTAAATAAAAGTTTTAAACCAATGGGGAAATTGTTAGGATAAATTTATTTGGTTTAATCTTTGCATTTTTGAGGGTCAAAAATAGAAAAATATCAATTTTAAGGGTTGTTTTGGGTTTTTTGGTTTGGGACCGAATAACCATTGGTTGTTCGGTCTGGCACCATGGTTTTCGACCCATGGGCTTGGTTGTTCGGTTTGGAGGCGTGTAGTATATATAGGTGTCTTATGTTCTCTTTTATAGGTTGGTTGTTTTGGAACTCTAGTATTCATAGACGAAATTCTCTCAAGTTCAAGCAACAACATTCTTATGTACTAGTCGGTTAATCAATAAATCGAGTGCATTGAAGAATTACTCTTGTGTTTTTGATTGATTTGATTGATACTTTGTGAAGATGTAAATAATTGGGATCTACACTCACCCATGAACCCCATAATGTATAACCATCATTTTACCAACAATTATAGTTACTAGATGCATTTATTCATATTTTATAAGAGTTACGTACTCATTCCCTTCACTCAAGACCACCACCAAGATGGATATGCTAATTGAACATGTCTTAGGTACGAATCAACTAAGACCCTTTCTAAGGAACAATCTAGCCTCAATATTGCTCTATGTATCTTTCCGGGTAATATTGTTGTGTACACATCTATCTCCACATACACTAGACATTTAACCTCCTAGTGACACATGTATACACCTTCACACACACACTAGGATTCCAAACAACCTAGAACTACACACAAATATCCCATAAGCACACACGAGCTATAGTAAAGGATGCACAACATCAGTACAATGTTGTGAGAAACACAACTGATATACATGAGTCGATTACCACAAGGGTATAAGTAATAATCAAGGTCTTGCACCATCCCTCATCTATAAACGCCTTAATGTATAACCATCATTTTACAAACAATTATAGTTAGTCGATGCGTTTATTCATTTTTTATAGTTAGTCGATGCGTTTATTCATTTTACAAACAAACTTGTCTCAATCTTGCTCTTTGTATCTTGCTGGGCAATCTTGCTGTGTACACAACTACTTCCACATACACTAGAAATTTAACCTCCTAATACCACATACATACACATTCACACACACACACACACACTAGGATTCCAAACAACCTAACACTACGCACAAATATCCCATAAGAACACACGAGCTATAGTAAAGGATGCACAACATCTGTACAATGTTGTGAGAAAGACACCTGAGATATAGTAGTAGATTACCACAACGGAACAACTAATACCCTTTTTAAAGAACAAAATAGTGTCAATCTTGCTCTGTGTATCTTGCTGGGCAATCTTGCTTTATACATAACTACCTCCACATACACTAGACATTTAAACTCCTAATACCACATTACATACCCATTCACACACACACACTAGGATTCCAGAAAACATAGCACTACCCACAAATATTCTATAAGCACACACGAGCTTTAATAAAGGATGCACAACAGATTACCGCAAGGGCAAAGTTTTTTTTCTTCATTGTTGTCTTTTCAACATGCCTCACCTAGGAACCCCTTAATGTATGGCCATCAATTTACCAACAAATATAGTTAGTAGATGCATTTATTGATATTTTATAAGTGATAGGTACTCATTCCCTTCACTCAAGATCACCACCAAGATGGATATTCTAGTTGCACATGACTTAGGGTCTGAATCTGCTCAGACCCTTTCTAAGGAACCAACTAGTCTCAATCTTGGTCTGTGTATTTGGCCGAGAACTATTGCGCTATACACAACTATCTCAACATACACTAGACAGTTAACCTCCTAATACCACATGTATACACATTCACACACAACCTAGCTCTACCCATAGATATCCCATAAGCACACACGAGCTTTAGTAAAGGATGGACAACATAAATCCAATGTTGTGAGAAACAAACCTGATATACAACAGTAGATTACCACAAGGGCAAAGTAGTAATCAAGGTCCATCCTCTTTAAAATGACCTACATTCCCATATGAACCACTTCTTAGAATGGAATTTATATAATATTAGATAATTGCTTATCATAGTTTTATTTCTTCATTATTATCTTGCACCATGCCTCACCCATGAACCCCTTAATGTATGACCCTCATTTTACAAACAGTTATATTTAGTAGATGCAATTATTCATATTTTAAAACTGTTAGGTAGTCATTCCATTCACTCAATATCACCACCATGATGGAAATGCCAATTTCACATGACTTAGGGTCTAAATCAGCTAAGACGCTTTTTAAGGAACAAACTAGTCTCAATCTTGCTCTATGTTTCTTGCTGGACAATCTTGCTCTATACACAACTACCTCCACATACACTAGACATTTAACCTCTAGTACCAGATACATACACATTCACACAAACACACACACACACTCCAAAAAACCTAGCATTATCCACAAGTATCCCATAAGCACACACGAGCTATAGTAAAGGAAGCACAATATGAGTACAATGTTGTGAGAAACGCACCTAATATACAATAGTAGATTATTACAAGGGCAAAGTAGTAATCAAGGTCCCTCCTCATTAAAACGTCCTACATTCCCATATGTATAACTACTTAGAACAGAATTTATGTATCATTATAAAATTACTTATCATTGTTTTTTTACTGCATGATTATCTTGCGCCATGCCTCACCCTTGAATTCCTTAATATATGACCATCATTTTACCAACAATTATTGTGAATAAATGCATTTAAGAAACAAACTAGTCTCAATTCCATTAACTCAATATCACCACCAAGATGTAAATGCCAATTTCACATGAAGAAACTAGTCTCACTATAAGCTAAGACCCTTTTTAAGAAACAAACTAGTCTCTATTTTGCTCTATTTATCTTGCTGGGCAATCTTGCTGTATACACAACTACCTCCACATACACTAGACATTTATCCTCCTACTACCACATACATACACATTCACACACACACACACACACATTAGAATTCCAAAAAACCTAGCACAACCCACAAATACATACAATGTATTTAGAAACTCAACTAATATACAACCGTAGATTACAAAAAAAGAAAAGTAGTAATCAAGGTCTCTCCTCCTTAATACGACCTACATTGTATTATTTCTTCATTATTGTCTTGCACCATGTCTCACCCATGAACCCCTTAATGTATTACCATCAATTTACCAACAATTATATTTAGTTGATAAATATACTCATATTTTATAAGTGTTAGGTTCTCATTCCCTTAACTGAAGATCACCACCAGGATGGAAATGCCAATTACACATGACTTTGGGTTCGAATCAGTTAACACCCTTTTTAAGGAACAAAGTAGTCTCAATCTTGTGTTGTGTATCTTTCCAGGCAATATTGTTCTGTATACAACTATCTCCACATATACTAGACATTTAACCTCCTAGTGACACATGTATACACATTCACACACACACTAGGATTCCAAACAACCTAGCACTACACACAAGTATCCATAAGCACACACGAGCTATAGTAAAGGATACACAACATCAGTAAAATGTTGTGAGAAACACACCTAATATACAATAGTAGATAACCACAAGGGAAAAGTAATAATCAAGGTCCCCTTCCTTAAAACGACGTACATCCCCATATGTACCACTATTTAGAATAGAATTTATGTATCATTATATAATTATTTATCATTGTTTTATTTCTTCATTATTATCTTGCACCATGCCTCATCCACAAACCCTTTAATGTATGTCCACCATTTTACCAACAATTATAGTTTGTAGATACACTTATTGACATTTTATAAGACTTAGGAACTCATTCCATTCACTCAAGATCAACACCAAGATGGAAATGCCAATATTACATGTCTTTGGGAACAAATCAGCTAATACGCTTTTTAAGGAACAAACTAGTCTTTAGCTTGCTCTATGTATCTTCCTGGGAAATCTTGCTCTATACACAACTACCTCCACATAAACTAGACATTTTACCTCCTAATACCTCATGCATACACATTCACACATACACACACAAGCTATAGTAAAGGATGCACAACCTCTGTACATAGTTATGAGAAACACACCCGATGTACAATAGTAGATTACCACAAGGACAAAGTAGTAATCAAGGTCCCTCCTCCTTAATACGACCAACATTCACATATGTCGCACTACATAGAACGGAATTTATGTGTCATTATATAATTACTTATCATTGTTTTAGTTGGTCATTATTTTCTTTGCACCTTGCCTTACCCATGAACCCCTTAATATACGACCATCAGTTATGAACAATTATAGTTAGTGGATGCATTTATTCCTATTTTATAAGTGTTAGGTGACAACGCCTAGTGATATTGCATATTTTAGTCGTTGTTGAGCCCTATTTTTAGTGAAATTATATCATATATATCGTGGTATTCTCACTTTTCGTGCCGGTACTTATTTGGAGGAAAATAATGAAAACAGGGACCAAAAGCGTGCAAATTGGAGAAAGTTTGGAGAAGAAAGAAAAATCAGGAAAATACGTACGCATGCCGCAGAAATCACAAAGGCGCGACGCGACTTTGAGGCGGTGGAATAAATTCAAATGCCGAGAAAACGGGAGAAGATAAGGACGCATGCCGCGGTTTCCTTAATTGCGCGGTGCGCCTACGGGAAAAATTGCAACTATAAATAGAGGCTTTTCCAGCCGAAAACCCGAGCAAAACCCTGGTGAAAAATCGACCGTAGAGGCTCTTTGACTCCAAGAATATGTTTTCAGCAATTCCCTTTTGGCATTTCAGGTTTTTATGTTTAATTTCTTTTATTTTAATAGTTAGCAATAGTGGCTAGGGTCTTTGGGAGTGACAACCACTGACCTTGAGCATTTTAGTTACTGTTTTTCAGCCTCTGTTACTGTATTGGATGGTTGAAATTCGTTTTGAGTTTATAATAATCATTTGGTTACAAGTAATATTGGTTTTTTGGTGTTTTTATGCTTGTTATTGATTGTGTGTGTTTGGATTGTGATTGGATGTTTGTTTTGACCTTGTTGGACTGTTTTCCTTTGCTGATTTCAATAGCCAATTAGGTTAGCTTTTTAGGTTTGAACTTTAGCCAGTGACTGTCCCATTGGATATTAGTTATTGGTTTAGTTTATGCCTTGTTTTGGGTTTGCGATTGGTTTGTTTGGATGCCTTTGTTTACTTCTGAATTAGAGATGAACATCTGATTTCAAAAAGTAACTAGGTTTTGGTGTGAAGCTTAGCTTAGTCTATGCTTAGTTTGAGATTGTTCAGTTTAGAATTTCTGAGTTTTAATAGCAAGGTAGAAACTAAAATCCTCCGACTATAGCGTGACACTATAGTTGGTAATCTGTCATCTGGTCTGACCACATAGCTCCTGCGGATCGACCTTGACTACCACTGTGCTAGTGTGTGTGTTAGGTTTCTCTTATTTTTGACCGCACGATGACCTAGGCGTGTCAAATTTTGGCACCGTTGCCGGGGAGCTGTGAGCTTAGATTAGGTGATTAGTAGGAATTTTTGTTTCTTAATTTTCTTTGAGTTTCATTTGGTTAGTTTTTGGTTTTTGATTTTTGCGGGCGTGTTGCATTAGTGCATGCGTACCCGTAGGGGTGAGCAATTATCCCCTTTGCATTTTGACTCAGAGATTGAGGGAACTGCATGCAAAAACCGTGCACACAGGCGTTTATACAATGAGTTTCAGTCAAGGTAGTAGTATTACAGTAGGTGTTGCCCAGGAACCCTCGGGTGAGGCAACGGGGATGTCTTTTATTCCCCCGATTTCAGAGTTTCAATTCGGGAGGACGAGTGCTTCTGGTGGTGCAGTTACAACCCCTGTACCTATACCATCATGCACTCTGCCATCGATTCCACCATTTCCACCAATATCACAACCACAATCCACCAACCCATTCACCTCTGCAATGTCTTGGGGAGAGCCGACCCGTTATGGCACCTCAGTCTTTAGACAGCAGACACCAACTTCTCAATCATTTTCACAACCTCAACCAGTATTCTTCAAACCTCAACCTAATCAACCACAACAATGCCAGCCACCTTTTCAGCAACAGTACCAGTATCTAGAGGATGAGGAAAGATATGATGAGGAAGATGAAGGATGGGTGCCACCAGCACCACAGTAACCCAGGAACCGAGGTCGAGGACCTCTGAGGAGAGCACCGCAGTATCAACCACCACAAGGACAGCAGGAACACAATGATCATCATCTTTACGGTAATCCTGCCCAACCTTTATATTTTGCACAACCAAGAAGGCAATCGGTTGCATCACATTTCCAGCCACGAAAATATGATGATTCGTTGCCAATTTATATTCCTGACAATATTGAATCTCAATTAGAAATAAGGCCTCAGTTGTTAGGGATATTACCGGAGTTTAGGAGGTACAAGCAGGATGACCCGTACAATCACTTATATGAATTTATAGCGATTGCCAATGCTAATACCCCTAGAAATACTAATAGGAACATCTTTAGGCTTAGGTTATTCCCATTCACTCTTAAAGACAAAGCCAAATATTGGTTTACCTCTTTACCATCAAACAGCATCACTACATGGGATCAGCTCAAGGCCAAGTACCTACAAGAATTATATCCGGCAAGCAAGACAACGGAGATCAGGAGGGTCATTCAGGACTTCCAACAAAAACCAGGAGAAGCTTTTCACGAAGCGTTCGATCGGTTGAAGGAGCTATTGCGATCCTACCCGCATCATGAGATTCCCAAATGGCAGTTAGTGAAGTTGTTCTTCGAAGGAGTCAGTGAAACACATCAGGCTATGATAAATGCTTCGTCAAACGGGACATTTATGTGGCAAGATCCAGAGGAGGCTTGGCAGTTCTTGGAGCAATTAAGCAATGGCTCCAAAGCAAATTTTTCTACAAGAAAGACTGTAGGCACAACAGCAGCAGTGGGAGCTGATGCTGATAGGAAGAAGGAGGTAAAGAAGGAGATAAGTGAATTAAATAAGAAGTTTGACAGGCTCATGTCAACACTGTAAAATGGACCTCAGGGTGAATCACAAGGAGGTCAAGGAGGACCAAAAGTTCAGGAAGCGAACCAAGTTTATGGCCAGGGTCAAGGTGAGTATAACAATGGACGACCCTACAGACCATATAACCAAGGGCAGCAGCAGAACTTCAACAACCAGAGGCAAAACAATCACCAAGGTCAATCGTCTAATCAGCCTAGGTCATACCAGGCCGCAAGCAATAATGGAAATCCGAGTGGAAATGGTAGCAACAACAGTAATAAGGGGCCCAACACTGCTGTCAACAATGCCCCAGGAACTCAAGAAGACACGGTAGCAAAAATGTATGAAATGGTCAGTGCCACTCAGCAGCAGTCCCAAGCCAATGAAAAAGCTATCGCAAACATGGAAAGGCAAATTGGGCAAATGGCCAAGGATCAGCGAAAAAGGGACAATGGAAAGTTTCCTAGTGCCACGGAGGTTAATCCAACCCATAATCAGCGAGTCGGTAAGGAGCACGTAAATACTGTCGAGGCTGAATGGAGAAAAGTTACTTTAGAGGACTTATTAGATTCAGGAAGTAAGGCAGATCTTGAGAAAGGAGAAAATGTCCAGGAGAAAGAGGAGGATAAAGGAGAAGGTGAGGAAGGAATGAAGGAAAAAGAAATTCCTGTTGAGGAGGAAACTCAAACAGAGGTGGACAAGGAGGTCCAGGAAGAAAAGCAGTCGACAGTAGCAGGAATCAAGCAGAAGAAGAAAGAGAAGAAAGGGAAGAAGAAACAGGAAGCGCCTAAGCCAATAGGGCCATTGATAAACCAACCTCTATGGGATGAACTTAAGGATGCTCATGAGGATATAAGAATTCTTCAGGAGATGTGTGAAAGAAATGAAAAAAGTAAGATTCCCACACCAGGCACTGTTAGATTGACGATTAAGGCAAGCGAGGCACTGTTGGGAACACTGCCCAAAAAATAGAAGGATCCTTGATCACCATTGATCACTACTATTGTAGGAGATGTGGTCATTCGAAAAACTTTGCTGGACTTGGGAGCAAGTGTAAATGTCCTACCGGGATATTTATACGACAAGTATAAGAACGAAGAAATAGAGCCAGCAAAAGTTGTAGTACAGCTGGCAACAAATGTATCCCGAAGAAAATTGACTAATGTCATAGTCAAGGTTGGAGACTTCTTTTATCCTGTAGATTTCCTAGTTATAGAGTATGAAAGCTTGGATGACGCGCCTGCGCTCATTTTAGGACGCCCATTTTTAGCTACGGCTGGCGCTGTAATTGACTGCAAGACGGGGGGTGTGGACATCTCCTTTGGGACGCGAAAAAGAAGGCTGAATGTGTTTGGAAATCCTGTATCCTTACCTTCAGAGAACAGTGACAAGCCACTGGACAAAAGTGTGTTAATGAGCCTGGGATTAGGAACAATGGAAAAGTATGGACGCGAACAGCGGAAGGAGGAAAGGAAGAGATTTTAAAAGGAACAAAGGATCACCCGTTAGCCACTACTGATAAGGAGCAGTTGCTGGATATGATGGAGATGCTAGAAGCAAGACATCAGCAATATGAGAAAGAATCAAAAGAAAGGGAAGCAAAAGTCTTCAAGCTTTGGGAATCACAACAGCAATGGATTAGTGGAGTAAGCGATAGGATGACCCACCTCACATCCCTAATGTCGATGATGGCCCATAATTTCATACCTGGGTTTAAGCAGATGTCTTCAGAAGTTCGAGAAGAGGAAGAATAGGAGTAGGCGTTCTACGTCTGGCTGAAGACGTTAAACTTAGCGCTTGTTGGGAGGAAACCCATCGTGTCATAGGTTAGGTTCTGTATTTCATAGAAATAATTAGGAAAAATATATCATTGTCAATTGCAGGTATTGGTCCAAGGTAAGTGTGGGGTCGTGTGAAGAATTTTGGAATTTTTAATGACCGCACCGCGGTATTCGCAATTGCGCGACGCGGGATCGTAAACCAACCCGATGCGTAGGGGTTGATTTGGTGACACGCACGCTGCGGGTTTTGCATTTGCACGCTGCGGGAATCGATCGGTCGGTTTTCTTCTATATTAAGGTAAGCCGCGACACTATTCACACACACCACGACTCGGGCTCTGATCAACAAAAATTTCTCGCGTTTTTTTCTTGCTCATTTCCTTCCCACTACTACGGTACGACATTCTAACTAGCTATTACTCGTTTAAACTAGTGATTAGGTAGTTAATTTGAGTGATTTATTCAAAAAGTTCAAAACTTAGAAATCGCCAATGCTGACTCATAAGGTGTTTATTTTGCCAAATAGAGACCCTAGATGAGTTAGTCGGCACTTAGGCTACCTTGTGGTGTATTTGCATTGAGTTTAAACAGGTTAAATCGTGAGATGGAGTTTGGATTTTGAAACAGCCGCTCACCGCGCCACGCCCTTGCTCTTGGGCCGCGCCACGGTGCGGTGGAGAAGAGAGGGACTTATTTTGCAAAATGTTTTTCGTTTGTGCAGATCATGTTCAGACTAGATCACGAGTTCCTCCAGTTTCCAGAGGAGCCTGCGAGCTCCGTTGAGTACAGTGCGAGGAGGGAGGCATTGGTAGGTCGCCGGGTTCTTGAGGCGACAGTTATTGACAGGGACATTCTCCGGAGTGCCGAGCTCTGGGGTGAGATCGAGCCATTTCTACACCACACCTGGACCGATAGGGACGCTTCTTTTACCTGCCGGGGCTGGGATAGGCGCATGGCCACGGAGGAGGGTGTTGTTTACCCGGAGCTTCTACTGGAGTTCCTTTCTACAGTCCAGTTTGCACCTGGGGCGACTAATGCCCGCTCCAGCCTGATACGGTTCAGATAAGGGGGTATGTAGAGGGAGTGCAGCCTCCGGGAGTTCGGGAGGCGCACTGGTATTTACACGGAGGCGGACCAGCAGCACCGCCACTTCACGCAGTTCATGGGTGCGTGTATCCAGGGGCAGCCTGAGCTGGCTGCCAATGCGGAGGTTTGGGCATCATTGTCCAACATCTTCTATGAGGCGGGGACCTCTCGGGAGAGCCACCTCCGTGACCCACTCCACCGCCTCATGCACCGCATCGTCTCCACTTCCATCATGTAGCGGGAGGGGGCGAGAAGGTGTCCGGCGAGGACATGACCTACCTCTGGGTTCTCCTCGATCCCTCCAGGTTTCTCCACCTTCCCTTCGCCTTAGCAGTTTCCCTATCCACCCGTGCGACCGGTGCCTCCGCCAGTAGTCCTTTGGGCCAGGGATACTTCATCACCCGCCTGGCCCGATCATACCGGATCCTCACCGCCCGCACTGTCGCCACCTTGACCGCTTTACCTCCGTCTCGCACTACGGCGCGATCATTGGAGAGCATGGGGCTGATTCAGCAGCCGCACTCGGGACAGTTCGTGAGGGCAGAGACCGAGGCACCCCAGGACCCACAGCCAGCGTATGCCCAGCCTGGCAGGAGACGCAGGAGGCAGCCTCCACCACCAGCTCCAGAGCCACAGCCACAACAGCAGGAGGATCCAGCGGCCATCCACCGACTGGCAGCCAAGGTTGCCAGGATGGAGGACCAGCTTGAGTGGATCGGGGAGGTACTTCTGGATCTAGCTACCCAGCAGGGTCAGCGCCCCCGACCATTCCCAGCTAGAGCCCATGATCATGAGGCTGGACCTTCCAGGCCACCAGGTGGCAGTTGATGTATTTTCTTTTTCTTTTATATTTTTTTTGGGATATATGTACTGAACCTATGACACACCTTTATCTTTTGTTTGTTTATATTTGTTATGTTTGCATTTAATGTTTTGTTGAGTCATGCATGTTATACCAAATTGGGGAGGAGTTGTCTCAGACAAGTGTGGGGTCACCGTGACCCCTCCACTTGTCTTGACCACAGGTGTGTTCACTGTTGCGCCACAACTCCAGAATGTGAAATCAACGATTCTTCTTGTTCGAATTTGTACCTATGATACCGAGTACCAACCAAGCAGTCTACCATCCAAAGAGGTAACTCTTTCTTCCTTGTTCTAAAATAATATTTTTATGTACAACGGGGACGTTGTACGGTTTTAAGTGTAGGGTGTGGACGGTCGAAAGAGTTTATTTTTGAAATTTTTTGGGAGAAAAGACCAATTTTAAAATTTTAAAATTTTTTAGCAACTTTTTCAAAATTTTTACTAAATTGTAATTTTTAAACGGATAGTTTGTGATCGTGATAGCATTAGTATTTTTCAAGAGATACTATTTAGTTGTTATCATGCTATTAGTTAGTCAGACAAGTTGAGTTTTAGGAGTTAGACGATTGGATTGTTTTAGGATTGGAATTTAGGAAGGAAATGTCAATCTGTGGCCTTTGTTGTTCGAGCTTCTTTGACTCCGAGTTTCAGTTTTCAGTCGACTATAATTGGTATTTATGTTTTTCTCATTTAATTTTCAAGTAGTTTAGTAGTTTTTCGTACTTTGGCTAGTGTTATTGGGTATAACAACCATTAGCATTAGGTTTAAGTTTCTGAAAGTTTATGTTTTCTGTTTCGAACAAGTGTGGATCTGAGTTTTTAAATAGTTAATCATTCGGTTATGTTTAATTACTCTTTTTACTGTTTGAATGCTTTGGATGAATTTGGAATGAGTTTGGAATGAGTCTGGAATATTTGGATGTTTTGATTTGATCTATATTACTTCTGATTCTGAAGTGAATTTCTAATTTTAGTAAGTAATTAGGTTAAGTATTGGTTTGGTTTTAGTTTTAGTTTATGCTTGATTGGGTATTTGTTTGATTTTATGATTTCGGGACTATTTTGGTAAAAGTTAGAAACTAGATCCTCTAGTTGTAGAGTGACACTACAATTGGTAATCTATTGCTGATTTCGACCTAAAACCCTCTATTTATAGTTTTGAAAAATAAAAGACCGTGTCGCGTGCACTTAGAATCCGCGGCGCGCGTATGAGTTTATCCCCATTTTTTCGGCATTTGAATCTTCTCTACTGCCTCAATCATGACTCAGCGCGTCCCGCCATTGTACATCACCACGGCGCGTGTGCGAATTATACTGTTTTGTCTTTATCTTCAAACTTCTTCCATTTTGTACGCATTTAGCCCCTGTTTACATCATTTCATTCCAAACAAGCACTGACACAAAAAGTGAGAATACCACAGCATATATGATATAAATCCACCAAGAATAGGGCTCAACAACGACTAAAATACTTGATATTACTAAGCGTTATCAAACACCCCACACTTGTGCCTTGCTTGTCCCCAAGCAAGAGAGTTTTTAACAAATTCTAACTAAGACTCAAACATTTTTTAATGTGTTTAATTTCAAAGCTTATTGTCTCCAAAGTTAGAGTGAAATAGTTTGTGAAAACATAATCGGAATATTCTTTGGAATTCAAAAATTATTCTTTCGACCGTCCACACCCCACACTTAAAACCGTACAACGTCCCAGTTGTACATAAATATATTTCAAAACTAAGGAGAAAGAGTTACCCCTTAGACGGTAGATTGCTTGATGGTACTTGGTTGTCAAGGTACAAAAACACGAACAAATCTTCAACTCATAATTCAGGAGTTGTAGCACAACAGTGAAACACGCTAGTGATCATGGCAAGTGGAGAGGGGCACGGTGACCCCACACTTGCCTGAAACAACTCCTCCATTTGGTATTACATGCATAACTCACAAAAAAATATTAAATGCAAACTAAACCAACTAAATAAAATATAAAGAAACAAGCAAAAATAAAGATAGTATCATAGGTAAAGTACATATGTCCCAAAAGAAAACAGAAAAATACATCAATCGCCACCGGGTGGCCTAGAAGGACCTGCCTCGTGATCGTGTGCTCGTGCCGGGAATGGTCGGGGGCACTGTCCCTGCGTTGAAACAATTTGTAAAAGTACCTCCCCGATCCACTCCAGCTGATCCTATATCCTCGCAACCCTGGCCTCCAATCGGCGGATGCTCGGTGTCTCCTCCTGCTGTGGCTGCGGTGGTGGAACTGGTGGTGCAACCCTTTGGCGACGCCTCGGGGGACCCTCCTCGTGGGTTGGTCGCGGTGCCCTAGTGGCCTCCGTCGCCACTCTCATATATCGCCCTGGCTGTAGCTGCTGGATCAGATGCATGTTCCCCAGAGCTCGCACCGATGTGCGTACTGGAGGTATCACCGTCAGGGAAGCCATGGTAGCAGCAGTGAGCAATCTATAAGATCGGGCCAGGCGGGTAATATAGTTGCCGCCGGTCAAGGGATAGGGAGATCGTCAAGGCGTACGGGAGGTGGAGGAACCTGGTGGGGTCAAGGAGTACCCACATATATGTCATGTCCTCACCGGACACCTTCTCACCTCCGTTCTTCTACATAAGAGAGTTGGCGATGATGTGGTGCATGAGCCGGTGAAGCACGTTGTGGTGCTGGCTCTCCGTGTCCCACCCCGCCTCAAAGAAAACGCTGGACAACGTGGCCCAAATGGTAGCATTGGCATCCCGTGCGGGCTGCCCCTAAATACACGCGTGAAGGAAAGGCGTGAAGTGACGACTCTGAAGATCCTCCTCCGTGTATATACCCGTGCGTCTCCCAAACTCCCTGAGACTACACTCCCTGGGGACTCCCTCCAATCGGAAACGGACTAGCCTAGATCGGGCCTCCGGGGAACCTGGTGCATAGTGGACAATGGAGAGAAACTCCAAAAGAAGCGCGGTGTAAACCACATTGTCCTGGTTGGCCATAAGCCTGTCCCAACCACGACACATAAATGTAGCCCCCTCATTGGACCATGTGCGATGAAGAAAGGGCTCAATATCGGCCCAAAGTCCAGCATCCCTAAGAATGTCCCGGTCCAGAATCGTCGCCTCCACAACCCGACGACCAATAAGTGCGTGTCTCCGCTAAATGTACTCGATAGAACTCTCCAAATCGTCTGGAAACTGGAGAAAAGGGTGGTCCCGCCTGAAAGCGATCTGCACAAAAAAAAGCCACAGAAAACAAAAATTTTTGCAAAATAAGTCCTTATCCCCCCACCGAACCGTGGCGCGGCCCAAGAACTAGAGCGCGGCCCGGCGAGCGTCTGTTGAGAAATTCAACCCTAAACCCACTTATTTCCACCTATTAAGTCGATCCAAACACACTACAAGGTAGCCTCAGCACCGACTAGCCCCTCTAGGGTGTTAATTTGGCAAACAAAACACCCTATGAGCCAGCATTGCCGATTTCTAAGTTTTTCAGTTTTTGGAGAAATCAACCAATTTCACGGCCTAATCGCTAGTTCTAACAAGTAAAAAGTAGTTAGTATGACATACCTCAATAGTAGGAATAAAATGGACGAGAAAAACGCGAGAAAAACGTCGATTTATCGGAACTCTGAGGCGCGGCGTGGGTGATGTGTGTGAATAGTGAAATGGGACGTACCTTATAAAGAAAATATCTGACCGATCGTTTCTCGCGGAGTGGATAAGTATTGACCGCGGCGCGCGTGTTCCCAAATCAACCCCTGTGCATCGGGTTGATCTGCGATCCCGCGGCACATAAAACACCGAACTGCGGCGCGGTATGAAATTTTTCAAATTTCCTTCATAATGACCCCACCCTTGCCCCAGACCAATAACACTTGCAATGACGATGATAATATCTTCCTAATTACTCCTAAGAAATACAGTACCTACCTATAAGAGATGGGTTGCCTCCCAACAAGCGCTAAGTTTAACGTCTTCAACCAGAAAGATTATTCCTTATTCTTCCCATTCTTCATGGGCCATTATCTTCTTTGTTTCTGGTGCAATGTTGTGGACTACCGTTGAGAGCAATGATGTCAACTGTGTCATCCTATTGCTAACCCGGCTCATCCACTACTACTGAGCATCCAGGAGTTTGAAAACCATAGCTTCCCTGCACCTTGCATCCTTTTTGTACTGTTGATGCTTTAGCTCCATTAATTCCATCATATCAACCAGCTACACTTTATTGATTGTTGACAAAGGATGTTGTTTCGCCTCCCACCAAATCTCTTCCTTCGCACCTTCACCTACTCTTGTCCATTGTTTCCCTCTGTCCTTAGTTCCTGGTGCCATGAGAGGATTGTCACTTGAGTACTTATCATTGTGCCCCGATGGCACTGATATCGGACATCCGAACATATTTAATCTGTGCTTTCTTGTTCAAAAGGATATATCCAAGTCTCCTGTCTTACAGTCCATGACAGCCTCAGCTGTGGCTAAAAACGGACGTTCCAGAATTAATGTTGGCACATCCTCTAAGCTTTCGTACTCTATTACCAAAAAGTCAACGGGATAGAAAAAATCACCTACCTTAAGTATCACATTGGTCAATTTACCCTGGGAAACCTTGGTTGACTGGTCAGTCAGCTGTAACACTGTCTTAGCAGGCTCTAATTCCTCGTTTTTATAGTTGTCATACAAGTATCCTGGCAATACATTAACACTTGCTCCTAGGTCCAGCAAGGTGTTCCTAATGGTCACATCCCCTACCGTGACATTAATCAACGGTGAATCGGGGTCCCTCTCCTTCTTGGGTAATGTACCCAACAATGCCTCGCTCGCTTTCACAGTTAACATTACCGTCTCCGGTGTAGGTGCCTTACTTTCTTTATTATTTTTGCACATCTCCTGAAGAATCATAGTATCTTCAGGAGCATTCTTTAATTCGTCCCACAGAGGCTGATTGATCGAGGGTCCATCTGACTTAGTTGGCACCTCCTGCTTTTTCTTCTCCTTCTTATCCTTCTTCCTCTATTGGATTCCAGCCACCATTGGTTGATCCTCCTTTTGGACATCCTTGTCCTCTTTTTGTCGAGGTTCCGTCTCAACCTGAATGTCTTCTTCTTCCTCATTCTCGCTTACAACTTCTATCTTGATTTCAACTTCTTCCTTAACATCCTCTTCCTTCTTAATTTCACTTTCAACCTTAATTTCCTCATTCTGACTCTCAACTTCACTCTCATACCCTAGCAGATCTTCCATGGTCACATTCCTCCACTCAGCCTCAACGACATTGACATGTTCCTTTCCCACCCGCTGAGCATGGTTCGGGTTGATATCCGTTGTACTGGGAAGCTTTCCATTATCTCTCTTCCTTTGATCGTCAGCCATCTGAGAGATCTGCCTCTCCATGTTAGCAATGGCCTTGGCATTGGCTTGAGACTCCTGCTGTGTGGTGTTGAACATCTCGTACATTTTCGCAATCAAATCCTCCTGGGTTCCTGGGGCATTGTTGTTGTTGTTAGAATTATTGGGCGCCCTGTTGTTGTTACCGCTCCCACTTGCATTGCCATTATTATTTGCTGGTTGATATGGTCTGGGCTGATTAGATGACTGGCCCTGATAGTTGTTTTTCCTTTGATTGTTCAAGTTCTGCTAACCCTGGTTGTATGGTCTATAAGGTCGTCCATTATTGTATTGACCTTGTCCCTGACCATAAACCTGATTTGCCTCTTGTGTCCTTTGCCCTCCTTGGCCTCCTTGTTGCTGATTCTGAGGTCTGTTCTGTAGTGTAGACATTAGTCCATCAACCTGATTTGCCTCTTATGTCCTATGCCTACCGTCTTTCTAGTAGAGAAATTTGCCTTAGATCCGTTGCTCAACTGCTCCAAAAACTGCCAAGCCTCATCAGGATCTTGCATCATGATAGTGCCACTGGACAATGCATTGATCATTTCCTGATTTGTCTCACTCGCTCCTTCGAAGAATAACTTAACCAATTGCCATTTCGGAATATCGTGATGAGGGCACGACCTCATCAACTCCTTTAGACGATCCCAAGCTTCATGAAAGGCTGCTCCAGGCTTCTGCTGAAAATCTTGGATGGCTCTCCTAATCTCCGTCGTCTTACTCGCCAGGTAGAACTCTTTCAAAAATTTAGCTTTAAGTTGGTCCCATGTAGTGATACTATTGGACTGAACAGACGTGAACCAATACTTGGCCTTGCCTTTCAAAGTAAACGGGAACAACCTTAACCTAAAAATGTTCTTATTCGTGTTCCTAGGGGGTATTGGCATTCGCTATCGCTATGAACTCGTACAAATGATTGTATGGATCATCCTGTTTATAACCCCCAAATTCAGAAAATATTCCTAAAAGCTGTGGTCTAATCTCTATCTGAGCATCTACATTTTTTGGAATAAAGATGGGCGATGAATCATCGTACTCCCGCGGTTGGAAGTGCGATGCAACCAACTGCCCTCTCGGTTGTGCAAAGTACAAAGGTTGAACAGCATTACCGTTATAATAATGATTGTTGTTGTACCCCTACTGACCTTGTTGTTGTTGCTGTGGTGCTCTTCGTGGAGGTCCCCGACCTCGGTTTCATGGTTGTTGTGGTGCTTGTGGAACCCATCCTTCTTCCTCATCCTCATACCTTTGCTCAGCCTCCTGGTACTGGTACTGCTGCAGAGGAGGTTGCGGTTGATATTGCTGTTGTGTTTGTTGTGGTATGGTTTGAAAAGTGGCTTGTGGTTTATAAAGTAATGGTGGTTGTAATAGTTGTGATTGTGGTTGAGAAATGGTAGTGTGCTGCCTAGGCACTAGAGTGCCATCACGGGTCGGCGCTCCCCAAGCCATAGTAGAAGTAAAAGGGTTTGTAGATTGTGGTTTAAATGGTGGAATAGAAGGCGGAGTGCATGATAGTATTGATGCGGAGGCTGAAACCACACCACCAGTAGCACTCATGCTCCCAAATTGAAATTCTGAAACTGGGGGAATAAATGGCAACCATGTTGCCTCACCCGAGGGTTCCTAGGCAACATCCTCTAAACTACTACTAACTTGATTAAAACTCATTGTATCCAAACACCTACGTGCACGGTTCTTGCACGCGGTTCGTTCAATCTCTGAGTCAAAACGCAAAGGGGATAACTGCTCGCACTAGTGCAACACGCTTGCCAAACCAAAAAGAAAAATACTAACTAACTGAAAATCTCAATACTAAAACCAAAAATCAAAAACTAAAAGTCCTACAGATCGCCTACTCTCAAGCTCACAACTCCCCGGCAACGGTGCCAAAATTTGACATGCCTAGGTCATCGTGCGGTCAAAAATAGTAAAATACCTAACACACACACTAGTATAGCGGTAGTCAGGGTCGATCCACAGGAGTTACGTGGTCAAGGTAGGCAACAGATTACCAATTGTAGTGTCACTCTACAACCAGAGGATCTAGTTTCTAACTTTTACCGAAAACAGTCCCGAAATCATAAAATCCAACAAATTCCCAATTAAGCATAGACTAAAACTAAAACCAAACCAATACTTAACCTAATACTTACTGAAATCAGAAATGCACTTTAGAATCAGAAGTAATATAGATCAAATCAAAACATCCAAACATTCCAGACTCATTCCAAATTCATCCAAAGCATTAAAACAGTAAAAAAAGCAATTAAACATAACCGAATGATTAACTATTTAAAAACTCAGATCTACACTTGTTCAAAACAGAAAACATAAACTTTCAGAAACTTAAACCTAATGCTAATGGTTGTCACACCCAATAACACTAGCCAAAGTACCAAAAACTACTAACTACTTGAAAATTAAATGATAAAAACATAAATACCAATTATGGTCGACTGAAAACTGAAACTCGGAGTCAAAGAAGCCTTGAGGGTCGTTCCTATGCCAGGTCTTTGCTGCTGATTTCGACCTAAAACCCTCTATTTATAGTTTTGAAAAATAAAAGACTGTGTCGCGCGCACTTAGAATCTGCGGCGCGCGTATGAGTTTATCCCCGTTTTTTCGGCATTTTAATCTTCTCCACCGCCTCAATCTTGACTCAGCGCGTCGCACCCTTGTACATCACCGCGGCGCGTGTGCGAATTCGACTGTTTTGTCTTTATCTTCAAACTTCTTCCATTTTGTATGCATTTAGCCCCTGTTTACATCATTTCATTCCAAACAAGCACTGACACAAAAAGTGAGAATACCACAACATATATGATATAAATTCACTAAGAATAGGGCTCAACAACTACTAAAATACTTGATATTACTAGGCGTTGTCAGATATGCAACAGTAGATTACCACAAGGGAAAAGTAGTAATCAAGGTCCATCCTCTTTTAAACGACCTACATTCCCATATGTGCAACTACTTAGATCAGAATTTATTTATCATTATATAATTACTTATCATTGTTTTATTTCTTCATTATTGTCTTGCACCATGTCTCACCTGTGAACCCCTTAATGTATGACCATCATTTGACCAACAATTATAATTAGTAGATGCATTTATCCATATTTTATAATTGTTATGTACTCATTCCATTCACCCAATATCACCACCAAGATGGAAATGCCAATTTCACATGACTTAGGGTTCGAATAAGCTAAGACCCTTTTTATGAAACAAACTAGTCTCAATCTTGCTCTGTTTATCTTGGTGGGCAATCTTGCTCCGTACACAAATACCTCCACATACACTAGACATTTAACCTCCTAGTACCATATAGATACACATTCACACACACACACATTAGGATTCGAAAGAACCTAGCACTATGCACAAATATCCCATAAGCACACGCAAGCTATTGTAATGGATGCACAACATCAGTACAATGTAGTGAGAAACACAACTAATATACAACAGTAGATCTAACATCCCAAAAATTAGAGTAATTTAAATTTTATTTTAAAACATTTTCACTAAATGAAACCACATTAATTAAATTTGTCTTTGTTCACAACTTATACAAAACCCTCATCATTAATTTCAAACCATCCGTAGCGGAAAACAAGGTCTAATTGATAACATTTTTAAAACAAATTCCAAGGAAACCGCAGTAGATTGTACACGTCATGCCTTTCCATCTCCCACATCTAAAGAACCTGGAACAGTAAGTTAATAAGAAAAGGGTATGCACACAACTTAGTGAATTTCAACACATACACAATACATCAATCAAGCATGTGTTGCCAACAACATAGATTACCACATAATACACCCAGCAGTGGTATCACCACATAACGCACCCAGCAGTTGTATTGCCACATAACGTAACCAGCTGTGGTATCGCCACATAATGCACCCAGCAGTGGCATGACCACCCACATAAATTCACCCAGCAGTGGTATGGTCACATAATGCACCTAGAAATGGTAATACTACATTATGCACCCAATAGTAGTATCACCACAATATTCAAAGCATTGCACACAGTGTAGCACAATCCCCACATATCACATATATCATGAAACACAAATAAAATATTAACTCATATTCATAATACCATACACACACAGCAGGGAATGAATGACATCAATACAATGCAGTGAGAAACTCACTTGACAAGTAGCAGTAGATAACACACGTAAGGTAGTACTCAGAGACCATCCTTCTTCCACTGACCTACAACCCATATACTATTCACTACTTAGAATAGATTTATAGTTATAAATAACTACTTATCGTTATATATTTTTCCAATTCTTGACACGCACCGTGTCCTATCATGCACCCCCTTTATTGTCATCTATTCATCATTGAAGTCATTAGGTATTTTAGTTAGCTTTAGGCAAGTCCAAAGACTCACTACATCCCCCAAAACCCATAACGAAAACAATTATCACAAAACAGAATTCGACAGCAAAGCTTATTTTTGACCCAATCACAAGATTTACAATATTCAACTAAGAAAGGGTTCAAGATAAATCCAAAAAAAAAAAGAATCATGCAAACACTAGACCCAAGGATAAGGTCACAGGGCCTGACCTTAGGTCATTTTCACCTTTCAAGAATAAATAAAAATTCCCCAAAGTTGACAGATACATTCAGCCCATCCATCTGAACCACCCTTTAAAGATAGAACCGTAACACAAAATAGAAGATTTAGGTTCTCATATTTTGCAAGAAGAAACTAGACAAATAGGATGAACTTTCCCAACTGGTCTTCCCCCCGAATTATATTTTTACATTTTACTATGAATTTAACAAGACAGAAGACCAAAACTGACATCACTTGGACCAATTAGTAGAAATGGGCAAGTCCACATGGCTTAGGGCTTGAATCGACTCAGACCCTTTTAAGGGAAGAAACTAGAAAAAATTACCAACTCAGTGACATAAGGCTTGACTTAAATCGAGCTTCCCATGACTTTATATGAGTTTACAAAGATGATGAAAAAACAGTGAAATTACAAAAGTTGATAAACAACACTAGGGTTTAGGGTTTCCACTGCCAAACCCATTAAGACCAAGATTAAGACCTTTATGCTCTAAAATAGGTTCAATAACATTCCCAACAACAGAAAATCTAGGTAGAATAAGATCATTTGAACCATACACACCAAGAACACCCATATACATACCATGATATGCATGGATGTAACAATTCTCTAGAACAAAACATAAGAAACCTCAAGATAATAAAGTGGGGACTTGGAGCAATTGCATCTAGACATGAAGATTGGAGAAAGGTAGAAGAAGCACATCATACACACACATACACACCTCACGATGGAGGTGTGGTGGTGATGATGAAAGTCACGATCTAAACAAAGATACAAGAGCATACGTTACCTTGCTACACCACAAGAGATTAACAGCCCTACTCCACTCGATTCCTTGTCTAGAGTTTACCTCCTTCATGATCTGGAGCATACCCACACAATGACCCTTCCTTCATATCTCACGGCAGCAGCAACAGTAGACAACGGGAAGGAAAAGAACGATTGAAAAGAAGAACACGAGAGTTGCAATACCGCTAACTAGGGTTTGAGCATTCTAATCACGTACTAAGCCTTCGGAAAAGATTTTAGATGGGCTGCAAGCTAGAGCCGATGGCCCTAGGGCCATCTCCTTCTTAGACGTCACAAACAGGAAACCCAAAACCCACATCATGCAAGAATTGGCAAATGGCACCTATGGTCCTTCATCTTTCCCCACTTAATTTCTATGATTCTTATTACCAAAATTCTCACTAAACGAGTATCGGAAAATGACAAGTAACCCACTATTAACTTATAATTTAACTTTTAAGTATTATTAACATTATTATTATTTATTGTAATTGTTTAGTATCATTATTTATTTATTATTATTATTTGCTAAAAATAATTAATTTTGCCGAAAAACGCATCGGGAAACGGCGTGTTACAACTCTCCCCCACTTATAAAGAATTCTGTCCGCAAAATTCAACTCTAACTCCTCTCGGTCACGCCACAAACTTACTCAGGACTCTTAAATCTACGACTCTCCTTTCTCACCCTGATAGATAGGGTTCCCATGCCTTCTTGCACGACATCTCGTGAAACAGCACATCGATAGTATAGCTGGCAACTGCCAGTGAAGGCGAAATCGGCCAAGGAAAGATAAGCATCCCAACTACCCCTTTTCCTAAAGTCTAAAACTATACTTTATGCAACTTGCTATTGCAACTTCATCCCTAACCAACAGTTTCCTTCCACCAGTCCACAGTAATTCACTAGTCTTCATCACTATGTACATTGAGCCATGCTCCACTGCTCAACACTTCGAGCCGTGCATACTCTATACGTCGAGCCATGCGTGTCCGTTCAGTGCATCGAGCCACCCTAGATTGCTTCGTACGTCGAGCCCAAAACATCTACATACTAGACCTAGACCAGTGTAGTACTAACTACAAATCCAATGCATATGTTATTACCTTACTTTACTGTATGAGCAAGACATCCAACCCCTAATGTAGCACGTAGCAAGATATATAATCCGCACAAATGCAATTGCCTTGCAATATACCAACATCCCCCACCTTTCTATGATCAACTTGATTGCGTAATTTCACACATAATGCTAACTAACATACCCCACCACGAACCTCTGCAGACAAAATTCTGTGCTTCCTCCCCTAATACTTGTAAAAAGATAATACATTGAGGCTCGAGTTCTTCTAGGACACAAAAAGAACCTAATGAGGAAGATATCGCCCCCAACTCCTCTAGAATCCAACCACCTGCTCACAACATATTTTTACGCTTTTAAACATACTCTTCATTGTCCAACGATCATCCAACTTCGCCTAAAAGAACTTCTGGTAACCTTACAGGATGGCACTGGTTGAGTTATTCTTTGCATTCTTCTCCCGTCTAAATCACTTCAACGGTTTACTTCTCTCTATCAACACGCGCATCGACCTAATTCAAAACTGGAAGCCACTATGCTAAAAGCACCTCGGATCTTTTGCAACAGAGCTTGAGTTCAGACTCATAAATGTTGCAACAAAACCATTCTGTACATCAACAACGTCCATCCAATCTAATCATAAAGGCAAAACACCCAGTTAACATACCACATGATCCATCTCATAAAGATTCCTTCAATAATGACTTACAGTCGCATTCCAATCAATTGACTACGAGTTATCCACTTCCTACCATCAGTTAGGGACTCTCGGGTTGTAACATGATCATCCATAACCCTATTGGATCCGTTGTCGCTAACAGCTCGCACTAGCACCCTCACATGCAAAGCGACACGAACTCTGAACATATTATAATGCATAACTTACTAACCCGAATGCCCCATAACCGCTCCATACCATCCACAATCCCATAAAATTGTACACCTTCTTGGCATGCATGACTAACTCATGCCAAATCTCACTTCTCAGTCAACACAATGTCTAACAACATCATCCAAGGTTAGTAGGTTCAAGACTACATTCACATTCTTGCTTCACCCTTATCTATTCACTGTATGATCTGTGACGATTATCGGTAACACCTCCTACTTTAGTCACGCCCAAACACATTGTCACCCATGGTTTTAGCTTCTCCACTCTATTCAAATACGGTCTTTTGAACTACTTCCAACCCCTCACCCAAGGCCTCAACCGATCTAAGGTCATACTATATTCCACCCATTTGTTGTTCAAGGATCTCCTTTTGCCACAAGTGATCAATTCTCCCCCACTTAGGTTCGAACTTGATCTTACAACTGATTACTTGCATAACATGCCCCATACCTCTGCAACAATCCATCGAGATCTTCCAAACTCAGCCACACCACACATCTCTATTCCAACTACTCAAGATGTGTCAAAGGCTTAATCTAATTTTCACGATCACATATGTCAACTTGGTCGGCTTCTCTATTTAGATTAGACACGCTTCTTGCCTCGAAGCTTAACAGCTTCCGATCAAGCAGACTTCATTATCGTCTACGACTTCTTCAACTCTCTAAAGAAGGAAAGAAAGCTCACTCTGCTCAGCTAGCAACTTGCATCTAGGGCAAACACCATCTCAATAAACATGTTTCTATAATATGAAGCCATTTACATCAACCACCATATGCTACTCATCCGCTTGCGACCCTAGCCAACACCTCTATCGTCAGCTACCTCAACCACGAGTGAATGATCCAGACTTGCTACCCGCATGACCCGATCAATCACTCAAGCAAGATCAATACGAGAGTAGGTACCCCACTATTACGCAACACTGAGGCAAGTACAAAGTTGACTCGAAAAATACCTGCCATCATCTCAGGCGTCGTATGCAACTCTTCGGCCGTGAGTTGGAAAACTCACCCTCGCGTCCTCCAGTCCCTGCCAGACTTGTGTGTCCATCAGTTGCACGAAAAAGAGCCACAATAATGGCATTTTGGCATTCTCCCTTCCAACAGTCTTTCAACTCAGTAATCAACTTAAACATGATCCGTCCGATCGAACTGGTAACAATTTCTCGTCGGTGACTTACAGTCACAACGATAGTGCACTGTTCAACCACACCTGAAACATATTTCCACTCCCTCACTCGCATCCTCTCTCATCTCGTATTCTCTACTCTTGTGACCTGAGCGTGAATTAGAAGTCCTCAGCTTCCCATCTGACATCGATACCGGCACCACGACCTACGCCGCCTTCCTCCTCCGAGCCTCGGTGTCAAGCTTGAACTCGCGCCTCCTAGCTGCCTCGATCGCTTCAACTAGAATATCTACAAGGTGGCACTCATGAACTCCAGATATCGATACTTAACTTATCTGCGTACCCAAACGCCTTTACGTCATCCGAGGCTGCTTACTAATAACAGAAGAGTATCTCTCCATGAACTCTTGTGTCATCTCGGTCGTGGTCTAAGTCGTCTGCTCCAATGTCATAAACTCGCAGGAACTATGCTCTATGTCCCCTTCGAGGCACGCACTGTGTAACGCCGTGTTTTCTGCAACGTTGCAAATTATTTGCGAGTTTATTATTATTATTATTATTATTGTAATATCCCAAAATTTTAGGCTAAAATTAAAAAAAATAAACGGATACTTCAATATAAGAAAAGCCACTTAATTAATTTTGACAAAATTCCATAACTTATAAGTTTAATGAAAACATCCCAGGATTAACAAAAGTTAATGAAATCACAACATAGCGGAACATCCATTCAAAAACAGTCCTCCAATGAAGCAGCACAGTGTGTACACGTCATGCCTTGCCATCCATGGTACCTGATGTACCTGAAACAGTAGTTTATATAGGGAAAGGGTAAGCACGGAGCTTAGTGAGTTCCTCAAAATACCATACGATCCATCACATAACATACAACACACAATAACCATTCATATGTCTGTGAGACTCACGGGCTATCCCTGTTCTGCCTGAAGACTCACGGGCAGTTCCCGTTCTGTCTTATCGCTCGCAGGCTTTTCCCGTTTCGTCTAATGATTCGTAGGCTATTCTCGTTCCGCCTATTGGCTCGCGGGCTATCCCGTTCCGTCCACAAACAATCATTATCATAGCAATAATTCATACAATTATCATAACAGGTAAGATCACCTTAGTCTAACATATCTTCCTTCCTAAGCATGCAATATCACCTATAGTATAGTGAGAAGACTCACCTGATTATAGTTGACTATATCATTTATCTTTCTCGGCTTTGTATTTCCTTCAACTTTAACTGTTAACATAATAAGAAATCTATCATTTCTTAATCCTTAACTATATTATAGTCGCATCATTAAACCCTTCAATAATTCCAATATGATACTCCATGATTTATCAAGTAAAGAACGGCCAGGTAGAAGATTAGATGGGATGGCAGGATCCTTTCAGCATTTTAGCCTTTCGGAAAATCCAACAACCAGATCCCAAGTAATCGGCCTAGTCACCGTCCTCGTAAGTAAATCAATCGGTATTATTTTCGGAAATTACGAATTGTTATAATAACGACATTTTAAGGTTTTTGTTTACTATTGTTAGAAATGAGTATAATATAACATATGTTATACTTATTAAATATTCTACTTCTTAACAAAAACTATTTTGCAATACCTAATTAAGCTATAGAAAGGTTTGTAGTTACCTTATGACCAGTCGTCGAGATCTTTAACTCCTTTGTTAGGCTTTTAAGCTTCCTTCCGCTCACTTGCTTACACTCTAGTGCGTCGAAACCTCTATATATTGGATTGAGATTTAGTTGTGTGGTTTATGAGATGTTTTGAGGGGTATTTATACTTGAATTCTAGAATAAAAAATGGCATGACACTTTTGACAAAAGATTTTAATAATATAACTTTGTTGAAATTAATACCTTCTAGAATCAGTCTGTTCAAGACTGGTTCAGCCGACTTTAAACCCATTAAATTCACGTTTTTATTTGATATTCCAGAAATATGTCTCAATACCTTTCCAGGGATGTATTTTACGTATTTATACGATTTTTCCATGATTTATTATGAATTTTTGAAAACAGACTATCTAATCTGTCAATTCCGAACTAATCAGTAAAGATTGAATTTTTTACCATAGATAATATCATTTTCAAGCTTACTATTATTTTTGGTAATTGTACTAGACTCAATTTTTAAACTTTGTGCACTGGTTTGAGGTCCAAACGATTTTTCTAGAATTAATTATGATTTTTCTAAAAACGACACAAAATGCTGATTTTCATATGAAATTGTAACTAAAGTTTTTCTTAGCTTTATAACTACCAAAAATCATACAATTCCTAACACTCTTATTTTAAGTATATGTTATAATCAGGATACGGGTCTTACAAGTCTCCCCCACTTATTTGGATTTCGTCCCGAAATCCGCATTCTCGAACGCCTCTATGTATTTCCCATCGAGTCCTTGTGTCCTTCAAAAATCCTCCTCGTCTTATTGCCGAAACTTTACAAGATTTAATTATCTTTCCCTTTCAACATTCACATACATCTGTAATAATGCTTAAGGTCCTATTATTCTCATTCACTCCATACTTCTTTTCTTCTAATTACTCTAGATGTACAAAAAAACTCTAACTGTTTCTCACAGTCCCACACATCGACTTGACCGGCTACTATCTACAGTACATATTTAGTACTTTCTAATCTACCTATATACATAGTTAACCTAGTTAACTTGCAACACCTAATTTTAACACTATTTCGTATTTATATGAATTCGTCATATTTCAACACACATTTGCCTCAATTCAACATTTCTTTTAAATACTTTTTGGCTAAATAAGTCTATTTTTGTAGAATCTTCAAATTTTTGTGTTTCACCGAAATATAAAATTTACATCATCTTTTGTAAGTTTTTTTTTTTTGGAGTACTGAACACTCTTTAAACTATTTCCATTATATAGAGACATAAAATTTTGTTTTATTTCAAAAGTCTCTTTATTATCTCGTTCTCACCAGAGTCAAGCAGGGAATTTTGAAAAAATGTCACTTGGGGTAGTGAAAAGTCGCATCTACTGTAGTTAGTTTGAATTTCGGTAATTAAAACGTGAGGTGTCCTTTCAGTTCCGTGTGTCCTTTCGGTTCCAGCTGCAAGATACTATATATACAGGTATGTAGTATCATTCATTTTCCGTCTCATCCTCTCTTATCACTAGTTTGTTCGTAAACGAACTCATATTTAAAGTCGAGTCATGGAAAACAGATCTTCAATGGGCGATCTGTCGAACCCTGGACCTGGTTTTCCGCAAGGAGAGGGTACTTCAAACCAAGCATTCTTAATAGAGTTTGGTGACTCTAACATTCTAGACATATATATCATCCAGACTTCGATTACCTTTCTAATGTTTTGTTTGATTTTGAATTATGGTACAGTCTTCCAGATATACTACCAATAGAGCATCTCCACGATGAGCCGGAAATTTTTCCCGAGTTGAACATTAACTCAGATGATCCGGTGCATGCATCTGACTTTGCACTTGATCAGACTCCATGCCTTCTACCAGGTTAAATTCTTTTGAATGATCCATTTATAAGTATTCTATTTTGTTTTATCATTTGACATGTGTTATTTGTAGACCCATTTGTGGATGGTCTAACAGAGTACAATCTATTCATGGACGTGCACCCAACAAGCAGTGAGTTTGTCCCCATGAATCAAGAATTCATGGCTGGTATTCAGGATGAGAATCAATTACAAAGGACTCATAACATAAATATTGAATTGAATCCCGAGTTTGGGGTTCGTTTTCAATACAAGATCATCTTCGGTTGATTGAAAGGAATCTAGAAGGATTTCAGAATCCTGAGATTTTAGTTGAAAACCAACAATTATTACCGATAGAGGCCACTAATTTTGATGAATCAATGTCCATCTTTGGGTCAAAAAATCAGGATCATGTTCAAATGATCCAGAATGATAACAATACAATTGGATTTGAACCTTCTAGTTCAGAAAACATAGCAGGTGGCAGTGGAAGAGGTTTCAGACATTTATTAAGTAGGGAAATAATAGCTGAACACTTTAACGAACCAATTGAGAAAGCTGCGGAGGAACTCAACATTGGAACGACACAATTAAAAAAACGCTGTAGAGAATTAGGTATCAATCATTGGCCCCAACGACAACTTACGAGTTTGCAAACCCTTATTGATCGTGCTGAGGTAAAGAACTACATTTTTTTAATTCCTTTATATCATAAGGTTGAAATTACTAAAGTTATTTGCGCCACAGGAATTTGGTAATGAATTTATTGAGGCAACAGAATTATCGGGAAATTTAATACCCAACCTAAAAAAAGAAAAAGAAGCGATAATTGAAGGGTCACAATCGGGTCTAACAGACAGCACAACGAAACTAATACAAGCTGCTCATAAGGTTGTATTTAGGAAAAGAAAAATTCAGGAAAAGGGGGAAACTTCATCAAGAACTCATACACAGCAGCAATCTCCGCCATCTAATTCTGGTATGAGTAGTATTAACCCTGGTTTACTCGAGTCTTCGAGTGAGGAGAATTTTTGAGGCTTTGTAGGTGACCTAGCCTGGTTTCCTCCTTCTTATAGCTACCCCCAACTGGTTCCGAATTAGTGCCCTTCCTCATCACTGCCCTACTTACACACGCCCCAAATGAGTCAATATTTAGCCCCTAATCATGGGGTTACAGGTTCCAACCCTATCGAGACCACATACCTTGGAGCTCCTCCTCCAATAACTGAAAGCATACCCCTTCCAAATCCTCAAGAAGGTACAAGTCAACCTAATGATGACAAAGATTGGAGTGTAGAATATCTTTTCTCGCTTCTTTCTGATTCTCCGGTTTAGGTTAGTAGTTCTGTAACTTTTCTTAATGTATTAATATAAAGTTGTAGTAATGAATTAAATATATTGACGTGTTACTATAATTTTAATAATTTCATCGATTCAATATAATATTCATGTTGTTCCCTTAATTTTGTATTTCTCCCCCACTTGGACTAAAGTTCAAGTCTGTTTATTTGATTTATAATTTTTTTTACGAGCTCTTACTCTCGAACAAAAACCAAGCCCACTCTGCTCAGCCAACAACTTGCATCAGGGGCAAACACCATCTCAATAAACATGTTTCGATAATGTAAAGACGTTTACATCAACCACCATATGTTACTCATCCACTTGCGACCCTAGTCAACACCTCTATCGTCAGTTACCTCAATCACGAGCGAGTGATCCAGACTCTCAACCCACACGACCTGATCAATCACTCAAGCAAGATCAATACAAGGGTAGGTAGCCCCATTATTACACAGCACCAGGCATGTACAGAGTCGACTCAAAAATACCCGCTATCATCTCAGGCGCCGCTTGTACCTCTTTGACCGTGAGTTAGAAAACTCACCCTTGCATCCTCTAGTCCCTGTCTTACTTGTGCGCCCATTAGTTGCATGAAAAATAGCTACCACAATAGCACTTTGACATTCTCCCTTTCAACAGTCTTTAAGCTCAGTAATCAACTTAAGCATGATCGGTCCAACCAAACTGGTATGATCACATCGTAGTTGTTCCTACTGCACCTCACAATCAACATTCACCAATCGAATGGATAAAGGTTTTCCACATTACACTAGCATTTAAGTCAACTATGCTAGACACTCACATACTCAGCTCCTTGGATCCTTCGTGACGAACTCCCGACGCAAACGCAGATCCTGTGCTTTCGATAGTAGGAGCTCTACTACTACCTTCCACACCTATCCATGTTCGTTCCAAGACCCGTCTCGAAATATCCAATTTGCTTCTCACCGATAATTTTAACACATATGCCCTTACAAGGCATATGTCAACCCTTCTAGGAATACTTGGAATCCCACCCCCACCCTGCTATTCTAACTAAGACGGAACTTCCTCCAGTGATGACAAATTGTTTCGCGAACTTAGTTCTATACAATATCGAACTAAACAGTCTTTCAAATAAGAGAATCTTCCCTACGACAACAACCAAACAAGGAACATGCAATAAGGTCAACTCACACATTCTATGACTATTCAGTCGATATTGTATACAACTTAGTGGAAATCTCTAAGCAACCTATCGGCACTAGCATACGGTTCTATTAGCAAATAGCAGATAATAATACCACAATGTGTGATCTCTACCCGGCATTTCAGCAAACATATACCATATGTTTTTTTTAACATCCACAATATTAAATACTTAACCCTTTTCTCATACTGGCGTCGGCTGGCGGTACACACTGTGTCTTCAGTTCACCCTTCATAAAACATCTTTATTTCGTAAAATGTTTTAAGAAAACTCTTAAGCCTCAACTTGAGTCCAGAACTCAGTAAGTGAGCCTGATTCTCTCAAGCTGTGCTCTGATACCAACTTGTAACATCCCAAAATTTTAGGGTAAAATAAAAAAAATTAAACGGATACTTCAATATAAGAAAAGCCACTTAATTAATTTTGACAAAATTCCATAACTTATAAGTTTAATGAAAACATCCCAGGATTAACAAAAGTTAATGAAATCACAACATAGCGGAACATCCATTCAAAAACAGTCCTCCAATGAAGCAGCACAGTGTGTACACGTCACGCCTTGCCATCCATGGTACCTGATGTACCTGAAACAGTAGTTTATATAGGGAAAGGGTAAGCACGGAGCTTAGTGAGTTCCTCAAAATACCATACGATCCATCACATAACATACAACACACAATAACCATTCATATGTCTGTGAGACACACGGGCTATCCCTATTCCGCCTGAAGACTCACGGGCAGTTCCCGTTCTGTCTTATCGCTCGCAGGCTTTTCCCGTTCCGTCCAATGACTCGCAGGCTATTCCCGTTCCGCCTATTGGCTCGCGGGCTATCCCGTTCCGTCCACAAACAATCATTATCATAGCAATAATTCATACAATTATCATAACATGTAAGATCACCTTAGTCTAACATATCTTCCTTCCTAAGCATGCAATATCACCTATAGTATAGTGAGAAGACTCACCTGATTATAGTTGACTATATCGTTTATCTTTCTCGGCTTTGTATTTCCTTCAACTTTAACTGTTAACATAATAAGAAATCTATCATTTCTTAATCCTTAACTATATTATAGTCGCATCATTAAACCCTTCAATAATTCCAATATGATACTCCATGATTTATCAAGTAAAGAACGGCCAGGTAGAAGATTAGATGGGGTGGCAGGATCCTTTCAGCATTTTAGCCTTTCGGAAAATCCAACAACCAGATCCCAAGTAATCGGCCTAGTCACCGTGCTCGTAAGTAAATCAATCGGTATTATTTTCGGAAATTACGAATTGTTATAATAACGACATTTTAAGGTTTTTGTTTACTATTGTTAGAAATGAGTATAATATAACATATGTTATACTTATTAAATATTCTACTTCTTAACAAAAACTATTTTACAATACCTAATTAAGCTATAGAAAGGTTTGTAGTTACCTTATGACCAGTCGTCGAGATCTTTAACTCCTTCGTTAGGCTTTTAAGCTTCCTTCCGCTCACTTGCTTACACTCTAGTGCTTAGAAACCTCTATATATTGGATTGAGATTTAGTTGTGTGGTTTATGAGATGTTTTGAGGGGTATTTATACTTGAATTCTAGAATAAAAAATGGCATGACACTTTTGACAAAAGATTTTAATAATATAACTTTGTTGAAATTAATACCTTCTAGAATCAGTCTGTTCAAGACTGGTTTAGCCGACTTTAAACCCATGAAATTCATGTTTTTATATGATATTCCAGAAATTTGTCTCAATACCTTTCCAGGGATGTATTTATACGATTTTTCTATGATTTATTATGAATTTTTGAAAACAGACTATCTAATCTGTCAATTCCGAACTAATCAGTAAAGATTGCATTTTTTTACCATAGATAATGTCATTTCCAAGCTTACTATTATTTTTGGTAATTGTACTAGACTCAATTTGTAAACTTTGTGCACTGGTTTGAGGTCCAAACGATTTTTTTATAATTAATTATGATTTTTCTAAAAACACACAAAATGCTGATTTTCATATGAAATTGTAACTAAAGTTTTTCTTAGCTTTATAACTACCAAAAATCATATAATTCCTAACACTCTTATTTTAAGTATATGTTATAATCAGGATACGGGTCTTACAAGTATTCTAATATTAGATAAATAAATAAATAATAATAATAACCATAATAACCTAATTTTAAATCATATGAATTGGAGGGGGGTGTAGTGGCATTAATGAAACTTGTTTTGAAGGGCTAATCTTGTCATGTTGCAAAAAATTCCATGTTTATTTTGAGGGTTCACTTGATTGGCCGATATGAGCTTAGGGTTGCACCAATTCTTGGAGGTGGGTTTAGCTCTATGTGGGAAAAGTTTTAGACATTGAACTCGTAACCCTAGTTGCTGCCATGTCCTTTATCCTCTATCGTTTCCTCTTCGGTGTTGTTGTTGCCGAGTAAAAGCTCTCTAACCAAGCGTGTGTGGCCGAGTACTACATTTGTGAACCCACCAATGCCGAGTTGAAAGTTGGATCCGTGAAGAATTGATTGTGTGTGCGTGTGTGATCGGGAATGAAGGCAAAAAGGGTCAAGTGTGGAAGTTGTGGGATTTCTTTTGAGGTACACGTTGTCTTTATTCCTCCTATTCTACAACTATGATGCATCAACACCACCAATTCTCCACCATGAGGTGGATGGGTGTGTGTATGGTGTGTGTTCATGTGCTTCTCTTTAGTTGTGGTGTTAGATTTGTATCTTCCTTCATGTTCACATCTTTTCATACAAAGTTTTCTATGGAATTCACAATTGTATAGCTTGGTGGATTTGGTTATGTTGTGTATGATGCATGTCATTGTGCTCTACTCCTTTTTTCCTCTGAATTTTTTATGTTTTTGAACTTATTTCAGACCATAGAGGTCTTGATTTTGGTCTTAATGGGTTTAGAATCAGAAACCCTAAACCCTAGTGTCATTTCATGTGACAATTGTAATTCCACTGTTTTAGCTATGTCTTAGAAAATACATATAAAATAGGGTGAGTGTCAATTCTGGATGATCTCTATATCCCTAGAATTCTAGTTGAGTCTAGTTTGTACACCCAGAAGGCCTTGGCCTATTTCGTTTACTAGCTCAGGTGGATAGTGCAATATTCACTGATTGGTCTAAAGTCTGTCAGATTTGGTTCCCTGTCTTGAGAAATTCATCATAAATGGTACTAACGATGTTTTGGGGCTAAGAACAATGGGACAAGTTCATTCAATGTGTGTGGTTTCTTCATGAAAAATATCCGAACCTATCTCTCTATCTATTTTGTTTTATGATTCTATCTTTAAAGGGTGGTTCAGTGGGTGGACTGATTGTATTGGTCAACTTTGAGGATTTTTCATTTATTCTTGAAAGGTGCAAATGACCTGAGGTCTGGCCTGTGACCTTATCTTGGGTCTATTGTTTGCAAGATGTTTTTTGGATTTTATATTGAAACCTTTCTTGGTTGAATATTTTAAATCCTGTGATTGGATCAAAAATCAGCTTTGCTGTCGAATTCCTTTTTTGTGGTAATTGTTTTGGTTAGGGATCTTGGGTTTTATAGTGAGTGTCCGAGCTTACCTAAACCTAACAAAAAATATAATAAGTATCTATTTATATTATGATTATTTAGTATACTTTTTTGTAACTTAAAATGACTTGTAGCAGTATAAGGTGCTCGAGTAGAGCTTGGTGGGACTTGCAAGAGTTATCGTATGGATTGTTGCTGGTGCTGTTTCGAGGTGAGTTTCTCACTACATTTTGTAGATGTTATATGTTCTTTAATGTAGCTTGTGTGTGCTTATATTATGTGTGTGGATAGTACCAGGCCATTTGGATGTCTAGTGTGTGTTGATGTGTTGGTGTGTAGTTAGTATTAGATTGTAGTTAGTACTAGACAGGTTTAGGTCTTGTATGTAGCTGTTATGGGCTCGACGTACTGAGCAACATAGGGTGGCTCGACGCACTAAGAAACATAGGGTGGCTCGACGCATTGAGTAATATAGGGTGGCTCGACGTAATAAGCAATATAGGATGGCTCGACGTACTGAGCAATATAGGGTGGCTCGAAGCACTGAGCAATATAGGGTGGCTCGACGCACTAAGCAATATAAAGATGCTCTGCAAGATGCACTGAGTGGATTCACATGGCTCGACAAACAGAGGATGCATGGCTCGGAGTGCTGAGCTGTGGAGTATTGCTCATTGTACGGGGTAGAGTACACTATGTGTTTATTCTACTGTGTTGTGTGGTTGTGTGCTTCCTGATAGGGGTAGGGTATGTGTAGCTGATATGCCATGTATATGTTGAAACTTTACTAAGTTTTGTGCTTACCCTTTGCCTATTAAATCACTATTTCAGGTTCTTCAGATGTGGGGGATGGCAAGGCGTGACGTGTACACACTCGTGCAGCTTCGGTGGAGATTTATGTTTTGATTTTACATTATGTTAGCTTTGACTTCCACTACATGTTGAGTTATGTTGATAATAAAATGGTTTTAATGATTTTAGTAATGTTTACATTTGAAAATTTTTAAATAAAGTGTTGTTTTATCATTGAAATTGTTTTTCTAAAAGTTTAAAATCGTCATAAAAATTGGGATGTTACACATTGCCTCTAAAATTGCATCACAAAGTCCTCCCAGGTCATCACCTCGACATGCCCTGCTGTCATAAATGTGACCTCAACTCCTTACCAATCCTTCGTCGTCCCTCACAAAAGAGGCATGGCGAAGTGAACCCCCCGACCATCCATGGAACTACTAGAAAGGAATATCCCCTCGACGGCGTAAATCCAACGCAGGCTAAATAATGGGGTCTGCCTCCCCCGACGACTGGATTGGTGACAACCCATTCCTCCAATGTGTCCCTTGGCTCATCCACAATCTCGGTAACATGCCCGGGATTCCTCCCTAATTGCACACGAGTGCTCTGTTGCCACCAGATCCCGAACTTCCTAGGCACCCAAACCAGCACCCTAGTTGTTCCCACTAAACCCCATGATCAGCATTCAATAATTGAATGGACAAATATTAACACATTTCATGAGCACCCACATCTACTATGCTAATTACTTACACCCTCAGCTTATTGGATTCCTCTTGACCAATTCTCAACTCGAACGTGGATCTTGTGCTTTCGATAGCAGGAGCTCTAGTACTACCTTCCACACATATACAGGTTCGTCCCGAGACCCGTCCCGGGGTCCCCAATTCACTTCTCACCGAGAATTCAAACACATATGCCCCTACCAAACATATTCCTACACATTCATAAAACACTAGGATTCTCAGCCCGATGTTGCAACTCTTCTAAGACGGAACCTTCTCCAATGATGACGAGTCGCCTCCTTGATGCGCAGTTTTATACAGTGTAAAACTAAATAGGCTTTCGAATAAAAGAACCTACCCTAAGGCAACAAACAAACAAGGAACATGCAATAAGGCCAACTCAAGCATTCTAAGACTATTCAGTCCCTACTGTATACAAGTTAGTGGCATTCCCTAGGCATCCTATCGGCACTAACATACATTCCTATTAGCAAATAGCAGATAAACAGTACAAAAATGTGTGATCTCTACCTGGCAATCTAGCATACATATACCATATGTTCTAAAAAAGTATCAACAATATTAAACACTTAAACCTTTTCCCCACTGGCATCGGCTGGCGGTACACACCGTGTCTTCAAATCATCGTTTATGAAATTTAATTCTTTAGTAAAAGAAAAGGGTTTAGGAAAAATTCTAAGCTTTAGCTTGAGTTCAGAACTCACCGAAGTGAGCCTGATTCTCTCAAGTTATGCTCTGTTACCAACTTGGAACATCCTGAAAATTAGGGTAATTTAAAATTTATTTTTAAAACATTTTCACTAAATGAAACCACATTAATTAAATTCCTCTTTGTTCACAACTCATACAAAACCCTCATAATTAATTTCAAACCATCCATAGCGGAAAACAAGGTCTAATTAATAACACTTTTGATACAAATTCCAAGAAAATAGCAGCAGTGTGTACGCGTCACGCCTTGCCATCTCCCATATCTAATGAACCTGGAACATTAATTTAATAAGGAAAGAGTAAGCACACAGGTTAGTGAATTTCAACACATACACAATATATCAATCAAGCATTCCTTGCCAACAACATAGATTACCACATAATGCACCCAGCAGTGGTATCACCACATAACGCACCCAGCAGTGGTATCTCCACATAATGCACCCAGCTGTGGCATGACCACCCACATAAATGCACCCAGCAGTAGTATCACCACAATATTCATAACAAGGCACACAATATAGCACAATCGACATATATGACAAAACACAGATAAAATATCAACTCATATTCATAACAGCACACAACAGGGAGTGAATGACATCAATACAATATAGTGAGAAACTCAACTGAAAAGTGCAGTAGATAACACATGTAAGGTAGTACTCAAAGACCGCCATTCTTCCATTGACCTACAACCTATATAATATTCACTACTTAGATTAGATTTACATTTACAAATAACTACTTATCGTTATATATTTTTCCAATTCTTGACATGCAACGTCTCCTATCATGCCACCCCTTTATTATCATATATTCAACATTGAAGTCATTTGGTGTTTTAGTTAGCTTTAGGAAAGTCGAAACACTTTCTACATCCCCCAAAACCCATAACGAAAAGAATTACCACAAAACGGTATTCGACAGCAAAGCTGATTTTTGTCCAAATCACAAGATTTACAATATTCAACTAAGAAAGAGTTCAAGATAAAATACAAAACAAATCATGCATACACTAGACCCAAGGATAAGGTCACAGGGCTTGACCTCAGGTCATTTGCACCTTTCAATAATAAAGTAAAATTCCCCAAAGTTGACTGATACAATCTGTCCACCCACTGAACCACCCTTTAAAGATAGAACCATAACACAAAATAGACAGCACTGATATTTTTCAAGAAGAAACTAGACACATATTATGAACTTTCCCCACTGGTCTTCCCCAAAAATATATTTTTACATTTTACTATGTATTTAACAAGACAGAAGACCAAAACTGACTGCACTTGGACCAATTAGTGTAAATGGGCAATTCCGCATGGGTTAGGGTCTGAATCAACTTAGACCCTTTTAAGGGAAGAAGCTAGACAAAATGAACAACTCAGTGACATAAGGCTTGACTTAAATGGAGCTTCCCATCATGTTATATGAATTTACAAAGATGATGATAAAACAGTGAAATTGCAAAAGTCGATAAACAACACTAGGGTTGAGGGTTTCAACCCCCAAAACCCATTAAGACCAATGTTAAAACCTTTAAGGTCTGAAATAGGTTCAATAACATTCCCAACAACAGAAAAATCTAGGTAGAATAAGATCATTTGAACCATACACACCAAGAACACCCACATACATACCATGATATGCATGGATGTAACAATTCTCTAGAACAAAACATAAGAAACCTCAAGATAATAAAGTGGGGACTTGGAGCAATGGCATCTAGACATGAAGATTGGAGAAAGGTAGAAGAAGCACTTCATACACACACAGACCCACCTCACGATATAGGTGTGGTGGTGATGATGAAAGTCACGATCTAAACAAAGATACAAGAGCATAAGTTACCTTGCTACACCACAAGAGATTAACAGCCCTACTCCACTCGATTCCTTGTCTAGAGTTCACCTCCTTCATGATCTGGAGCATACCCACACAATGACCCTTCCTTCATGTCTCACAGCAACAGCGACAGTAGACAGCGGGAAGGAAAAGAACGAGTGAAAAGAAGAACACGAGAGTTGCAATACTGCTAATTAGGGTTTGAGAATGCTAATCACGTACTAAGCCTTCGGAAAATATTTTAGATGGGCTGCAACCAACCGATCGCCCTAGAGCCATATCCTTCTTAGACGTCACAACCAAGAAACCCAAAACCAACATCATGCAAGAATTGGTAAATGACACCTATGGTCCTTCATCATTCCCCACTTGGTTTCTATGATCCTTATTAACAAAATTCTCACTAAACAAGTATCAGAAAATGACAATTAACCCACTATTAACTTATAATTTAACTTTTAAGTATTATTAACATTATTATTATTTATTATTATTGTTTACTATCATTATTTATTCTTATTATTATTTGCTAAAAATAATTAATTTCGCCGAAAAACGCTTCAGGAAACAGGGTGTTATAGTAGATTACCACAAAGGCAAAGTAGTAATCAAGGTCCCTCCTCCTTAAATCGACCTACATTCCCATATGTACCACTACTTAGAACGGAATTTATGTATCATTATGTAATGAGTTATCGTTGTTTTATTTCTTCATTATTGTCTTGCACCATGTCTCACACATGAACCCATTAATGTATGACCATCGTTTTACCAACAATTATAGTTAGTAAATGCATTATTCATATTTTATAAGTTTTAGGTACTTATTCCCTTCACTCAGAATCACCACCAAGATGGAAATGCCAATTTCACATGACTTAGGGTCCGAATCAGCTAAGAACTTTTTTTAAGGAACAAACTAGTCTCAAAGACTAATCTAGGCCATAAGGAATGACTCAAATGGACAAACCTACAATTTTACATGAATTTTCCAAGATGGTGCAAAAATAGTAGATTTCTAAACTTTTCGAACAACACACAATGGTTTCAAAGAGCTTTAGAACAACACTAAGTACTTGAAAGACTGAGACATATTTCAAGCAATCACAACCACACCCAGAAGCAAGCACTTACACACGCAAGGGTGAGTGAGAGACTGCAAATCGACTCGAGAATAAGAAGAATAAGAATTACTTACCCTTGAATTAGTTCTCCTTCCTCATTCCTCCTTTCTTAATAGTTGAATCAGGCCTTTTCTCTCAATACATACCTTTCCCGCCAGCAAGCTTCATTCCCCTCCTTCACTATCTTTATCGATCTCACTGCAAAGCAAAGACGAAAAAAGGGAGCTCACGAATTGGAGTCTTCTCGACACTAAAGCTAGGATGTTTAGATGCAAAAATTCTATTTGAAGGTGATTTGGCTCAGTATTACTAAGGATCAAGGGACTCAGCCCTTTTTCTCTTGTAGACGACGTCTAAGTCCATGAAGATGGATCTCCATGCAAGATTTAAGGATTAACACCCTTGGACCCTCCACTTTGATGCCTTATTTTTATTTGTCCCGTTTCCATGATACCCCACATTGCAAGTTTCCATTAATAACCATTAACCCCTTCAAATTAAACTAGAACTTATTATTATTATTATTATTATTATTATTATTGTTATTATTATTATTATTACTATTATTATTATTATCATCATCATCATCATCATCATCATCATCATCATTATTATTATCATTATAAGTATTTGTCCCATTTCCATGATATCCCACATTGCAGAATCCCTCTAATGTAGTCGCATCCAAGACAATAATTCAACACCCGATAAAGTGGAACAGCTCGTTGATTGAAGAACATGTAACCTTCTTCTAGGGTTTATGAGAGAAGTCTACTTGGTAGAGAGGAGGAGAAGGCCAAACGAAAATTCTAGGTTAAAATTGCCTAAAATCGCCTTTGATAAAATTGCCTAAAATCGCTTTTGTTGGGTACTTATAATATCTAGCACGCGTATCTTATCCTCGCTTTTGATAAAACCTTTTAAAATTCAAACTATTGACATTTTCACTTAAGCCCTTTATCCCCTTCTAGTTTCTAATTAATATTCCTTACTTTTATATATTACTAAAATTAGTCCCTCATGTTTACTTTCGATCTCTTTTATGTACGTATGTATGTATGTATGTATGTATGTATGTATGTGTGTGTGTGTGTGTATATATATATATATATGTATATATATATATATATATATATATATATATATATATATATATATATATATATATCTTTATCTTCAACGTGTTGTAATGATATGTATATAACCAACAGCTCCCACTTGCAGATGTCAGCAACAATTGTATGGTCTAATATTCATAACCTAGCAAGGTATATATTTTCCTAGATAAGTATTGTACTGATACTATATGAGACATCCCTTAGGTAAGTGATCAAATATTCCATTGTTCTATAAGATATCTATGTAAATGTGTGACATAGATAGTTTGCCAGTCTTAGACATTCAACATTATGTTTCCCGGTATTTACTTGTGATGAAGACAATAGACTGCACTATCGATCCTATATCAATTCAATTTACATATGGTCATACATTTGTTCTCAAGACCAACTCGTCAAGGGGCCAGACATATTACTACTCATGTTAGGGCAGAAGAAACGAATAAACTTTGAATACATGACCCCCATCGAGTCATCATAGCATACATGTACATTCCCTATATCGCTGGTAGTTAGAAACAACGTTAGAGAACACCAAGACACAACAGACAGTAGAACTAAGAGTCTCATGTATCTTTGTTTGACGAATATAAGATATCACCATCTTAGAATTACTCATGATAGTGTCCATGAAGTACTCATTAAGTGCGGGTTACTCTAATACTTAATCTCCATTAAGTACACAAGAGAATTAGCACATCTCTATGATATGTCCATCTCTATCAAGAATCCATCAATAACTCATGTCTATCTTGAATCAATACTTACTCCCAAAAGTATGATCGTTTATGGACATTTTGAATAGTAATTAACTACCCAAGAAGTCAATAAAACATGCAAAATTGGGACACAGTGATAGACTAATGAAATAACTGCCTTATGCATATATTAAGGTCTTTACAGAATAATCTTCAAATCATATAATGATTTACACAACATACGTTCCTAAAATAAATCAAATTAGACTAATTATACAAAATCCAATTTGTTTGCAGATCTAATTCATATGGACTAAGCATGACGATCTTGATTGGTCTAAGACATTGTCTTAGTGATCGAATTAGATATCTTTCCTCATCTAATATAACTCTATTAACCATGACGTGTCTTTTGGTAAGAGCCCAGATATAGACGAACAATCTCTGTTAGTTTGGAAAGTACTATCAATTTAATCCTTTACACTAATCTCTTCCATACTATAATGGATCAAGAATACTACTTACCTTTTTCTTAAACATTGAAAATTATTCTTGACTTCCATTTAATGACTTTAGCAATGATTACCCTAGTGTGAAGTCATCATGCTCAATCTATATGATACATCAAGTCCCTTACATCGTAAGATCAATCCCAATGCAAGTGCATACGGAACTCGACTCATCTTATCTAGAACCTTAATGAAACCAGGACTCTTAGTTTCACTTAGTCCTAAACCATGATACAAATACTTGTATCCCTTTTAGGAGTCTTTTACATCTAGATTCTATTTATTCACGTACTTTGGCTTATGCTTATGAAACACTCAAGGTACAGATGTTTTTTTCAAGAGAACGTTGCTATATATGTATAATATTGGGTAGAGTCCAATGCTCGCACTGCCTTTGACATATATATGGCTCACTATTCTTTCTCAAATACCTAAACTCTTTCACTTTCTCATCGAAACAAAGATTTCATTTGCAAGGCACTTGTTCGAATCCATAAATAGACTTTTCAAGCTTACACCTTGTATTAAAATAGTTGGATTGTATAAATTGTATGGTTGTGTCATACACACATTCTCTTAATCTTTTCCATTAAGGGAAGTGGTTTTTACATCCATTTGCCATACTTCATTATCACCGACCATTGTTTGGAATACAATGTCCAAATATATTTGATTCCAGTCATTAGTGAAAATGTCTCCTCATAATCAAGCTTTGATTATGAGTATAACTCTTTGTGACCATGTTGGCTCTCATACCTGTACTCATCATCCATGTGTATTGCTTCTTGATGACCCATTTACACCCAATTCTTGTAAGATCAAGAGTCTGATCAACAAAGTTTCAATCTTGGTTATTGTTGGGTTGTTCAGTATTGATGAAACAAAAAGAGTGGATCTGGATTCAAACAATGCGGAATAAGAATAATAAACAAGAAACAAGAACACACGCTATGTAGCACTGATGTCGAATGATTAAATTGCAACTCAAGAACAATTCAAAGAGAACTATTATGTATGAGTGCCGTAAAGAGATTACAAAAAGTTAACCCTAATTAGGGTACGTGCATGCTATATATACAAAACTAAGTATGGAAGGACAGGCCCGTTCCATAACCGATAAGCTAATCTAGTGGCACAGAATCAGGAAATAAATCAGAACTGCATCTTTGACTCAATCATATTAATGACTCAACAACTCCCCCTTTGAGTCAAAATGCGAATAGTCTTCATTCTTCAGGTTCTGGTTTTGCAACTTTCAGTTCTTTCTCAAACACCTTCGGAATCAATTTCAAAATCCTATTCCGAAATGCAATGTACCAGATCAGCATATCATTAAAGCATCTTTTATCATTCTCGGTATTGACTTTGGTCTTGTTGACTAGATCGAGAATTTTCTTCAGTGGTGGAGTTCGATAAAGATGTTTGTCGCGTAAAAAGAATATTCTCTTCACCGAATCCTTTCCCTCTTTGGTCTTGTTGACTAGATCGAGAATTTTTTTCAGCAGAACATTCTGGAGTGGAGTTCAGAACTGCAACTACTTCCACATCAAGTCTTGAAACTTCAAGAATGTATCCCATGGGTAATTTCTTGACATGATCCTGAAGTATCTCATGGTCTTCCCTCCTTGAAAGGATGTTAAACAGAGACACCCAATCAAATGGATTCATGAAAGGAAGATCGGCCAAGGTGAATTCAACCTTCTCCTCATCTGATCCTCCGCGTGCCAAGAAGATGGCATTTCGAAAAGGAGAAGTGACTACAGGCATTCTAGGAGTGAGCTTCACAATCTTCTTCAAGCTCCAAGAGAGATATTGAGGTTTGGAATGCTCCAGATAGAACTTAAACAGCTTATCCTTAACCACAGCCTGCGGTTCTGTGTTCATAGTGAGTTCATAGAAGCAGCGAATAAGAAATACTCTTGCCGTCATTCGAAAGTCAAATTGCGAATCCACTTGATTTCTGACGTCGTAAGAGCAATTTGGCTACAACCAGTTCTGAATGGGCTGTGTTATGGCTTCCGACTTCATGGTTTAATAATCCCAATTCGGAAAAAGGGTTCTCCGAGCTTCCAGTTCAATTTCCGCCTCTTGCCTGGCTGCATCTTCGGCATCAAGCTATTTGGTGATCCGAAGAATTTCATCAAGTTCTTTGTCTTTTGCAGCCCTGGCTAATTTGGCTGCCTCGGAAATCTCAACTTCTTCATCCACATCATCTTCTCCGATCTTCTTTGCTTTTCTTTTCGAAGGACTGGCAGATGTGTCACCAACATTCATTTTCTCAAACCAGACTGTTTTTGGTTTGTGAATGTCATCAGTAGACCCTTGAGTCCCTGGTATCTTCACGTTGGTGATGTGAGAGAATTTGGGTCGGTTGTCAGGACTCTCAGTAGCCTTTTTCTTACCATCTCCCTTATCTTCGTTGGAGATATTGGGGTCATTGCCTTCGTTCTCCTTCTCCTTATTTTTATCTTCAGGGTTTTCAAGCCCATCATTCCCATCTTCTTTATCGGATTCATCCTTATCGGATTTTTCCTCTGTGTTCTTGTCTCCCCCTTGTTTCGGAACGACAATGTCGTCCGAAACACCCTGGATTTTGCTCAGCAAAAGAAGAACAGGATGGAGCTTGTTTGTTATATGGCCACGAAGGTAAGGGGTGAGAACAAGATCATCTTCTTCGACCATCCGACGAATGTAGGTGTCAATCTTGGTGACAATTCCGAACCGCCTGTGTTTGCGAGACAGCAGATGACAATACCGCTGTATTGTGCTTAAGTTTGGTCTTCAGAAGTTGGATCTTTGTAGTTTTAGAAGCCAAAAGATCCATTAATTCATTTTCCGCGGCCAGATCTTCCTGCAGTTTATCAACTTTGGCTTGCAGTGAAGACACCAGTTCGGAATTCTCCTTTTGGAGATCGGAACGGAGTGTGGCGAGAGCCTCTTTTTCCGTCTTAAGGTTTCTGCAAACCCATGAATGACCTTACTCATTTTATCATTGTTGGACTGATGTGTGTCTCGAAAATCTTGTATGAATTTTAGTACATTAGTTTCCAACCTGCCGAGCTTTGTTGCAGAATTGTCCATATGGGTTTCCGATTTCTCCATTACAGAGGAAAATTCTTTCATGATCTTGACATTCTCAGTGATTAATGCCTCGATATGATCATTGTGAGTCTTTAACTGGCCAGTCGGAAGAGGAAGGACCCTGGCTTGTTTGAAGAAGCTTGTCCAGTTTGGTGGACAAATCCTGGAATTGCTCCTGAGTCATGGGAGCAGAAGGTTCAGAAGAGGTGTAGTGGACATTGAAAGGGGATTCAATGTAATCAGCTATATCGTCTTGATCATCATAAAGCAAGACGTCTTCATCTTCTTGTTCGGAAGGGGGATCGGGAAATTTAGGAGAGGTATGGGTGGAGTTTTCTTGGTTTTGTGATTTTTAGGGAGGAGATTTTGGTGGTGGCGAATTTGGTGGAGTTTGTTTATGTGGAGGTGTTGGTTGGTGTGGTGGAGATTTAAGAGGTGGTGAATTTGGTGGTGTTGGTTGTTGTGGTGGAGTTTTGGGTGGTGGTGAATTTGGTGGTGTTGGTTTTGGAGTTGTTTCATGAGTCGGAGTAGGAGGCCGTTGAAGTGTTTCTTTAATAGGCTCTCGGTCATTATTTTCATCCATATCATCCTCTAGGGGATGGGTGACATTCTGATCATCGGAGTGTTCATCCTCAAAGTGATCTGTCATAACAAGCTTCCAAAGTCTTCGAGAATGCTTCGAAGGTTTTTCTGTGTCGGAAGCAGCACCCTTACCCTTTTTTAACCACTTTCTTTGGATTCTCAAGCTTGTCGAAGGCAAGCTGATGCTTTTCATCCATATTCCGAACAGTGAAGCGTGTCTGTTTGCAGTAATCAACAACACACTTGACGTCGTTCGGAACATGATTCAACATTGCCATTGGAATGGCACCAATAAATTCGAAATCCTCCACTTTGCTCGTTGTGAAGGTCACAGTTGGCAGGGTTGAAATAACAGCCATCACGGAATCAGTCATGATATGAATATCATGCTTCTCAATTGTTCGTTGAACAACGAGGGACCAAAAGCGAGCACACAAAATCTCTTGATGTCGGAGTCTATAATTGACACTGTCAACAAATTGACTCCAAAGGATGGAGCCATAGTCGAGATTGACATCATTGTAAAGACCATAGAAGAAAGAGTAGAACAACTTACTCGCACTGTCAGTACCAGTAGTTCTTTCCGAGAAGCTTTTAAAGAGAATAGTGAATAGGGCATTCCGCTGTGGTGGTAAACCCTTCTTGGCAAACTTGGACAACTGGGTAATGTCACCTTTGTAACCCATTTGATAGAATAGACGAGGAAGAGTGACAGGTTGAATCGATTATGGGTCGACTAGGTCTGCGGTTTCAGGAAACCCTAAAAGTTTGCTGAATCTTGATTTTGAAATCTTCGTCTTGACATTACCCACCTCAAAAGTGACAAACTCCTCCGCTTTATTGTAGAAGGCGGTGGAGTACGCGGTGGAGAGGAGAGAGATAGGAACAGAGGCAGAAGCCGTCAAAGCCTTTGAAATCCGTGAGTATTTCAGGCACTCGATCATTGGGCGAATATGTTCGCTGTAGTGAGAGGAGTTGAGATCGATGATCAAGTTTTGGTTGGCTTTGATCTTCAACATCAGAGTTGAAGAGGTGTTGTCGTTAGCAGAAGAAGAACCAGCAATTGGAGAGTTCTTGAAAAAGAAATCGCTCTGAAAGGTTGAATAATCTTGAGAAGAAGATGAAGTGCGGAGAAGAGAGAGAAGTCCTCAAGAAATCCTTTAAATATCTTTTGGATATTAACTTAGGAAAGAGAAAATCCCGCTTTTGTCGATTCCGTTTCCCAAGATTTCGCTTTATGATGATGAGTAGCCCCAAGAGTCGCTTGTCAGGCGCGTGAAAAGCGAGAAAGACTGCTGCCGTTAGGATGACGTTATAACTGACACGTCTTGATGACCTCATTCAAAATTCAAAAATTTTATGAGTAGATGTTCTCATGTCATCAGTTCGAATCCTTATCACAAAGAAACCAGAGTTAGAAAAATCAATAATGATTTTTGTGCGAGGGTGTGCCAAAAATAAAGAAATAAATCAAAATGTATCTGGGAAATGTGTGATGTCGGAAAGACATAAAACTCATTGATCCCAGGCAACGATCTCTTCCTTCGGAATCAATAGAGATTCAGAAGTGCTTTTGTGGTTTCCCGTTGAATTACGATCAAATGATTGATAAGAATCAATGAAAGGCCTCTTTTAAAATTGAAGGTTTTCGTATGGTAGGTTTTGACTTTCTTTCAAATTCTGAAACGTGAGAGCTGTCCGAAATCAGAAGGACTTGTTTGACCAATGTAGTCATAAAAACAAGTAAAGGATTGAGGATTGTATCTGACTAAGGAAATATTTTGGAATCTCAAAAAAATAAAAACTGGATCTTTGTGGTTAGAAATAAAGATCACGCAAAAATAAAAATTGAGATTCTCTTTGAAGTCCGTCAATTCCATAAGGTAGTCAGATTTTTGGGTTTCAGTCAGAATGTTGGTAAGGACAATTCCGAAATCATGAACACATATTTTGTGTAACCATCAGTTTCAGTGGTAATGCTGAAAACCTTCATAAGGGTTACAGTTATATGGAAAAGGTGTTGTGTGGAGAATTTATAGAAAGGTTAAGAAAGGTTTATGAGTCTCACAGCGCATCATGGTGAAAATGATTTGCGATCTTCGACTAGAATTTCCGAAATCATATATTGAAATTGGTTTATATTTCAATAATCATTGAGTTTCGTTTTTGGTACTTAGAAGGTGAGGAAAGAAAAATTCCGTCAAATCATAAGAGTTTCATACTGCGTAACCAATAAAAAAATTAATATGGCTGTAGAAAAAATGTTGACGTAGACTCAGTCATCATGAGAAATCATTTATTGCTCAGGTGAAAAGGATGGAAACGTCCAATCAACCGTCACTGCGTTAATGACGCGTAATTATAGCTGCAGACTCCATCATTACTTCAAAAAGTAATTTAATATCCGTAATTGGGAAGCCTAACAGGTGTCATGTTTTCCTATAAAAAGGAACCATTGTTAGTTGCAACAACACATACCCAAGAAAATTACCATCAGAAGATTCATCAAATGGCTCGTCGTCCCTACAACCGATTTGACAAAGTGGAAGTGAAGATGCAGGAAGGCGAGTATGCAGGTGGCATCTATGGTGGTGTCGTCATGGGAGTGTGGAATCACCGATATGAGGTTAAGATGACCACTGTCAATGATGGCGAGGGTGGTGGACCACTGACGGTCCATACTAGCTACCCCTACTTGCAGCCTGTCCCACCAAGGATCTTGGTGGAGTATAAACAATTTGACCTCGTTGAGGTCTGGCAAAGGTGGGGGTGGTGGCCGACAGTGATCACCCGCACAACTCCCCATATTTTTGAAAAAAAAAACTTTAAGTAAAATAACACATATTTCGATTCTTCCTCATTTTAATCTTCCTCATTTTAATTTCGATTCCGAGGTGTTCTGAATTTCGGAATCAATCGGAATTTCAGCTAGATTTCGGAACAAATTCAGCTTCCATCATTCCGATACCTTGAAGTATTCTGTTAGATGCCAGCTCAGGTAGGGCCTTTGTAAAGATGTCTGCTAACTGATCATTTGAACGAACAAAATGAATTTCGATGTTGCCATCTTCAACATGATCTTTAATGAAATGATATCTGATTGCAATGTGTTTAGTCTTTGAGTGTTGCACTGGATTGTGGCAGATCCGAATCACACTTTCGGAATCACAGTAGAGTGGAATACGTTTCATACTAACTCCATAGTCTCTTAATTGGTTTTGAATCCAAATGATTTGAGAGGTACACGAAGCCGCAACAATGTACTCAGATTCAGCTATAGAAAGTGACACGCACGTTTGTTTTCTTGATTGCCAGCTCACAAGTTTGCCATCGAGAAGTTGACAACCTCCTGAGGTGCTTTTTCGATCTAATCCACAACCTCCAAGATCTGCATCGGAAAATGCTTGCACAAAAAATCCAGATCCTGACGGATACCATAGCCCAAGTTAGGTTGTCCTCTTTAGATATCGGAATATGTTTTTCACAGCAGTGAGATGTGGCTCTCTGGGATTAGCCTGATATATAGCATAGTAACATACAGCAAACATAATGTCAGGTCGACTTGAAGTTAAATAAAGAAGTGAGCCTATCATTTGGCGATAAAGAGTGATATCTGCTGCAGGTTTATCTAGCGAAGGAGTGAGCTTTGTTCCGAATGCCATCAGAACTTTGACTTTAGAATCTCCCTTCATCCCGAATTTTTCCAGGAGTGACTTAGTGTAAGCTTCTTGATTTATGAAGATTCCTTCGGTACTTTGTCTAATGTTGAGACCTAAGAAGAAGTTGATTTTCCCCATTGAGCTCATTTCGAACTTTGTCTCTATCAGTTTTCAGAATTCAGCTGTTAGGCTTGGATGGGTAGATCCGAAAATGATGTCATCGACATAAATCTGAAAAATCATAAGATGATTTCCTTCATTTTTGCGAAAGAAGGTCGGATCAACAGAACCTTGCTTGAATTTAGATTGTTTGAGGAAACGAGTCAGAGTTTCGTACCAAGCTCTTGGAGCTTGCTTCAGACCATAAACTGCTTTATCCAGAACATAGCAGTGATCTGGATGATTGTTGTTGACAAAGCCAGGTGGTTGTTCTACATAGACTGTCTCTTCAAGTTTTCCATTCAGAAATGCACACTTGACATCCATTTGATAGACATCGAAACCCTTGTGTGCCGCATATGCAATAAAGATCCGAACATAATCCAGTCTAGCAACAGGTGCAAACGTTTCTTCATATCAATTCCTTCTTCTTGACAATAACCTTTTACAACCAACCGAGCTTTATTCCGAATGACATTTCCTTCTTTGTCAAGTTTGTTTCAGAATACCCACTTCATTCCGAGAACAGATGCTTTTTCCAGAGTCGGAACTAATCTCCAGACTCTGTTACGTTTAAATTCATTCAACTCATCTTGCATACCTTGGACCCAGTCAGCATGATCAAGGGCAACTTTGACTGTTTTTGGTTCGATATTGGAAATGAATGAGTGGAACATGCAAAATTACACCTTTGAAAATAATGCTGTTTGTTTTTCTTTGAGCTGAGCTCGAGTAAGAACACCGGCAGATGTTTCTCCGATTATCTGAGATTGTGGATGCTCTCTAGTCCATTTTAGCATTGGCGGATAATTCGGGTCATATTCAGGATTAATCTCTGGAATAATTTCTTCTGCTTCCGATTGAACCTCTGACTGAGTATCAACGTCATTGTTTTCAATATCATTCTCCCCCTGGAAGATTGCATTGTTTCCTGTATCAACAAGATCAGAGTTTCCTTCTTCAACAGAAGGTGTGCTTGTCTCAGTTTCAGAAGACACCCTCCCCCTGAAATGGTGCAGAAGTCTCCCCCTGGATTGGTGAATCGGAAATATTGGTTTCAAATTCTGTGAATTCTAACGTAGTGGGAGTTGGAGTCGGAGCATCGAAAGTTATCGGAATTGGAGAAGTTATCGGAATTGGAACATCGGAAGAGTGAGCATTTGAATTTTCGTCTTCTCTTGCATAATTTTCTATGATTTTTAACAACTGGTCACCTTGATTATCCTTGGCTTTTGCTTCTGTTGACTTTGCATTTTCCGGTTCATCGAACAAATTCATGAATTCCTCATATAGATTCACAAGAGGAATTGATGTGTTATTGGACTCAGGAAAGATTTCTTGTGTCTTCATTGTAGATAGCTTTGCTCTTGAATTATATCTATTGTCGAAGGTGATGTAGTACGTTTCTTCAATCTTCCGAGATCGTTTGTTCAGAACACGATAGGCCTTTGAGGTAAGAGAATATCCTAGAAATATGCCTTCATCAGCCTTTTCATCCCACTTAACTCGTTTCTCTTTTGAGTTAAAAATGAAACACTTGGATCCAAAAACATGAAAGAATTTCACATTTGGTTTTCTTTTGTTAAGAATTTCATACGGAGTGAGATGAAAACGTTTGTTGATATTCGAGCGATTCTGAGTAAAACATGCTGTTGCGATAGCATCGGCCCAGAAGTATAGAGGAAGTTTTGAAATAGAAAGCATGGTTCGTGCAGCCTCACATAAAGAGCGATTGCGTATCTCTACTACTCCATTTTGTTGAGGAGTGTAAGGGGCAGAAAAGTTATGCGAATTTCCTTTGTTGACAATGAAATTATCAAGAATTTGATTCTTAAACTCTATGCCATTATCACTTCTTATCATCCGAACTTGCTTTCGGAGAAGACTTTCGATCTACTTGATGAAGTTAATCAAGTTGGTTGCTGGTTCAGATTTTTGCTTGGGAAAGAACACCCATGTGAAGCGAGAAAAGTCATCTACAACGACCAAAATGTATTTGTTATGAGCAACACTTTCGATTACCGATGGAACGCCAAGATCGATATGAAGAAGTTCCAAAGGTTCAATGATCTTTGTGTTGATTATTGTTGAATGACTCTTTCTGCTTTGTTTTCCAAGCTTACACGCATCACATAAGCGGTCTTTGTCGTACTTGAGTAGCGGTAATCCTCGAACCAGATCACCAAGTACAAGCTTGTTAATATCCCGAAAGTTCATGTGAGATAATCGTCGATGCCACAGCCAACTATCATCATTTGCAGCTTTTGAGAGTAAGCAAATGGCTGGTTTTCACTGAATGAGTCTCATATCCAAAGGAAACATCTCTCCTTTTCGGAACCTTCTTCATCAAATGAATCTTTAAGACCAGTTTCAACCACTAACTGTGAGACACAGATTAAGTTATGCTGAAGTCCTTCAACATATGCAACTTTTCGAATTGAGATTTCGCCATTCGTGATCATGCCATATCCTTTGATTTTACCCGTTGCATTGTTTCCATAACTAACTTTTCCCCCATTCGGTAGCGAGCGATACTCACGTAATTCTTCCTTTCTCCCTGTCATGTGACGTGAACAGCCGCTATCAATGTACCATTCCGGATCATACTGTTCGTCACGTAGTACCTGCACAAATTAGAGAGATTTAGGAACCCAAACCATTGTGGGTCCATGTGAGAATTTCTGAGAAATAGGAAATATGCATGATTATTCAACCCAAAATGACTTTTTCTCAGATGGTTGATTCTTTTTATTTTCAATTCGGAACACTTTCATCTTTGTTATTCACCAACATTCTTTAGTAAAACGAGTTTTTGTAGGAATGAATGTGTTGGATACTTGAAAATAATGAGCTTTCTGTTTTAAAGTGTTATCAGTGGGTTTTCGAAGTTTGACTGACTGAGGGATGGGTTTTGACTTTGGTGAAACAACTTGGTGAGACTTGTTGCTTTTAAGAATTTGTTTGATTTCTGGTTCAGGGTAGAGCTTGGCTTTTCCTTTCAAGTCATTTGACTTAAGGATAGGTGTGGGATTCTTTGTCTTTGGAGATACTGGAAGTTTAAGTTTTGAGTTTGGGTTTTGCTCAGATTTTTGAATCGGAATAGGGTTGACTTTCTTGGTTAGGTTTAAATCGGTTTTGTTTCTCCAAAATTGTATTCTTTCTTTCAAATTCATTTTGTATCTGGCATTTATCTGTTTCCTTTTGGCTATTAGCTCTTCAGGAGACTTATGAATGTGAGATGTTGAACAACCGTTAGAAACAGACTTGGGATTGCTTGATTTTGAGTTCGGAAAATTCTTTGTGCCCCATGAGCCATGTTGTGAAACTGAATTTTTGCAATTCAACGATCCAGGGATATATTTACCACGAGACTTCCAAGAAGTCAATTCAGAAAGACCTTTGGTCTCATCCGAGTTGTCAATTGGTTCTGACCAAAAGAAAGAATCACAGACATCAGAATTATCATTATCAACAAGGGTTTTGAGTTCAGTTACATCTTTAGAATTCAGGCCTGTTTTAACAAAAACTTGATTAGGTACTGTCTGAATTTTTCGAAAAACAGTTGCTTGTTCGTTTAATGCTTGTGATCCTTTATTTTCAACGACTTTTGCGAAAGCTACTGAGTTTTCGGAAATGAGGTTTTTAGCAGTTTTAGTGGTTTTGTTTACGAATTCCGAAGAGTCAATCTCGTCCTCAACAGATATCTCACACATCTCACTTTCATCAAAATCGGAAATATTCTCATTAATGGGAGTATTATCACAATTTAATTTAGAGCATAATGAGTGAAAGTTCTTTAAGGTTGCTGTTTTAATTTCCTCATGATCGTTTTCAGAAAAATATTCTTTAACCATGTTTTTATGTTCTTTGGAATGAATGTAACTTTCAATTTTGTCAAGTCCGATACGATAAGCTTCTGAAACATTATCGGATGAAACAATGGTTTCACACCTGTAGCATTCAGCATCAATTTCGTCCTCTTTCAATTCAAGAAAGGGCAAAATCATTTTGTGCAAAACCCTGCCTATATCACAGTCAAGATGCAATTGAGTAATGTTATTGTAAATACGCTTCGCAATTAAACAAAACATATTCCTCTGTTTAACAAGAACCAAATTATCTCTTTTGACATAAATAATATCATCTCTTGCTCTAACTGACTCACTATCTAACGCCTCGATTCTCATTCGCCTTTCCTCATTCTTAATCGATACCCTGCTTAATTGATCATTTAAGTTAGAATTACTTAGACGTGTTCTTTTTAAGCTATCACTCAAACTAGAAACAGTAAATCTAAGATCATCTAATTCATTATCATAACTAGAAGAGCAGATATTTAAAGATTTTAGGATAAAGCGTACCTTGTTGACCACGACTTCACATTCTTCTACCTGTTCTGAAACAGGCTTGGCAGCGAAACAGCTTGCTGTAGTTTGGCACCCATCTATAGAGTACCCCCTGCTTTTGGAATGGTCAACCTTGACCATCAAACATCGACCATGCGCTGGGTTTCTTACTTCTTCATCTTCCGAATCCGTTGACCAGACCTCAACGGCACCAAACTCTCTTTCTTCCTTCACCACAAAGGCTGCTTTAGCAGTCGAAGCATCATTCATTTTCAATTCCGCAATCTTCTTTGCGTAGTATGCTTCGTCCTTGACCTGCTCCTTCTTCTCAGTCTTTTACAAAGTGATTCTTGCCTTTACAGTAATGGCAGTCCTAACCAGAGTCACCTACAAGCTTCTTTTCCTCTTCACTTTTCTTTTTCTGATTATCCTCCGATGTCTTCTCAGAATTGAAGCCTCCCTGTCGACTTCTGTTTTTGAACTTTGAGAAGTTTTTCTTAAAGAACTTTTTGGGATTTGAGAACATTAAGGCTTTATCTTCCCTTGTCAGATCATCATCGGAAAAGTCAGATTCGGAATCGACTTCGGCAGACTTCTTTCCTGCTGCAACTAAAGCAAGTGAACCCAGACTAGCAGTCGCTTTAGCTTCTGAAGTGATTTATTTTTTATGAGACTTAAGAATTCCCATTACTTTGGCCAGAGTGTAATTTTTGAACTGCTCATGCGCCTTGATAGTTGAGACAATGGCCTTCCACTCGGAACGAAGACCATTCAGAAAGGTGCCTTTTTGCTCAATCACAGTTTGAGCAATTTTGTATTTCAGCAAACGACTGAGAAGATGATTGTAGCGATTAAATGTTTGGGTCAGAGTTTCTTCTGAACTTTGTTCGAAGGATCCGAAATCGGAAAGAAGAGTGGTTTGAATTGAGTGCTCTAGATCAACACCTCCAGAGTACAATTCCTTAAGCCTGTCCCAAATCTCTTTCGCTGTTTCGCAAGAGCTTACCAAGCGAAGAGTGTCTGGTTGAAGAGCAAAACGAATAATTCTGAATGCCTTAATGTTGCACATTAGTTTATCCTCTGCGTCTTGTGGGATATTTCTGTGAGTGACAAGAAGATTGTTGTATTCTTTTAGGGTTTTGATAACCCTCCTTTTGGTTGTATGAGCGTAGGTTTCTTCAGTAATGGCTTGCCATATTGTTGCTCCATGTTCTTCTATCCCAAGAACAAAATTGTCAAAGTGCAATGCCCAAACCTCATATTCTTGAGTAAAAAGAATTGGGGTTCTGGTGGTGGATCCAATACTGCTTGATAGATTGAAAGATTGAGTGTGTGAATCATCAAAAGCCATGTGATCTTGCTTATGGTTTGAATCAGAAGTGTAATGATAAATCAAGAGAGGATTCTAACATAAAAAATCAAGGTCTGGTATCTTAAGTCGATCAAAATGATGAAGATAATAAGAGGTATATCTGTGAACTACACTATCTCCCGCTCTGATACCAATTGATGAAACAAAAAGAGTGGATCTGGATTCAAACAATGTGGAATAAGAATAATAAACCAGAAACAAGAACACACGCTATGTAGAACTGATGTCGAATGATTAAATTGCAACTCAAGAACAATTCGAAGAGAACTATTCTGTATGAGTGCCGTAAAGAGATTACAAAAAGTTAACCCTAATTAGGGTATGTGCATGCTATATATACAAAACTAAGTATGGAAGGACAGGCCCGTTCCATAACCGATAAGCTAATCTAGTGGCACAGAATCAGGCGATAAATCAGAACCGCATCTTTGACTCAATCTTATTAATGACTCAACAAGTATCACCAGCTACTGATCAGTATATGCCTTAGAATCTGATGCTGTCAAAGAGGATCACATGCTGCATGGCTGTCTTAGTGGAAAATCATCAGCTGTAGCGTATTATATTCATTATCTTGTAATTATAGCATTTTATGAAATTGTCTCATTTCTATACTTATCATAGTTATAGTTGAGAGGTATCCCTAATTTGTAGGGATACTCCATATACGTAGTTCTACCCTAGTATAAATATAGTGGCTAGGGTTCTTGTAACATAATCGATATTATTAATCAAAGATCGCTATGTGAGATCAATATCGTTTTTGCGTTTGAAACCTCTTGTGTTCGTGTGTGGTCGATCCTCAATAGTTCTAACAACTGGTATCAGAGCAGGTTCTTCTATCATAAAAGAATGTCTTCCTCTTTCTCTTCCACCTCTGGTAACAAGATCCCACCATTTGATCCCAACAACTTTGGTATGTGGAAAAGCAAGGCACTTATGGTTCTTGAGACTATGGACTACCACATACCTTATGTTTTGAAGAATGGTCCCTATTTTCCTACCTTTACCGTGACCAAAGATGGTGTTCCTGGAGAGAAGAAGCCAATACATGTTCAAGAGTTCACTGATGAAGACAAGAGATTAGTTAATCTTGATATCCTTTCCAGAGCCGCCATAGGTAACTCTCTCCCTAGCATCATCATCATCTAAAGAGAGTTTGTTAGTCTGACTCTACTTATCTCTGCCACCTTGTTGATCTTCGTTAAGGACCACCCTATCAGTAGAGACAAACTCCACCTTCTAGCGAACAGCCATGCCTCTTTCACAGCTCCTTGTGAATGTCGATTTGGTCATCTTTCCAAGCAACCAAGACTCGCATACATCATCCGAATTTATGTAGAATGATTCCAAGATTCCTTCCGACTAGAGCATGTGAGGCGATTCTTGTTTATATGGCCAAGGCGACAGTGCCATAGACGTGATTTATCGAGTACATTCTTATCAGAATCAACATTCAAAGTTATATTTTTATTTCTACCAAAAGAAGAAACACTTTCATAAATGCCACTATAAGGACTAGCTTGAAAACAAATATAACCATTTTTATAAACCAAAATATTTCCATTATCATTGTCAAAAGAAAACTTAAAACCATCCTCAAACAAAGCTTAAAATGAAATAATGTTTTGTGCCATTTCTGGCAAGTAGCAACAATTCAATAACCTAATTGAACTACTATTATCCAGTATCAACTTATAGTTCCCGATCCTTGTAACAGCAGCAGTCTGTCTATTTCCCGTGATCAGGTTGAGCTCCCCATGCTGCGGCTTCCTACTTTCTCTTAGTCCCTACATATCAGCACGAATGTGAGTACCACACCATATATCAAGGATCTATGGATTGGAAGTCACAGTACCGTGTAATTCAATCATAAATATACTTGAGGTGCCACACTCTTTAACCCTATTGGTTTTTAGGTCCTCCGGGTAATTTGGACAACTACGGTTCTAGTGTCCCTTCTGCTGACAATAAAATCAGACAACCTCATTCGGGTTGCTGGTAGGGGCAATGTCGGAATCAACTTTTCTCTTAAAGCCTTGGTTGCCCTTGGCTTTTCCATTTCCTATAGAATGAGAACCTTTCTTCCTTTTTCCACTACCTCATTCGGGTTACTGGTAGGGGCTAGGACGGGAGCAGGGGAGATAATGCGACGAGCCTGCCTCATGTTGGCTTCATGATGTTGTATGCCCCAGCGTTCTCGAAGCCCTTTTGGAGCTCAGAGTACATGGTCCCCAACATTAGGCAAGCAACCTTACTTGAGTCATCGTAGTTCTTATCATAAGCAGCTACATCTTCATCAGTAGCATCATCAGCTAGCTCTTGGATTTCAACTTCAAGGACATACACTTTGCCCTCGAAACACAAAGCAATCCTCAAGACCTGGATCCAGTCAAGATAGTTCGGACCCATTAACTTTTCCCTCGAGAGGACGGATAGTAGTGACATGTTTGTTGGTGCCAGATGAGGAGGAGGTCGACGAGGAGAAGTAGGACCCGAGTGGTTGTTATTGTTATTCACAGACATCTATGAAAAAGAGTTTTAGTTTACTTAGTTTCAGTTCTAATCCTTTTAAATAATTACCCAATTTATTTAGTAAGGCTAGGATCCAAAATCTTCCAGATGTAATTTGAAGAGGGATGCTGTAATCACGCCACAATGGTTATTAAGGTAGACAAAACTCTTTGTTAGATTCATTCACTATGAAACTCCTAGACCTGTAACATTCATTGACTACAGTCAATGGCATGTTAATCTCGATTGTGCTCATCTCAAATTCATGACAGGAATGTCGTAGATCATGAATCAGATAGTGAATCGACCATGCAGAACCCGCATGATGCCGGACTCAAGACACGCTTGAGAATTGCGAGTGTCACATCACCCTCAACTACAATCTTATATGGTGTGTCGATTAACCACACAGCTCCACCACTAAGGTCATAAAGAGAATGTGAGTTTCTCATGGGTAGCACATAGTTCACATTGTATTTATAATTAAATTGGGCTTTTGTTTAGTACTTTAAATTAAAACTTTTAACTTAGAGAACATTGCCCGATCAAACCCTTTCAGTAACTCCACATGGTAAAAGGTGCTGGGCGGAGAAGGTGGTAGCAATGAATGCCACTTAAAAATCAACCTCATTCAGGTTTATAAGAACCTTCCTTCAAACCCCTTACACGATTTTGTGGGTGAGCCTAGTCATGGTTTGACCAATGTTTTTGATTTAACTTATTCTTTTATATATATAATTATTCTTGTAATATTTAATTGTATTTTAAACAATTTAAAATATTATTTATCAATTAATTCAATTAATACATTTTAATAATTAATTATAGATAAATAAATCCTATTAGAATAATCAAACTAAGGCAACCGGAATATAAGGCAGCTTAGCAAGTTAGGAAACTTGCAAGGCAAGCTAAGGCAGTAAGCCTAGCCCCCAATACCAAACAAGGCACAAAAAATCCTTCATAACCGTATCATAATTTGACAAGCATAAGGAGGCACAAAGAAACCAGGTAGATGTCAAAAATTACAGGAAAGCACATGAACTTTTAAGTTTCTACCATAAACCCTAAGATCATAACATGTTTAAATACAAAAAATTCTAGCATAACCGTATGCAAATTTCGATTTTAACAATAATCATGAAATCACATCCAGCAGTTTAAGATCAAAGTGCATATAACAAATGAATAGAGGCTTTGATACCTTTGTTGGGATTCGATCATATAAACACATAACACATGCAGCAGAAGACAATCAAGATCAAATGACAGATTATCCACGAACATTGTCCAGGATCATGCAGTTCATATCAGTTATTGCTATGTAAAACTTAAACAGAATATACCTCAGCAAGTCTCGTTCTTTGGCTTATGGTCAAGGCCACGATTGCAATGGATGATCAGGATCCAAAGTAGAATCCCTCTAATGGTTCACACCCAGTGATCTCCAGAAAACCAGATCAAACTTTCTTCAAGGGAAAGGAGGCAAAGAACTCTAACCCTATAGAGGGGAGTTTTCAAAGAAAATAAGAGAGAGAGAGAGAGAGAGAGATAAAATAAGAGAGAGAGAGAGAGGGAAGGAGGCGGCACATAAGAGGCTAGCGATGCCTTAGGGTTGAACCCCAAGGCCTCTATTTATACTACATAGTCTCTAGGGTTTCAAACTTAGGAGCCTTTTGGCGGCCGTACACCCTGGACTTGTTTTCTTTGATTAAACCTTTAATGAATTACAATTCCGTCCATTTAATTGATTCTAAATTAATTCTAATTAATTTATTTATCTAGTTTCTAATTAATTTATTTCTCAATAAATTAATAAATTAATCATCCATTCTTTTATTCTTTTTGACTCTGTCTATTTTTCTGGGTCGTGATGGCAACCCAAAAGGACACTGCTATTATTATAAAGATTACCACTAGTTGACGACCTTGGACACTCATTCCAGCATGATCATATAAACACATAAGCATATGCAGCGTAAGATAATGAAGATCAAATCACAGATTATGCATGAACATTGTCTGGGATCATGTAGTTCACAACTGTTATTGCTACATAAAACTTAGACAGAATATACTTTAGCAAGTCTCCTTCTTTGGCTTTGGTCAAGGATAGGATTACAAGGGTTGATCAGGATCCAAAGTATTATCCCTCTAACGATTCACACTCAGTGATCTCCAGAAAACCAGATCAAACTTTCTTCAAGACAAAGGAGGCAAACAACTCTAACCCTATTGAGGGGAGTTTTTGTAGAAAACGAGAGAAGGAGGGAAGGAGGCGGTGCAAAAGAGGCTAGGGATGCCTTAGGGTTGATCCCAAGGCCTTTATTTATATTGCATAGGCTCCTAGGGTTTCAAACTTAGGAGCCTTTTGGCAGCCGCACCCACTGGTCTTATTTTCTTTAATTAAACCTTTAATCAATTACAGTCAAGTCCCTTTAATTGGTTCCAAATTAATTCTTATTGATTTATTGACCTAGTTTCTAGTTAATTTATTTCTCAATAAATTAATAAACTAATCATCCTTTCCTTTACTCCTTTTGACTATGCCTATTTTTCTGGTTCATGACGGCAACCCAAATCGACACTGCTATTATTAGAAATATTACCACTAGTTGATGACCTTAACACTCATTCCAACACGATCATATAAACACATAAACATATGCAGCAAAAGACAAACAATATCAAATCACAGATTATCCATGAACGTCGTCGAGGATCATGCAGTTCATATCAGTTATAACTACTTGAAAAACAGAAACAAAATATACCTCAGAAGTCTCCTTCTTTGGCTTCTGATCAACCACAATGGCAAGGGAAGATCAGGATCCAAAGTAGAATCCCTTTAATGATTCACACCCAGTGATCTCCATAAAACCAGACATCTTAGTATTCCACTTGGGAAGAGGAGGCAAACAACTCAAACCCTAGAGAGGAATGATAAATCGTAGAAAAGACAAAGGGAGGGGAGGAGGCGGCATAGAATAGGGTTTGGGATGCCTTAGGGTTGAATTCCAAGGCCTCTATTTATACTGCAAGGCTCTTAGGGTTTCAAACTTAGGAGCCTTTTGGCGGCCGCACCCCCTGGTATTGTTTCCATTATTTAACTCTTTAATTAATTATAATACAGTCCCTTTAATTGATTCCAAATTAATTTTAAATTAATTTAATGATCTAGTTTCTAATTAATTTATTTCTAAATAGAGTAATAAACAAATCACTCTTTCGTTTGTTCCTTTTGACTCTGTTTATTTTTCTGGTTCATGAGTACAACCCAAAAGGACGCTACTATTATTAGAAATACTAGCACTATATGATGACCTTGGACACTATTCCAACAATCTACCACTTGGACAAGCTGTCGACTTTGTGTGGTCTCAATATTATTTGATAATCCACAGAGAGTATGTCATTCAATGCAACTGCCAAACTCTAATCAATGAGAAGGGATGACCCTTAGATAAGTGATCATTTAGTCCTCCATTCTACAAGATATCAAGATGAACCTAGGTCATGGAGAATGTCAAAGCCTAAAGGTTTAAAATTCTGTTTCCCAGTAGAGATTTATGACGACTCTTTTAGACTATTGATTAAACACATCAATATAGTCAAGATTTGGCCAAGCACTTAGTGCCGGCATCAAATCATCGAGGGGCCCATATATATCGCTTCTCTTTGTTAGGCAGAAGGAACGTATAAACTCTAACTACATAGTCTTTGTCTATTTCATCATATCATATATGGACATATCCTTTATAATATACTACTAGGTACAGACAGTGTTTGAGCAAACAAATGCATAATAGAATCATAGCCTAAATCCTCATGTATCTCGGTTTGAAGAAAAAAAACATATTATCATCCTAGATTACTTGTGACTTAATCCATGAAGTAATCTGTAGGTGCAGGCTGTTCCAACACTTGAATATCTATCTAGTCCTCATGAGTGTTAGTCAGAATCACCATGCTATGTCTAATCTCCATAAACAATCTACTAACACTCCATGACAGTCTTAAATCACTGCTTAGTTCCAAGAGTACAACCGAATGTGGAGGTTTGAGTAAATTAATACTTGGGAAGTGGGTTCTAAACATGCAAAAGTAAAACACATTAATAATAAATGAAAATGGTAGCAAACCAGCTTTTTATTAAATCTCCATTATTAAACACCATTTCAAATATATGTTTCGATTTTCAAATTATTCGCTAAACATTTAAGACATTTCACTAGAAACCCTAATGCCCATGGTCCTACTATGCTCATCATGTTTGGTCCACGACAATGCCTTGGTGAAGGGATCAACCGGATTCTCCTCTAGCGGGCCCTACTCACTACGATATATCCATCTTCAACTCGGTTCCGAACATAGTGGTACTTTCTAAGTATATACCTTGATATCCCATGGTCCTTGGGTTCTTTAGTCAATGCGACTGCACCCTCATTATCACAGAAGACTTCAAGGGGATTACTGATGCTGGGACAATGCCAAGATCACCGATGAAGATCTTTAACGATGTAGCTTCCTTTGCAGCTTCATTAGCTGCTATTTACTCAGACTCGCACGTTGAGTCGGCTACCGACTTCTACTGCGAACTTTTCCAAACCGCTCCTCCGTGCAACATGAACACCCATCCTGACTGTAAGCAAGAGTCACCTCTATCTGTTTGGAAACTTGCATCACTAAACCCGGTTACACTTGGCTCATCTCTTTCTCCATATACCAGGAACATGTCTTTAGTTCTTTTAATATAATTAAGAATGCTTTTCACTGTCGTCCAATGACTTTTTCCAGGATTGTCCTAAGATCGGCTCACCATGCTCAAAGCATACGACACATCAGGTCCAGTACATATAATGGCATACATGATTGATCCTATAGCCGAAGCATATGTGATACTACTTATTTTGTCCAGTTCTTCACTGGTCCTCAGACATTGCTCTTTATGCAACTTTATGCCATGTTGCTTGGGCAAGAACCCTTTCTTGGAATCATGCATCTTGAACTTCTTCAAGATCTTATCTAACTATGTACTCTATCTTAGTCCTATTTGATGCTTCGACCTATCCCTATAGATCTTTATACCAAGTATATAATATGCTTTTCCTAGATCCTTCATATCAAAACACTTCCAAAGCCAAGTATTCACAAATTGTAATGTTAGGATGTTGTTTCCTATAAGGAGTATGTCATCTACATACAATACTAGAAATACTACATTAATCCCACTAGGTTTGACATATACACAAGACTCATCCTGACTTCATGGAAGCAGATGTTCCAACTGCGAGATGCTTGTTTAAGTCCATAGATAGATCTTTCAAGCTTGCACACTCTATTCGGATACTTGGTATTTAAAAAACCCTCATGATATGCCATATACACATCCTCTAAGAGTTTCCCGTTAAGGAAAGTTATTTTGACATCAATCTGCCATATTTCATAATCGTAAAATGCAGCTATCGCAAGTAATACTCTAATAGACTTAATCTTGGCTACTGGAGAGAAGGTTCATAATAATCAACTCATTGAGTCTGAGTGATACCCTTCACAACTAACATAGCCTTCAATGTGTGTACATTCCCATCCATGTTGGTCTTCCTCTTAAAGTTCCACTTACACCAAATGGTTTTGAGGTCTGGTGTCTGATCAACGAAGTTCCAAACTTGGTTATCATACATGGACTGAATCTCACTCTCCATGGCTTCCTTCCATTTGGCAGCCTCAGGACTTACCATCTCTTCCTTGTAGTTGGATGGCTCATCCTCACTAACTAGTGTATTATCAGTGATCAGTGTATCACCTTTTGTTGTAATATGGAAACCATAAAATTCAGCAGGATGACTAACTCTACTGGATTTGTGAAGAGGTGGTGGAGATATGTAAGTTTCCTCAACAAGAGTCTCATCATCAAGTTGAGTGGTAGTGTGAACTATAGGTTCTTCATTGGTTAACTCTTGAATCTCATAAAGATCAATTTTACTCCGACTAGCCCCCTTGGATATGAGATCTCTTTCCAGACATACTCCTGTTCGAGCAACATACACTTTGTTCTCAAAAGGCTTGTAAAACAAGTAACCAAATGACTTTGTTGGTAACCCACAAAATAACACTTCTCTGCTCTGGGTTCAAGCTTGTCATGAGCTTCGTGTCAAACGACGTTCCCCACTCTACATTTCAGATGGTGTCTTAGCAACTTTCTTAGTTCGAACGTGGTTTAAGATGTGAGCTGTAGTTTCTAAGGCATAACCCCAGAAACTTATTGGAAATGTAGCAAGACTCATCATATATCGAACTCTGTCTAATAGCGTTCGATTTCTCCTTTCAGACACACCATTGTGCTGGGGGTGTTCTTGGAGGAGAAAATTGTAAAACTATTCCAAAATTCCTAAGATAATCATAGAATTCCTGACTAAGATATTCTCCACCCAATCGGATCGGAGCATCTTAATATTCTTGCCCAGTTGATTAGTGGCGGATCTGAACGGTCCACAGACATCTATGTGGATTAGTTCCAACAGATCCTTGCCTCTTTCACAGCTGCCTGTGAATGACGATTTGGACATCTTGCCAAGCAAGCGAGACTCACATACATCATCCGATTTTAGGTCGGATGATTCCAAGATTCCTTCCGACTAGAGGTTGGCGATGAGATTATTGTTTATATGGCCAAGACAACAGTGCCATAGACGTGACTTATCGAGAACACTCTCATCAGAATCAACATTCAAAGTTATATTATTATTCCTACTAATGCAAAGAACACTTTCATAAATGGCATTATAAGGACTAGCTTTAAAACAAAGATAACCATTTTTATAAGCAAAAATATTTCCATTATCATTGTCAAAAGCAAACATAACCTAATCGAACTACTATTATTTTGCATCAGCTCATAACTCCTGATCCTTGTAACTGCAGCTGTCTGTCTGTTTCCCATGATCAAGTTGAGCTCCCCATCCTACAGCTCCCTACTTTCCCTTAGTCCCCACTTATCAGCACAAATGTGAGTACCATACCCTGTATTAAGGAAGTCATAGTACTATTTAATTCGATCTTAAATATACCTGAGGTGTCGCACTCTTTGACCCTGTTCTTCTTCAAATCCTCCAGGTACTTTAGGCAACTATGTTTCCAATATCCCTTCTGTTGATAGTAACAACGGACAGCCTCATTCGGATCAGTAGCAAGGGCAATGTCGGAGTCAGCCTTTATCTTGAAACCTTGGTTGCCCTTGGCTTTTCCATTTCCTCTGCGATGAGAACCTTTCTCTGTTTGCCTCTACCATGATGAATGGCTAGGACAGGAGCAGGGGAGTTAGTGCCATGAGCCTACCTCATGCCGGCCTCAACAGTCTTTAGTATCCCATGCAACTCCATCAAGGTGTTGTCTAGTATGTTCTTATTGTAGTTCATGATAAACTGTTGGTATGAACTACAAAGCAAGTTCAGGACCATATCAGTGGTCAACTCCTTAGGCAACTGGACGCTAAGATTTTCCAGCCTTTCTATGTACGACTTCATTTTCTGAACGTGCATACATACAGATGCTCCGTCTTGCAGTTTACAAGAAATCAGGGACTTGAAGATCTCATATCGTTCCTACATAGCGTGCTCTTGGAACATTTCCTTGAGCTGCAGATTGATGTCGTACGCCCCCGCATTCTCAAAGCCCTTTTGGAGCTTAGAGGAAATGGTAGCTAGCATCAGGCAAGTAACCTTTGTTGAGTCATCATAATGTTTATCATATGCAGTTACAACTTCATTAGCAACATCATCAGCTAGTTTTGGGATATAAACTTCAAGGACATACTCTTTGCCCTCGAATCTCAAAGCAATACTCAAGGCCTGGATCCAGTCAAGATAGTTCGGACCCGTAATCTTTTCCCTTGTGAGGACGGATAGCAGTGATGTAACATCTCAAACTTTTAGAGTAAATTTGAAAATTTTAATACGAACACTTCAATATAAGAAAAGCCACTTAATTAATTTTCATAAAATTCCATAACTTATAAGTTTAATGAAAACATCCCAGGATTAACAAAAGTTAACGAAATCACAATATAGCAGAACATCAATTCAAAAACAGTCCTCCAATGAAGCAGCACAGTGTATACATGTCACGCCTTGCCATCCATGGTACCTGATGTACCTGAAACAGTAGTTTATATAGGGAAAGGGTAAGCACACAGCTTAGTGAGTTCCAACACATACACGACATATCAGTCACACATACTCTACCCTTATCAAATAGGACAAAACCATACAACACGGTAAAATGACATATAGCTTAGTCTACCCAGTACATTGAGTCATACTCCACTCAGCACTCTGAGCCGCGCATACTCTGTTCGTCGAGCCATGTGTATCTGCTCAGTTAGTCATGCTCCACAGCTCATTACTCCGAGCCGCGCATACTCTATTCGTCGAGTCATGCGTATCCGCTTAGTGCATCTTGCCAGTATCTCTATATTGCTCAGTACGTCGAGCCACCCTATCTGCTCAGTTCGTCGAGCCACCCTATATTGCTCAGTTCGTCGAGCCACCCTTTATTCTAGACCTAGACATGTCTAGTACCAACTACACACCATAACCCCAACACATACAACTATAACAAGAAGGTATAATATAAGTAAAATGCACACAGCTTGGTACTATCCGCAAACATCTTACAAACACACAAAAACTACAGTAAAGCACATATAACGTCCACACAATGTAGTGAGAAACTCACCTGATTGTAGTTGATTATCTTTCTCTATTTGTATTCCCTTTCAACCTTAACTGTTAACATAATAAGAAATGTATCATTTCTTAATCATTAACTATATTATAGTCGCATCATTAAACCCTTCAATAATTCCAACATGATACTCCATGATTTATCAAGTAAAGAACGGCCAGGTAGAAGATTAGATGGGATGGCAGGATCCTTTCAGCATTTTAGCCTTTCGAAAAATCCAACAACCAGATCCCAAGTAATCGGCCTAGTCACCGTCCTCGTAAATAAATCAATCGGTATTATTTTCAGAATTACGAATTGTTATAATAACGACGTTTTTAAGGTTTTTGTGTACTATTGTTGGAAATGAGTATAATGTAACATATGTTATACTTATTAAATATTCTACTTCTTAGCACACAAATTATTTTATAATACTTACTTAAGCTATAGAAAGGTTTGTAGTTACCTTATCACCGTTCGTCGAGATCTATAACTACTTCGTTAGACTTTTGAGCTTCCTTCCACTCACTTGCTTACACTCTAGTGCTTAGAAACCTCTATATATTGGCTTGAGATTTATTTTTGTAGTAAATGAGAAGTTGTGGGGGTATATATACTTGAATTCTTGAATTAACAATTGCTTGCCACTTTTGACAAAAGAGTTTATTAATATATATTGTTGAAATTTAAGACATTCTAGAAGCAGCCTGTTCAAGACTGGTTTAGCCGATCTTAAATCCATTAAATTCGGGTTTTTATCCGATCTTAAATCCATTAAATTCGGTTGAGATTTATTATGAATTTTTTAAAACAGATTATCTAAGCTGTCAATTTCGAACTAATCAGTGAAGATTGGATTTTTCACCATAGATAATGTCATTTTCAAGCTTACTATTATTTTTAAGAATTGTACTAGACTCAATTTTTAAACTTTGTGCGCTGGTTTGAGGTCCAAACGTTTTTCCTAGAATAATTATGATTTTTTTTAAAAACGGCACACAATGCTGATTTTCATATGAAATTGTTACTAAAGTTTTTCTTAGCTTTATAACTACCAAAAATCATAGAATTCATAACACTCTTATTTTAATTAAAGGTTATAATCAGGATACGGGTCTTACAAGTGAGATGTTGGTCGATGTGGGTGGAGGAGGAGGGGTAGGACTCGAGTTGTTGTTGTTATTGGCAGATATCTATAAATAAAGTTTTAGTTTAGTTAGTTTGAGATTTAATCCTGTAAATAATTACCCGATTTATTTACTAAAGCTAGGATCCAAAATCTTTGAGTCATGATGTGAAGAGGGATGCCGTAATCACATCATAATGGTTATTAAGGTAGTCAAAGCTCTTTGTCAACTTCATTCACTATGAAACTCCTAGATCTGTAAGATTCATTGACTAGCGTCAATGACATGTTAATCTCGGATTTGCTCATCTCTTGTAACATCCAAAATTTTAGGGTAAATTTAAAATTTTTAAACGAACACTTTAATATAAGAAAAACCACTTAATTAATTTTTATTAAATTCCCATAACTTATATGTTTAATGAAAACATCCCAGGATTAACAAAGGTTAATGAAATCACAATATAACGTAACATCAATTCAAAAACAGTCCTCCAATGAAGCAGCAGAGTGTATACACGTCACGCCTTGCCATCCATGGTACCTGATGTACCTGAAACGGTGATTTAATGGGCAAAGGGTAAGCACACAACTTAGTGAATTTCAACACATACATTATATATCAACCAAGCATGCTTCGCTAACAAACATAGAACACCAGATAATGCACCCAACAGTGGTAGGAGCCCAACTTACAACATCACATAATGCATCCAATAGTAGTAGGAGCTAATAGTAGTAGGAGCCCACCATAGAACACCACATAATGCACCCAACAGTGGTAGGAGCCTAATATACAACACCACATAATGCACCCATCAGTGGTAGAAGCCCAACATAGAACACCACATAATGCACCCAGCAGTGGTAGGAGCCTGGAAATCTTGCTCTAAATACAAACATCATATATACTCAAGGCACACCCTAGCCTAATGCCACACATTCATATATCCACACATATCTCACATATCACGATAAACAGATATAACATCAAGCTCATATTCACAAAACAACACATCAAAGGATGAATGGCATCAATATAATGCAGTGAGAAACTCACCTGATAGGTAGAAGTAAGTTTCACACACAAGCACGTCATACTCAACAACTTTCCTTCTTCCACGTACATACATTGCACACACAAGCACTTCATATACTTTTCCCGATACTCCCACTATACCCTCCCTTTACCTTATAAATACATCATACAATTTAATTAAATAAGTTTGTGAAGGTCCCGACATCTGTTAGCAACTCTAAACCCACATCCAAGGTCAAAACCACAAAAAGAAGGTTTGACAGCAAAGCTGACTTTTTGACTCATAAAAATATTTTCAATAAAAGGCCAAGGAAAAATCAGTGATAAAATCTAACAAAAATCATGTAGAACTAGACCCAAGGTCAAGACCACAGGGCCTGACCTCAAATCGTTTTCATTTTCCATTTGCAAATGAAAAATCTTCAAAGTCAACAAAATTCAGTAGATCAACCACATAACCTACCCCCAACGATATAAGTAAGGAATGAGAATTACAAGGGCTTAGGTTCTGAAACATGGTGTGAATAGACTAGAACCTTATACAAGACCCCCTAAATGATTCTCCTACAATCACTTGTGAATTTTTCAAGTCAGAAACCACTGTACAGTGCACCTCCGATACCACTATTAGGATTCGATCATACAAACACATAAACATATGCAGCGGAAGGCAAACAAGATCAAATCACAGTTTATACATGAACATTGTCCAGGATCATGCGGTTCATATCAGTTACAGCTACTTCAAAAAATTAAACAGAATATACCTCAGCGGGTCTCTTTCTTTGGCTTCTGATCAAGGTCACGATTGCAAGGGATGATCAGGATCCAAAGTAGAATCCCTCTAATGATTCACACCTAGTGATCTCCAAAAAACCAAATACATCAGTATTCCACTTCGGAAGAGGAGGCACACAACTCATACCCTAGAGAGGGATGAGAAATCGCAGAAAGGAAAGAGGGGGGGGACAAGGCGGCATAAACGAGGGTTTGGGATGCCTTAGGGTTGAACCTGAGGGCCTCTATTTATCCGGCAAGGCTCCTAGGTTTTCAAACTTGGGATCCTTTTGGCAGCCGCACCCCCTGGACTTGTTTCCATTAATTAACTCTTTAAATAATTACAATCCAGTCCCTTTAATTGGTTCTAAATTAATTTATCAATTAATTTGCTGATCTAGTTTCTAATTAATTTATTTTTCAATAAATTAATAAACTAATCATCCTTTCTTTTATTCCTTTTGATTTTGTCTATCTTTCTGGGTCATGAAGGCAACCCAAAAGGACCCTGCTATTATTAAAAATATTACAGCTAGTTGATGACCTTAGACACTATTCCCACAGACTACACCCTTGGTGCCTAAAATATTTCAAGGAGATCACTAGTGTTAATGATAACACCAAGATTACCAACGTAATCCTTTAACCATTAAGTCTCTGACATAACATCTGTTGGATTAAGGTGTCTAAGCTATGACTATAAATGACACTTGTGTTTGAATTGATGGCAGCACAGTCTTTTTGGGTTGCCCTCATGACCTGGTAGAGGACTAGATTGCATATAGAGAGAAAAAGGGATTGATATATTGTGAAGATAATATATTAATCAAAAGAGGAATAAATAATTTGTTAATATATTATGAGTATAATATATTAATTAGAAATTATGATATTTAATTAAGGATTAATCAGAAATTAATTTGGAATTAATTTTAGGATTAATTGGATTAATTAAATATATATGGGTTGAATAATAATTGTTCAAAAGTTGGCCAATAGACAAATATATATAATATATATTTGATCAATATATATATATATATATATATATATATATATATATATATATATATATATATATATATATATATATATATATATATATATTATTTATGGAGCTTTTCTTATTTATGGCAATGATAAGTCAACCAACTTGTATGATAAGTGGGTTATCATATCAAAAGTTTAAAGATGACAGTTATCTATCATAAGACTTATCAGTTTTGACTATAAATAGAGGGTTCCCCCTCCCCATTCTTCATGCTAACCATAGGCTTCCAAAACCCTTTCTCTCTTGCTTTCTTCCTTGCCAAGTTCTTGGGTGTGAGCCATTAGAGGCATTACACTTGTGGTGCTTGCTTCCAAGAGTTCGAATGATCAAAAGGTTAGTTTTCTTGTGAAATTTATTTTATTCTTATTTTGTTCATAGTTATAGGTTCAATAGATGAAAACATAGATCCTTTAGGGTGCATGTGAACTTAAATAATTTTTGTTCATAGTTTGCTTAAAACCCTACGGTGGTATCAAAGCTAGATTTGTTTTTTGTTGAACTTTATAATAGTGGAATTGTTAAAAAGGATTTAATGGAAATAAACCCTTGGTCTCAAGGGATCGAAATTATGGCTAGGGTTTAAGAAAACCCTAGCCTCCACCCGTAAAAAAATTTCGACATATGCTAGTGTTTTTGAGAAAACAATAACCTCCACCCTAATTGGCAAAAATAAGGAGGTGGCTTTTAGGGTTTCTTTATTTTTGGTAATTATGATTATCTAATAAAAGGAAACTCTAGACCCTTATTTTATATAACTTGGTGGGCAAGAATAGGATTAAATTAAATTGTTTAATAAGTTAATCCTGATGTGATTTAATTAATTAATTTAATTAACAGTTAATTAAAATACAAACATTAAATCACTTTAAGGTTTAATTTTAAATTTTTTATTTAAATGGTTTAAATTTTTGAAAATTTAAAAGGACAAAAAACCAAATATTTTAAATGTTTAAAATACAACTTCTACATATTATTAGTAAATGTTAATACCTATATGTATTAGATTAAGTCAGTCAAATCGCTAGTATGCCTCATTCAGAAAACTGGTCTATAAGGGGGTATAAGGAAACTGCTTATAAAATGGCGGTTGAATGGGTGTCCACTCTCACCCACCGCTCCCTTGATCAGTGGACTGTCGTTAGCTGAACGGGTTTGATGGGAGAAAAAACTAATCTTCTTAAAAGTATAATGCTATTAGTGACAAAGTACTAGAACCTTTAAAACCCAAACTCTAGTTACTTAGGAAAATGTGAACAGTATGCTAACCCATGAAGTCACATATTACACTTTATGAATCGTTAATTGAGCTCGTGTGGTTAACCGGCATGCTAATAGGGATTCATAAAGAGTGGTAATGGGTATCTCATAAACTATCATTGTGGATGGAGCTCGTATGGTTAACCGGCACATCAATGTGAGATGAAAAATGGCATTGAGATTACCAAGTGATTTGCATGGTTATTTCACATCTTGTTTGTGATCCTCGGCATCCCAGTCACAAACGGAAGAGCATAATCCGAGATTAAACATGCCATTGACCTTGGTCAATTAATCTCGCAGATCTAGGAATTTCATTAGACTGAAATTGATAATAGTATATCTACCTTAATGACCATCGTGTTGTGATTACGACATCTCTCTTCACACCATGGTTGGCGCATTTTGGGTCCTAGCTTTGTTAAATAAAGTTGGGTACTTATTTATAAGGATAAAAGTTAAACTAATAAATTTTGATTTTATAGATGTCTGAAGATAGTGTGATCTCTCCTCCTCCTCCTCCTCCTCCTACACCCATTCCTGAGAGCTTCAGAAAATTCTTGCTAAATATGAATAAACTGACTGGACTTAACTACATGGATTGGATCCGCCAATGGAGATTGGTTATGAGATACATAGATAAGGAATACACCATCGACTTCCCACTTCCCTCCCTACCTAAGCATTGTGTCACTCAACAGTTGATTGACCACCATAACTTCCTGATTGATGAGGACGAAGATGTTCTTCTTCTCATGCTATTAACCATTGATCCCGCCATCCACAGCAGTTTTGAATTCCTGGGGCCACATGAGTTAATACAACTGGTTGAGGAAAGGTTCCAAGAACCAGTTAGGTAGGAAAAGCGTAGGATCTACGAAAAACTTGGTGAGACCGGGCTGAGAAAGGGAAAAAAATGTTAGTGCACACTTTCTCAAGATTGAAGGATATTTGGAAGAGCTATACAAGCTTGGTCACCCTCTCTGTCAAGAAGCAAGCATCAACGGCTTACTTGCATCTCTGACTAAGGAGCACGAACCGTTCGTATAGATATACAGGGAAAGGGACCTACACAAGACCTTCATGGAAATGCATCCAATGTTGACTCTGTATGACTCACTCATTGAGGTGCATAGTTCGGGATTGAGTCCAGCTCTGACGAACATTAGGAATCCATCTAGACGGGTCCTGAGATGTCTCAAACTCGGAATCCACAGGGTGGGATACAGTCATAGGATAATTGGAAAATGCTCCAAATCCAAACAGTTTGGCAACTCAGGTATATCTAAAAGAAACTCAAGACTCCTAATCCTTAATTCCTTGGTACAAGATGTGATAGTCACATTTGCTTTGTATGCAGGGTCTCAGTAGCATGCATGACATTGACGCATGAGAGCATATTCGGATTGGATCTCGAGCTCGTGCAGTTTTGGAGTTTAGTTAAATATTTTGATATTGTTATTAGATAGTATAATATTATTTTTACACGATACATTATTTAAAGTATATTTTTATTTAATAAAGGTTATATTCCTTTTTAAAAAATGATTGTTTAAATTATCCTTGAAATGTTGTATGAATGTAACTTGAATGTTGATTGAATTTATGGATTGTGTTTGTATGATTGTTAAAATGAGTTTTATAAGAATAACTTCAACCAAAGATCCAATGGACAGGATTTTGGAATCAATTGGCTTAGAGTCACTTGATGAAGTTAGTTCTTGATAAAAATGGTCATCATACGAATTGGATCAACCAATGATCCAATGGACAGGATCTTGTAATCATTTGACTTAGATTTAAATGATGAATTCATATCTTGGATAATTAACAAAGTCATAAAATTTACATAAGAATGTAAAAGAACATTTAGAGCAACAAACACAATGGTTATTGTGTACTGCTCAAAAAAGCAAGTAAAACATAAATTAGTTATACTTCATAATATTTGCCATTTGATATGACAAATATAACTTCACTTGTCGAAATAAGTGATTAATTGAAACCTTGAATTGTTCAAGGATTTCAAGGGAAGTATAAGATCAACAAAAACCTGAGTAAAACATAACTGTGAGATTGCTTCGCAGTTTATACTCTTCCAAGATCATTAAAGGGTTATAATGTGTGTTAGGGAAGATTGAGCATTAATCGAAGTAGTTCAATATTCGATGTATTAGATACACTTCCAATAAGTTTATGATAAGTTAGATATTCAACCAGTCAATCCATAAAACCATATTATAACCGCATCTTAGACTAAGTAGGTTGCACAGACACCGTCTGAAGTGTAAAGTCGAGTTCACCCCACTTGTACACAGAAAGGGTTCGGGGTCATGGAGCGTTCATCCAAACCTCATCGCATGACTGAACCTGATCAGTAGTGTCATTTCATTAGCCCTCCCACCTGTGCCTGTGAATGATCATTACCTTTGGAAAGAACTCACATTCTAAGGAGACAGTGGGAGCTGGAGTAATCCTAAAAGAGTTCAGGGATTAGGCAAGTGAAAGAACCTTTAGTCATCACTAAGACTTGACCAGGAATCAGATTTCATGATAAACCTGACATATCCTTCTCTTTACAAACCAGTAGTCTTAGTCACCATCATAAGGAGTTATGATCTGGGTGACATAACAATTAGTGGTAAAACACTAAGATTGGTACGGATTGGTAATCCGACTGCTTGGAAGCATTGGTGAGCCTGGTTGCTACCAAATAAGAGAAATTGTTGAAACACAAGAGTCGGATCGAGATTCAAATATTGCGGAATAATATAAATAAACAAGATCAAGAACAGACAATATGAAGAACTGATGTCGAATGATTAATATGCAACTCAAGAACAATTCGATGTGAACTATTCTGTATGAGTGCCGTAGAAAAGATTACAAAACTTAACCCTAATTAGGGTACGTGCATGCTATTTATACAAAAACTAAGTATGTAAGGACAGACCCATTCCATAACCGATAGCTAAACTAATGGCATAAAATATGGCTATAAATCCGATCAGCATCTTTGACTCAATCTATATTTATGACTCAACAATCTCCCCCTTTGAGTCAAAAATGCGACATGTCTTCATTCTTCAGGTTTCAATTCATCTGCTTGTCTATCAAACACCCTCGGAATCATGGCCAGGATCCTCTTTCGAAATTCTATGTACCATCTCAACATGTCGTTGACGCATGTTTTATCATCAGAGGTGTTGGATTGGAGTTTGTTGGTGATGTGAAGAATGTGTTCCAACACTGGAGTTCTGTGAAGATGTTTATCCGAAAGATAGAATATCCTTTTAATATTCTCAAGCCCTTCCTTTGAGTTGTGTGCCACACTCCAATTTGAGTTGACAATTTTACCGATTTTACGCTTACTAAGATTTTTGGGAGGAGGGCGTCTTATAGTCAGAGGAATCTTGTCCAGAACACCAGCAACTTCAACATCCAACTTCGCAACTTCAAGAATATAGTATCCAATCATTCTTTTGAGATGGTCAGAAAGGGGATGATATTTTTGTTCTCTCGACAAGATGTTGAACAGAGATATCCAGTCGAATGGATTCATGAATGGTAGATCAGCAAGTGAAAATTCAATCTTCTCTTTATCATCGCCTCTGAAAGCCAAAAATCTTGAGTTTTTGAATGGAACATTAACCTCAGGAAGACGGGGAGTCAGTTGTATAATCTTCTTCAAACTCCATATTAAATGTTGAGCTAGCGCATTTTTCAAATAAAAAGTGAACAACAAGTCATTCACTTCCGAATTAGAAAGTTGGATGTCTTTGAGTTCCTCAAACCCTCGGAACAAAAGTGCTTTTGCCGTCATCGGAAAGTCAAGCTGAGAGTTTGCGTCATTACTTGTGTTATACGAGGTCACTGTTGAAGCCAGTTCTCCACAGGCTCAGTAATTGCTTCCAATGTCATCCTTTTATAGTGCCAAGGAGGAAATAATGACATCTGAGTTTTCAAGAGTAATTCAGCCTCTCTTTTGGCGGCTTCCTCAGCATCAAGTTTGCGAGTGAGGTTGAGAATTTCATCAATCACCTTCTCCCTAGTTGATTTGGCAGTATCCTGATCAGAGACTTGTTCTTCCAATATCTCCTTGCCTTTGCATTTTGAAGGATCTGTAGATGAAGGACCAACATCTCCTTCAGCATTCATCCTTTTGAACCAATCGGAATCGGGGTTCTGAGAAGCATGTTTAGCCCCTTTTTCATTGGCTTTTTTGATAGTAGAAAAGGAGGTTTTGATCGGGTTGTCTTTCTTCGGAGTGTCCTGATAGAACGTACTTTCGTCATTGGTTTCGTCTCCCCCTTGTTTTGGAGAGGCAACACCTTCCGAAACACCCTTTAATGCGGCTAGAAGATTGAATACAGGATGAAGCTTAAGGGTTAGATGTCTGCGCACCTGAGGAGTGAGAATTGGATCAGTGTCTTCAACAATCCTATGAAGGAAAGAGTCAATTTCAGATACACCATTTCGAACAGCTTTGTTTTGAGAGACAGCGGAGGTGAGAATGGCAGACTTGTGTTGGATATCCGACTTGAGAACCTGGATTTTGGTTTCTTTGGCTGCTAATATATCCATCAAGGAATTTTTCGTGGCCAAATCCTTTTGCAGTTGTTCAAACTTTGTATCCATAGAGGATACCCATTCGGAATATCCTGCCTTCATTTCCGAACGTAATGTGGAAAGCTCCTCTCTTTGTTTCTTCAGAATGCTCCCAAAGTTAGAGATGACTTGTTGCATCTTTTCATTGTTCCTGACATGAGAGTCTCGGAAGTCCTCAGTAAATTTGAGAACATCTTTTTCCAGCCTGCCAATAGAGGTGGCAGAATTTTGCATTTGGGTTTCTGATTTCTCTATGAGGGAAGAGAATTCACGGATGAGTTTGACATTTTCGGTGATTAAAGTGTCCACCGAGTCCTTGTGAGCATTCAACTGGGATTGCCAGTCGGAGACAGAGGGATTCGCCTTGGATTGAAGAAGTAAATCTAGTTTCTCAGAGATTTCCTTGAGCTGATCAGACGCCATCGGAACAGAAGAACCGTGGGTCTTGAGTTTAACAGTGGATGGAGATTCAAGGAAGTCTGAAAGATCATCCTGGTCATCATTAACCAGAATATCGTCCTCTTCATCATCATCTAAAGGAGGGTTGTCAAAAGGCGAATTTGGAATGGTAGTTTGTTTGGGTGATATGGATGGAGACTTTTGAGTGTTGGTGGTTCGGAGGGGTGAGCGTTCAGGAGTTAATTGTGGACTAGAATGAGGAGTGGTTGTTGGTGTGGGGTCATGAGGCGGTGATAGTGGAGGAGGAGAAGGCTTGGTAGGGGGTACATCTTCAAGAGTTTCTGAAATCGGAACTTCGTGTGGGGAATTCGGAATATGTTGAGTATCAGAGAGTTCGTTTTCGGAATCAAAAGACTGGACAAGCTTCCGAAGCCTCCTTGGACGTTTGGGCTATTTTTTGGTGTCAGACGCTGCAGCTTTACATTTTCGTTTAACCATTTTCTTTGGATTTTCAAGTCTGTCAAAAGCGTCTTGATGTGCTTGGTCAACATTACGAACTCCCGATGGAGATAACAGTTTGTATTCAGCGATGCATTGAACGTCCTTCGGAACTCGGTCCAACATCGTGATCGGAATTGATCCGATGAAATCGAAATCCTCCGACTTAGTGGTTGCAAACTGAGTGGTTGACAACGTCGGAATAACCGCTAAGACAGAATCGGTCATGACATGGAGATGATTTTGCTCAATAGCCCTTTTCACCACAATGGACCAAAATCGAGCACAAGATATTTCAGAGTGACGGATCTTGTAGTTTACGCTCTCGACAAATTGGCTCCAGAGAACAGACCCGTAATCAAGATTGATGTCATGATATAGTCCATAGAAGATAGAGTAAAAAAGCTTACTTGCACTGTCTGTGCCTGTCGTGCATTCAGAGAAACTTTTGAACAAGATGGTGAAAAGAAAGTTCCACATAGGAGGTAGAATCTTCTTTGTGAACTTGGAGAGTTGCGTTATGTCGCCCTTGTAGCCTAGTTGGTAGAAAAACTGTGGAAAGTAGCAGGCGGAAGGGAATTAGGATCGACAATATCAGTTTGATCAGTAAACCCTAGTAATTTTCCAAAACGGGACTTGGAAATGCGCGTCTTGATGCATCCTACCTCAAAAGTAACAACATCATCAGCCTTGTTGTAGAATGCTGATGAGTATGCAGAGGAGAGATACACGATTGGAACCTCCTCTGAAACAGTTAGGGCTTTGCAGATTCTGGAAAATTTGAGACACTCGATCATCGGCTGAAGAGCTTCATTATACTTGGAAGAGTTAAGATCAATAATCATATTCTGATTTTGTTTGATCTTCAGCATAAGAGATGAGGATGTATTGTCGTTTGCAGAAGATGAACCAGCCATTTGAGAGTTCTTGAGAGTGCACGAGAAGAAGAGGGCTTTGAAGATGGAGAGTTCTTGCGTGAGAGATGAAGAGCGGAGAAGAAAGAGAGTAACCCAAGAAACCCTTTAAATATCCTTTGGAGAGTGTTTAGAAAAGGAAATCCCGCTTCAATCGATATCGTTTCCCAAGAATCATGCCTTATCATCATGAGTGACCCCCAAAAGTCGCATTGCAGGCGCGTGAAAAGCGAGAAAGTAGCTGCTGTGGAGATGACGTTGTAACGGCCACGTCTTGATGACCTCATCCAAAATTTCAAAAATTTGATGAGTAAAAAGAAATGTCAGGTCATCAATCTGAATCCTTATCATAAAATCAAACTGAGTTAGAAAAATCAAATAATGATTTTCATGCAAGAGTGTGACAAAGATAAGGAAGAAAACTAAAATTTTATTTGGTAATGTGTGATGTCGGAATGACATAAAACGGATTGATCCCGGGCAATGATCTCTTCCTTCGGAATCATGAGAGATTCAAAAGTGATTTTGTGGTATCCCGTTGAATTACGATCAATTGATTGATAAGAATCATTGAAAGATTTCTTTTAAGATTTTAGCTTTATGAGGTGGGTTTAACTTTCTTTCGAATTCCGAAAACGTGAGAAATGTCCGAAATCAGAAGAAAGGACCTGTTTGACCAGAGAAGTCATGAAAACGAGTGACGATGAGGAGAATTTTGTCTGACTTGGGAAATTTTTTTGAAATCTCAAAAAAAAATGAAAAACTGGATCTTTTTGGATAGAAAGTACTTTGGTTGAGTAGATTTCATAAAGATCACGCAAAAACAAAAAGGTTGAGATTTCCTTTGAAGTTTTCGTCAATTCCTTAGTGTGTTCGGATTTTTGGGTTTCATTCGAAATTGTGGTAGAAACAATTCCGAAATCATGACCACTGAGTTTGTATAACCATCAGTTTTCAGTGGTAAGATTGAAAACCTTCATAAGGGTTACAGTTATATGGAAATGTATTAAGTGTGGAGAATTGATAGAAGGGTCGAGAGAGGTTGTTTGAGTCTCACAGCGTCTCATGGTGAAAATGAGTTGCGATCTTTGACTAGACTTTTCGAAATCATATATTGAAATTAGTTTTTATTTCAATAATCATAGATATTCATTAGATAGATAGACAGGTGGAGAGAGAGAAGAATTTTCTGTGAAATACCACTGAGAGAGAGAGAGAGAGAGTCATTATGAGAACTTATTAAATGCCCAAGAGAAAAGAGTGGTAAATGTCTAATCAGTCGAATCAGCCGTCTATGCTTTGATGACGCGTAATAATTGCAACAGATTTGCATCATTACTCCCAAAAAGTAATTTAATATCCACTATTGGGAAGCCTAATCGGTGTCCTGTTTGCCTATAAAAGGAAAATATTGTTAGCAGAAACAGCACACACTTACGAGAGATTACCTTCATACTATTCATCAGATGGCTCAGCGTCCTTACAACCGTGGTGACAAGGTTGAAGTGAAAATGCGTGAAGGTGAATACGCAGGTGGCACATATGGTGGAGTCGTCATGGCAGTTTGGAACCATTGGTATGAGATCAAGATGACGACACTCAAGGATAGCGATGGTGGTGGTCCCCTTACAATCCAGACCAGTTATCCCTACTTGCAACCTGTCCCACCAAAGATCTTGGTGGAGTATAAATAGTTCGACCTCGTGGAGGTCTGGCACAAGCGGGGATGGTGGCCAGCGGTGATCATCCGGACAACTCCTCACGACCAGTTCTTGGTGGGACTGGCGGATGAGAGTCGTCTCTTCGTGGATGAGTGTGAGGTGCGAATCCATCAATCCTTCCACCTTGGTGATCCTCCGATGTGTCCTTATTATAAGCTGTAATTTGAAGTAGTTGTTGTTTTTCTTTTTGATGTAATGAACTACGTCCCTTCAGCTTGAATAAATAGTTTCTTTCTTTTTTGTTTATTGATTTCTCTTTGAATTCTACATATGCATTCTCAAGGATATTGGACAGCAAGAAGAACAAAACAAAAAAAAAGAAAAAGAAAAAGAAGAACAAAAATAAAATAAAACACACAACAAAAAAAAAACAGAGTTTTAACGAACTAGAAAATATTTTTGATATTTTGATATATCTAAAGAAAGTAAAGCACAAAAAAAATTTTGATATTTTTGATATTTTGAAGGAGAGAAATTTTTTTTTTTGTAAAAAAAAATTAAATAGAAAAAATTCAAATAAAAAAATAAAACAAAGTTTCAGAAAGGATACATGCATTCCAATTTATTCTTGTCTAAATTTCGATTCCGAGGCGTTCCGAATGTCGGAATCAATCGGAAAATTAGTTGGATTTCGGAACAGATTCAGCTTTCATCATTCCGAGACCATGAAGAATTCTGTTAAATGCAAGCTCCGGAAGTGCCTTGGTGAAGATGTCTGCCAGTTGATCATTTGAGCGAACCAAATGAATCTCGATGTTGCCGTCTTCAACATGATCTTTGATAAAGTGATATCTGAGAGCAACATGTTTAGTCTTTGAATGTTGCACTGGATTGTGACAAATCCGAATCGCACTTTCGGAATCACAGTAAAGAGGAATACGTTTCATACTGACTCCATAGTCTCTTAGTTGGTTTTGAATCCAAATTATATGAGAGGTGCATGAAGCAGCAGCAATGTACTCAGCTTCAGCTGTTGAGAGTGACACACCGGTCTGTTTCCTTGATTGCCACTTACGAGTTTTCCATCGAGAAGTTGACATCCTCCTGAAGTGCTTTTGCGATCCAATCCACAACCACCAAGATCAGCATCGGAAAATGCTTGAATGAAGAAGCCAGATCCTGACGGATATGACAACGCCTAGTGATATCAAGTATTTTAGGCGTTGTTGAGTCCTGTTCTTGATAAAATTATATCAAATATGCATGGGTATTCTCACTTTTCGTGTCAGGACTTGTTTGGAGAAAAAGAACAGAAACAGGGACTAAAAGTGTATAAAAAGGAAGAAGTTGGAAAGAATGCAAAATCAGAGAAACACGCACGCGCGCCGCGGAGTTCTATTACGCGCGTCGCGTGTGTATGGCGGTGGAACACATTTGAATGACGAAAAAACGGGGAACGGATAAGTACGCGCGCCGCGGATTTCACTTCTGCGCGGCGCGGTCACGGGAAATTTGCAACTATAAATAGAGGCATTTCCAGCCGAAAACCCTAGCAAAGACCGGGTGTAAACATCGACCTAGCAGCTCTTTGACTCGAGGATTCCATTTCAGAAGCTATCATTTGGTATTTTCATGTTTTAGATTTTATTTCATTTTAGTTAAACATTTGTAAGCCTTGGTTTGAATCTTTCGGTGTGACAACCATTGATCCCAAGCTTAGGTTTTGGTTTTAGTAGTAATTGGTTACTGTTTTATGTTTGGAATTTGGATTTGGTGAATAAAAGCATTCGGTTACGTTTAATATTGATTTTTCGGTATGTTTGGATGTTTGTGTTTGCTTATATGATTGATTGTGTTTTGGATATTGTTTTGGACCTTGTTGGGACTGTTTTCCTTTGCTGAAAACAGTAGTTAATTAGGTTAGGGTTAGCATTAAGCTTGGCTAGTAACTGTTCAATAGAACTGTTAGTTATTAGCTAGTTTATGCTGTGCTTGGTTTTTGCTAGTTTGAATGCCTTCAATTGCTTCTGATCCAGAGATGTACTTCTGAGTTCAGAAAGTAACTAGGTCATTTGAGCATAGCTTAGCTTAGCTTTGGTGTGTTTGAATATTGTTTGAGGTAGTAAGATAGAAATCAATTCCTCCGACTATAGCTGTGACACTATTAGTTGGTAATCTCTCATCTAGTCTAACCACGTAGCTCCTGTGGATCGACCCTGACTGCACTATACTAGTGAATGTTAGGTTATCTCTTATTTTTTACCGCATGACGACCTCTGCGTGCACGTCAAATTTTGGCGCCGTTGCCGGGGAGCTGTGAGCTTAGGTTAGGTGAGCAGTAGGAATTTGTTTCTTGTTTTTTTTTTAAATTTCATTTTGGTAAGTTTTGATTTGTGATTTTTGTTGGCGTATTGCACTAGTGCATGCGTACCCGCAGGGGGAAGCAACTATCCCCATTGCAGTTTGATTCTGAGATTGAGCGTACTGCGCGCAAACTCCGTGCCCGTAGGCGTATAAGCATCATGAATTACAGTCAGGGTAGCAGTAGTCCGGTCAGTGTTGCCCAGGACCCAACAGGTGAGGCAACTGGGGGGTTTTCTATTCCCCCGCTTTCAGAATTTCAGTTTGGAAGCTCGAGTGCTTCTGGTGGTGCAGTTTCAGCCCCTGCACCCATACCATCATGCACTCCGCCTTCCATCCCATCATTTACACTCACTTCACAACCCCAATCAACCAATCCGTTCACATCTGCTATGACTTGGGGAGAGCCGACCCGAGATGGCACCCCAACTCCTAGACAGTATACACCAACATCCCAACCACAACCAGTCCTCTTTAAACCTCAGCCCACATACCAACCAACACAACCTATACACTTTCAACCACCGCCTCAGCCACAACATCATTACCCAAAGACGGAGGAAGTGTATGACGAGGAAGATGAAGGATGGATGCCACCAGCATCCCAATCACAATGGAACCGAGGTCGGGGACCTCCCAGGCGAGCACCGCAATACCGACCACCAGGTCAGCGGGAGTACAATGATCATCTTTACGGTAACCCCGCTCAACCCTTACATTTTGCACAACCGAGACGGCAATCGGTTGCATCACATTTCCAACCGCGGGAATATGATGATTCGTCGCCGATCTATATTCCTGATAACATAGATTCGCAAGTAGAAATTAGACCTCAGTTATTAGGAATATTGACTCAGTTCAGGGGATACAAGACGGATGATCCGTATAGTCATCTGTATGAATTCTTAGCAATTGCTAATGCCAATACTCCTAGGAATACTGATAGGGATATTTTTAGGCTTAGATTGTTTCCATTCACCCTTAAGGATAAAGCCAAATATTGGTTTACATCCTTACCTTCGAACAACATTACTAGTTGGGAATAGCTTAAGGCGAAGTTTCTGCAAGAATTCTATCCTGTCAGTAAGACTACAGAGGTCAGACGAGCGATTCAAGATTTTCAGCAAAAGCCTGAAGAAGCTTTTCATGAGGCTTTCGACAGATTAAAGGAGCTGTTGCGATCCTGTCCACATCATGAAGTACCCAAATGGCAGTTAGTCAAAATATTTTTTGAGGGAGTTAATGAGACACACCAGGTTATGATAAATGCCTCATCAAGTGGGACATTTATGTGGCAAGAGCCAGATGATGCCTGGAGTTTTTTGGAACAGCTGAGTTTAGGATCAAAAGTAAGTGGATCAATGAAGGATAAGACTGTTTATGTGGCAAATATCGAAGCAGAAAACAAATGGAAGGCTGAAATTCAAAAAGAGCTCACTGCTGTTACGAAAAGGTTCAATCAGATGCTCGAGAAGTTTCAACAAGAAAAAGGAGCATACGTGTTACATGGGCAGAATATTTGCAACACATGTGGAAAAATAGGACACAATCACAATGAGTGCTCAATGACTCATGAGGAAATAAGTCAATTACATGGATATGGTCGATTCCACAACGCACCAAGGCCATTCCGAAGTAGTCAGCAACGAGAATCGAGACAACCATCTATAAGGCAGCAACAGGTGCAAACTCCACCTTCATCAGGAAGTACGAACATTGGTTTGCAAGAAATTTTTGGTCTATTAGTGCAACTTCAGGAGGTAGAGAAATCTAATTCAGAAGCAATCCTGAGATTAGGAGAGTCTCTTGGCAGAATAGAAAAACAAAAAGCAAGGGAGCAAGAGCAATCACACAAAATGCAAGTCAATGAAGTCATCACGCTCAGGAGTGGGAAGAAGGTAGACAATAAGGTTGCAACCCCGGTTAATGATGATGACAGTGATGTGGAAATAGTTTTTGATGAAAAAGAAGAACTAGAAAAGAGAAAGAATACAGAGGAGCAGGTGCAGAAGAAGAAGACGAGTACTTGGGAAAAAGGAGAACCAAGTGGAACAGTTCCTTTTCCTACAGCTTTGGAAAAGCCGGAAAAAGTACCATTTGGGAAGAAGGGACCACAAGCTGAAGATATGTGGGAATTGTTTAGCCAGATCAAAGTAAACATTCCTTTAGTTAAACTCATCAAGGAGGTTCCTGCATATGCTAAATTTCTCAAGGATATGTGTATACACAAGAAGCATATTCTGTCCCATCTGCCTAAGATGATTAGCTTACCCGAGAATGTAAGCTCTATCCTCATGGATGCGCTTCCTCCAAAGATGAAAGATCCGGGAGTCCCCCTCATTTCCGTAGATTTAGGCAATGTGCACATCAAACGAGCTCTGTTAGATTTAGGTGCTAGTGTAAACATTCTGCCTGGACAGCTATTCGACAAACACGAGTTTGGTACTATGAAATCTACTGATGTGATTCTGCAGTTGGCCGATAAGTCCACCAAGGTTCCTAGGGGTATGTTAGTCGATGTAATCATTAGGGTAGGAGAATTTTACTACCCAGCAGACTTTCTTGTTTTGGACACTCGTCAAGCAACAAACGGGGAGCAACCGACAATTATTCTAGGGAGGCCATTTTTGGCCACAGCTAATGCAAATATTGCTTGTCGCACCGGCGAAATGGGGATATCTTTTGGACATCGGCAGGCTAAGATCAACATTTTCAATGCTGATCTTAGAGGAAGCAGCATAGAAGAAGAGGAATGTTATCAAGTGGACATCATAGATGAACTGGTGCAGCAATACGCCCCAGAGGTACTTCAAGCAGAAGAATTAGAAACTCAGGAAGAAGGAATTGTTGGAAGAACAGAAACGCAAGATATAGAAGAGAAAAATGGATTCAAGTCCGAGGAGTGCGCGCATATAGAGAAGTTACCAACAGAAATTCCAAAGACATTAAAACCCTCTTTACAAGAACCACCAAAGTTGGATCTGAAACCCTTACCAGAGCATCTGAAGTATGCCTTTCTAAGGGAGAAGGATACTTTGCCAGTAATTGTAGCAGCCAACTTGACGGAGAAGCAAGAACTTGAATTGCTTAAGGTACTGTCCAAACACAAGGAGGCTATCGGCTGGACAATCGCGGATCTAAAAGGGATTAGTCCGACCACATGCATGCATCGCATCATCACAGAAGAAGGGGCTAAACCTGCCAGAGATACGCAAAGGAGGTTAAATCCCAATTTAAAAGAAGTTGTCAAAAAGGAGGTTCTTAAATGGTTGGACGCAGGAATCATGTATCCTATTTCCGACAGTGAATGGGTTAGCCCAACGCAAACCGTGCCGAAAAAGTCAGGAATCACCGTGGTTGATACTAAGGATGGTGACAAGATATCAACGAGACCTGTGACCGGATGGCGAGTTTGTATTGACTACCGGAAACTTAATGCAACCACGTCTAAAGATCATTTCCCATTACCCTTCATCGACCAAATCGTGGAAAAATTAGCAGGGCAAAAATACTACTGTTTTTTGGATGGATACTCGGGGTATAATCAGATTGCTATTCATCCAGAAGATCAAGCGAAGACAACGTTCACATGTCCTTATGGTACCTTTGCTTTTCGCAGAATGCCATTTGGATTATGTAACGCACCTGCGACATTCCAACGATGTATGATGGCAATTTTTTCTGACATGATTGGAGAGGCATTAGAAATCTTCATGGATGATTTCTCAATCTTTGGACCTACATTCGAAACTTGTTTATTCCAATTGGAGAAGGTTCTGAAAAGATGCGTCGAAACAAACCTGGTTCTGTCTTGGGAGAAAAGTCATTTTATGGTAAGAGAAGGAATAGTGTTAGGACATGTGGTTTCTGAAAGAGGATTCGAAGTCGATCGCGCTAAAGTTAAGGTCATATCCACATTGCCGCCACCAACATCGGTAAAAGGAGTAAGATCATTCTTGGGGCATGCAGGGTTTTATCGCAGATTCATTAAAGATTTTAGTGCTATCTCTAAGCCCCTCTGTGGTCTTCTGTTAAAGGACGCACCATTTATTTTTGATGATGAATGTACAAAGGCATTCAATATTCTTAAAAATAAATTGGTCGAAGCCCCCATCCTGAAACCACCTGACTGGACGCAACCTTTTGAGATAATGTGTGACGCTAGCGATTACGCTGCTGGTGCAGTGTTAGGACAGAAAATTGATAGGAAGCCTGTTGTCATCTGCTATGCTAGTAAAACTTTTTCCGAAGCTCAATTGAATTACACAACCACTGAAAAAGAGTTATTAGCTGTAGTTTTTGCTTTAGATAAATTCCGATCTTATATCTGGGGATCCAAGGTGGTGGTTTACACTGACCACAGTGCAGTTCGACAACTGCTCACAAAAAAAGAATCAAAACCTCGATTAATTAGGTGGATTCTTCTGCTGCAAGAATTCGATATTGACATCAAAGACAAGAAGGGAACTGAGAACGTGGTAGCAGATCATCTTTCAAGACTACCAGCTGAAGGACTGGAAGCAGGAATTCAAGACTCGTTTCCTGACGAACAGTTGTTAGAAGTTAATGGAGCTCCATGGTACGCAAATTATGTAAATTTCCTGGCCACAGGAGCAATACCAAAGCATTGGACGAAACAACGGCAGAAGCAATTTCGCACGTACGCAAAGAGATTCATTTGGGATGACCCAGACCTTTTCAAGGTAGGTGAAGATCAGATAATTCGTCGATGTGTGCCGGACAACGAAATTGTTGAAGTGTTGGATCTCTGTCATGCGTCAGCATGTGGAGGACATTTCAGTGGAAGGAAAACCGGGTACAAAGTTCTCGAATCTGGATTGTATTGGCCGACTATCTTTCGGGACGCGCATAGGACTGCCAAAGAATGCATCAATTGCCAGCAATTAGGAAATATATCAAAAAGGGATCAAATGCCCTTGAATCCAATTTTGGTGGTAGACATCTTTGATGTCTGGGGAATCGATTTTATGGGTCCATTCCCCACGTCACATGGATACGTCTACATTTTGGTGGCAGTAGATTATGTCTCAAAATGGATTGAGGCTGAAGCAACTCGCACAAACGATCACCACGTGGTTTGCAAATTTGTAAAGAAAAACATCTTCACCAGGCATGGAGTCCCAAGGGTAATCATTAGCGACGGAGGATCACATTTCAAGAATTTTAAATTCGGAAGGTTGCTGAAACATTATGGGGTAAATCATCGCATCGCAACGCCTTACCACCCACAGACCAGCGGCCAAGTAGAAGTATCCAACAGGAAAATCAAAGAAATCCTTCAGAAGACTGTCAAGACGGATAGAAAGGACTGGTCGCTAAGATTAGATGACGCATTGTGGGCATACCGGACGGCATACAAAACACCGATCGGAACCACTCCATATCGGTTGGTGTATGGAAAAGGATGCCATCTACCAGTGGAAATCGCCAATCGTGCCTTATGGGCTGTTAAGAAAGTCAACATGGATTACACTGACGCTGGGAAAGAAAGGAAGCTTCAGATATCTGAATTAGAAGAATTACGAGACGAAGCCTATGAGAATGCAGCCACTTACAAATCAAAGATGAAACGATACCATGACGCAAAGCTTCGCTTGAAGGTCTTTGAAATCGGACAAAAAGTATGGTTGTACAATTCAAGACTGAAAATGTTCCCAGGGAAGCTAAGAAGTAAATGGAATGGTCCCTACGAGGTAATTAGCATTACAGATTATGGTGCAGTCGAAATCCGGGATCTGAAAGGTGGGCAACCGTTTAAAGTCAACGGCCATAGACTCAAGCCATACATCACCACAGGTACATTCCAAAAGCTAGAAGTGGAGACAGTTGAATTTGTAACAGATATTCCAGCATACACTCCATGAGGCAGGTAAGTGCACGTCTGGCTGAAGACGTTAAACTTAGCGCTTGACGGGAGGCAACCCGATCACCATTTGTATAATTTTTTGCATATCACTCTTAAATTCTTTGCATCACGGTATGAAAAAGACAAGTGTGGGGTCATTTTGGTAAGTTTGTCACAGCGCGACGCGGGATCTTTGGATCCGCGGCGCGCGTGTTCAATTTTCGCGATTATGCTTGAATTCAGATTTGTTACGCGACGCGGATAGAAGCTTCCCGCGCCGCGGCCTTATCTTAATTTGAAATTAGAGATAATCCTGAAAACACAGTTTGAATGCCATTCCAAAACCCCCATACTTGTATATAATCGGAATCTGATAATTCTTGATTCTTTTTACCGTGGTAAAAAACCCTTCGTTCAAGTAACCCGTCTGCATTGTTCGTCTTCTTCACAGCAAATCAAGTAAGCATCCTCTTTTTCTCTCTTTCTCTCTTTTTCTTGAACGTAGAGTAAAACACCTCTGTAATTCATAATGTTGCAATAATTTGGTGAAATCGATAGTGAATTTAGGATTAAATTACTAAGCTCTGCAAAACCCAATATTTAGAACTAGAAAAAATGGCTTAGTAAGGACGTAATCGGTGAATTTTTTTCTGAACTCGTTCGCCGCGCCGCGCGTGTTACAGTCCGCGATGCGTATCGTGAACACTCTTATAGCGCGCCGCAGGACTCTATACGCGCGACGCGCCGAACGTCTGGACAGTACATTAACCTCTAAATTTTGTGATTTTTTTTACAGGAACAATGTCTTCTTCGGCTAGTTTGGAATCAATCGACTGGAACTCCCTGGCAACGGGAGTGGGTAGAACAAGAGCTTATAACTTTTATAACCGTCGAACTATTCAACAACAGAAGCGGATTCTTCCCGCGAGATCGGTCAACTGGGAGTTGACCACGGAGACTGGGATTATGGCACACTTACAATACTGGCTGGTACAGACGGGATACGACAGGGAGGAACTCATTTATACTTGTCGGGCTATCGAAAACGCGGTTAACATGTCCGAACCAATCTACCGCGAGGTATTCTTGCAGTTTCTTGCAAGTTACCACTTTGACCACCAACCGGTAAGGATGGATACAGAAGAGATGGTACAATTCCGGCTGGGCAACCATAACCGCAGCTGCAGCTTGAGGGAGTTCGGGCTCCGGATCGGGCTTTACACTAAGGAGGAGTCTGAGAAACCAGGGTTCGATTTGTTCCACCGGCGGGCTAACTACGCCGCCGACGATTCGTTTTCCCCTGGTGACTACTGGAGCACCATTTCATCCGCACGGTATCACGAGAATACCGCGCGTGAGGGATTGATGCACTTGCCTTCCCACCGGATGCTACACCGATTGATCGCGACCATGATCTGGCCGCGGGCTGATGAGGAGCGAGTTACACCGTGGGAGCTTCACCTCATGTGGTGCCTGACCCGGATGTTGCAGACATGCAACATGCCATACTTCATTGCAGACTACTTCAGGCAGATCACCAATGCTCCGCTGCACCAGATTGCTCTTGGTGGAGGGCACTATGTCATGAGACTGGCCCAGTCTTATGGGTTGTTGACCGAGCATGCCACTCGGGAACTGACAGTCATTCCGCCAGTCCCTTTCAGCCCGCCTACCACCTTATCGAGGGATGTGATCTACATTGACGATGGGGTCACGGCATCTGAGCAATTTCCGTTCCCGACCCTCCGGACCGAGCCATCTTCCTCCACATCCAGGAAGCGTCAGCGAGTGACCGACAGTTTACCTCGCAGCCTCTCCCCTGCTACCATGGAGTCCCGGTACCTGGCTGATATGATGCAGGCAATCCAGCAGACTCTGCAGACCCACCAGAGAGACCAGCAAGCGCAAGCGGCCGTCACTAAGGAGATGAACAGACGGACCGAGAACATGCAGGATCAGCTCCTTTGGCTGGCCGACTGCATGATCACTTTCATGGCTAAAAACCGATGCGCCCCACCGAGACCCCAACCATCATTACGGGATGAAGACGAAGAGCCTATGGAGGAGGATCCAGAAGAAGACCCCGAGGAAGGTGAAGAAGATGACACTGCACACAATTAAGGGTGTATTTATGAGTGTCTTTTGTCTTTTTCTTAGGTTTGTCCTTTAAAAGCATTTTGCATAGATTTTTTCATATTTTCTTAGGTAGGTAGGAATTGATTGTTCATAGTTAGAAAAATAAGCCATTGGGCATTAGGAAGTTGAATAAAAATAATGGGTTTTGTGTTGGATGCTTGTTTATGAGTGTTTGTTTGTGGCTGAATTTTCTGCAATTACCGCGCCGCGGATCTCATATATGCGCGACGCGGTCATTTCCACGTCCACAACAGTATCAACTCTCGAAATTACCGCGACGCGTAAATCTCAATTGCGCGCCGCGGACATCCGCAACACATACACATCTTTTTGTATATTTTGTTCATGCTTTATTTTTGTTATATCTGTTTTAAATTGTTTGTTAAGTTGTGCATGATATACCAAATTGAGAGGGAGTTGTCTCAGACAAGTGTGGGGTCGCCGTGCCCCCTCCACTTGTCTTGACCACCGGCGTGTCCTACTGTAGCGCTACAACTCCAGCATATGAATCGGGAATTTTCTTTTTCTATACGCAATTATACCTGTGATATTGAGCACCAAGCAGGCTACCGTCCAAAAAGGGGTAACTCTTTCTCCCTTGTTTTGAATTAATTTTTGTACAACGGGGACGTTGTACGGTTTTAAGTGTGGGGTGTGGACGGTCGAAAGAGATTTTTTTGAAATTTTTTGCAGAAATGATCAAAATTTTCAATTTTTAGCAATATTTTTCAAAATTTTTAATGAGTTGCAATTTTGAAATGAATGGTTTGTGATTGTGATAGCATTAGTATTTTTTCAAAGAAATACTATTTATTTGTGATCATGCTATTAGTTAGTCAAATAAGTTGAGTTCAATGAGTTAGAAGGTTGATTTGTTTGAGGATTGGAATTTAGGAAGGAAAAGTCAATCTGTGGCCTTTGTTGTTCGAGCCGGTAGGTCTAAAATGGGTGGACCTTACGCACCTTACCACCTAAGATCGTCTGGTCTGGGATGGTATTTCTGAAAACTCGCTACACGGACAACATCAAAAGTCATGGACAATTCCTTAATGGCCTTTAGAATCTGAATGAGTAAGTACACTTTATTGTGGACAGAAAGTTTGTAATCAAGGGTTCTCTAGAAAGCCATGAACTCCAAAGAACAACTCAATTATGTTCTCACGAACTATTCCACTCTAATTCGGGGGACAATAAACTTTGAAACTGAACACAGTCAGAAATTGTTTGATTCTTTATTATAATTTGTTAAAAACTCTCTTGCTTGGGGACAAGCAAGGCACAAGTGTGGGGTGTTTGACAACGGCTAGTGATATCAAGTATTTTAGGCGTTGTTGAGTCCTGTTCTTGATAAAATTATATCAAATATGCATGGGTATTCTCACTTTTCGTGTCAGGACTTGTTTGGAGAAAAAGAACAGAAACAGGGACTAAAAGTGTATAAAAAGGAAGAAGTTGGAAAGAATGCAAAATCAGAGAAACACGCACGCGCGCCGCGGAGTTCTATTACGCGCGTCGCGTGTGTATGGCGGTGGAACACATTTGAATGACGAAAAAACGGGGAACGGATAAGTACGCGCGCCGCGGATTTCACTTCTGCGCGGCGCGGTCACGGGAAATTTGCAACTATAAATAGAGGCATTTCCAGCCGAAAACCCTAGCAAAGACCGGGTGTAAACATCGACCTAGCAGCTCTTTGACTCGAGGATTCCATTTCAGAAGCTATCATTTGGTATTTTCATGTTTTAGATTTTATTTCATTTTAGTTAAACATTTGTAAGCCTTGGTTTGAATCTTTGGGTGTGACAACCATTGATCCCAAGCTTAGGTTTTGGTTTTAGTAGTAATTGGTTACTGTTTTATGTTTGGAATTTGGATTTGGTGAATAAAAGCATTCGGTTACGTTTAATATTGATTTTTCGGTATGTTTGGATGTTTGTGTTTGCTTATATGATTGATTGTGTTTTGGATATTGTTTTGGACCTTGTTGGGACTGTTTTCCTTTGCTGAAAACAGTAGTTAATTAGGTTAGGGTTAGCATTAAGCTTGGCTAGTAACTGTTCAATAGAACTGTTAGTTATTAGCTAGTTTATGCTGTGCTTGGTTTTTGCTAGTTTGAATGCCTTCAATTGCTTCTGATCCAGAGATGTACTTCTGAGTTCAGAAAGTAACTAGGTCATTTGAGCATAGCTTAGCTTAGCTTTGGTGTGTTTGAATATTGTTTGAGGTAGTAAGATAGAAATCAATTCCTCCGACTATAGCTGTGACACTATTAGTTGGTAATCTCTCATCTAGTCTAACCACGTAGCTCCTGTGGATCGACCCTGACTGCACTATACTAGTGAATGTTAGGTTATCTCTTATTTTTGACCGCATGACGACCTCTGCGTGCACGTCAGGATACCATAGTCCAAGAGAGGTTGTTCTTTTGAGATATCGGAATATGTTCTTCACAGCATTGTGATGTGGTTCTCTAGGATTCGCCTGAAATCTAGCGCAGTAACAAACAGCAAACATAATGGCAGGTCTGCTTGAAGTAAGGTAGAGAAGTGAACCTATCATTTGACGATAAAGAGTGATATCTGCTGCAGGTTTGTCTAGAGAAGGAGTGAGTTTGGTTCCGAAAGCCATCGGAACATTGACTTTAGAATCTCCCTTCATTCCGAATTTCTCTAAGAGAGACTTGGTATAAGCTTCCTGATTGATGAAGATGCCTTCTGAGCTTTGTCTGATGTTAAGGCCTAGAAAGAAATTGATTTTACCCATCGAGCTCATTTCAAATTTTGTCTCCATCAGTTTTCGGAATTCAGTCGTTAGGCTAGGATGAGTAGATCCGAAAATGATGTCATCGACATAGATTTGAACAATCATCAGGTGACTTCCTTCCTTTTTGCGAAAGAAAGATGGGTCGACAGAACCTTGCTTGAACTTGGATTGCTTGAGAAACCGAGTTAAAGTTTCATACCAAGCTCTTGGAGCTTGTTTTAGACCGTAAACAGCCTTATCTAACACATAGCAATGATCAGGATGTTTACTGCTCACAAAGCCTGGTGGCTGTTCAACGTAGACTGTTTCTTCTAATTCTCCATTCAGAAATGCACACTTAACATCCATCTGATAGACATCAAAACCCTTGTGTGCTGCATAAGCAAGAAAACTCCGAACAGACTCCAGTCTGGCCACTGGTGCAAATGTTTCTTCATAATCAATTCCTTCTTCTTGATAGTAACCTTTAACTACCAGTCTTGCTTTGTTCCGAATGACATTCCCTTCTTTGTCTAATTTGTTTCGGAATACCCATTTCATTCCGAGAACTGAAGCCTTTTCCGGAGTCGGAACTAATCTCCACACCCTGTTGCGTTCAAATTCATTTAGTTCATCTTGCATTGCTTGGACCCAGTCAGCATGATCGAGTGCTACTTTAACTGTTTTAGGTTCAATCTTGGAGATGAACGAATGAAACATGCAAAATTCCACTTTTGAAAATAATGCGGCTTGCTTTTCTTTAGCTTGAGCTCGAGTGAGAACGCCAGCAGATGTCGCTCTGATGATTTGAGATTTTGGATGATCTCTCGTCCATTTTATCATTGGAGGATAATTTGGATCATATTCAGGATTGATTTCAGAAATAATTTCTTCTGCTTCCGATTGTACATCTGACTGTGCGTCAAGGTCATTGTTTTCAACTTCATTCTCCCCCTGCAAGTTTGCATCGTTTCTTGTATCAGAGTGACCCTGTTCAACCAATGGAGTGGCGACTCTGATTCAGGAGCCATTCCCTCCTCATGAATGGGTTCTGAACTCTCCCCGTGGATAGGATCTGGGTTCTCCCCCTAGATGGTTGCATCAGAAATGGGAGTTGGACCATTGTTCGGAATCGGAACATCAGTGGAGTTGTCGTGTGAAGTTTCGTTTTCACTGACAGTACTCTCTATAAGCTTTAACAACTCATCTCCTTGGTTATCTCTTGCGTTTGCTTCTGCTGATTTTGCGTTTTCTTGTTCATCGAACAAATTCATGAATTCCTCATATAGATCCATAAGAGAAATTGTTGATGTATTTGATTCGGGAAAGATTTCTTCAGTCTTTGTGGTAAAGTGCTTTGCTTGTGAATTGTATCTATCATCAAAGGTGATGTAGTATGTTTCTTCAATCTTCTGAGATCTTTTGTTCAGAACACGATAGGCCTTTGAGGTAAGAGAGTATCCCAGAAAAATACCTTCATCAGCTTTTTCATCCCATTTAACTCGTTTCTCTTTGGAGTTAAAAATGAAACACTTAGATCCGAAAACATGAAAGAATTTCACGTTCGGTTTTCTTTTGTTGATGATTTCATAGGGAGTGAGATTAAATCGCTTGGTGATGTTTGATCGGTTCTGAGTGTAACAAGCAGTTGTGATGGCGTCGGCCCAGAAGTATAGAGGAAGTTTCACAAAAGAGAGCATTGTGCGAGCAGCCTCACAAAGAGAACGATTTTGTCTTTCTACAACTCCATTTTGTTGAGGAGTGTAGGGTGCAGAGAAGTTATGCGAGATTCCTTTATTGAATTCTGTGCCGTTATCACTTCTTATCATCCGAACTTGCTTTCGAAGAAGAATTTCTATCTACTTGATGAAGTTAATAATGTTGATCGCTGCTTCATATTTTTGCTTGAGAAAGAACACCCATGTGAAGCGAGAGAAGTCATCTACCACAACCAGAATGTATTTATTGTGAGCAACGCTTTCGATGGCAGACGGACCACAAAGATCAATGTGCAGAAGTTCCAATGGTTCGATTATCTTAGTGTTGATGATTGTAGAATGACTCTTCCGACATTGTTTTCCTAGCTCACATGCGTCACACAGTCGGTCTTTGTCGTACTTGAGTAGTGGTAATCCTCGCACAAGATCACCAAGTACCAGTTTATTAATATCATGAAAATTCATGTGAGATAAACGTCTATGCCATAACCAACTATCATCGTTCGTAGCTTTTGTGAGTAAGCAGATGGCAGGTTTTCCTTGGATGGGTCGCATGTCCAAAGGAAACATCTCTCCTTTTCTTTTTGACTTCAAAATGATCTTCTTGGATTCCTTTTCAACTACTTCAGAGCCGTCTTCATCAAATGAAACTTTAAGACCTGTTCCGACAACTAGTTGCGAAACACTGATTAAGTTGTGCTGAAGTCCTTCAACATATGCCACTTTCCGTATCGAAATTTCACCATTTGTGATCATGTCATAGCCTTTGATGTTTCCAGTTGCATTGTTCCTATAGCTAACTTTTCCTCGATTCGTTAGCGAGCGATATTCTCGTAATTCCTCCTTCCTCCCTGTCATGTGACGTGAACAGCCGCTATCAATGTACCATTCCGGATCATACTGTTCGTCACGTAGAACCTGCACAAGTTAGAGAGATTTAGGAACCCAAACCAATGTGGGCCCATGTGAGAATTTACGAGAGATAGGAAAAATGCATGATCTTTCAACCCAAAAGGATTTTCTCACAGATGGTTGATTTTTCTTATTTTCAATTCGGAACACTTTCATTTTTGTGGATTGCCATTGTTCTTTAGCAAAACGAGATTTCGTTGGAGTGAATGTGTTGGAAAGTTGATAATAATGAGTTTTCTGACTGCGAGAGTGATGAGTAGGATTTGAAAGTTTAACTGACTGCGATGAGAATTTTGGTTTAAGAATAACTGTTGGGTGAATCTTGTTGGTTTTAAGATCCTGAGTGGTTTCACGATAGAGCTTTGCCTTCCCCTTTGAATCACTTGAACCGAGAACATGAGTGGGATTCTTTGTTGGAACTGATGCTTTGGGTGTTGGTTTTGAGGTAGGCTCAAGTTTCTGAATTGGAATTGGATTGACTTTCTGGGTTGTGTTTAAGTCGTTTTTGTTTCTCCAAAACGGTTTTGAGGTAGGCTCAAGTTTCAAATTCTTTCTTTCTTAAGTGGTTAGAGTCAGATTTGAAAGTACTTGTCTTACAGTTTGAGGAATTGAATTTCAAATTCTTTGTACCCCATGAATCATTTTGAGAGACAGAATTTTTACAGTTCAACGATCCAGAAATGTAGTTACCACGAGACTTCCACGAGGTCATTTCAGAAAGACCTTTGGTCTCATCCGAGTTGTCGATCGGTTCCGACCAAAAGAAAGAATCACAGACATCGGAATTATCGTTATCGACCAGGACTTTAAGTTCAGTTACATCTTTTGTATTTAGGCCTGGTTTAACGAAAACTTGATTTGGTACTGTCTGAATCTTTAGAAAAACAGTGGCTTGTTCGTTTAAAGTGTGTGATCCTTCATTTTCAACAATTCTCGCAAAAGCAACTGAATTTTCAGAAATGAGATTTTTCTTAGTTTCAGTAGAATTGGATACGAATTCCGAACAGTCAATTTCATCCTCAACAGATATCTCACTCATATCACTTTCATCAAAATCGGAAATATTCTCATTAATGGGAGTATTATCATAATTTAATTTAGAGCATAGTGAGTGAAAATTCTTTAAGGTTGCTGTTTTAATTTCCTCATGGTCATTTTCTGAAAAATATTCTTTAACCATATTTTTATGTTCTTTGGACTGAATATATCGTTCAATTTTATCAAGTCCGATTCGATAAGCTTCCGAAACCTCATCGGATGAAACAATGGTTTTACATCTGTGACATTCTGCATCGATTTCATCCTCTTTCAACTCAAGAAAGGGCAAAATCATTTTGTGTAAACCCCTGCCTATATCACAGTCAAGATGCAATTGAGTAATATTATTGTAATGACGCTTTGCGATTAAACAAAAAATATTTCTCTGTTTGACAAGAACTGGATTATCCCTTTTGACATAAATGATATCGTCTCGTGCTCTAACTAACTCACTATCCAACGCCTCGATTCTCATTCGTCTCTCCTCATTCTTATTCGATACCCTGCTCAATTGATCATTTAGGTTAGAATTGCTTAGACGTGTTCTTTTTAAGCTATCACTCAAACTAGAGACAGTGAATCTAAGATCATCTAATTCAGTATCATAACTAGAAGAGCAAATATTTAATGATTTAATGATAGAGCGTACCTTCTTAACCACAGCCTCACATTCCTCTACTTGTTCGGAAACAGGTTTCGCAGCAAAACAACTTCCTGAGGTTTGGCACCCATCGGTAGAGTACCCTCTGCTGTCGGAATGATCAGCCGTCACCATAAAACATCGGCCATGCGTCGGATTTCTTACCTCCTCATCTTCCGAGTCCGTTGACCAGACCTCAATGGCACCAAACTCGCTATCCTTCTTTACCACGAAGGCCGCTTTGGTAGATGAAGAATCATTCTTTTTCAGTTCCGCAATCTTCTTTGCGTAATAAGCTTCATCCTTTACCTGCTCCTTCTTCTCAGTTTGCTTTCGGAGCAAACAGTCTTTCACAAAATGGTTCTTACCTTTACAGTAATGGCAATCATAGCCTGAATCGCCAACGAGTTTCTTCTCCTCATCACCTTTCTTTTTCTGGCTTTCTTCCGATGACTTTTCTGAATTGAAACTTCCTTGTCGACTTCGGTTTTTGAATTTGGAGAAGTTTTTCTTAAAGAACTTCTTGGGATTTGATACCATTAATGCTTTGTCTTCTATACTCAGATCATCGTTTGAAAAATCTAAGTCGGAATCAATTTCAGCCGATATCTTTCCAGCAGCAACCAGTGCGAGTGAACCAAGACTGTTAGTCGCTTTGGCTTCTGAAATGACTTCCTTTTCATGGGAATTGAGGATTGCCACAACTTTAGCCAAAGTGTAAGTTTTAAACTGTTCATGCGCTTTTATGGTTGATACTATAGCCTTCCATTCGGAACGAAGACCATCAAGAAAAGTAACCTTTTGCTCAATAACAGTCCGAGCCAGATTGTATTTTAATAATCGACTGAGAAGATGATTGTATCGATTGAATGTCTGGGTTAGAGTTTCTTCCAGACCTTGTGCAAAAGATCCAAAATCGGAAAGAAGAGTGGTCTGAATTGAGTGCTCAAGATCAGCATCTCCGGAATACAATTGTTTAAGTCTATCCCAGATCTCTTTAGCCGTCTCGCATGAACTAACCAGGCGAAGAGTGTCTGCTTGGAGAGCGAATCTGATAATCCTGAATGCTTTAATGTTACACATTAGTTTATCTTTTTCGTCTTGAGGAATGTCTGTGTGAGTAACAAGCAGGTTGTTGTATTCTTTTAGGGTTTTGATAACCCTCCTTGTGGCCGTGTGGACATGAGTTTCTTCAGTAATAGCTTGCCAAATCGTTGCTTCATGTTCTTCAATGCCAAGAACATAATCTTCAAAATGCAACGCCCAGACCTCATATTCTTGAGTAAATAAAATTGGAGTCCTGGTAGTGGATCCAATGCTGCTTGAAAGATTGAAAGACTGAGTATGTGAGTCGTCAAAAGCCATTGAAACTTGTTTACTGTTTGAATCAGAAGTGTAATATCAAATCAAAAGAAGAATCGAACGTAAAGATCAAAGTCTGATATCCAAAATTGATCAAAACGATAAAGATAATCAAAACAGATATGTGAATAACACAAACTCTCGCTCTGATACCAATTGTTGAAACACAAGAGTCGGATCGAGATTCAAATATTGCAGAATAATATAAATAAACAAGATCAAGAACAGACAATATGAACAACTGATGTCGAATGATTAATATGCAACTCAAGAACAATTCGATGTGAACTATTCTGTATGAGTGCCGTAGAAAAGATTACAAAAGTTAACCCTAATTAGGGTACATGCATGCTATTTATACAAAAACTAAGTATGGAAGGACAGACCCATTCCATAACCGATAGCTAAACTAGTGGCATAAAATCTGGCTATAAATCCGATCAGCATCTTTGACTCAATCTATATTTATGACTCAACAGATATTAAGAGCGAGACTCGGTCTATGTGACGATTTCACTGATTTTACACCTGGCTAAAATCCAGTAGGAGTAATTGAATCATCAAAAGAAAGGAACATAGATAGAATTGTACCAACATTCTAAACAAGAATGGTTGAGCGATGCAATACTCATAGTCATGTGATTGGCCTATAGAGAGACGCTCTCAACACAACTAAAAAAAATCTGAAGAGATATTGTTTGCTATTGCTAGCAAGATCGGATGGTCTGAACCGCTTTCCAGAAATGGAAAACCATAGGGGTTGTGTGTCAGACACAACCAATAGGGTTTAGAACATGCCGATGCAAAAGGTACATAGCCTCGAAGGTCTTCGGACATGCACCTTGCACGGAAGGATCTTCGGATTCTCAAATACGCCAAAAGTTTGGATTTGGTGAATAGTCCGAAAGAGTCCTGTGATTATGTCAGAAGTTCTAGACTTTGTATTCTCAAAGTATGCCAAAAGGTTTGCATTTTTTGAATATTCTGAAAGAGTTCCAGAACTATGTCAAAGCTAGTGGGAGTATCATTAAGATCTGTCCTTCAATGTATGTCGGTACATACTGTTCTTGGAAATATCTCTTATCATTACAAAGTGTAAGGACTCGACATGAGAGATGATTTGCTATGAAATACCTGAAGGAGAGTCGATAATGTACTCAAGTGGTTACCAGTATCTAACAGATAGATATAGTCATCAGTATTGACCCTGCCAGTGTGTAAGAATGATCTTGATAAGATTCAAGATACGAGACTGTAGAAAGGAATTTTCTAGAAATCGTGACACAAGGATTATGGATTCTGAAAGCATTCATAATAGAACTAATATCAGATTCAATAAGCTGCTGCAAATTGAATCGATCACATATGTCATGAAATGGTCCTGATAACTTGATGCTTGGAGAATAGCAAGTTGGATTCAGGACACCAACTGGCTTAGGATACCGAACTGGACATTTAAACACAAACATGAGAAATGATGCTATAATAGGAGGAATGTAATAATAATTTGAAATATGTTTCAAATCTGTAATTATTAATATATATGACACTATGAGACTTCGTGATTGGAAGGCTTCGATTGGGATAATGATGGAGCACGTGTGGTTCACCGGCATATCAGTTATCGCCTTGAAATCTTCCTGACACCGTAGGGTGCAGTCCACTGGACTAAAGATCCCGATAAGAATACGTTTTATATATATATATATATATATATATATATATATATATATATATATTATTGATAAATTTGATATGGTGATTGCCTCGTGGTGACTTGGTAATCAGCAGGAGTAGCTACCTATCATAATTAATGTTTTCAATTTGCATGTTTTACTTCCCGAATAATTGGATTATTCAAAACATCCACAGTAGTTCATGCTTTCGGAAGTGAGTAGTGAATTACGACTGTCACGAATTGGATTTTAGACTGTCTAAAGAGTAAGACATAGCAATAGTATTGCTGCAACATTCATGAGTACTCAGAAATGGAGATTTGAGTATTAGATCGACCCATGCTCAGAGAATTACTTCATGGATTATATCATGAGTAATTCTAAGACGATAATATCCTATGATCTTGAAACCAAGACATATGAGTTGAAATTTGCAAGTCGGTTTCCCATTGATAATGCGTAAACGCATCGGTAACTCGATGTTATAAAACACATTGTTGTGCGTGATTTGAAGAGTAAAAGACACAAGAATATGACTTAATTGATGTGTTCGATTAAGAGTCCTATGTCATTAATTGATTTGTTCGATTAAGAGTCCTTTTTCCTTAACGGGAAAAGCAATATCTTTGGGCCCCTCAGTGATTTGGTGTTGACTTAGTGCTGGCCAGCCATGACTTAGTTGATGTGATCGATTAAGAGTCCTATGTCATTACAAATCATGGAACCGGGAAACATAGTATCAGACTGACATTGATTCTAATCTATGTCTCAAGTCTAAATGATATCTTGAAAGAACGAAGGATCATATGATCACTTCTCTTAGGACACATATCTGATTAGATCAGAGTTCGGCAGCAGCTGTTGGAAGCTACAATTTGTTGGTCAATTCAGAAACGTAAAGTATTATAGTTATAGACTTATCCAAGTGGGAGACTGTTGGATTAAGGTGTCTAAGCTATAACTATAAATGACACTTGTGTTTGAATTGATGGAAGCACAGTCCTTTTGGGTTGCCCTCATGACCTGGTAAAGTTCTAGATTGCATATAGAGAGAAAAAGGGATTGATATATTATGAAGATAATATATTAATCAAAAGAGGAATAAATAATTTGTTAATATATTAATTAGAAATTATGATATTTAATTAATGATTAATCAGAAATTAATTTGGAATTAATTTTGGGATTAATTGGATTAATTAAATATATAGGTGTTGAATAATAATTGTTCAAAAGTTGGCCAATAGACAAATATATACTCTATATATATATATATATATATATATATATATATATATATATATATATATATATATATATATATATATATATATATATATATATATATATGGTCCGGTTCCGATGAGGACTCTTTTTTCGGTGAGGACTCGCGAGGACACCTTAAAAAATTTGAAAAAAATTATAAAAAAATACAAATCATAAAATCGAAAATAGTACTATATCATTATCAAAAAAAATTTGAAATTTTTTTGCATCATTGCAAAACGTAATGATGCACTTTTGTGTTTTTATTTCGGATCGTTATTTCATTATAAAAATAATAATGATCGAAAAGTTTGTTTTTT